>CAWUHX010000107.1:0-600000 GCA_963922205.1 Romanomermis culicivorax | reverse complement strand
GTAAATTTTCAGTCTGAAACATAAATCTTGTGCATTTACTGTAATTTTATCTGATCTACCATTGAAGTCGAAATTTTTCACTCATCATCACTTCATCTTTCACTTCATCTTTTCACTTCATCTTTTTCAGATCACAAGCAAATTTTTTACTATGTACTTTTTGTTTATGACGCTGTTAGGAAGTTTTTAATCTACTTCTTTGTCGTTTATTTATGGGTTCTGCTGTGTAAATTGTCTATGTTTCGAGAGTCTGGGTCATGTTATGCTACAGTATGCCGACTATTGTGGACGCATTGGCTGGTCATCTGAATGCGCTGGCCAAGTGAGTCCGCTGGCCAGGTGAATACGCTGACCAAATGAAACGTGCCCTCAGATTCAATAACTCACTTGAAGGATTTCGTCGAAATCATCTGCCTTTTTGATTTTTTACCGATCGTTTTCGCAAATATCGAAAAATTTCACAAAGTGAAATTTCGATAATCCTGGAATATGAAATAATTAATTTTGACTGTGATTTGATCTTGTGGTTTAATCTGATCAGACTTTTGAGGGGTCGATATTTTTTGAATGGTGAAAATTAAAAAATTTTGACTGTTCGCTAGAAGATCTCTCTGCACAAACTGAGTCTACCAAAATTTTCATTGTTTAAAAAGCTCATACTGCAAATATGATTTAAATCAATCTGGATTTTGCTGATAATATTAAGAATGATTTAAATACTGGAGCACACCTCTCGCTGTTTTATGCAGACATAAGAATGCGTCATTTCCATCCAGTATGCCAAAATTCATGATGAAGAAAACTAAATCATCCACGAGCATCTGTAAATGCTGACGCTTATGTTAAAAACCATTTTTCATGCAGTTCGCGAAGGTTTCTAGACAATCTTGCGCAAAATTAAGAAATATAATCATTCTTGCAATAGTAAAATTTTGAAGTCTACTATGTTTTCCAAATGCGTGCTAAATTTGTTTCGTATTTGTTGGCGAAGTTCCAACAGACTGCAGTGCTCGAATTTAGATTGGAATTCCTTTCCTCTTACCCTCTATAAACATTGATTATTCATCTTCATAATTCCTCCAATTCTTGACAATCTCTTTTGGTGACGTCACTAAATTCTTCCTTGTATAGGATTATGCTATTCGGAATTCGGAGCCAGGGTACCCAAAGCCGGCTCAGCCTATATTTATACGTACGTGACCGTAGGCGAAATTATGGCCTTCGTTATTGGTTGGAACTTGATTCTTGAATACGTCATAGGTGAGGAGTGGGATTGCTGAGGAGAAAGGTTTCCACAAGAAAGCAGTAAATGATGCATTATTTTGGAACTTTGTCAGAAATACACGCCATGCAAAATTGTTGCTAGAAAACTTTTTTACGAATTTCCAGCACATGAAATGAGGGAAGGAGCGAGAATAAAAAGGGAATAATTTTTCTGAGTGTGATGTCGTGTGTTCAGCCATGAATGATGTTATGTGGATCTTAAGCAGTCAACTTTATTTTCCTTAAAATCTAGAAATTACACAAAAATATGGATTCGACAAGATTAAACGGCTCCATAAGAGATGGATAAACGTGAAAGCTGTATCAGCTTAATGGATCTTTTGGGTTTTCTTCTATTTCTATTTTGAGTATTCTGCGAGTTTGCATACAAGTTCCATGTATTAAATGTTGATTTTGAACCACATGACTGAGGATTGCGCTGAATTTGCGTATTGCCTGAGATTTCTACCCCAGTCATTTGTTGTGTGACTTCGTAAAGCGTTACGTACTCAAAGGAGCAATACTTTTTTTTAAAATCACACACACATATCTTATGCAATTCGTGCCTTGCATCAAGTTTTACAGTAGATTCCGAAAGAACTTTGTCTCTTTAATTTCTTGATTTTAAAACACTTCAAACATTAGAACTTCATTTGAAAATATTTTTTCCAGACGTCGTTACGGGAGTGACTTAACCTTCTTTTAGGTGCGGCCACCTTGGCCCGAACGTCGAGCGGTTACGTAGACAATCTAATCGGCGACGTGTTGATACCATTTTTCAATCGAACGATGCCTATCAACGTGCCGACCTTGACGCCATATTTCGATTTGTTATCTTTACTTGTTACCCTACTGATCACGGGTATTAATTTTTTCCGCATGCACGTACATAATTCTTAATTCTTCGTTTTCAAATCCGACCTAATCAATCATTAGTGTCAGGTATAAATTAACTAGATAGAAAATGCACGTGATACAGAATTTTGTACTCGTATCTAGTCCGGATTTTTCTGTTGAATTTTCAATAATTCGCACAATATGGCTTGACTATTCTGTTCACATTTTATAAATGTCTTAAAATTTTGATCATGTAACTGATCATTGATTTTTCCGGATACTACACGCAACTGATTTTGATTATTACTGTTCCACAATCTTTTTTCCCTTTTCGTTTTATTATTTCTATTTCTTTTTTTCGCATACCTGTCTCTATTTTTATTTCTAATTCCACTTCATTTCATATTTCTATTTCTACTTATACTTCTAGTTCTTTTTATATTTCTGTTTCTATTTGCTTCATCCATATAGCTTTTTGTTTCTATTCTACATCTATACTTTATCGTTCTTTAGTTTTACTCGTCATCGGAGTCAGAGAATCCGTAACATTTACAAAAATTTTCACTTGCGTCAATTTGAGCATTCTAATTTACATAATCGTCGCTGGATTGTTCAAAGATGACCCGCAAAATTGGAACATACCCGTCGACCTGGTGCCCAACGTTACGGGTGTATGTAGGAAGGACGGCGATTGCGGCGTCGGCGGCTTTATGCCTTATGGCATTATGGGCATCACTAAAGGCGCGGCGACTTGTTTCTTCGGTTTCGTCGGTTTCGACGGTATCGCAGCGGCGGGTAAGATGCCAAAAATTATTAACAATACTAGTCATTGTGAGAGATTACCATATTTTCGATAGGATTTTTGCTTTCTCAGGGTTTATTCCTGAATGCGAAATTTCAGATGAACTGAAAATGTGCCGTTGATTTGACTATTTCACATAAGACAGACAATGCAAAACACCATGTCCGATTTGTATTATTTTATTCTATCGGATCTTACTGTAACTGACTTTGAAAAACATCACTCCTATGATCACTTAAATTTTTTTTCTTTTTCAGGCGAAGAAGCATCCAATCCTCAACGATCCATACCCATAGCCACCATATCATCTCTAGCCATCGTATTTTTCATCTACTTCGGCATCAGTTGCACCATAACCATGATGGCACCCTACTACTCCCTGGACTTGAATGCTCCGTTTGCTTCCGTTTTCGAAAGTGTTGGCTGGACAGTTTCCAAATATATGGTCAGCATAGGCGCTATGTGCGCCCTGTCAGTCAGGTACCGAAATCCGTTTTTATTAATTTGAAAATTAACTTTTGACGTCCATTGCAAGCGCATGCTACAACTTTTCGTTAGATGATTTACATACTAAAAGATGAACATACAAGTCGGCGCAACTTGTAGCTACAAGTTGCAAACTTATGTCTTTATTTTGTGGCTTGTGGATCGTTTAACAACCAACTTGTACCTTGCAGCTGTGCAGTTATTTTATGCAACGGCGTATTCTCGAAAAGGGGATTTTATCGTCATGCTTGCTCAAAAATATTACAGAAATACTACACTGACAATTTTTAATTGCGGACGTTGATAGCTCTCTGAATTTTCATAAAAATGCTTAAATAATACCGTCAAATGATCTCATAAAAAATTGGGATACGAAGCGAGTCATATTGATAGGATCGGCTTACATAAAGAGAACTTCTGTGTTGCTGTTAGAAATAGATGTTTTGTTGATTTGCTGGATTTTGAATTTTGACTAGATCAAGAAATTGGTAATTTTGTTGCACATCATTCTGCTACATTCTGAAAAATACATTTTATATGAAGCTGCAGGTAATTCATGATTGCAGTGTAACAAAACAAAGCGTTTCAAAAACTTACACGTTGTTAAAATATTATTGCATTGTCTGTTTTTCTTGAAATGCTTCTAAATAATAAAAGTAGAAAACAAGTAGTATTTCAGATTTTCACAATTTTCTGGTAAACAGGACATCATATAGGACTGGAAATTTGTGAGCATACTGATCTAACGTTTAACAATTATTTGAGTGAAAAATTTTACTGTAAGACCCCTATGTAAACGATTTGACGACACTACTAATTTGTGTCACTTTTCTATTTGGAAGCATTTTATATAAAACTGACTATAGTTATCTTTTAATTGGACATTCACTTTTAGTTTATTTTCAGTTTAACAGGAAGGTCACTGATAGCAAATGAATTCTGCACATGTTTTCCAAACATTTTTTGGAAATGATTCCATCGTAAATATTTTCATGTCTTGAAATTTTTTAGTGGTTCTTATTTTTCAATATAGCTTACTCTGCGTCATGTTTCCAATGCCCAGAATAGCATTCGCCATGGCTCAGGACGGCCTGATTTTCAAAGCCTTTTCGAAAATTAATACTCGATTCAAGACGCCACTTTTCGCCACAATTGTCACCGGTGTAATAGCAGGTAAAAAATCAGGCTACAGATTTTCATTTCATCATATGGTTATTGCTTTCTTTATCAAGCTTTCATGGCTGCTCTTTTCGAGACTTCGGCTTTGGTCGAAATGATGTCCATCGGTACTTTATTAGCCTATACATTGGTATCTGCCAGCGTTCTATTGTTGAGATACGAAACTTTCGACGAAGATAGAAGGCTCTTGAAGGGAGAAGGTTCAGGGTGAGCTCAATCAGAGTAGCTCACTAATACGGAAGCTAAAATCACAGAAAAAACCATCATGCCTATGCTCTTTTGTCGACACCTGGGTACTATTCAAGAAATTTTGACCATTTAATCATCCTATTGAATCAAATTTTAAGCTGTAATGTTCTGTTTTCCATTGATTACATCCATAAGCTTACTATTTTTTCCACTTTGAACGAGATCTCTGCATCCATAATTTTAATGTACGGCATAATTTACTTCTATTTGCAAGAGCACGAGTAAGGATTTTCAGACTATCCTCTATCTAAAAAAATGATATTGTCCACATTTGATCTAAACTTTTGTGAAGTAGTGTTCACGTACTCGAGAAATAGTGCCGGTGATGATGCATTTACTATGCCTTCTAAGCATCAGACTCGATCAAACTCATTTTCCTTATTAGTCACTTTCGAATTTACGTCTGATTATGTGCTGATGACGCACATATCTTTTTATAAAATGGCTAGATAGCTCACTGTTGCTGAAAACTGTTTATAGTGTGGAAAAGATGCGATTTTCTTCCAACTGAGTATACTGACACGCAATTTTTTGCATTTTTTTTTGATACTGTAGTATTTCTTTTGAGTGCCTTTTAAAACGTGAACAAATGACCTATGAGTGTTGATGAAAGTCTCATTTGGTCAAAAATTAATATTTTATGCATCACAATGTGAGCAACCTATGATTGTTATTATCATCGTATCAGGATAACTGATTCCTCGACCGCAGGAAAATCGGCTATATCTTCTATTAACTGTTATCCGATAAACGAAACGTCGAAAAATCTTCTGGCCAAAATTTTATACCCGTCCACGATCGCTTGTTCGACGCCCTTTAGTGCTTACGCGGTCAAAATTTTGACAGGAATTTTAAGTAATTTTAATGGATATTTCGCATCGAGAAGTTTGGCATCTAGTCTTTCTCTTGTTTCAGGTTTTTGGCTCGTTACACTATGTACCGTTGCTCATTTTGGTTCGAGGCACGTTTTCGAAAAGCCTACTTTTTGGGGAGTGGGTGCCGTAGTTTTGTCAGCAATGATGAGTTTGGCAACGTTGTATTTGATCGATAGGCAGCCGAAGAGTCTTCGAAAGTTGAACTTTACGGTAAAAAGTTCAATTGTCAAAAATAGCCCTTGTGTAGTACGTAACTTATCTGGAACATTGCTGTCCCCAAAAACGTTTTCATTTTCTTTCGATGTATATTTTTTCACTTATATAATCTGTTTTTCCTAAAACGCTTGTGAATCATAAAATCACAAAACAAGTACTCTTTTTATACTTGTTAAAGCGCATATCACGTGAAACTTGGAATGCTTGAGTTGTACTGTCTCATCGTGATTTTGAACGGAAAATTCTGTGCAAAAACCTTCATGTAAACGATTCAGAAGGTATTCCGTGTTTCAAACAATTTCAAATTTGCAAGCGTTTCATGCTTCACCAAATACGTAAAATTGTTGAGGCGTTTCTTGCTAATAATTATTGCATTTTTCAAATCTGATTTTCTTTGTTTACAGGTCCCACTTGTGCCATACTTTCCTGCGGCCAGTATGTTGTTTAATATTTTCTTGATGGTAAATTTAGACCCTATTACATGGGTTCGATTTTTGGTGTGGATGGCTTTAGGTATGTTCATTAATTTGCTTCTATTGCATTTTTCCTACCCGAATCTGAACTGTACTTTCTTATAAAGGTGGAGTTGTTAAATAACGGAAAAAAATTCCGAACGAAAGTTGAGTAATGACTAGAAATTTTCAGAAACTGCTGCCAATAGATATGCTTTCGTGTCAAAGGGTATAACCAAGAGAGAAAAAGTACCTGACATCATAAGATTTCGCATGACTGATTTTACAGAGGGTGTCAAAATTTTACCGAGAGAAGTAGTACGCCAATATCAGCTCTGAAAATTTCAAAAACACTGCTTTTAAAAAAAAGAAACAATTGAAAACGGAATAACATTTGAATACGAATAATTGAAGAAAGTCAAAATTTGCCGATATGACACATTGATTTGCACAACATCGTGGACAAGTAATAAGTTGAAGCCTTCCATGGTCCTATTTTATGGTATCATATTCGATGGTTTACTCGATTTCATTTTTCCCTCTCTAGAAGTTATCTGTCGTTGAAATCAATTTATTCATCAGCTCAATAGAATTCTCTTTCACTGCGGCAAAAAATGTTTTATCATTTAACTATGGTAGACAATATCGGAGTAAGGTATATCAATTTCATTTTATTGCAGGTTTTACAATGTACTTCGGCTACGGAATGTGGCATAGCGCCGAGGAAAAGTCCACCCTACTCCCGCCTAAAGAAAACAAACATGCCCCGGCCACAGACGACTTGGGCGCCGAAATATACAGCTCTGATTTTGCACTGGGCGACGTGGTCACGTCTAGGCATTAGTTGTATATTCTTACTATCCATTATTTTTCAATGGATATTGAAACAATTGCTTACGATCATCAACGTGCCAATAGATGACGACGTGCTCAAATCTTAAATTATTGTTTTCTATTTTTGTTGATGACTTGAAGTCGGACCTCTAAGATGAATGTTTAGGAGAGTCATAATTCAAGGCCCATCCTTTGGCATTTGAAATTCTATAGCTTGTTTTTCATAAAATGCTTGTAGATTAAAAAATGACAACGGCCTTCAAAATTATCCACTCAAACTTTCACTAAAGAATTTAGTACTCAAAAGTTTTAAAAACGCTACTTCAGTTTACTCGTAAATTTTCAGTTCCATTTGACGTGTGGTAGCAGATAAGAGAAAAAATATGCAATAATATGTACATGCTTTGGAATCGTGTTATTCAGAAAGCTTTATGAGAAACATTGATTTGCCGATTGCCTTCTTAAAGAATTTCAAACTGTGCGATTTACTCGTGTGTGTCGCAGTGAGGAATCATGGTTCCAAAAGTTAAATGAAATTGAACATACTCGTGCTTTTTTATAGCACGCCCAAAATCTAGGTCTGTTTCTACTCCGAACTCATATTCGTATACGAGTTTAATTAGTAAATTGCTTTGTTGACTGAAAAAATGTGTATACGTGCTTATGGCCGCGAAATAAAACTTTTCTAAGAGTATTCTGTTTTTTTGGAATGAAAATTTGCATAATTTGCGCAACGAGCATCGGCTTGTTTTTTTGCCGACGTAGTTTAGGTTCAATAAGGATATAGAAAACGAAAGATACTAGCGTCGTAACAGCTGAACATGCTCAACAGAAAAAAATCCAAGGTTTTTATTTTTTCGCGACATTGTCTTGGCTTCGTTTTCGCAGACTATGGCTACTCTACTTTTGTGTTCCGGGATTTTGAACATGTGAAAAGCTAAAATATTTCGAATCTACTCCAGAAAATGATCACGTGGTGTCTGATTGTTCATACATTCGATGATTGTTCCCTGATAAGAGCAGAAATGTGATTGTTCACTCGACTATGCATTTCAGAAAAATGATTGTTCCAAGTTCTTGGTGGCAGTCAGGCCTTACATGGACCAATCAGACGATAGAATATTTGTGAATTCATTTCGCATTGAAGTGCATTCTCTGACAGCTGAGTTCTTCCACTTTATCAATGTCTGACTGGCCTCCATTTTCCATGCAATTCTTTGTCGCATACCACATTTTTTGGTACATAAACTTCATAACCCCATGAACACTTTGAAAAAAGAATCTGCTCTATCCACTTGTTTTATGAGGTTACTCCGCATTCTGTTAGGTTTCTGACAAACTAAACCGGAATGAAGTAATACTCCATATTTTTATATTTTTTTCCACTGAAACATTTGTCATACAGCTACAAATTTGCAGAACAACTCGACTGAGCTTCATAACTTCTCTGAAAAATTTTACAGTAAAATCTACGAAAAGCTTTTGGAGATAGTTCTCATTTTTGTCATATTTAATTTAAAAGCATTTTATAATAAACAGAGGATAGTTTTGTTGTGATGAGTAGCATTGAACGACTGTAATTTTCCATCAAACGAGAATATCCTGACAACCAGCAAGATTACTACGGTTAGTTTCCTAGGGTGCTGTGGATAGAGTGTTCTTCGACGGCGAATCAAGCTAGACAGTATTAATCTTGCTCCACAGGTCTATTTTCTGTAGTGCTGTAAAAGTATGTCCGAACCAATCGAAATTTCTTGGTCAAAAATGTTTACATTCGTGGTTTACTTGACTTCTTTGAGTGAAGTATCCTATAAAATTGTCAGGCTTTAAAAATTTCACGAATGTCAAAATCAAGATCATAAAATTACAAAATGGGATGAGTATGGATGCCTGCCCATGACTGTTCAACTCTAGAAAGGAAAATGTTTTGATGTTTTCGGTCTGCTAAACACTTTCTTCGATCTGCTAGGAAATCACGAAACTTTAAGTATCAGCTAACTAAGAAAAAATAATTTTTCTCTAGCGAGCATTTCCGTCATTTCCGAACACTGCTAAGATTATTCTTGTTTGAAATTTGAAACAATAGTTTTTTTCAAGTCTATTGAATGCTATAATGTGTTTTTTCCGAAATACTTCTAAATCGAAAAATGAAAAAAGTCAACACGGTCAACATCGCTTTCACAAAGTTTCTACTGATTTTTTTACTGAAAAATTTTTAAAAAATTATTTGATTATGCTAACAAATGTTACGACGTGTGGTTTATCTGAAAATTTGAAAGTATGACTATACTCCATTTATTTTGGAATGATCGATGCAGCGGTTGGAGTTTCGAGAAACGCAGTCTAATTAGAGATCAGGAAATAAATTCTGATCGTCTTGAAATGATTGGAAAGAGTGATTATCAAGGACTCTGTATCATAAAGAAAAAATTTATTCAATACAGTCAACAAGTCTTCCATAACTTTTAATGAAAGTTTGGCTGCGGTTTCACTGCATAGGTCATTTAAAAATGAATGGAGTACAGCTTTTCAGTGTCATTATTCAGAAGTATTTCAAGAAAAACAAATTATAGAATTTGATATCTTTTTTTGGATATGGTACTACAGATCTTCTTTGCTTTTATTGCTGTTTCCTGAAACTAGTAATTTTTTATCGATCCTGAAGAGGATTTATAGCCGACCGGATGTATGATTGCGGAGTCTTCCGTGCGCCTAATAGTCTGGAGACTCGAAGCAGTAAAAATTCTGCCCATTGTCTACGTTTGTGTTTTTACTTACTTGCACTTAATCTGGTTTTACTTTTGTCATTTGTTATTGTACCTGCGTCAACTTTTCGATTTTTTGATTTATTAGGCGAAGAAAAAGTTGATCTTGATCGTAAAATGTAGGCCGAGCCGCGGGATACAATAATGGAGTGAATATGGTTTTGTGGCTGTTGGAAAAAATGCCTTTTTTCTCGCTGCTGCGTGCAGTTATAAATGTTTATAGATTTTTTTTCGACGAGAACAACAACTTGTTTAGTGACCTTTGGATTTTGTCTTAATTGGTTAATTAACTGTAATCTGTCATGTAATTTTTTGCACCGTGTCGCTGTATAATGAGAAAATTTACATGAAAAAAGTTGTTTTGTGAAATTACTTGAAGGGTCTTGATGGAAAAGTTTAAAAAGCCCCAAATTTACAAAGCGTGACAACTGCCAATATTGAATAAACCGGGAGTCTAAAATAACGGGCTGTTTCATCTAAATCAGTTCCATTGTGGCTAAAAATTTGAAACCAGAATTCCGAAAGGACTATTATGATGTGGCAGCTAAAACTCTGGAAACGAATAATTTTGATAGGAAAATCTATGAAAATAAACAGGAAATGAAGAAATATGATCGTTTCCAGAATTGTGTAACTATAATCTGACTCAATGCTCATGTTGACAATGAATTTCGCAATTCTAAAAGCTAAACCTCACACGATACCGATCCAGGTAACAACGTTCAAGGAGGAAAAGGATACATCTGTAATTCCGTCTTTTTCATTTGTGTTATAGACTACGAACTGACTTAGATTTTATTCTTCCGACAAGAATCTGAGTTATGATGTTTTTATAATCTAAAATGTATACTGTACCAAGATCTTAGAAGACTAAAATGTGTTCTTAACTGCAATGATTACGTATATAGGGATCTTCCTTGTAAAGGATCATTTATAATGCCTTTTCCGGCGGAAAGGATCTTCAACGGCTTGAAACGTTCACCCTAAAAATCCACTTTCGGTCGGAAAAGATAACTGCAATTTTGTGGAAAACAATAGACGGGAACCTCCAACCACATTGAACGGGACGAAAATTTCCCTTTCGTTCCGTTAAATTTTGTCGATTGCATTCCGTTCCGTCGGAAAAGGCAAGTATAAATGACCCTTAAGTTTTTTCTTTCTATCTCAAAACTCAACCAATATGTTAGTAACTAACTTCTTTGAATTTCTGAAACTGTGACTAAATTGGGAATTAAACAAAAGTTCTTGCGACCTCAATCATGAGCGACGAAATGTTCAGTATCTTGAGGACGCATTATAATCCTATTTTACAGATATTTTTCTCTTGTTCATGTATTATTTCCTCCACTTTTTTACACAGGCTAAAAACGGCGTAGAATCGTCGCGCTAAAATCCTGTAAAAAATGGCTTTTAATAGTTTCTATCAACGATTAAATAGGCGAAAAACGGTCAAAGATTCCGAAATGGCCAAAACAGATTTGAGGCGTTGTTTGGGCATCGTCGATTTGACCGCTTTGGGAATTGGCAGCACGATGGGCGCCGGCGCCTACGTCATTGCCGGTGAAGTGGCCAAATCGGAGGCCGGTCCGGCTGTGGTCATTTCGTTTTTTATCGCTGCGTTAGCTTCCATTCTAGCCGGTATGATGATTCTTTCTGTTCTTCAAAAATTTTGTATACGAGAGACAGTTGATGCGTTGAAGTTCCGGAAAAAGATTTGCGAAACTTCAAGAGCAGATACAGCTTCAACACAAAAAAGTGTTTGTACTTTGGTTAGTGACGTCTGCAAGCGTCGGCATAACAATAATTTACGTGATCTATTTTAAACTACCCAATGTAAAATGCTATTTTAGAAATAATTTTCAGTCTATACTTGGTATTTATAGTAAATCAGGTTATCCAGAATGACGAATTTTCTAATACGAGGTAAGGGAAGAACATAGAGCATCGCCTGCTTGTTTTGAGGATTATTCCTTATTTAGAAATTATTATTTCTAAACATGTCTTTCCCTAGCTACGGTTACTTGACTGATTATTTATTGTTCGAAATTTTTCAAATGTTCTGATTCCTAGCATATTTTTGAAATACTCGTATATCAAAGAAGATGTCAAACGATGAAATGAAAAAAACAGATGCACTCGTCGAACTCTGTTATACAAGGTGGCCCAAAAATGAACCTACCTAAAGCAAGAAAATATCATCCAGTAACTACGGTGGAACTGGACTGCGGTTTTTTGCTTACGGTAACAAAATCATTGTAATATTACATGTTGGAATTTCATTCATGTATGTACTAGTTGATGCCGCTTCCAGCAAAACATTCATTTTTGTGGTTTTTCAGAAATTAGTTTTTTACAGATCCCAGGAAAATCAACTATTCAGTGGAAAGTACCAGGTTCGAGTTCAATCCAGAAAACCCGTGAATGTGATAAGTATCATTAAAAATTTCATTGCAATCTGCTTTAAAATTAATTTCGGATCGTTCTGCTGCTCTCTATGACGGTACATTTGCTTATGATTACCACAATAAACATCTGTAGCTTAGAAACAAGATTTTCACTGTTTAGTCCGTTCAACGTTTATTTGTATTGGAACTTGAATCATTTTTACAATGAGCACATATTGTAATAGCCGAGATCGTTGATTACCTAATTCAAAGAAATACAGTAAAAATTGGCATCAAAAAGCAGTGGTTCACTGTGATTGTGTACAGCTTATGGTATACTGAAGCTATATAGAAATGAAAATTTTATAGGAGAAACTCTAACAGATAAGATGTCTAATGAACTATAACTGGCTGAGCAACTGTAGGCTTTCTATGCAAGCCGTTTTTCGACATCACTGTGAATCTGCGAGCATCCAACATCGACAAACACCAAAGTTAAAAACTGCAATGACACGACATTTTTGCGCACCTGTACTTCATTCTTTTTTAAATCATTCATACAGGGATTCTACAGGATGAAAATTTGCTTCGATAACCTTTACTTAATTTTTTTCAAAATGAACCTAAAGAAAAAATGTTGTCATTCAAATAATGAACAACCTGAGTATGTGGCCACTATTGTCTCGGATTGATTACAGCAGGAAAGACTACAACTTGAAAGGAGAGAATTTTGGCTCATCATGCACGATTATCCTCTGCCCACTGATTTATTTGTATATTTTAGCATTACGAGGCTCATCTGAAAACGAATGGAATATACACAAGTGGTCAAAATTGCAAGTATCAATACAGTTCTGTCCAAATCGACAGTTGATAAGCATGATGTATTTTCAATGACTTTGGCTTCTCTCATTCTAATAGATAAATTTAAAGTTTTTCCACAGTCATCATCAAGTGAAAATCGCATATCCAATTGAACCTACTTTTTTGGTGCTCGCTGCGTCTATCATTTTAAATTAAATGGGTTATACATCTTGAAGGAGATTTCAGTGTCTCCGAATGTTTAACATGCGCACATTCTACACAGGCCTTTGTTATTCCGAATTCGGCGCCCGAGTGCCCCAGGCCGGCTCGGCCTACATTTACACCTACGTTTCCATAGGCGAAATTATGGCCTTCGTGATCGGTTGGAATCTTATCCTGGAATATGTGATAGGTAATGACACAAATTGCATGAAATACATATACTTTGGGGCTTAGGGATGGAATCCCTCCTGCTGGCATTACGTTCTCTGACCGTTCGAAATTTGTCTGGTCCCCAATATTGGAATTTTCGAGATATACGTCGTCCTGAAATGCCTTCACTCTTGAGCATAATCTTTTATCATCAAAAAGTTTTTTTTCATCAGGAGCCGCCAGTATAGCCCGGGCGGCCAGCGGCTACGTTGACGGCGTTATAGGTGATGTTTTGGTGCCGTGGTTTAACCAAACGGTGCCTATGAACGTACCGACGTTGGCAGAATATTTCGATTTATTGGCTGTTACCATTACGCTATTTTTGACGGGTGAGGAGCATGAGGAGGGTTCTAAGAAGGTTTCCAGGATGCTTTCAGATAATATAAGTGGGAAGAAAATTATATTTCATCCATTTAAAATTTTCAGTGCTAATTTCTAATATACTAATTTTTAATTTCTAATGTTAGTTTCTGCTGTAACACTTTTTTTGTGAAAAATTTTATTTATTTTGAATGAAACTTTGAGTAATCGATTTTGATCATACTAACGATTCCCGTCATTCTCCGATTTATGAGTATTTCACAAAAAACAAGCCATAGATCTAGATCCCTAGTCGAAGATCTTTGCCAGAGGTATAGAACGAGGTTTATTTTGAATTTTAGGTGTCAAGAATTTCAAAATTGCCTTTGAGTCTATGGAAATCGAACATGAGCATCAGGAAACTGCGATGGATTTTTGAGAAGTTGATAAGAAATCTCAAGGATTTTTCTGTTTAATCGTACTTTGATCGGACACGCGAAAAATATCAAGTTGCTCATACGTAAATTTGAATGAGTGTGTGTTCAAATGTTCAGTGCTCGTTTCAAAAAACTCAACATTACTATGTATGTATTGTAAGATACATGGAGCTTTTTGAGCGTACTGTTCTTCTGTATTGTCTGTTTAACGTAAGCAAGATAGGAAGACGAAGTATCTACTGTATGTGGAAAAAAGCAACGCGTGCATGGTCCTACGACATTTAGTTAGTTGAGATTTATCATTATTGGTAAAGTTAAGTAATGATTGACTGAATAATAAATTCTACGTGACAGATCATTACTATAGTCTGTTTTTTTTGAAATACTTGTAACCGAAAAAAGATGAAGCAAAGAATACATTGCTCGTTTAATTACGCGCGTGCGCACACTATACTGTGTCGTGGAAAAAAAGCGGCAATATAAATTTAACGGAATTGAAGGCTATTAGTTAGGAAAAAATTGGAAATAAGAAAAAATTGTTGAACATGGCTCTCATTTAATGAAAAAAAATGTGAGAGTTAAGATCGTGATACAATGGGTGTGCTTTGGGAAGTTGAAATCTCTAAATCCAGGGCATTGCGCCTCAGCACTGGTAATTTGCCGAGTTTTTTCTAGGCAGAGCGAATATTTTTCCACCCGCGCGAAATTCTTTTTTGACATTTCTCGCATTGGACGGAAATTATTTTTAAAGAATTTATCGAGTTTAGTTAAGAGTTTAGTCACAGTTTACCGCCGCCGGTTAATCGATTCCTAACACACAGTCAAAAACGATATTATCTCGGCACGGAATTCTGCCTGCGTACTTACTTGCAGCATTTTTGCATCACAAGCATTTTGAAAAAAACTGACTATAGTTCATTTGACTCATAAAATCTTTTTGAAAACTACTCTTCGAGCTCTATCAGTGTTTTATCAACAAAAGTTTTTTTTCATTATACAGCCATCCTTGCCTGTGGAGTCAAGGAATCTGTAACTTTGAATAAAGTGTTCACCGGGCTTAACTTATGCATATTACTTTACATTATAATCGCTGGGGCGTTCAAATATCGTGTGGAAAATTGGTCACTGCCGGCCAGTGCTGTGCCTAACGTCACGGGAATTTGCAGCGATCATTCGACGTGCGGTTCGGGTGGCTTTATGCCCTACGGAGTGGCCGGTATTATTAAGGGGGCCGCCACGTGTTTCTACGCTTTCATAGGTTTCGACGTCATAGCCACCACAGGTAATAGCAGTATTTATTTAAAGTGTTTCCAAGCCACACGTCGGCTAAAGGACGGGTTTCGCCTCACTTAGGAAGTGTTTGACTCCACCCGAATAGTAAATTGACAAAATTAGGAATTTTTTATTCCAAAACGCCACAGATTCGGTATCCGTCGATAGATTTTGCTAGATCTATTAAAGAATATGATTTAAAATGTTATAGATGGCCAAGTTTGGATAAAATTTGGTTGACGTCCCCCACATTTTCCTTGTTGGCAATGTTTGTTTATGGCACGTGATCTCCATAATCGAAATCAAAACATAAAGTAATTATCACTTACAGTTTGGGGAGCATTTTGATGGCAATCGTTTAGCCGCATGTAACCAATATTAATCTAAATTCTATAAAATCTGCTTGTGACCCTGTCACAAGACAGTTCCAAATGGCGCCTTTCCTTTAAAGAAATCATTCCTCAGAATGCCCGTGAGCTATGCGTCTGATAAAATTATTTTCCTGATTACTTATACAATATTTTGTCACTGATATTAAACTTTCACGTCATTTTGATACTACAACTTCTCGGTCACAATGATATCATACGAAGTCATGATGTTCCAATAGTTAATACTCGGCTTTAAACCGCTGTTAAAGACCTAACAAGCCGAAATTATTTACCTTTCGATCGGTCTTGAATTTAGTCACTTCATACCAGAGCCTTCGAAAGCGCCTAACATTCCATTGTAATACAATAAATATGTTCCAATTAATATTTCAATCCAAACGTCTTGACGACAATTAGCCATGAGTACATATAGTTGATCAATCAGTTCTCCATCTTTTAGATTACCTATCCAAGTAATTTTGATCTGATTTTCTTCGTTGAACGGATTATTTCCTCGAATTTTAATGAGCTCTGTGACTGTTCCGTTCTTGGTTTCTAATAAGCTATGTTAGCCTACCGTACTTGAATATCAGCCTCATTATACATCCACAGATACTTATCATAGGTATTTTATTTCAGGAAATCTTTCTGAACTTACCAATGTGAAGTAAAATAAACAGTGATCGTCTATGTCTACCTTGTAATCATACATGCACAGCATATAAATTCTGCTGGGGGTCAGCCAGGACAGGAGGTGGAATAAAATGTTTTTTTTCGTTCTTGATAACGAAAAGAAAAGGTATCCTAACATCCAAGAATCATATTCCTCAACCTATATTAGCCAGATATTGGAATTATTCGCTTAGACAGCACTTTTCAAAGTTTGAATGTTACTTTTTAAGAATCAAGTATACTTTGCTTAGAAAAATTGTTAAACTACAGCATCGTTTCCATTTTTATGATGATTCTCTCTTCTCTCTTGCTCATTTTCCTTCGTCATCTTCTCAATCATTGCTGGGAGGGTAAAATTTGCTGGCGGTCAATCAAAGTCTGCTGGGGTTCAAAACCCCTCAAACCCCCCGCGTGCATGTATGCTTGTAATCGCTCATTTCTTGCGAATATCAACTACAGCTTTTTCTTGGAATACTTCCAAATAATAAAACTGGGAGGAAAGTGCTTTTTAATTTTTCTATGATTTCCTCTTGAACCGTATATCATGTAGAACTGAGAATTTTTGAGCCTACTCCACGTAATTTTGAGTAAAAAACAGTGGTAAAACCTTTAGCAAAAGACTTTAATAATAGCACTAAAGTCTGTTCTTTGAAGAGTGCTTAAATAGAAAATTAATAAAAGTTATTTCTCTCGTCAAAGTCACTTACGTAAAGTTATTACTAGAGAATTTTTCTCGAAAAATTGCGAAATTTTAGTTGAGTGTGCTCAAAACGTGCCAGTTCCGCGTGTGATATGGTGCAACAGAAAATCGTGAAAATATTAGTTATTTAATGATTTTTCATTATCCGAATTTTTCAATTATTCGGAAGCATTTCAAGAAAAACGCATGGTGATATTTGCCATTTTTCAATTTAGAATCTTTTTGTAAAAATTATGAATGTTTCAACTAAGTTTGAGTGTAACTTTTGACTCAAGTGCTTTAAATCGAAGTACAAGTATTTATTAGCATTTCCTCTAGATTTGTCGGATTGTTATAAAATGTATCAGAATGAGATAATCAGGAAGTAAATTTTCCCAAGTATGTGGATCGTTCTCTGAACATTGTGTAACTACGAATTTAATATTTAAAATCATTTCAAGTCTTCATCCTGCTTTTGGAACATTAATCAGCGCTTTTTCCCCAACTTAAGGCGAAGAAGCCCGGAATCCCCAACGTTCTATACCTATAGCGACGATACTATCTTTGACAGTCGTTTTCATTATGTATTTTGGCGTCAGTACAACTATAACGATGATGGCTCCGTATTTTTCTTTGGACAAAAAAGCTCCGTTTGCCGAACTTTTCGGTCGTATCGGCTGGACAATTTCGAAATACGTGGTCAGTTTCGGAGCAATCTGCGCCCTCACAACCAGGTAACACTGTAGCTATTTTAAATTACTTGTAAATAATAACAGCACGCTGAACTTATCATGATTCCAACGACTACAGTAATTTTTCAAAATGATTTTAGATCGTTGCTTACTTATTAGCATTTGATACTTTACTGATGATTGGCATTTTTCAGCTTGTTAGGCTCTATGTTTCCGTTGCCCAGGATCGTTTTGGCCATGGCTCGTGACGGTCTAGTCTTCAAAATTTTTGCCAACATTAATAAACATTTGAAAACGCCGACGATAGCCACAATTTTCACTGGAATTTTAGCCGGTATTTTCAAAAGTTTCAACTTCTGTAAACGTTTTTAAAATTTCATATTTGTATGGTTCCAGCCATTTTAGCCGGCGTTTTCGATGTCTATGCTTTAGTGGAAATGATGTCCATCGGCACCCTATTGGCCTACACCTTGGTTGCGGCCAGCGTCTTGATCCTGCGCTACGATGCTGGACCGGTAGACGTAGAAATGGCCAGACTGGAAAGTGAAAATCAAATAAAGAGGTTCGAACTTACATGCAAAACATTTACAACAATGAGCTACCGCACATTGATCAGCAAAAACTTGATCGAAAAATGTATCCACTGTTTGAAGCGGAATTTAGGTTCCTGCTTTAGCTGCCCTACCCGAAGGTTAGCATCCGGTCGACCCGAGGTCGAAAAAATAATTTTGACGAGCATGCGGGGACGGGTCTGAGGTTTCAGGCCCGAGATAATGGCAACGAGCTATGTAACACTATGTCCATAACATAATAACTTTTAAGAGTAGAAAAAGTCCATTCACATCTGTTTAAATGAATTATTGATCCACACTCTCATCTTTGATGGTAAGAAAAAATTATGTAATTGCAGATGGTTTCACTTCACGATTCTTCACTACGAAAATTGTATGAACATTTTTGTATGTAAGTATAAGTTGAAGAAATAGGAGTCGTGAGAGAAAAAATAATTTGTGTCCTCCTTATTATATTGAACTCATTATATGACGAAGACAAATTCGATCAGCACAAATGCAGGATTCTAGTATTTTCCGCAATTATCCCTTGATCCTGGTATTTTTACGTGATTCTGGTTTAGAATAACAGCGAACATATCTTAAGAATAACGGAAAAACTCTTGACGCCAAAACGAATAAATTCATCTAAAAACAAACAAATGATATATTGTATGGTAGCCTCAATTTGCGTCGATTTTTTGGTTTTTGCCTCGATTCAAAAATCAATTTGATTTGCCTCAATTTGGCTATTTCATCTGTATTTTTCCAGGATAGGATCAAGCCTCGTTTTTTCGTGGTCGGGACCTAGTGTGATCTTGTCAAGTCCGGTGTATTTTTTCGGCCCTTATATATTCTTCATGGAATTTTCGTATGGAACTCAGTGAGAAAACTGAATGCGGTTCTTTGAACTTGTTGAAGTAGGACTGAATTTTTACTAAAAATCTCTACGCAAAGAAAGCTTACTGAGTTCTGATATAACTGATTTCTCACAATGATTTAATTGAAGTCCACTATGTTTTCTAATATTCCATCGTCCATTTTTTCCAAATGAGCCTAGCAAAGAGGAAAGAGGCTCTTATAAATAATGAACGGCCTGCATACACTGCTACCTTTTTTCTAGATTGACTACAGTAGTTAGGAATACAACCTAAAAAAAGAAATGTTGGCCTGCGATGCTCGGCTACCACTAGCCTTTGGATTTATTTTGCATTTTGAGATTCATTTGACAATGAATTTAGTTTTTATGAACATGGAGCACCAGGTGACCTCAACAAAATGCGCAATATGAAATGCTAGTGAAGTTTTGCATTTGTCACGCTACTTCTGCTGGTACCAGATTCTCAAATTCATTTTTTCGGTTTTGAATCTATTAATCGAAAAACTATGTTTGATCATTCTTCAGACCCGTTATTGATTTTTTGTTATAGCATCAATTCACCTGTCCTTGAGAAAACGGATTCAACCGAAGCACACTCCTCGATTAAAACCCTTGCGGGCAAAATTTTGCACCCCTCCTCTAAATATCCGACCATTTTTAGTTCCAAAGTGGTGAAAATTTTATTCAGCGCGTTACGTAAGCGAAACTTTTGCTGAAGTTTTCTCGTTGAAATTGACTGTTTTTTGTAGTATTTTGGCTGCTTATAATTTGCATATTAATGAAATACTTTTCGGAGCAAATTTTCTACGATTTGAATTTTTTGGCCGTTTTACCGCTCGGGTTTTCCGTTGCTATCGCTTGCGGCACGATGTATTTGATAAGCTTACAGCCGCAAAGTTGCAAAGCTTTATTTTTCAAGGTATTCATAGTCTGTGTAGAGAGCCTTCATTTACGTTTTTGTACTGATTCCCCAATGACTCTCGCTTAACGTAGAAGCAGCTAAAAATTATTGCATGTAAATATTGTATGTGTCAATCGTGATATTTATGTTGCAGTTTCATACACATATTGTTTATTCATTTTCAAATGAGTTCCAGAATGGCAGGTAGTAAACCTCCATCGTATGCCGAAATTTTCTCTTCTGCGGTTACGGTCCTACAGTCATTGTACAGTCATTCTGTCGAAGAAACGTATCTCAACAACCGTTGAGGTATATGTAATGGCGCAAGGCATGCGTTTGATAGGTTGTCTTGAAAACTGCTATAATACTTATGTGACTGATCATGTACCTCTGATAGTTTTTGAAATATTTCTGAATTTCGGTGAAGTTCGAAGGATTATAACTCCGTAGCAACTTAGAGTTAATCTTTCGTTTCATGAGGTACTTCTTTGATATTAGCTGATTCTATGAGGTGCGACTAGTAACTTCCTTACATCTATTGTGGTTCCTTATATCCAATAGACCTACTTTCCATTATTTTGCATATCCATCAAAATGTCTGTCTAAAATAAGCTCATTGGAAAAATTGGTTGGTGTAGCGTTACTCCATTTGCGTGGGCTATAGAACGCACTGTATCGTGTGTAATTTTGGACTAAAAAGTCATTTATACTTGCCTTTTTTGACGGAGCGGAACGGAACGGAATGCAATCGACACAACATTACCGAACGAACGGGAAATTTTCGTTTCGTTCGGTTCGGTTAGAGGTTCCCGTAGGTCGTTTTCCGCAAAATTGCAGTTATTCTTCCCGACTTGAAGTGGATTTTCATGCTGAACGTTTCAAGCTGTTGACGATCTGTTCCGTTCCGTCGGAAAAGACAAGTATAAATGACCCCTAACACTTGGAAACGATCCCCCGTGAGAAGATTACGTGGCGGATTTGCCTTGAGAGCATGCGTGTAATTAGGGGGTGTCAATTGCTATAAGAACTCTCTCCTACCTAGTAAAAGGTCCTGATAACCGTGACAATGATTAATCACCATGATATCAGTGACTCTCATTATCATGTGCCGATGGTATACCTGAACTCTGGGAAGTTGTTCGAACCCTCATCTTTATAAGACCGATACCTAGGGAAGATGCCAATTTTTAGGCTAAAAATGGTCATTTTAATGAGAATTGTGTGCGAAAGTTCGAAATTTCACTCGCTTCGCGCCTTAAAGAGGTCTTTTATAGACTTTTCGGGACTTGAACACATATTCTGGAAACATTTCATCAATTTTTTATCCACAGCTCGTTTTTTTCACTACATCTGACCTCTTCCCCCTAATCATCCTCATCTGCTGACCCCCTCAGCTGACGTCAACATATGTGAACTCTGAAAACCCAAAATCAAAGCTTTATTGTCAACTGGTGTGATCGATTCATGAGCAGCACAAATGAAACTTTTGCACTGCAATACCAGGCTCAGACGCATTTCGAAAATCGTGGAGTAAATTGCAGTCAGTTGATCTTTTTTGTTTATTTTCTCCCAGGTGCCCGCTGTATACGCCTTCCCAGCTCTTAGTATCGCAATAAATATCTTCCTTATGCTAAATTTGACGTTGGTTACATGGGTACGGTTCATGGTTTGGATGGCTATGGGTAAGAAATATTTTTCCGATCATTTTTGATTTTTTTTGTAAATAAAATTTCAAAGTGCATCTTCATAGTGTATGATTTCACAATCTTAAATTCGATTTTTGAGCTCAAATCCGCATGTTACGTGAGCTCATCTGGTTTGGAACAACGTGGTCTCATCCACGTAGCACCTTTTAAAAATGTTTATAACAACTTTTTCGTGTTCTTATCTGGAATAATATGGACAGACTCATGGATGAAATTTAAGCGGTGCATTTTTCAGGTGCAATGCCCCACCACACGATGTGTGTTTAACGGGTTGTCCAAACAGGAGCCATGAGCCATATGCTAAATCGTGGCTGCTGCTAGGCAGATGCTACTGGTGCTATTGGAGCATGAGCTATATTTTACCATACGTCCAGCCGTTTTAAGACGCATCACCTGGACCCTTTGCAGATCAATTAGCACCTGCTAAGACAACAATAGACATTTTCTAGGGTAGATTAAGCAGGCCCAGGACTCTCATAAATGTGTATCATGCGGTAACTAGGACAGATCTGAGGATCCGATTTTGTATATTTGATAGCAAAATTATTTCTTTGCGAAATCTAAATACTTATCCGGCGGGCATAATGATAAATCACTTAATTTTATGTTCCTTGGGGACATTATCGATTGATTTCCTGACGCATAACAGATTTGGACGAGAATATTGCAGAGGATAGGAAGCGCTTAAAAATAAAACCATTTATACTCTGGTTAGTTCCCCAGATTCCTGATAAATCGAAGGTCTATAGTCTATTTTTTAATGAAATACTTCTAAACAGGAAATGTCAAAAATCAGTACTATCGTCAAAATCGTTTACACGAAGCTTTGATTCTAAAATTTCACTCAAAAAATGGCTGAATGCTATAGTCTATTTTTCTTGAAATGCTTCTAAATAACGGAAGTGGGAAGTAAGTAGTATTTCAGATTTTCACAATTTTCTGATGAACAATATACCATATAGGACTGAAGATTCATGCGCATACTGGCCGCACCTTCAACAATTTTTCAAACGAAAAATTTTACGATAAGAGCTGTATGTAAACGTTTTTATGACAGTACTGATTTGTGTCACTTTTCTATTTGGAAGCATCTTATCAAAAACAGACTATAGTTGATTATGCTCACAAATTCGTAGTCCGATGTGACATACGGTTTGGAAGAAAAATCGTAAAAATATGAAATAGTACTCGCCTCGCTTTTCACTTGAATTATTTAAAGGATAGTATATCATTTTTTGAAATAAGCCTCCGAAAGAAAAAAGCTCACGCAAACAACGAACAGTAGATAACTTTTTGGAACGTTTCTTGTCAAACTAAGTTTTTATGTCAGGATTGCTCATATACTTCGTTTACGGTATAAAACACAGTTCGGAGGAGAAAGCTTATTTGAATCCGTCTTCGAAAATCGACGAAACTATGGAAGCTGAGTGCGGCACTATTCACCTACCGCAACCCTCACAAGGTGATATCCAAAGCGTGAGCGGGCACACAAAATTCGTCGAAGTGAAATTGTGACAATCAGTGTTTGTTTGAAAAATTATTGTGAATTTTGTGCATTATACAATTTTGGATCACGGTTTTGTTTTATACAGGATATTTTAAGATTTTACTCCGTTTTTGGAGATTGAATAAATAAGTTGAACACAAGTTCCTCGCACGTAATGGGAATATTATTTGACATTTTACTACACAATAATTTTTCGAGTTGGAATTTTGTACCCTTATCTGTTTCAGAACTGCTGAAATATTCTAGTTTTTTATACATCGTAGACCCGTATGTCTCAAGAAGTTGTGAAAAACATGGGTTGAGCTTCAATGTATAGCTGGCGACTGACTTTAAAATTTGATCCGAATAACATTTGTACCTGTGGTTAGCTTCGACTTTGATTAATATTTTAATGTTTTAATCACGATTGTTGCTTATAATAGTTTGATCATCCGAAGATAACAAAGCGTTTTCCATGCACTTAATCTACGGCTATAAATCATCTTGTGAGCCTTAAATGTATGCAACGTTTGACAAAATATATTAGTGAATCCGTAGGTTTTTCACATATCCAGTAGGTTTTCGTAGAAACTTATGAAACTGTACGAAATTTTATCTTATGGTGTGCGTAAATTTTCCCTAATGTAGTCCTACTAAAAGCGTAATAAAGTTTGTTGAGTACTTCATGATCTCAGTCTTTTAAAGTGCTAATTTTTCTTATTTCTGAAATTCACTTGTAGTGAAAATTTCTAGGGCTCGTTTGGCCTGTAGCAAGCGTGAAACATTCGCGCGATGACAAAGCTGCTTGAAATGCCTTCAGCGCAACTATTCAAATAAAGTTTGAAGGAGTTTAATTTTTTTCTACATCTTAATGACTACAAATTGAAATTTTCAGGTCACTTTAGGTTACTTATAGGTTAAGTGAAACCGATCGTAATATATTGTTTATCAATTAGCGTACAATAATTTGATCAATTGGTTGCTAAATGTTTTTATACCAATGATGACATGGTGTGCAAGTGCCTCAGCAGAGTGAGCCGTCGCTGTTGCTGCAATAATTGTACACCGCCCTATCATAAAGTTCGCACCATTTTTCATAATCATTCATTTTCAAACGATCCTGGTAAATGCAAAAAGAAATCTATTCCAGGAATTTTTGTGGTTCAAACTAGATTTTCCATATTGGATACAGATTTCAAAGATCTATCCATCTGTTACTCAGGCTTAAAGTTGGCTGAAATTGTCCCCTTCGCAAAGGAGATGTTTGTGCTATTAGGCCCTGATAGCTACATCTGTTGCAGGTTTATTATTTGCATGTGTACCTATGCATTCCGAAGCTACCTTGAGAAATTCGATTTCGGAGTGTAGTTGGTTTTCAGTCGTGTGTTGTCGTAGCGTGTAAGACACATTCAGATGAGGATAGTTGGATTTTAAGCGGATTTAAAACAAAACATAATGACAATTTTTTGTGATTCTTTTCTATCGAAATATAAAGTCTGTATGCAGTGCACTATTATCACAGTGAATTTCAATTTTCATTAGCTATCTGATACAGTTGTCCTAAAATCGTGACCGTAGCACATTGAATTTTTTTAGTTAGAAAAATGAGCAGACTTTCAGTTGACCCAAGTATGCCCATAGATGAAGGAGATCAATTTTCCAAACCTTCCCACGATTGTCTAAATCGCATCTCTTCTTGAATGATAAAATATATTTTGTATCCACGTTCGCACATTGCTCGACCAATAAAAACACATCTATTAGATGTTATGATGAAAATTTACCCGAAAATTCTCCTAATTCACCAAAAATTTCATTATAAATTTGAATAACCGACCTAATTTTCAACTAAGCTTGCTATACTGAGTAGAACTAAATTTTGCTGTGACGAGGTAGAACTTCGTGTTCTGAATATTATGTTTAGTCTAGGTTCACGCGTATTTTATTCCAAATACAGTAACTCAGCCTTTCAGCTGGAGGACACAACGTGGAAGCATGCAATCATTTCGGCCTGCGGTGGTGGTTGTCGCAAGGGCGATCAGAAGTGCAGCGAAAAATTTCGCCATGTAAGAAAAGGATATTAGCAGGATTCGCCTCGGTTTGCTGCCGTCGATAAAACAACCCACAAATGCATGTAATCAAACTAGTGTCACTTGATCCAATGGGTCATTAGATATTATAAAGAGAAAAAAATCATTGGTTATGTTAGTTAATGCTTTATTTTACGAGTTTCTGCAGCCACAGGTGAAGTTCTATAATCTTCATTCTGAAAAAAACTTTTTCAGACGTACATTTTATTCTTCTTTCTACAACTCGTTTTGAAAACTTAAACTAATGGATTTGCTTTGCCATTTTGTAAAATTCAAATTTTGAATTATTCGCTCCGTAAGCTTTTGAGATCTTCGTTTTTTAAACGAAGTATCAACATATGCCCAATGCATTGTCTGATGCATCCCAAGTCATCATTGCAAATTTATTTTGGCTTTTTTTATTCTTTGGTAACGCATTTAATATGAACTTTTTTCGAATACTGCGTTATTTGATTTTCAAAAGTTGCAATGCTGTTGTTTGTGATTACGGATAAAACTACAGTAGGCGTTGTTCCCTTTTCTAATTGCAGATCCGTCGGGTTTGAACTGAACCCTTGCACTTGAGTGTGAAATTTCTTCAATCCATTTTCAGTTTTTTATTTCCTTAGCTATTTTCGAAATGAAGTTCGTCTCAGCATTATGTTTACTGATAATGTCGTTCCATGACGTCGAAGCTGAATGTTGTTATACCAATGATGATATGGTCTGCAAATACCTGAAAAAATCGGACCGTCGCTGTTATTGCAACGATTGCACGCCGCCCCATCATGATGTTCCGACCATCATGTTACAGTATCAGATCTTGATTTCGACAGTCTACTCATTTTCAAATGAGCCTCGTAATTCAAACATATCAGTTAGCGCATGGTAAATCTTCTTGTGTATGCCAACATTTTTTCCTCAAGTTGTACCTCGGATAGCTACACAGTCCGTATCAGGAAAAAACCCCGCATACAGTTAGTGATGGACCGATGGCCAAAAATTTGATCGGCCGATGCCGATGCATCGGCCAGGGTCACCGATGGCATCGGCCGATGCGATGCAAAATGCAACCGAAAGTTGCTACACTGTAATAAATTTAAAATTATTATGAATTATTCACCAAGTTCTACTGATATTTTCAACATTCAATAATCAACAACATTTCATTCATCCAATTTGTCATCAACGAAGGCATCTGTTGTACTAAGTTCACTTTGATTGCTGAGTTCACTAGAAGCTTCTTCAACTTCAGCTTGTTTTTCCAGTTTGCACTATTGAATTCAATCTCAGCAATAAATGGGATCTTTTTCCACTTCTAACATCTTTTTCTTTTTAAAATGATCATTCACTAGCTACTGACCCAATCGGAGCTGATAAAAATTTCAAGGCAAGCTAAAGAAATTTTTTTCATAATGAAACTTATTTTCAATTGCACTCTCTTGATTCACATTAGCTAATTCTGGTTTTGTTGCAGCATTTTTCTTCCATTATTCTAGTAATCTATTCCAAAACAATGGCTTTTGCTTGCTCAAATGTTGACGTTGCATATTTTTCGGGCTACAGCTCATCTTCAGATGAACCTGCAATGACCAAACAGTGCCTGAAATTGGTCAGTTTTGTGTAAATGCTTGAATTATTTACACTAGTATTAATTGTGGCTTACTGAGAAAGTTTGGAGAATGAGTTTGAAGATTCATTCAAATTTTCGAACCATATTTTCAGAAAAGCGTTGATTTTGTTGTTTTTGATCGACAACCATTCTAAGCAAAGCTAGTTCAGCTTTGTCTTCTGCTTGAGGATCACAGAAAGCCTAAATTATTTAATTTTGATTTGTATGATCAATATGTTATATTTCAAATTTCAGTCCATCCTTTTTAAAACCAGGGTCTAGTAAAGATGCCAAAGCATGAAGTCTATTGTCTTCAATGGGTTTAAAGTGGGCTCGATTATCATTTCTATAAAAATATTGATTCATTTTTCCTGACAATTTCTCCTTTAATGAACCCAATGGAGGAAAGTTGAAATATAGATTGAGTGGCACAAAATTCTTAATCTACGATTCTTTAATTTATGCTTTTCAAAAAAATTTAGCCACATAATCTAGCTTACTTTTCTTCAGCTATTTTTTCCGAAATACAGGCGGTTTTAGATTCATAGATTTTTACAGTTTCTGCAAAAGATTTTAACAAATTTACAAGCTGCCAAAACATAATTATCTAAGGTGTGGATACATTATACATGTATTAAAGTATATTCTTACCGCCGTAGCTAAAATATTCCATTCATAGCTTGTCAAATTCTTGTTATTTAGTTCATCAATGGCAACACAGGGCAAATATGCCAGACATTAACACAACTATTTCCACAAAAAATAATGTATTTATTAAAGTAGCTGTAGAATATATATGTGAACAATCTGTTTTTTAAGCATAAGCACCTGCGTTAATTGTAACAAAAAGTTGACAAACAATCGGCCATCGGCCAATTTTTTGGCAACACATCGGCCGATGGCCGATGGCAGAAAAACGCAACAATCGGCCGATGCATCGGTCCATCACACTTAGGCCCAAATTACAGAAAGTGGGTTAAACGTGGGTAAGAGTTAAAGTAAAACGGCGGGTAAAATCGTAGGTAAATAAAAGTCGGGTAAAATATCTGGTAAAATCGTAGGTAAATAAAACTCGAGTAAAACATCGGGTTAAAGCCGAGTAAAGTTCGGGTAAAATCGCAGGTTATTTTCACGTCTTTTTCATCAACTTTTTACCCGACCTTTACTTTACCCACTTTCAGTAATCTTGAATTGGATAAAATCGATGGTAAAAAAAATTACTGACGTTTTTACCTGCCTTTAACCCGTCGTGTTACCCACGATTTTACCCGAACTTTACTCGGCTTTAACCCGAGATTTTACTCGAGTTTTATTTACCTACGATTTTACCCGCCATTTTACTTTTACTCTTACCCACGTTTAACCCACTTTCTGTAATATGGGCCTTACAGTGCGGATTTATAATGTGCATCTTTATGCATTTTCAATCTCATTTGGAGAAATGCCCAATAGAAAGCTACGTTGCTCGTCGTAGCACGTGAGACATATCCATATTATGCATTCCTGGGGCCAATTAAGGATCATCCCGACGTCGGTAATAAGTGCTTGAAACTGACTTACGCTTCACTGATGTTTAAGGCTGAGCGCCACGTATCTCGACTATAACAATAGAAACAGGTAAAATGTGGCACGTCATAAAAAAATTTTGAAGACTGAAAAAATAGGTTATATGTTAGGAAAGACGGCAAAAATAAAGAAAAAACAAAAAATATTTGATGGAAAATAAAGCAGAAAAAATTCAAAACGAGTACAAATATTCGTACTACATGAAAAGATAATGACCGGACAGGACACAATGAAATGTGCTAAAAATGTGGCCAGAAATTCAATATATTTGATGTTCTTTTCCTGTTACATTTATTGATTCTTTCCATCATTGTTACGTTGAAATTAAGTTGAAAAAAGTGACGATCTAATATTTCGGCGTCATCATTTGTAACTGATTCGTCCTATCCTAAAATATTTTTTCACGTTTAATTTATCCATCGATAACGAAAAAAAATCATTTTTAACACAACTGACGGTACAAACAAGAAAGTTCGGACTTAGACCTGCTCGATAGGAAGATTAACATATATGTGTGGGCAAAAACGACGTCAGGATAAATGAAAAATGTTCATCGAGATAATCTCGAGCTTGGGATGGTCTCGATGTTGGTGAAACCGCTGAAACACAGAGGGTTTATTTTTCATGATCGAGATAATGAGCTTGGGCTTAAACCACTTTGGTGAAACTGGCCGCTGCAGTATAGTTGGATTTTGACCAGACAAAGTTAAAGCAAATTTTTATTCATAATTTTTCGCTGTCAAAATGGAAAGTCTGAATGAATTTCAATCGCTATTACCACAGTGAATTTCGAATTTTATTAGCCATGTTATGAAGCTACTCTAAACTATAGCGACCGCAGCAAATTGATTTTTTAAACTCAGAAAAATCAATAGAATTCCAGTAGACTCGAGTATACTTCAAGATCAAGGAGTCCAATTTTTCAAACCATACCATGATTGCCTAGAAATTGGGCATCTTCTTAGGTGATTACACAATTGATAGTTATTTTAGACATTGCTCATTGGTCAGCAAATAAAAAAGCGTATCTTATCTCGCTTAACAACCACTGATCCGTGGGTATCTTGAAGTGACTATTTGATAACGCAATGGAAATAAAAGTGTACTACAGTACTTCAGTACATAAATTGAAATATATTTACCTGTATTATTTTTAAAAAATTCAATTTTTAATAGCGAATTATAAATTGAGATTCATGGTTTGCGAATACTGATTAGCACTAATTGACGACCAAGCGCCAGTTCACGTGCTGTTGGTACTAGAACATGGTGGTTTGAATACTATGCTTGGTCTTAGTTCGCGCGTTAGCAACTTTATTAGCAGTGCTTCTCTTACAAGGTCCTATTTCTTGTTTCAAGTTAGTAGACGCACGTGCGGTGTAGGAGCATGCAATCTTTTCGGTTGCGATGGCGATGAAGGTTGTCGCAAGAGCGATCGAAAGTAAAGCGACGACAATTTTCGTGCATGTGAGAAATGGTTGCCAACATTCGGTTGCTTTGGTTATGGAAAATGATAGTATTTTCACTTCCTACTGTATTTCAGTACATCTGAAATTGTAGTGAAATTCTATCTTCAAGCAGTAATAATCTTCAGCATGTAACAGGCATCAAGTTCCTGTTCCACCAACGTTATAATTGATCATGTTTCTGGGAACAATGATGGATCAAGGTCAACATGAATTTCTCCAAAATTCAACGTTTCGAGAGGAAATTCCGCTATAGTCAATTTTTTCGGAATGAAACTTGGAACGAGAAAAGATGCTCAGGCAGAAAAAAACAAGCAACAAGCTTCGTTCGCGGACACCTTTTTTCCGCAAATTGACTGTAGTTGGGCCTACAGCTTGAGAAAACAGAAATCCACGTGCATTGTCGATTTTTCATCTTCAAAAGCATTTCGCTAAGTTCGGAGTTTCATTTTGGAATAAATAGACTGTAGATGATATTTCTTATGCTTGCAATTCACAAAATCGAAAATAAAGAACACTTTGAATTTGGTTTATTTCCTGTTGATCCATTTGTTTGACCATTCATTTGGCAATGACATTTTTCACAATTTCAAGTCCATGAAGACTTCACAAAGATCAGACTGAAGCGTAAGCTGTAAGGCGCCTGATGCCCCAATCGAGAGGATTTATATTGTACCAGCAGTTTTACCTGGCAGAGCTCATTTTCATTGAATTTTCACTAAATTTACAATATCAAAAGTGATAATTTCGTCTAATATCTGGAGCTGGTTCTTTAAAGCTTGCGGAGTAATTTCGTCCGCGAAAGTTCCTGTTCGCCAGCGAAATTTTGATACTTCGCTGGTGAAATCATCTACCAGCGTTCTACAAAGGTTAATAAAATTTCGATAGCAAAAAAAATTTTCAACAAAGTTTTCGTGAGGATCTCGGTTCTATATAGTCTACTAACTTGTGCGCTGACAAAATTATCAGTCCGCAAGGGAAATAAAACCTAGACGAACTTCAAGTTCGCTGGAAAATTTTCAATATCAAAGCATGAATATAACGGAATAGCAAGAAAAGACTTTTTTGTAACTGGGCGTCGATTGTCTGAATTGATTTGTGGAGGTCACGGGAGAAACCAATTGGCATTGGTTGCACAAGAAGTCAGAAAAACGGTTCAAAAATTGTGGCTATTGTCCAGGAGGCCACGAAAGCTGAACTTATAGTGTGAAACACCGAAAAAATTGAAATTCTGACCATTTAAAATGACCATTTTCTACGAAAAGATGTGTGTGTGTGCATGTGTTTCTGGCCAAACAAACTCATACTGTGTTGCTGGAGATTAATAAAAGTTGAAATATTTTCTCTAATATCTAGTGAGCCTTGGTGAAATGGACTAGCGAAAACCAATATATTATTGGCAATATTTCATAATTATTTCATTGGAAAATTCTGTCCAAAACTATAATATTTTACATTTAATGTTTTTTTATTAGTCCCAATGAATATTAATAATAATTTAAGTCGCGGATATGACTAGTATACATAATGAAACAGGACCCTTATGCACTCGTTACTCTGTATGATTTCTTCTTTCCAAATCAATATTCTGATCTTTTGATAAATGTCAAACTCGCTTGGTTTCTTATAATTTCGTGAATTTTGAATTATTGGCGAGCTTCTCGAATCTTTTCTTCGATAAGAGAAGTATTAACATGTGTAAAACACATAACCAAGTTGTCATCAAAGGTTCGTTTTGGTGGTTTTTTTGGCTCTTGGTAACGTTTAACGTTGCGAATTTATTACGAAATATTTCATTCAGAAACTGCATCATTTGCCTTTTGTAATTATAATTCTGCAGAATTTATTAAGAAACTGCTTCACTGCCGGTGATATGATATGCTGGAAATTCAACTATGGTCTATTTATTTTCAAATGAGCCTCGAAAAGCAAAATAATCCGTAGAAGTCGATGAATTGACCATGAACCTGAATCGCAGGCCCGAATCTTTTTTTCTCAATTTGTTCGTCCAACTACTACTGTTAACTCGAGAAGAAAAGGCGTCCGTATAGGCAAAGTTGTTTATTATTTGCATGAACATCTTTCTAATAACCGAGACTAATTTGGAAATAATAGATTATGATGTTGTTGCTGCAACGTTTGTACCGCGCGGAATCATAATATTCTCAGTGATAATATGTTCGACACTGAGACTGAGGTCAATTCTAACCATGATTTGTGTCATACATAGTCTTTGTCTGAGATTCTATATTATATTCTGAATATTGTTCTCGGGTGGATACGAATGTGACTTGAACAAATTCCAAATTATTCCAAATAAGCCTGGTTTTCATTTTGTAGCATGAATTGAAATTACTAAATTCAACTTGCAAAAAGTATTGACGCAAGACGCAGGATTTTAATTTACATTAACATGTGTTTGCGTTGCCGATACCCGTTTAGAAAAATAGATTTAAGGTACAATACTGAAGATTTACCCATTTCAACACAAATGTATGAGGTCAATATAGGTCGGAGTTTGTGGTAGTAAAGAGGACAACTGTTAAACGTTCAGAGAAGCCACGTTCCTACACAGTCACTCAACTATACCGACCGAAAAAAAGTACAGAACGGATTTCTGTTGCTCACCGTCATAGAAAGATAACTAAGCTCAGTTTTGATAAAATGACTCCATGATGGTCAGGTATCAGGCTCAGACCTTAGCAAAAATCTTTTCCATAGATCAGGACATCACAAGCTGACTGTAAACATCGTTTTTTGTTTAATCGTCATTGATGACAAAATACTTTTACAGAAAGCTGTAACAACAATAGCCGAAACCTTTCATTATCATTACGTTTGTAACGTACCTGCTAAAGCAGTACTGTAAATATGTAGCATACAGTATGTGATATTAATTTACTAGATATTATTTTCATTTATTAATCTATCGTCTCAAGGGTGTCTGGAATTCACACCCAAACATTCTTATAAATTTATGTGAAGCACTTTATTTTGATCTTCCCACACCCCATCGACCCAATTAAAGACGCACATAATTATTTCCACATTGGCACCTGGCCCTCGTAATGCACATGAAGATACACATTTTGTAGGTACAATAATCCCCTCCAAAACGCGTAAACACACCTGCCCATGTACAAAGTACAGAAATCCCAACCCAGACAAAAGATTTAGGAGGAATGCATGGAAAACCGAAAAACACATGGAAAACTAAAATAGCATAGGCGGCAAAGCATACTGTAGGTTAAAAGGCATGCAAGTGTAGAAATTAAGAATAAATTAAAGCAAGAGGCGTGGCCACAGAAGCATACAGTAGGCAGAAACAGGTAAGCGAAGCAGCGATTGGTTAGGCGAGCCGATAGAAGCGGACCTCCCGTGGCGCGAAGGCGTGGATCAAAGAGGCGGTATAAAAGACAGGAAAACGCCGAAAAAGACAGATTTTTATGCAGATTTTGTTGGCGATTCGATATATTTTTATGCGAGCCTAAATCGTGGTTTTATTGTGACGCTTTTGTGTATTTATCGACGAGGGAAGCAATCGTCGATTTTGTGTTTATTTTATTGTGGCCGCAGTCATATCTCATCCCATTTGTCCGCCGAACCCTTCTTTAGGATCAAGTAAAGTACAGTAGTGAAACTGGTCGTTACATATTTTTGGTGACCGTACCGTACCGTTAACCACTGGAACTCCCTGCCCCATTAAGGTGCATCCTATATCCGGGCATCCCTAAGCAGTAATCGCATATAGTCGTAATCGTTTCCTACAGTAGGACAAAAATTCGTAAAAACACAAACTGAAAATGACCCACCATACAAGAGACCACTTAGGAGAAATTGTAAGAGAGCAGATCAACGATTTATTTGCAGAACATTTCCAAACTCTACACACACAATTGAGCAAAAACACTATGAATCCCACCCTGATAGACGATTTAAGAACGGCCAACATCCATAACAGTATGGCGAACAATTTTTATGCAAAACCTACAGTATTTACGGGAGGAGTAACCCAACATTTCGGCCAATGGAGCAAGCGACTAGAGCAGTTCATGATACTACAAGGCATGAAAGATACTGACGAGCAACTCAAATTAGCATGTTTTGAAATTCATTTGGGTGGTGCAGCATTAGCAAAATTCAAAAGTTTAGAAAATTCTGAAAACCCACCCCAAACCTATGAACAGTATAAAACTGCATTAGAAGCATATTTCCCCGACCACAGAGACACAGATTTACACCAACATTTTTTGCATGAACGGAAACAAAAAAGTTCGGAAACTGTCATTGAATTTTTGTTTGACCTCGAGCATCTAGCGACCCTCGCCTACCCCAATTTCAATTCAGAGGCACGAGAAATGATAATCAAACCCCTTTTCATGGAAGGCATGCAGACCGAAATTAGAGAGGCACTCAAGTACAAACGATTCACCTCCCTAACAGACATGTCTGATGAAGCAGCTTATGTTGAACAACAAATTTTCAGAAACAGATTGAAATCTAGCCCCATACCCCTCATATCCCCTGAATCGGAACCCATCCTTTCATTAGGCAATCACACTGAACAGCAAGGAATCCTACATAAATTAGAACAAGTCATGGAGTTGCAATTGCAAATACTGCGAAATTCTCAAACCCAACCCCAGCATGATAACAGTAATTTGAGACAGATCACATGTTTTCAATGCAATCAAGTCGGGCATTTCGCCAGAAATTGTAATTCACCAGGTAATCAAAAGTCATGCCAAATTTGCTTTAGGAGTAACCACATGACTCGAGACTGTAAAAGCAGATGCATTCACTGTTCTCAAACTGGTCACAGATCCAGCCATTGCATATCAAAAAGCTACTCAAATGCAGAATGTTTTCTTTGTAAACAAAAAGGTCACATGAGTAGATATTGCCCCAACCAAATGATCCCTAACGTCCAAAATCGCATTGAAGAGAGACTACCCCCACCACAAATGAACATTGATGTCCCAGTCATGTACTCCACATTGCCCACTGTCCAGCATCAACCTCAACATGCTTTAAATACAGTCCTGCCCAGCAGTCATAAGCAGTCTGACCCCCAGTATGTCCTTGACATACCCCTTCCTGATACAAGCAGCACTTCAGAAATTGCATCACCAAAAAGCAGTGACATGTTGAAATCCAAACTCCTCCAGCCAAAAATTGCACAGAAACATAAACATCCTGAAACCAGTGAGACGTCCAAACCTGACCCAGCATGCAAAAAGGAACGCCCAATGTTTTCACAATTGCAGGACCTTCCCACAGACCCCAACACATTCCCCAGGCGAAAAACTTCTCTTCCTACCCCCAAAGCACGAAAAAATCGTAAAATTCATTTTGCAGCTAGCATTTTCCAAAGTAAAAATAGTGGTATCTGCAGTCCTGTCTCAAACGACGTCAGCAAGCCCCAAATCCCCCATCCTGATACATGCATCGACCCTGTTTCTTGTCCCCTCCCAATGACAGACCCCAACACATTCCCCAGGCGAAAAACTTCTTCTCCTACCCCCAAAGCACAAGAAAATCCTAAAATTCATTTTGCAGCTAGCATTTCCCAGAGTAAAAGTAGTGGTATCTGCAGTTCTAGCTCAAACGACGTCAGCAAGCCCCAAATCTCCCATCCTGATACATGCATCGCCCCTGTTTCTTGTCCCCTCCCAGCGAAAAATTCAACCGCCCAATCTCATTTTCCCACCCAAAACAAACAGAAACGTCTTCATACATTCCCATGGGTAAAAGGCAAAGTAGAATCGACCAAAACTGACAGGATTGAAACGGAAAAAGCTGAGTTAATCAATTTCTTATCCAAATATCAGCTCCTTCACACTGAGTCAAAAACACATGTGAGTCACAGGCCACTTGTCTCCCACAGCATTGGTACAAGTAATTATAAACACAGACACAGACCCCTTTTTCGAAAACCACCAAAAGCAAAACAAAGCATCAAACACAAAGTTGAGCAACTTAAGAAAGCTGATGTTATCAATCAAAGCACATCCCCTTCATGTAAAACAGGCAGTTCAATCGTTCAGACAAATTCCCCAATTCCCCCTATCCCTCCAAGTCTTCGACCCCAAACCCCTCTCTCCCTCGACCCCCTTGAACGAGGACGTTCAACTCCGGAAGGAGGGAAATGTAACGTACCTGCTAAAGCAGTACTGTAAATATGTAGCATACAGTATGTGATATTAATTTACTAGATATTATTTTCATTTATTAATCTATCGTCTCAAGGGTGTCTGGAATTCACACCCAAACATTCTTATAAATTTATGTGAAGCACTTTATTTTGATCTTCCCACACCCCATCGACCCAATTAAAGACGCACATAATTATTTCCACATTGGCACCTGGCCCTCGTAATGCACATGAAGATACACATTTTGTAGGTACAATAATCCCCTCCAAAACGCATAAACACACCTGCCCATGTACAAAGTACAGAAATCCCAACCCAGACAAAAGATTTAGGAGGAATGCATGGAAAACCGAAAAACACATGGAAAACTAAAAAAGCATAGGCGGCAAAGCATACTGTAGGTTAAAAGGCATGCAAGTGTAGAAATTAAGAATAAATTAAAGCAAGAGGCGTGGCCACAGAAGCATACAGTAGGCAGAAACAGGTAAGCGAAGCAGCGATTGGTTAGGCGAGCCGATAGAAGCGGACCTCCCGTGGCGCGAAGGCGTGGATCAAAGAGGCGGTATAAAAGACAGGAAAACGCCGAAAAAGACAGATTTTTATGCAGATTTTGTTGGCGATTCGATATATTTTTATGCGAGCCTAAATCGTGGTTTTATTGTGACGCTTTTGTGTATTTATCGACGAGGGAAGCAATCGTCGATTTTGTGTTTATTTTATTGTGGCCGCAGTCATATCTCATCCCATTTGTCCGCCGAACCCTTCTTTAGGATCAAGTAAAGTACAGTAGTGAAACTGGTCGTTACACGTTTTTTTCATTACATCTCAGTTATAGATGTGAATAGAAATTGTGGAATAGCATGTGTCAAACTGAATTTTTATGTCATGGATGCTCTTATGCTTCGATTACGATATGAAGTACAGTTCGGAGGAGAGGCCTATTTGAATCCGTGTTCGAACATCGAACAAACTGTCGAAGCCGTGAGCGGTACTATACACATGCCACAACCTTAAAAACGATATACAAAGGGCAAGCGGGCACACGAAATTCGCCGATGTGAAACTGCGCTAGTTTGTCCTCATTTGAAATGCTATAGTGAATTTTGTGCATACATTTGAACAATTCTCAATTACGGTTTAGTTTTATTATACAGGTCATTTCTCGGTTTTCATCGGTTTTTGGAGATTGAATAAATAACTTGATTACAAAGTCCACGAAATGAAAACATTATCTGTTGCATTTTATTGTAAACTCGTCGGTATTTCACATCTGCAATGGATTTCGTATATGTATGTAAAGCTTGTGAAATTGCAAAGAACACACTTATATAAAACTTCATCAACGTAGTCCAGCAGGAGATCACGATATTTTATGTAACTTATGGAGTCTACTTCTGAAAACTTTTAGTGGCTCAATTTTGTCTGAAAGCAGGCATTAACATGCGCATAATACTAAAGCTTCACTGGCTTTGTGATTTTTTTTATTTCATTTCGGGGAGTGCTTATTTTGTGTATCACACCTACTCTTCATTTTCAGTCGTCAAAGACTAATCTGATCGTCACGAGTTTTTATCATCGACAGCAATATTTGTTGACTGATTTCACTGCGGCAGATTTATTTTTTATACGGTTGAAGTACCGGAAATTTAAGGCTCATCTATAATGTTTTCTCGAAAATCTGTCGCCAATGCTTGCAACAATCAAAATCGGACGAATCCCACATTTTCTCTGTGCGCAAGGAAGATCTCGACGAGTTCTATCCGGTGAAGCATATTTTGAAAAAAAATTTTGAATAGTGTTATAGATATCAGTTATTCTGTAAGCGTCCATAATTTTTTACGTTTATTGCGTTTCTCGCGTAAAAGCTGAATTTAAAGCCCACAGTAAACACTTGTTGAAGGTGTTGGGTATCTTTCGATCGGAAGTTTTGATATGTACCTTGCGATGTATTATATACTGAAATTGCTCCAATACTTGAAGAGCAAATCGTTTGCGTATTTTTTTAGCGAAAGGTGATTTTGGAAATGATACTAATCGTAATTTTTTGTTTATCAACTATGGTGCAGTTTGATCACTCGGCCGCTGAATGTTGTACAACCAATGATGACATGGTTTGCAAGTGCATTAAAAAGATGGACTTTCGATGTTGCTGCAACGATTGTACGACGCCACATCATGAAGTTTCAACCATCATGTTTTAGCCTCCAATCTTAATTTCAGTGGTTATATTCATTTTCAAATGAGCCACGTGATGCAAGTATATCCGTCGGCATAGTGTGCTAACACTTTCTAAGCCTGATTATTAAAGTCAGTATGAGGAAAAAGACGCTAGCTTATGCGATTTTGTATGTGCATCTTCATTCATTCCAAGGCTCATTTGACAAAAATAAAGTGAGAAAGCGACTTTGACGTAGCTATGGTTGGTATGAGCCGTTTCCAGATTGTAAATTCCAATGGGACGGTCGGACTCTGAACAGACAAATTCAGAGTAAAACAATATGGAAACTAATCGCTATCCGAATAGAGTCTGTTACATCACAGCGAATTTCAGTTTTCATCAGAAATCTTATGAAGAAACCTACGATATATTGCGAGTTGAATTTTGGAGCTTGAAAAAATAATTAACATTCAGTTGACTCAAGTATCTTGATTGTGCCCCACTATATCAACCAACCCACTGTACAAACCGTTCCACTATACCAATCATCCCGTTTTAACAACCGTCCAAGAATACCACCGTTCCACTCGACCAACTGTCCCACTTTACCAAGTGTAATATAGGTACAGTTCACTGTAAGTAGTGAATAAAATGTCGAATGACTGAAGAATCAATACTAATTGGATCACTTTATTTGAAATCTAGAAGGAATTATTTGTGAAAATGTGTTACGATAGTATTATTGAGTTTTAAGAGTAAGTCATCCTCAGTGTAATTATATCCGTAACAATATTTGAATCATTATTTAGACCGAATCACATACAAACTCAATATATGGGACACACAAATTATTGTGGTCAACTTTTGAATCGTTCACGATTCGATTACTCCAAATCGTCACTATGTCCTTTTTTCCTCCCAATTTGGTACAATTAATGCATTCGTAATAATTTGGCTTTGCTTCGACTGCAAGCCCTTAAAAATCTTCGTAAAAATCCAAAGATTATTCGACAGACTATATTTCCAATTCCTGACATCAATGCCAGTTTACATGATCCAACCGTGAGAAAAACCCACACATACGTATTTCTATTTCTAGTTTTTTTTCATTTTACACATTGGTTGGTATAGTGGGACGGTTGGTATTGTGGGATGGTTGGTATAGTGGGACAGGCCCAGTATCTTTAAGGCCAATGAGTAACTTTTGCAAACATTGAATCACTTCTTCTTGATAACACAACTAATATTTTGGGCACGTCACATTACTTGACAAATAAATAAATGTCTATCTTGCCTTGTTTTTAAATTGTTCAAATTGATATCAGTACTGATCTTCGTGGATATTTTAAAATGAATGTATTTGATATTATGATGATAATCAAAACTTAATCGACATAAATCACCTGTACTGTTATAAAAAGGCATTTTTTTGGTTAATGCTTATTGATGATCAAGTGTCAGTTCACGTGTGTGATGATATACTAGAACATGGTGGTTTGAATACTGTGCTTAGTCTTGGTTCGTGCGTAAGTAAACTTCATGGGCAGTGTTTTAGATACAAGGTTTGAATTTCTTTTTTCAAGCTAATCACGGACGTACGTGCGGCGTGGGCGCATGCAATATTTTTGGTTGCAACTGTGATGGTGGTTGTCGCAAAGGCGATCGAAGGTGCAGCGACGACAAGTTTCGTTCATGTGAAGAATGGAAGATATCAATCACTTGCATTGATTATGGAGGATGATAGCATTTTCACTTAATGTAGTGTAGTACATAAATATTCCGAAATTATAGAAATTATACTGAAATCATAGAAAACCATCATAATCTTCAGTGTAGTGCAAGTCTTTTCTTGGTTGGAATAAAGAGGATAGATTTGGCTTGTTAAAATTTATCTTTGATAATACCTTAGATATAGTGCAATAGTCCTTTCCCAGACTTGACAACAAAATACTTTAGCCAAACCATCTTTCAATGAACAGATCACATAGGCTTTTGAAGGAAAATCTATACCAACTGGCGTGGAAGAGGAGGGATTGTATCTGTCTCTTATCCGAGCGAATGGACAATCCCCCTCCCCCACTCGCTATCGTACGTGGAATTTTATTCGAATTAGTAAAACACAATATGTTAAAGAAGTGGACGTAACAGACATGTTTAAGCCTCTAAGTTAGGCGATTCGAAATGAAGGTCACTTTAAATTTATATTATTTTTTGCTTAATTGTGCCATTTTGTTATTCGACAGATTATGAGTGGGATATAAGCAAACCCATTTAGAATGCACTACTGATTTTTGACATTTTATGAGTATTTCATAAAGCTGATGAGACTACGAAATATGCTATTGGGCATCTGATAGCTCAGTCTGAGAGTATTTATGTTACTAGCAGTTCCATTCAGATTTGCACAAAGTTTGCGAAATTTGCAAACTTAGATTTGCACAAAATTTTTCGATGGTGGTAACCCGTTTTCATCTGATTGCAAGAATCACGACTGGTAGAAACATACAGAAACATGAACGTGACAGAGGACAAACTCATAAATGTTTTGTCCTCTTTCAATCTGAAAATTTTCAAAGTTGGCTCTAATTCAGAATTATGTCTTTAAAAGCGTTACCAATATTAACAGATGCAGGTATATTATCGATTCATTTACATGTTCATAGCTTGTTTGGTTGTTGAGAGTGGAGAAAAACAACGTTGCAATTATCGACTCCATTTAACCAAGTTTTAGTGTAAAAATGGCCCCTAGAAAAGAATGGTTGGTGTAGTTTAGCCAACGCAATCAATCTGCAGTCTAAATATAATGCTCCAATGGCCCGTTTCTTATGGAGGATTTGGTTTTGTTGTGATAATTGAAAACAACATTATACCACAAAAACATTTTGTAAGACTGTTTTCGAAGCTGAAAACGAATCAACATTTACTGCATGAAAGTGTAAACTCGATGTGCTACAGTACACTGAAAATCAAAATTTTATGACTTTATTCATTTTTGAAAGAAAAAATTAATTTTTAAATATTATAGTGATTGTTGTGCAAATACGATGACTTCTTGAATTTTTATCCAGTTATTAAGTGCAGACTTTAAGCAAGCTTACTTTGGTATAAAAAATGCGTAGTACAACAATCGCCAGGAATACTTAACCAAAATAGAAGGAAAAATTTTGATTGTGCCATGCTAAAAGAGTGACATCAAAATTAAAATTCGAAATATATCGAGAAGTCAAGCTGTGCCTTGATGTTGAATTCTGTCAAAACATACAGAGTAAAACTTTAGTGGTCAGCCTTCCTAGAGTTAGCTTCTATGATTAAACAAACGGGAAGCGAAATTTCGGACCCGCTCTCGATATTGTGAGACGGTAGTTTCAAAGTCTGAAAATTTTTCTCATTTCATACCCGTTGCAGTTGAAATTGTAGTTGATATACAGAGATGGAATTCATTGGTTACGTAAATTCCCTGTTCCGCGATTCTTCCTGGTGCAACCGGTTAAGATTTATCTAACAATCTTTATTCTAAAAATCACTCTTTTATGCCGACCGTGCTTCCCACTCTCCAGTTCCATTTTCTAATCTTCCGATTCTGAGGGATTGACCTTCTGACATAAATATTGAACTTGTTTTGGTTATTTATACTATGCAAATTTCGAATTATTCACTTTGCAAGCTTCTCAACTCTTCCCTTTGACGAAAAAAGTATTAGCATGTCTGTAGTGCATCCAAAGTTATAATTACAAATTCGTTTCAGCTCCTATTCCTTGGTAAAGTTTCACGTTGCGCATTTACTATAAAACTGGCACTACTCGATCTTTGCAATTGTAATACTGCTGCGTATAGTGCTTTATAGAATTTCTTTTGCAATTGCTTCTTTTGCTGATAGAATTATCACTCCATTTTTTATAATCCACTTCTTCTGAATGAGCCTAGGAAACAAAAATTCATTTCATGCGAATAATAAACAACTTTGCCATTGGCTATAACAGTTAAGGAAACAACTTGAATACATAAAGTTTGGGCTCACGATGCATGATTATCCCATGTCAATAGATTTCTTCGGATGTTTTTGCATTTCAAGGCTCAAAATTAAACCTTTTTCATTCTGAGGCTTAAAATGAATGGGCTATACCAAATCTATCGTTTTGGGTCGAACGATTGAAGTTGATTCTGGTGAGTGAACGTTTTCTTGCCGAAATTACAAGGTCATTCATGTTATGATTTCTTCGATAGCGTAAAGCAAGCTGAGTGATGTTACATTAGTCATTCTTCCTAGTGAACTTTACTCACTTGCGTAAATCTCTTAGCCACCAAAGAAGCTGTAGATATGTGAATGCATCCAATCGAAATTCTTTTCAGAATTGTAATATTGTTCAAGTAAGTAATAGTCTTTCCCCATATATTATTTGAGATAATGAGTCTTAATTTCACGATATGAAATTCGTTCATGGGCGTCTGAAGTAATTTTTGGGGCTCGGCATCTTCTATCCAATTACTTTCAAATGTTTCTATCAGTCGTAGTTGCTGTGAGGTTTTATTTCTCATTATACAGGGTGAGCCAGAAAAAAGGCGACCGGTACTGACTAGCTTTCAAATGCGTGCAGCTTTTTTGATGCGGTTTCCTACTGTCGATAGATAAAACATCTGACTTAAAAAAGTGCAAAGTTTCAGCTAGATCGCTCTAATATTGGCTGACCAAAATCAAAAATACTAAACGTCGATTTTTTTGCAAATAAATTTTTAAAATTGACAAAAATTGACAAAATCAACATGTTTTACAACACAAAAGTACTATAAATCCAGTCATGAGAACCATATCACAGCTTGAAACTACAAGAGAGCCGTTTTAGTGTGTCCTACTTTCTGTTCCACCGATAATTTTAATCGTTTTTCGGTCTGGTCAATGACAGAATTGATTTTGTTTTGATTTTTTCTTTTTTTTTGAATTTCAAAACAAAAACTCTTGATTTTGGCGAAATTTTGCCGCATATTGAAACAAGAAGTTAGTGACTTTAAATTATGCGTAACTTGACTTTTAAAGTATTATTGCGTGTAAAAAGCTTTACAAAAATTTTCTCACAAATAGACAACTTTTACTTTGATTTCACAATTTTACTTTTTGAAAAATGACCACTTTTACTAAATTTATGTTTGTACAATAACCCTAAACGCTAAGAGCATAAAATTCGGCCTTTATAAGAAAGATAAACAGGGCATTCTAATGCAGTAATCCGCATTAAAAGAGCTTCCTCCGTTCAAAAGTTATGGAAGTCAGAACCGGTCGCCTTTTTTTGGCTCACCCTGTATGACAATGTTGGTGTAAATAACGACTACCGAGAAGAATGACTTGTGCAACACTGGAAACGTTCTCTTATGGAATTTTCGGATGATTTTTTAAGCTTTTTTCTTTTAGGCCTTTTTCGAAATGAAGTTTGTCTTAGCATTATGTATACTGGCTTTTATGCCTGATGGGATCGGAGGTGAATGTTGTTATACGTCGGAAGACATGGTATGCTCGTGCTTCAAGAAATACGACCAGCGCTGTTGCTGCAAAGACTGTCGAGCCCCGGATCATAATGTTCTCACCATCATGTTTTAGCAACCTGAGACCAATCATAACCATGATTTGTTTCATATCCGTGGGATATAAGAATATTCCACTTATTCTGACCATTGTTCACAAGTGGCTACTAACAAAATTTTTTTTCGAAAGATCAGAGAGATTATTCATTGGTGATATTGCTGTCTTGAAATACAATCAAATAAGATTAAATTCTTATCATATACCATTCCTATGGAGTCTAGAAATTCAAAAAATCTATCCAAAAGAATTTTTGAAAAACAAGGCGCATTTTTATTCACTGGTACATAAAGTCACCCGTTCTCAAGTTTCAAAAATTCTTTTCAAATTTAAAATGAGAGTATAATTGATGGAATTTGAAAAAACACGTAAAAATCTAGCTTTTAAGAAGACAAACTTTAAGTAACAGATTGTAAGTGATAGCTAACAATAAGTACTTGGACAAACACAAAACTTAACCTCTTGTTCTCTGTGAAGCTGAAACATGATGGTGAGAAGATGCTTTTAGTCGTGGCTGGTCCGTAAGTTTTGCATGCATTATAGTCAAACAACGTCAATCAAGCCGTATCATAATGAGATAACTTTGTTGCAAATGGTGGCACACATCGGCAGCAAGGAAAATCTGACGGTGGTCAACTTATTTTTAATCAAATTTTTTCAACCACGTTTTTTGGATATATCTCAACGACGTCTATAGATTGACTCTAAATTCATTGCGTTTCGAAAAAAAAATTCCTGTTTGCCTTGAAAATTCGACATTTGGTTGGGTGTAAAAATTTATCTGGGTGAAGTCAAACACTTTTGGGTGAGGTCAAACGTCAGCAACCTCCACAATAAGGTTGCCGATTATGTTTTATTTTTATTTGTTGCCATTTGGCTACGCAGATCCAGATTTTCATTGGAGCTCAAAATCTGTGTCACAATATTTGAGTCAAAACTGAGACCAAAATTCCAATGTATTTTGTAGAGTAGAAAATTTTACGTAAGTTTTGATTTTTTTCATTCCATGAAGTTTGTCATGGCTTCAAGTGTAGATCAACTGTGACTTGCGGAATTCACTGTAACTTTGTGTAGACATAATTATTGAGGGGAATTCACTGTAACTTTGTGAAGACATAATTAACAAGCGGAATTCACCGTAACTTTGTGTAGACTTAATTATTGAGGCGAAATTTACTGTATAGAACTATTCAGGAGGAATACTGTAACTTTTCGTAGACTGGGTTCTAACAATATATTTTATAGCGCAGACAGAAAGTTCCTGATTCCGATTACATGGAAATTCGACTGCAGTTGTCTTAGTTGAAATGCAGAGCATGTAATGTTTCATGCTCTTAATATCTTTTGCTATCTCACTAGAATATGCTCGTTGAAATTTGCTTTCTCGAAAATGCTCGCGGAAATTTTTTTCTCCATGTACGAAATCTGCAGTATGAGCCTCGTATAGTTTGACTTGAATACAGTACTTGTCTTTGTTACTTTCCAATTTAAAGGTATTATTAGGAGAAAATTAAAGGTGATACATACACAGGACAGGATGGTAACGGTTTCACGCAAAAAGGTCTCTAATATCTCGGCTAATCAAACCCGAGTTTTTGGATTTTATTCATCAGATAACTTATCTATTCTATTTTCTCACCTTAGATTTTTAGGTACGGATATAACATATAATATGCCGCAGAACCTACACTTATTGATATTATACAGTGCTTTTTGTTAATTATTGAGCAATTTCTCAGATCAGCAGTGTTTGGTTAGTGCAAAACTAGCTTGCTATAAATGCTTCACCAATAATAAAAATTGTATGGATTAAACACTGAATCATAATATTAATAGATCTTATGATTTCGTTGTGTCTTTTTCATTTAGAATTGGACTGTTCAGCTGTATTTGCCCATAAATGTGCCGATTTTTTTTACAAAAATGACTTATTTTGCGTCAAGCTATACTTACAGACCATGCGTTTCGGAAATGCATCAGATTCTGAAACATCACAATCGAATAATTTTCCTACCGGTAGAAGACCAGACTAGAAGACTAGAATCTCAAATCTGCTATTGCTATTGTGAGGTGGCTTTTTAAGCGGGCAGTATAAAATTATATAAATTGCATAAATTTTGGAAATTGTGGTATTTAAAATTTGAATGCGATAAATTTTTGTGGAATACTGTGTGTCATTTCCAAGTCAGTGTCCTTTCGACATGCATTAATAGGAAAATCAAGAAAGTGAGACTGAAACGAAATAATTTCGATAGCCCAGTTTGATAACTTCACGTCTTCGACATAAAGCACGTTGAACTTCTATAATTCAATCGACGGTGAATATTTATTACCATCAAAAACTTTTTCATTTTGTCAGAAAAGCAGTCATCATCCGAAACGCTAGAAAGTTTAATCGAAGTTCTGAAACCCTGGATGAAAGATGAAAATCCTTAATTTCCGTTTTTCTGTCGAATAGACTCTTGGGGTAACATTTTTTCCAGCCACCTTGTATGTGCCTTGAATTTCCGGTGGAGGGGAACGGTTGCAATAAACAAGATAATCGAGAACTCGAGATAATCACAATCTTTTTTACATGTTTTGTGTGCAAAAAGGCTCGCGATTATCTCAAGCTCAGGATTATGCTGTTTATTGCAATCGGCTCTCGAAGTTAAATTGATAATTTTTTGTTTTCAAGCCTATCGCAGACAACGAACGTGCGGCGTTGGAAACTGCAATGCTTTCGGTTGCAGATGCCGAGGAGGTTGTCGCAAGGGCGATGGAAAATGCAGCCAAAAGCAGTTTGACATGTGCGAAATAGAAATGATTTCTCACGGACTTTGCGACCAGTAAAAAATTAAAGGTTACTGCTTCCTTATGTGCCTGTTCACCACTTTACAATTTTGTCTGTTGTATAGCCCGGATTCAGCCGCAACCAAAATACTCGTAGTTAGATTTATTTCGATACGCTATGATCACGTAGTAGAAGAAACACCGAATTTTCTTAATGACAACGGGAAACCAGAATTACAAGCTGTCGCTTTTGTGAAGCATACCTGTCCACGTTTGATTTGAATAAAACTTTGTTGATACCCATTCAAAAAATTTTGAACATTCAATTAGATTATTGAGAGCAATTTTCAGTTGCTCCGTTTGCCGCTCATGGGCGAAAAAAATTTTTACGCTGATTACAGTAATAAACTTGCTAGCTTTTTGGCGTCGAACTTACTTTGATGGGATGGCTGCATCTATCTTGGTAGAATAAATAGACTAACAAGTTAAAAATCGAAGAATCATCAAAACTTGGTATAAGAGGTAATTCAATGTGCTAAAAACAATGCCGTCGAAATTTTTGCACAAAGATTGCAAAATTGTAAGGGCTTTGAGGATCATTCTTCGACATTTTGTTGATTTGGGCTTTGAAAAATTTCGAGGTTTTATTTTTAATTCCAAAGCTTGAGAGGAGGAGAATAAAGTACTTGACACTAAATTTTTAACCTACGCGCTCTTATACAAAGAATAAACATATAATAAAAATAACACAGAGTACAGTAATTTCTAACAATTATTGCAATTTCCGGCTAATTTATTGCCCATCTTGGCGTCTCCGCCAGCCCCGCCCGGCTGCTGAGGTGCGCCCAGCATCACGCCTTTTTGCCTACTCATGGTTGAGTCGGAGTCAATCGACTCGGTCATTTTGTCGCAAATAATGTCCACCAGGCGATCGAAAACCGATTTTACATTCAAGTTATCTTTGGCGGAAGTTTCGAAAAATTCCAGCCCTAAACAGGAAGTGAATAAATATTTTCCTATTCTCATATCGGTTTGCTCCAGTTCGTTTGTGCCAAATTTACGTGAATTTTCGTGACAAAGCGAATTTTACCTATACTCCATTCTTTTTTAGGTGAGCCCCGGAATGCGAAAAAACGCAAACCCGTGGACAGCTGATGACCATGCATTGTAAGCCCAAATATTTTAATGTTGTAGTCTCGACTGCTAAAGTCAAAGTGATAAAAAAAGGCGACCGCGTGCGCAAGTTGTTTATTATTTGCATGAACATCATTCTTTTTTCCAAGATATATTTGGAAAAAATGAACTGTAATCATACTAATCTATGGTTCATTTTTTTCGAATGAGCCTCGAAAAAATATGTTCATGCAAATAATGAATGACCTGCGTACGTGGCAGCCTTCCTCTCAGATTGATTGTGGCAGTTGAGATCACACTACTTGAAAAAACACAATATTGAATTGCGATCTATGGTCATCTTCTAAATAAGGATTTCTTTGGATTTTTTGTATTCCGAGGCTCATTTGAAAATAAATGGAGTATAATATTCACCCATTTAAAAAGTATGTAGTATACCCATAATGTATAGTTTTTTTTTTTGAAATTCTAATCTCAGAGGAAAATAATAAAAGACGAAATAGATTTCGGAAATTATTAACTTCAGTGAGAAATGACATCAACTTGAAAATATGACAAATTTTATAGAAGTATTACGACAAATTCTAGATAAGGGAAAAGTACATTAGTAGTTCATACCTAGTTGGCCGGCCAATTGTTTTCCTTTTTCGCGAGATACGACTCTGTCACCTTCCATGTCGCATTTATTGCCCACTAAAATGACCTGGGCGTTCTCCCACGAGTAGGTTTTTATTTGAGTGCACCTACCAATGACGATAAAATTTTTTTATATGTTCGTATTTTGATTCTCGAATTTTATGGTAAAAATCAAGAGAAAATGATCTTATCTCTATTGACACTAGATCAAGTTCAAATAAAGCGAAAACTAGGTTTCTAACATTTAAGCATTAAGCAACATTAATATAAGATCATTTTGGAAATAAATTTATATCCTGCAACTGGAATTTGCTCAATGATTTCTGAAAATTTTCTGACTTTCCTATTTTTTCAAATTTTTGGGACATATTTCATCCGAATCGAAAATCTATCGGCAAAAAATTGATTTTTAACTAACTTGATGGGATTCAAGATAGAACTTTACTGGAGATTGGAATTTTTCAAGAACACAAGATTTTTCTACTCATTGAATTTTATGCATAGAAAATTATCGTAACCTTCGCCTATTTGTCTCGAAATGCTTGTAAATAATAAAACTGAAAAGCAAGTACTATTTAGAATTTTTACGAATGTCACATTTTTGAATGGATATTTGTTATCGTACACAATTAACATTCAAGATTTTTTGAGTAAAAATCTCTGCAATAAAAGTCTACGATTGCTAATTTTCGTAATTTTTGTTCACAAGCATTTCGTAAAAAATAGACTATGAGCTGAAAAAGCTGTCATTTCTTAAAAAGCCTTTAAATAATTCATGTGAAAATTTTTCCCTCTTACCAATCTTGAACGCTGCTAAAAGATTCCTCATTGGTTATGTCGTACATGAGTATAAAGCCCATGGCACCCCGATAGTAGGCTGTGGTAATTGTGCGATATCGCTCTTGACCAGCAGTATCCTGGGGATAAATAAAAAATCCGAACGCATCACAAAAGCATTTGAGCGGTGAAAAAATATCACATTCTTTTGCTTTGGAATCTTACAAATGAGAAAAAATTAACTTTTTCACTTTGATCACCACGTAAAAGAAAGTTCAGGAAACCTTGCATAGTTGCACGCAACGACAAATCCGAATGTGCTGTGTAGTGTTCAGAATGGCTGGATGATTCAAGTAAATTCATTTCCAAAATATTACAAACTACATTAACCTGTGATAATTATTGATTACTATACATGCACAGCATAGAGATTCTGCTGGAGGTCAGTCAGCACAAGGGATGGAATTGAAATTTTATCCTTTCTTGTTGATAACGAAAAGAAAGGTCATTTAACGTTTAGGCAGCATATTCCAGCATATTCTTTAATCTATATTGATAAAAAACAAAGTGAAACTATTTACTAGGTTAGCACTTTTCGAAGTTTTACTATTGTTTCGTTCAGATAAATCGTTAACTACGGCATCATTTTCATTCTTATGGTGACTTTCTCTTTTCTCTTGCTCATTCTTTCTCCACCATCTTGTCGGTCAATGCTGGGGGAAGTAGAATCTGCTGGGAGTCAATGCCCTTTACTCCCCCTCGTGCATGTATGTAGGTTACTGTAAACAGGGACTCGAAAACATCACGAAATTATAACAATGCTTGACAATCTTTCTCACAAAACAATGATACCTCGAAAGACCAGGGATTAACCATTCTTTTATTTTTCGCTCACCCAAATTTGCAATTTCACTCGTTTTTCATTTTTGATCACCGTTTTGACTTTGAAATCGATACCAACGGTCGAAACGAACGCCGACGTAAACGAATCGTCGCAATAACGGAAGAGGAAAGATGTTTTTCCGACGCTGCTATTGCCGATGATCAAAATTTTGAACATATAATCGAAATTTTGTTCGCCGGGCGGCGCGGCGGCGGCGTTGGCCATCGGTTGAGGGCCAACCATTGTGGTTATTTACAGTTTTTTATTGCAAAATTGTGGAAATCTGTAGAATATCGAAGGAAAAGATGAGCAGGATAAAAGGAAAGTTCCAGGAGCAGCCGTAGTTTAATCGAAACCAATGTATCCGGAAAATTTTGAAGCTTCTTACTCCAGATACCGTGAATGTTCACTGTATTTTTAGAAGCAGAAAACATAGAATCAGAGGCATGGGCATAAAATGTAGAATGGAAATAAATCAATTCAAGGAAAAGGCAGAGTATATTACTACAGTCAGGAAGCGAAAATTTCCCTTCGACATGCGGCTGGGGGACAAACAGTCATAATTGACCAAGTTTTCCTCAAAGTAGTGAGTATGATATATTTGAGTATTGTTCACTACAGTAAAAAGTTTTGCGTCCGGTAAAGAGTTTGCGAAAATTCGATGGTTATCGCCACATTTCCAATTCGTCTAAAATGTCTATTGGTTTCAAACTGAATAGATTGTAATGCACTTAATAGTTCTGAAGCGTGCTATATATAGGCAAGTTTATTTTGTCAATCTCATATTTTTCAAATGACTTCCGTTTTCCTTCCATTGAAACGTTATGATTTTGTAGACACGGCCAGCTATGGTAATGAGCGCTGAAAATAAAACACGTAGAAATGATAACGGTTTGCCACACAATGTCGAATAGAATTTTTACCCACTAATATTAAATTTATTCTGATACAGGGTTCTTACAGTGGGTATCATCCCAGTATGTCGTCTCAGTATGTCGACCGTCCCAGTATGTCGACCATCCCACTATGTCGACCAATGATATAAGCGTCACTTCATCAAAAAATAAATTCCCAGTAAGTCGACTGTCCCAGTATGACGACCGTCCCACTATGTCGACCATCCCACCATGTCGACTAATGACGAATAAAATTTTCCCGCGAAAGCGTAGGAATTTTTCATTTTTGAGAATTGCACAGTTCCAACTGGAGATTTTTACGCCTTAGGCTTAGGCTTGTAGGCGTAGGCTAACACTTAGGCTAATACGAATTCAATGAAATGCAACGACAATTTTCAAATTAATCTGCTTGTTTTGCAAAAATTTTCGAAACAAAATATAATAAATTTTAAATTGGTGTTTTAAATGATTAAAATCAACAGCTGGTAATTAGATGCACATTTAGCTTACTTAGACAGGCATTTCGATTTAATGATCAACCTGTAGCTGATTAATACGATTTAATTATATCTCAAATTCATATACCACAATCGACTTACTGGGACAGTCGACATAGTGGAACAGTCAACATACTGGTACGATCGACATACTGGGATGGCCGACTTACTAGGACGGTCGTCATTCTGGGACGGTCGACATTGTGGCATACAATCTTACGGAGCGTCAAGGCTATAGCAAAAGACACGACCGCGCACTTGTTTCAAATGCTGGTTGCGATGAATTTATCAAGTTTTGCGAAGCTCATTCATCTTTGAACGACAAGATATCGACGGTGAAATTAACAAAGCTTTCATTTTCGAAAGACCTTTTACTTATAGTTCATTTCCTTTAAATAAGATAAACAGGAAAGTCCTGAACAAGTTTTTAATGCCTTGCTCGATTTCATGGTTTGAAGAATACGTTGAAAATTCAGTTTTTTGTCATCGTGTCAATTTCATAAATTTTTGTCAATTCCATAAAACTGCCAACTCGTGCTTCAGATTCGGAAGATGCCAAAACTTATAATTAATCTTTTCCGAAGATGAAAAGAAGTGCAGATGTCAGGAGAAAATTTTAAGAGGCAGATGAGTAAGGTCGCAAATTTGCAGATTTACATAGGGCGGTTAGCAAAAAACTGAGAAAAAATAATACTTGCTTTGTGCTTGACTTTTGAGAATATAAAAAAACAGAATGTCCACTCTGATGAGCGGTATACTTGAGAGATTCAAGATTGGAAACCAGAATTCAGTTTTCGTCCAAAAACCAATAAGAGAATAGACGACTGTGTAAAAAACGTAAAGCTGTGAGCACAGCATCATTTCTGTAGGCTGTTTTTCGCGAAATGATTCCTTATTCCATTCATTCGAATAAGTCTAGGAATGCAAAAACATCAAATAGATCAGTATTCAGGTAGTGAACATATGCATTCTTTTCTGTAGTGTCCTAACTGCTACAGTCAGTCTTAGGCTTAGGCTTTGGCTTTGGAGGCTTAGCCTCAGGCTTAGGCTTAGGGTTAGGGTTAGGCTCAGGCTTAGGCTTAGGCTTAGGCTTAGGCTTAGGCTTAGGCTTAGGCTTAGGCTTAGGCTTAGGCTTAGGCTTAGGCTTAGGCTTAGGCTTAGGCTTAGGCTTAGGCTTAGGCTTAGGCTTAGGCTTAGGCTTAGGCTTAGGCTTAGGCTTAGGCTTAGGCTTAGGCTTAGGCTTAGGCTTAGGCTTAGGCTTAGGCTTAGGCTTAGGCTTAGGCTTAGGCTTAGGCTTAGGCTTAGGCTTAGGCTTAGGCTTAGGCTTAGGCTCAGACTTAGGCTTAGGCTTAGGCTTGGGCCGAAGCTCCGGCTTAGGCTTTGACATTATCCAGAGTTTGGGCTATAGAGAGGCTGTTTTATCGTGAACGCTTTTCGGGATGCTAACACATTCGGGATAATACTATTTCATATTTTTATTTTTTTCTGCTAGCAGTCATTTGCCACATCTAAGTGGAAATTTTTCAGATTATTCAAGTGGAGCAAAGAGACTTTTGAGAAAAATTGAAGCTTGGTGTAAATGATCTTGACCACGTTGCTGATATATGTCACTTTTCATTTTATGAAACGTAGTAATTATTAGATTTAGAGTATGGGTACAGCTCGACATTCGCCATGTTTTGGAACTTGTGATCAACTATTCACGAAATCTGCACTTTTTACTCGACTTCGATTAGTGTGGAAACGCAAACCCGTGCTTGCATCACATTGAAGTGGTTCAACACAATATGTTGGTATGAAAATGGTTGATACTGTTTTCTAGTTTCACTTCTAATTATGAAAGTTCAGGTATATTCTCTCAGAAGCTCAAAATGGAATTTTTTGTCAAACAAGTGCAAACGAGACAAGCTCTTTTCTGCAGGTAAATGCGTCGATGCATGTCTTCATAATTAACGGGTGAAATTTTTCTATTGGATTTCTCGATGGCACACCGTTTTACATTAGTGGATGGATTGTTTCGCTCACTCATGATCAGAACAGAAATGGATTCGAAAATTTTGGAAAACGTTTCAAAAGTTTTTATCGCAAAATGCGTATCGAGTAGTCAACTCAAATTATAGCCTCTTTTTCTTGAAATTCATCCAGATGCTAAAATTAGAAGGCAAGTACTACTCCATAGTTTTACTACGTTCTGCTAAACAACGTGCCCCCTAGGACAAGAAATTTGGTAACTCTACTAGCCTTTAGTAATTTTTGGAGTGAAAAATTCTTGGTTAAAAGCTTTGTGCAAGCGATTTGGGTGACAATGCTATATTATACCATTTTTCAATATTCAAAAACATTTTATTAAAAACGGATTATACTTGATTTTGCATCTGAATCGATTGCTTGAGAACATGAAAAACCGTGATAGTGAAAAACCTGATTCAAAAAAGAAGATGAACACGTCTCTTGATGGCTCTGCAAAATTTGTAAATCCACAAAGATTTTTTTATATCTTGTTATCTGTTGATTTCAAACTTTATTAACACCAAAAGGGACTTTAATTTGTGCTTTATGCAAGCATCAATTCAGCAGGCATCAATTCTGCACGCATGTATTCTAAAAATGCAGAATCCTCAATTAATCAAACTTATCTATGATTGGGGTACGTGCATTTGATGTTCTAGAGAAGACACTCCGTTAAAAAGGAGGCGATGTAATTCGGTGACATTGAAAGGAATCGCGTGAATTCCTATGCGATAATTATGAACTTGTAGAATTTATTGTTCAATTTTCAACTTGATAAATTTTTTTGTTCGCATACTCTAATAAAATTTGCATTACTTTTCTCGCCATACGAACATCAGCATCATATCAACCGCATCAACAAAGCCAAAAAATCAGTTTTACAATAATCATAACCATGTTTAAACTAATGATTCTTTGATGATTCTGTAACCACTTGAATAAAAACTTATACGAGCATATCAAACACGAGTTGTCAAAATGCCAGTTGAAATTGATAGCCAGATTTTACGGCATGTCAAAGTTTTGGGTCACATCCTGGGCCATACCAACAGCAAGAAAAATTTGTGGAGGGTCAACCAAATTTAAGTCAAACCTTCAGCCACACATAACAATATTAAAAATGAAAGTACGCCGTTTCATATATTGTTTTTGAAAAGACTTCAACGAAATATATCGATTGATAGCCAGTTTCTTATGTTTTGGAAGAAAAATGTTCCTGATCGCAACGAAAAGTCCCTATTCGGGTGAGGTTGGGCTAATCCTATATGAGTGCATTCCCATACGAGCGAATTCCCAATTAAGTGATTCCGATGTAATCGATTCCCAAGTGAGCGCATTCTCAAATGAGCCAATTCTCGATTGGCGATTCTCAGACAGACGAGCGATCAAGAATTCGAACACGTCCTTCATATTTTCTTTCTTTACCTTGAATTTTTCTCTGTATATATTTCTTTTTTCTTTCGTTTCCGGTATGTGTTGTTTATGTTTTTGTTTATGTATGTTTTTACGTTTTCATCTATTGTCTCTGCTTTTTTTGATTTTTTTTTCTTGTCATCAAATTTATATTTTTTTCTCATGAAACAATTTATTACATGTTGTCATTTTGCATAACCACAGTCTCCCGTATAATTCTTATACAGCTCAACACGTTTAAGGGCTTAATCGTTTCTATTTAATTTTCTCCTTCGTGATTTTTTTTATCTTTACTTTTCTTCTTAGTTCATTGATTTCATTTCTTTATCTTTTTCTTTTTCTATTCTCCTGATCTTTTTATCGTTCTAATTTAACATTATTTTTCTTTCTTTCTTGCTGCTTTCTCTATGTTGCTGTTTCTTTTTCGTCACTTTTTCATGTTTTCTTTAATTTTTAATGCTTTTCTACCTATTTTCACTTATTCTTAATGCTTTGTTTTTTGCTGATGTTTTCTTTCTCATGATCTATTGTTTCTTCTATCATTCTTTTTTGTGTGTTTTTTATTAATATATAGACACCTACAATGACGAAACACTCATCATGCCGAAACGTATAAGAATATATGGAAGTGTATGGTTATTTAAAATGACAACTTGCAATGTATTCTATCGTGAGTTAAAAAGGAAAAAGTAGATGCCAAGAAAAAAAGAAAATGAAAGAAAGCACAGACAGAAGATGGAAACGTAAAAACATAAGCAACAGACACAGAAAACCAAAAAAAGAAATGCATACAGATAAGGATAGAGAAAATTTGAAGAAAGTGTTATTACAGTCTCGATCGCTCATCTGAGAATTGCCCAACCGGGAATTCGCCCATTCGGGAATGCGCTCACTTGATAATCGCTCAGATGGGAGTCGTTCACTTGGAAATTGGTCAATTCGGAATCGCTAACTTGGGAATCACTCACTTGGTGATAGACTGCCGATGTCAAACTTTCTGTGAGATGTCTAAATCACTCTCACGCCCATTTATAGTCTGAATCACCATGCCCAAGTATTCACAATTAACGTTCAGCCATATAACATACTAATTCAGTGGCAACAATATCATAGAGAGCTAGAAAAGCATATTCAACCATCGTATTACTAACAAACTCGTCAAGCGGAAAAATTGCACAACAAAATAATATGGGATACTTATATAAAATGGAAAAATAACTTATTTCTTTCGCTATTCTCAGTGGTTGCTCGACCCTTTTGGAGCCGATCGAACGATCCTAAAAAGCTGCATTTAAATGCAATGGAAAAAATACCGCCCTTTAACGATCTTCTTTTTTCTAAAAAACCATACAAAATTTATCGATTCTCTCTCTTTTTGCCAGTTCTCAGCAGCCATAGGAAAGCTTTTTTTGCACTCTTTTTTTCTGCTCATGTTGGAATGAAAATAGATCGCCTCCTCTCTCCTGCTGTTTCGTCATTCCTCCCATTCTAGGTTGGAACTTCCAATAAGCATGCACACTCGAGCACGCTTTCCAAGCGACTCACCTTTGACAAGTTGGAAGCGCTAGCCTTCAATGTTTGATCGACTTTTCGCCACAATGAATGCATTCAGCACAGTAGGTTAATTGCGTGTAAAAAATTGAGCTACAGTAAACTTCGTGCGTGAAGAAATGTCCTCAATCTATTAGATCTTTGGATAAAAAGCGGAAAACATTATGTCATACATTATCATATTCTCACCCGGGAAAACTGTAGCACAAATGTTCAAAACACTAAAAAAGAACAATCAATAAGCGGAGGTGAGGCTCTAATCGAGATTGAACAATATGAATCTCGAATAGTGAAGCAAAGCAGCGAAAGTGGGCTTAAACCGACGGTTGCTTCAGATTGGACATTTCGATAGAGCACAATATGATTTAAAAAAATCAATTCTTTGAGTTGATTCATTTGCTTCCATTCGCTGTTCAGGCACACTGCCGACTTTTAATTCCCAGATAATACCCTTAGAGAAGTGGCAAACCACGAACTTGTCACAATACGCCCTGATGTGCTACAAAAAAATATCATCAGTCAGCGATAGTCGAAATTCATCATTTTGTCAGTTACGAGTATTTTTGAGTTTTCTCTCACTTATAGTCGATGTTGAAAACCTCAACCAACTTTGGCCTATAACGAAGTTAGGGGATGATAACTTAAACAGTTAACTTTGAAAGTACGTTCACGAAATTTAACCTTGAAAACTCACCTTATCTGAACTAGGCATAGCAGTTAAAAAATTTGTTTTTTGAGAAATTTGAGGAATTTAATTACTAAATTACATATTTGATGTATGAGAGATTATTATCCCAACAAGAAATACTATATGCGATCGATTTCCCATATGAGAACTGCTCTTTCTAAAAAATTCAACTAGATATAAAGCCGAGAAAGCACAATGGTTACTGTAAGAAATGGAGAATGTAATGTAGAATAAACAATGTAGAATAAACTACTCGAAATTAATTGAATCAAGTACTATGCATCTTGATGATGACGACCATATATGCACGTGGGGGGGGGGGGTTTGGGGGGGGGGATTGACCCCCAGTAGACTTTGATTGACCCCCAGCAGATTCTTGCTGACCACCAGCAGATTTGACCACCCCAGCAATGATCCAGAAGATGACAAAGGAAAATGAGCAAGTGAGAAGAGAAAGTCATCATAAAAATAGGAATGATGCTGTAGTTAAATAATTTTTCCAAATAAAGCATACTTGAAATCCAAAAAAAGTAACATTAAACCTTTAAAAAGTGCAGTATAGGCAAATAATTTCCCATATCTGACTAATATAAAATAAAGAATATGCTGCTTGGATATTACAAGACCTATCGAAGATCTTTTTTCGTTATCAGGAACAAAAAAAAATTGTATTTCACCCCCTGTCCTAGCTGACCCCACGCAGAATTTCTATGCTGTGCATGCATGATGACGACTCTTGCATTTTTCATTTTAATATCCCATTCCATACATCTCTAATGCATGGATTTAGATTCATGAACTGGGGTTCATCTTCATGTCCATAGTTCGCAAGCACGACTTCAAGGTATCAAGTACATGGGTCAAAAAATGCGGACCTGATTAGGAAAACCTTCCAATTTTTACATGTTCTAGAAACCTGAGTGACGTTGGTGAAAATTACAAAGAGCGATCAATTTTTATATCGATCCGATCTATTAGCTGCTTAGATGATGAAATTTCTTACGATATGGAAAGTATCGCAAAAACGTGGTAAGCACAAATTACGACACAGAAAAGGAGATATACTTGGTAATTTTCATAACCTATTGGAACCAAAGAACAGGACGTTCATTTCGAGTAATATCAAGTTTCCGTTAGTCCATTACTTTGAGTTATCTCTCTGCGTTCTGCTCACCATTGAGTAGCACATCAAGGTCTAGAAGCTGATGTGATTTAGGAACAACATTCGTAAGTTCCTAAATTATTAATTTTCAACGTAGCTTGAGAAGTCAGATTATTTTGGCCTTCTCGATCACTTTGATGAACATTTTACTAACGCTAATATCATCATTTGCACGTTTTACATAATAAAGTTCAATTCACATAAAGATACCAGTTTTGTTTTTCTGTTATTCTGTTTCACACATCACGCCCACTTATTGTTGCCTGTGGTTGATCTGACGGTAGGACTGGCTATCCGGTTTTTGGGGAACAAAACTTCATTCACACATAGTACGCTAGGTAAAATTTTTCTAACGGGCGATGAGGTGAAACACAAACACTGATATTATTGTTTTTAGGGCGTATATTTTTCGTCTTTGGTACTATTGTCGTTTTATTGAAAAGAGCATTTGATTATTAGATCAGAATCATTATGCGGATTATTTATTTTCGACCCGGGTTAAAGTTCAATTTTTAAATCAAGTCGGGATTTGGCTTGAATGTCATTTAGCGTATTCTCAGACCGTCAATGAAATGACGGACGAGTATAAGCTTACCTAGAAGCAGTTCTTGATTGCAAAATCAGACCTGATTTTTACAAGATATCTCTCGTTATGTTCATCCGTTTTGAAGTATTTTTTCATCAATGATCAATCATTTGGTTTCAATGTACTATTTACGACAGGACTTTAATCACTGTCCATACGAGTTCATTTTTCTATTACGTATGTAGGCAAGTGAAGCTGATGGCTGTGAAAAAATCAATGTCAAGTTATGACTGCGACTGCATTGATTCGGTCGAATTTTTCCTTAGCGCAATTTTTTCTTAAAACCCCATGGAAACTTGATAAACATTTTTTTAAGATTAATTACATTGACATTACTAGACAAAACTTCGTTTCTCATCTTTTTTCCAATTTTTCACCACAATTATATTGTGCAGAAATTCCGCTTTGTCTCAGAACTTCAGTGATATATCAACTTTTGAATGTGCGACAAAATCAAAATAGCAGTTTGCACTTTATTGCTGTGCTAGACGGTGAACTACACGCATGGAGTATGGAAGTCTTGAAACTTTTTTGTGGATTGATAGGTTATCAGTTTTGTAGCGATCCGATCATCTACTGCCTATTTTTTATAAAATATCTAAATTGTAAAATGACAGAAATTAGCATGGTTGTCATAATATCTTACGCAAAGTTTTTACTACAGCATTTCTCTCTGAAAACTGCCAAATGTTACTTCAGTGGTTCAGGTCATAAAAATGTGTTTTATTATTCAGAAGCATGTCAAGAAAAACAGACTTTTGTCACGAGTTGTTCTTGTACTGCAGGCTACTGACCGAAATATGGTGTAGCACTAGAATTTGCATTATTTTTTGTAATCTATCAACATAGTCATTTTCTGGAGAAATTTGTAAGTATTGTAACGGTTTAATTTAATTCTTGCTTAACCTTAGTTTTTATTGCATCACATTATTGAATTTTCTCTCTGCTTCTCCATCAGTTCATGTCTTTATTTATTATTCTTTGTTTCAACAATAAGTAATTTTTCCCTATACATCTGAAATTAATTTTTTTCACCCCGTATTTTTATGGATTATTATTGCTTATCCCAATTTCTCCATCATTTTAATGTTTTTGACTAACAATAAAAAAGCACCTAGCTATGGATTATGGATAGCTGTCCAAAATCACTCGTGGGTAAAAGTCTACCGTTTCGGTTTGTTAATCAAAGCACGTGTTTTCTTCTTTGCACGTAAAGTTTGCGTGTTGAGAAGTAAAGATTACAAGCAGACTATAACAAACTCAGGCGCAAGAAATTAGTCATGTGTGATGAGGACATCGGAGTTTCAAAGTTTACTGACGTCAGCCCTACATTCAATCATTCACGGAATGTTGAGTCTTTGCCCAGGGCCAGTGAAGGTGGCTTTGCCTTGTTCTAGAAAATATTAGAATGTCCGCAAAACGTTATAAGTCTGTCATATCTTTGTCAACTCCTGAATAGGGACTTACATGAGCGACCCTGCTGAGCCCGGCCTCTTCCGAGAGCGGGCAGTGCCAGACTTCGGGCCGTGAATAAATATTGTCGGGCCGGGCTAGGTCGTAGTTTTCGAGCCCGTAAAAGCTTTAAATATAAGAATTTAGATGCATTTGCAATGTGAACTGTCGAGAAACGTCCAACAGAATGTTTACTAGTTTGAAATGTGCTAGAATTTTCTGATGTTGTTTGCAACGTTATTTAGCATTCTAGCGAATTTGACACTCCTGTTACCAAAACGCATTTCTTCTTGTCAAATTTTTCTGATTAGTTCATAAGAAACCTACGATATGATCTTACGAGCTGTATTTTCCATATATGTACTCGCCATTTGGCAAAAGAGATCAAAATTGTTTTCCCCATTTGCTCCAAGCCGCCGTTTATACTCGAAAACGTCGACAGATGCTTTATTTACGATTTTTTTGAGTTTGAACAATCTAATATTTCCTAAGGGAATTAAAATTAATAAAAATTAACTTTTTTGAGTTCTAGATCAGTGAGTAGAAAATTATAGTGATTCCAGCTTCTAATTCTGCGAGTGAATGCCGTTCCAGCATAGCCGGACTTATTATTGCAGATTTATGACAAAAATTAGGTTCTGGGAAAGTTGACATGGTATTTTTTTACGTGATAACTTTGATTTTCTTTATTGTGGGGTCATATTTTTTGTACAGCTGTGATTTTTTAGCATTGTGACATACTTCAAAAAACGGGCTCTTACAGTTCAGGCCAGCTCTGGCTATTTCAGCTCGAGTCTGGCCCGAGTGAAGTCTTAGGTAGACCTGGCTTGGCCCCATACTTGTGGTGCATATAAGTCTCTACTTCAAACACTCATATTGTAATGAGCAAGCATAAATTCTGCTTACTGCGCTTGTCAATGATGGATGTTTCAACAAAATCCATCTGAAAAAATGCATAGTATGTTTATTTATCGATTTTTCACGGCATAACGTACCAAGGTTACTTTTCTCGTGTGCAATCTACCTGACAGCTTTGCCATGGTGATGTGCGTTCCATGGTTTCCCTTATCTGTTTGTTATGCATGCAAAAAATACTATGGTTTATCAGTTCATTTTTTATAAGAAATCGCGAAACGTCCGAATCATTTCCTCGTTTGAATTATACGGGACGAGATTATTTATCACCTATAGATATGTTCCTTGAGTAGAAACCACAAAACACGTAGTTTTGTTTTAAAGGAGACTAAATGGGCAGACACCACTGGGCATAGGGGATACCTAGGGATGCATATCTTTGAGGAGAAAAAAGAAAACGTAAACATCAATCCTGGTATTGCGGCAATATTGTAGCTGACTTACTGCTTTGGTCTGTCCGTTGAGTAGCTCCCAAAGATAGCAGTGAAAATAATCAACGATGAATCCCAGGTTTGGACTTATCACTATCCTTTCATTGAAAGCTAATCATGGTCATTGCGGTATCAAACCACGATTTCTAAGTGTAAACCGTAAATATACTGGATAATCTGAAATTTAAAAATAATTTTCCATTTCTTGTGGACGTGTTTTCGTTTTTTAGTTTAAATATATTTACATATGGATTTCCGTTTTGTTCATGTTCACCCTCTCTTGATTTGAATTTTTAGGTTTCTTGCGCCCGACATGACTTCAGAAACTCGGTATGTTCCGGATTGTTTCAAGAACTGTTTGTTTCAAGAAACTTGAGTATTCGGTACCTATGGACTTCAAGAATCGCAACTGTTTCCGCATATATTCGTTATCTTTTGTCTTTAACTATTCATAGGAATCTCTGGAATGATACGGGTAAAAAATGTGAAATGTTTCAGAACCACATTCATATAAATTAACAGTTTTCAGACGCACATATGTCTAAATAAGGGTGAGATCCAGAAAAAAAATCGATAGACTAGCTCAAGACAAGTCCACATTTATTGGTCGTTGAGGAGAGTCTATAGAGGAGTAGACAGTAGATCGAATAGGATACTTTTCTGAAGGAGCTCACGGTTCCAAATCACCAAACCTGAATATTGATCGATGTCTTAATTCTTTTTCACTCCAACTCTTTTGGCTGCTTGACTTTTTCATTTAATGTTCTTACTTGTTTGGTTTAAGTTGCTTTCCCAAGAGGTTTTGTTCCATTTCTACCTTGAATTAAACTGAGACGAAACCATGGGTGGAAGTGCCCGACAGTAATTCTATTTAAATCATCGGACATTCAAATTGACGAATATGGTCTTGGTACGACGAACATCGCATTGATACAAGCAAAAAAATACGTTGTTCAGTTTTCCTGGTGGACAAAAACTTCAAAGGCCATAGACTGGATGTAGCATGTGTCCATAGACATCCCTCGACTTACAAGATCAATTTCTGGAACAGATTGATAACTAAGAGTTTATCGATTTTCATTAGTTTGATGCACGAATCAGTGCACTTTTCTCGAACTACCTTGAAGCCGATCCGCATAAACCGTCTTTTTTGTCAGTTTTTATGGCATTATCTGCAATTAAAATTATTCATTACTGTGAAATTTCCGATGACACATAAAAAAACACTCCAAATCAAGTTTGGAATCGCAATATTCAAGATGTCGACGAAAAAATCTAGTCAAAATCACAAACGCTATTTAAAGCAATTACACACGAAAAATCAAGTTGCAAATTGATTTCGAGAAAAAGAAATCAAATATTCAAACATCTAGATTTAAAAAAGGAGATCAAGTTGTAACGTTATTTCAAAGAAGGAGAGAAATTCCATTTTGATTTTGAAAAATAAACCAAGTTGCATTTTGATTTGAAAAAAAGAAGGCATCTTATTGACGCGATTTTGAGTAGACTTTTTCGTCGAAGTCCTGAATATTTCGACGCAAAACTATGGAGCTGTTTTTGGTCAGTCATCGGGAACTTTCCACACTTTTTTCGAGCTCGGCACAGGTTTTTCAGTCAAGATGAAAACAATCCAGTGATCCTTCTCAGATTCCAGTGAAGATAGATCTTTTTGCAACAATGTTAAAACATTCGACTAGTAATTTTGAACATGCTTTCCGCTTTCCCCAGTCGTGAAATCCCGTGGTTTTCGAAACTTTCGTTTCGTTTATCTTACATAAATTTCTGTTGCATAGACAAGTGTATAAGTTTTTGAAATTGAAGATCCACACTATTCTCAATTGAATAGTCTGTAAATATCAGTGGAGTTTTCGTGGACTATTTTGAAACCATTTCATGCGTAATTAGTTAAACATTTCTACGATAATGTTTTTTCAGGTTTATTTACCGTTGACCGGTTGCATAATTTACAGCAGCGCACTTTTTGCTTACAACAATCAACTTTGTTGTTAATTAAAATTATATCCGCATATTATTATGAACGAAAAAGATAAAAATTTTGTCCAACAATTGCGTGAAAGACTGAAAAATATTCCTCAAACGGAAAAGTTGACCGATTTCGACCTCTTACGTTGGCTACAGGGTTTTGACTACAAATTGTCTACAATAATACCGAAATTGATCGATCACGTGAACTTCTTGAACGCTTACGATTTTGAAAGCTATGAACCACCGGACGTCATGCAAAAATGTTGGCCTTTCGGATTGACTGGGCCGACGGGCAAAGGGGACAACCTGTTGTATATCGAATGTGCCGGACGATTGGACGGTGAAGGCGTTCTGAAATCGGTGATGTTGACCGACATAATGAAAAGCGTTGTGAAAGCCGGTTTGTATATGATGCAAAAAGTTAGAGAGATGGAGGCGGAGACTGGGAGGTGAGAATGAAAAGAAGAGAATATTAAGCAAATCTTTAGGTAGATTTTTTTGAGTGATAAGTCTTACTGTAAGCTTTGTTTTCAGTTTAGAATAACAGACTACAGACTAGATTTATCAATGGATGTAAAATATGAAAAAATTTATGTTTGAATTCGGTCAAAAGTTTCACATATTTATCTACTGCCACTTCCCTATTTCCAAGATCACTTATATTAGTAGTAAATCTCTGCATTCTATCTCGTCTATGCTTCAGCATAGGCAGAACTTAAGCAAAGGGGGTGGTGCGGATCAGATGAGCGGATGCGGGTCAGACGGGTGGGTGCGGAACAGGTGCGGTCAGATTGGTGGGTGCAGACTAGATAATAATGTGCGGGTCAGAAAAACAGGATTTATCCTCAATTATGATTCTACCGTGGCTTCTGACGTCAATAAGAGCTGACACTTATCTTCGACTATGATTTTACCTTAGTTTCGGGTCATGGCTATTTATAATACATATCCGACAATATTTTTTCTTGGAATTCAAGTATTTTTTTTAGTTTTCAATTTTTAGTTCAATTTTTCAGTAGTTCAATTTTTCAGGAATCTCCTGCTTTTATGAGATTATAGTCGCAAGTTTTAAAAAAATTACCACACATCCAATCAATTTTTCCTAAAATTTTATGTTCTACTGACGCGCCAACTACATCGAAAGTCTGTAAATAGAAAAATTTACTTGAATATTCGTTACAAAAGATAAATAGTTACGTCAAACAACATTGGAGAATATTTGAGCCTAACTTTTCATCAAACTGGGAGAACCTTTTTTCCAATATGCCCCATTAATATTGGACACAGAATTTTGTATTACTCCTAATAATATTCAGCTAACGAATCCAAACGTTCAATTATGGGTGCGAGTGAAAATTGCGAAAAAGGCGGTAACTGTTTAGCAGTGCACAGGTAGCTGTAGACTAGATTCTCTTTTCAATAATGTCACACTAAAGACTAATGGCATTATTTTGTCATCAGCCAGTGGCACGTACTCCTACGAAGCATATTTGGAAACTAACCTCACTTATTCCTCGGCTGCTAAGAATGGTGCCATAGGTATCCCTCGAATGTAGAATAAAGAAACTGCTAGCAACATGTTAATGGATGCAATTACCATTCAGTCCTATAATACGCAAGAAATTTTGATTGACTCATACTTGTCATCTTTACAAATGATTAAAAAGTTGCATGCAGATACTGAGGCTAGTTTTACTTTGAACAATGCTAAACAGCATGGACATAAAATTTTGCCTTTTGCCCGGAGGTCATTGGAAAATGAGGAAAAAAATTGCATTGTGAGATTTACTCATACATGCACATAGGGTGGGTAGGTGGTGGTTAAACCCTCCTAGCTGAGGACCTGTGTACTTCCCTGGCCCCAAAAAAATCGTCAAACACTCCCTGAACGTTTTTCAATTTTTATGCATATTTTGTATAAAAAACACTCTTGTAGAACTTTTTGTTTTGTTTTTTTACTCGCCTATCCCATACCCCCTTTCGATGAGAACTCCGGGAATCCTCCCCTGGAAAATGTTTGCCGTGCATGACTGGATTTACTGCCAGATAGGATGAATATGTAGATAATAATTATACCTTATTTTCACGGTGAAATCGAAATTGATGATAAACACAAGATTCATATCAACTTTTTGTCTTAAAATTATTAATAAGATTTTAAATATTCGTCCTAGTAAAATGAAATATGAATTTTGTATCATTCTCAATTCTCTAGAAGAGAAACTTGTTACGGCGCATTCTCCAGGGTGTATATCTTTCATTTAAAAAGACCAATGGAAATGAAAAATGAATGGCCAGTTGGCATAAAATAATCGATACTGAAGTCTCCATATCTTGCAGATGAAAACGATTACTCGTCTTTAAAAAACAAAGAAGACTGCAGATTTACAGCCTCTGATAGTGAATTCGAAAATAATGGTATTTTCAAGCGAACTAATGAAGCACTAAAATTAATTAACTAATTGATTGCATATGCAGGTTAGGCAAAAAAAATTTGAACTACTAAAGTTACCTGTAGGTTTACACATGCAGCTCGAGTCAAAACTTTTGGCTGATGCATTGAGGTTCAGGGTGTCTGATACTTCCTCGTAAGAAAGATCAAAGTTACCACCAAGGCGTAAAACCCATTAAAATGAATGTCTGGAACCAGTGTTCATAGTTGATACGAAGCTCATCCTGCCTGAACATCACAACTTATGTATGGATGTTTTCAGAATATCAGAGAGAATAACGAGCTTCAGATATTCTGACATTATCTACCAAACTGTTCCTGCGATGTATATTTCTCATGTTTTCTGTCGATCAACGGTCTTAAATGTTATTTTTTTGACACTACTGATGCATTTTTTGTTAAATTGGAATTGAGCCTGCGGTAAAATGCATAAGTTTCCGAGAAACTGGTGGAATATGTAGTAATTTCTTGAAAAATTATGACTAAATAAGCTAAAATATCATTCCGGGGCGAAAGTCTGGGAAAATTGAGTTGTAAAATAGCCTCAAATTGGGAAAATATGATAAAATTGCGCCAAACATTGTGAAATCAAGTGAAAAATCGTTATCTCAGGAGGAAAATGCCTTTAAGAAATCGAAAATATGGCCACGCAAAATGTGCAAGAGCACGCCCAAATGTAGTACAAAAATGGCCGATACAGGTTATAAATACGAAAAAAGCAATTCAAATTGATCAAAAGGAGCGTTAGAATACGTACGGGTTTACCCCCACTACCGGACACTGTTCAAATTTTAAAACATGTTCGTTATACGCCGTCAAAACGGGAATATCTGTTCAATGGGATTATTCCGGACACTTTACGAGTTTTAAAAAAATATGGAACGCAAAGTGATTAGGAGGCACATCAAATCGGATCCAAATAAAGAAGATTAAGGCACACTGGGGATACTGGTATAAAAGACGAGGATCAAAGTAAAAAATAGAATTTTAGCTCAACCACAAATGCTGAATATTGCGATAGACACCCCTGTGCGAAAAACACGAACTGAATTGTACGTGCATTACCTGAAAACGTAAAATAAATCAGCAAATATACACTGAGTAGTCGCGTTGAGTTTCACAACCAATGTCTTACATCTTCAACAACAAGCCTTGAATGAGCTTTAAACATTCCAGATCCACACTCCATGAGCGACTCAAAGCAAGCACAGATAGTTTTGATATTTTGGTCAAGATGCTAGCCTCCGGACATGTGTCCGAAATAGTCCTACGATTTTCAAAAAATGACATCTCACTTTTCAACGACCAGCAATTTTTTATCGTCATGGACAAATCGACTATTAGACAATAAAATAAATATATTAAGCTATCTATGTGAAAAATTTGAACAGTAAAGCTTCGATCAGTCGTGAATACGGGAGAAAGTTTGCACGCAATGAAATTTTGGTAAAAAATAACATTGTGTAGATAGGTTACAGTAACCTATGGAACAGCATGGCTAATTTCTTTGAAGCAGCACATAATCTCTAAAGCAACATACTATTCACTGAAAAAAGTTTCAAACGATATAAGCAATACATTCGAGGAAAGAATTAATGAAAGCCTATAACGAAAGTTTGTTCCGAAAAGCCCCAAATAACCCCGGTAGAGTTACAATTTGCGAATTTGACCGGAATTGAAAGAAGTGCAAGAAAGCTGATACACTTTCAATATTATTTCAGGCAATGGGGTCTGGTTCACGTCGTTGATCTCGAACACATGATACTAGATAGCAAACAACTTAGTATAATAACGGGTCCTTACCGATTGTTGGTGCGATTTTTCATGGCCCATTATGTGGAATTGTACCGCAAAATTATATGGGTCAATTCACCCAGCTACGTACAGTATTTGTTCCAAATTGTGAAACCGTTCGTTCCGGAGAAAACGAGGAAAAAGGTTATTATTTTGGGTGAGGACTGCCATGTTGCACCTAATCAGTTCTGAGCAACCCTAATGATTTTCTTGCAGATATGTACTGCACACGGTGGTCCACACAATACATAGCCAAAACATGATGTATTGTGGTAATCAGCAGTATTCTGAGGTTCCAGCTTTTACACTTTTGTCCTTCATTATTTTGACATATTGCAGAATAATCAGCATATTTGAGGGAGAGTATCGCTCTAATTCGAATCAGTACAAAGATCATTACTTGCTCGTGCATAGACGCAATTTCAATTGGTTTCAGGCAATTCCCTGATCCGTTTTAGAGGCTATTATGAGAGATGGATTCAACATTTCAAAATACTGATATTTTCACTGAAAACAGTAATAATGCTGCATAGAATCAACACAAACAACAGTGTAGCTCATAAATCTCACGAATAAAATTTTGTACGCGAATGTTCTTGATGGTAAGGCGTAAGGTTTAAATAACAATATTCTAACACTACTAATTTGCACGAAAAATTCGTGTATTGTAAATATATGTATGGGCAACTCGATTTCCAGGAGGTGAGCTGTTTTCTTGACACATGGATTTTACAGTCGATTTTTAAGCGAAAAATTGAAACGGTTAGTTGAGCAGGCTCATACGCTTCCATTTCTGTGCAATAAGCTTGGAATTGCAAAAGCATAGAATGGTACTTACTTTCCACTTTTAAAGAACAAATTGAAGTAATCTCAAATAATTCAGGAAGATGTTGAATAAAGTTTACTCAACTTCTGCTCAAGTAAAAGTATATCTTGACATCTTTAAGAATTTTTCGATTCCGATTCTTGAAATAATGACGGATTTGAATTCAACATCGTCACTATTAGCTTTTTTGCTCTCAGGGCACGACTGGCGAACCTCTATTCTGGAACACGTCGACGCCGACCATTTACCCGTGCATTGGGGTGGCACTATGGTCGACACTCAAACCGGCGATCCGTTTTGCTCCAGTTTAGTTCGCATTCCTCCACTTAGGGTAGATCATGTTCATTTTTGGACTGCCGATGAAAAAGAACCGGCCAAAGAAGACTTGTGCACGCTGACCGTTGGAGCTTGGAAAATGGACTTTTTAACTTTCGAAGTGACCAGCAGTGACGACCCCATTTTGGAATGGTATTTTTGGTGCGATGGTGATTTCGGTTTCGGTGTATTTTACGAACCGGCGGCGGTCAAAATCCAAACATCGCACGATGACAAGGACGAGGGTGGAAGGGCCGATGATCTAGGAAGCATGGTCTATCCTTATGTGGACAGGCTCCCAGGGCCGACTAGATTACCCGAGAAAGATGAGATTGTTTGCCAAAAGCCAGGTTTCTATAAAATTATGTTCAACAATTCATTTTCCTGGATGACGGCTTTGAAAATCCATTATAGAGTGAGAATGATACATAAATGAGCGAGTAAATATTTCATTCTTGCGTTACACATCTATAAGTTGAATGAGAAAGCGGCCACAGTTTGTGAAATGGACATACAGCATTTAGATGACAAGTCCCCGCGGTAAACGTGCACTGATTCTAAACGTTATGGGTGAAAATACTGGACTTTGATGCACATATAAATGACAGAATTTGCTAAATGACTGCAATGTTATGATTATGAATCTTATTCCTTGTGATTTTATTCTTCTTACGTTTCATTTACATACGTGCGATTAAAACTAAATTGGTGTCATCCGTTCATGCGTCAACTCAACTTTTTGACATATAACGGAGAGAACTCGCTTGAAATTGATCCCAATGCCCCACAGTAAGGAAGACTACCATTCGTTTTCAAGAAGCTTTCGATTATAGAATGATTCTACTTTGAAAAGTAACAAAAATAAATTATATCTCAAACAATTGTTAACGATTGTTTGAGTAGCTCATCACAACTTTCTTTGTGATATAGGTTAAGCAAAAAATCACAAAAATATAAAATAGTAGTTGCTCTGCTCTTTTATAATTTAGAAGCATATTAAAAAGACTATTATATTTTGAGAAAGGCTATTCCTAGTGAAAGTAACTACGTTGAAGTGCTATATTTGTGTTTACCCGATCGGGCCAACCGTTTTTTCTCTGAATATTCAGATTATAGAACGAAATTTAATTTGTTTGAAAATAATTGTCATATAATATGCTATCAAAGCGAACTTGTTTCTTGTTCCGTTTTACTTTCTAATAAACATTAAAACGCCATTTGGAGGAGGATTGGAAATATTATCTATAGGTTGTGTTGTGATTACATAATTTACAATGGAGATATGAATGTGGAAAAATTATTAATATGCAAAGTAGGTGTAAACACGTTTCCACGGCCTGATGTTGTCTTAGCGATAAGCCAAGTGCAATTAGCAACTCAAAAAACGATAGAAAAACAAGAGTGCTTGCAAATTTTTCAAGAACCTTTTTATTCAGAGAGAAAAATCCGAAAGTAAAAAAGCGGCGCCGCGCGGTACCTCGCGGTGAAGTATGATTGGGCCTTAAGAAGGTCGACCAGTTGGAGGAGGAGGGACCCAAAACTCAGGGGGAGGGTCCGAAAAACGCAAAAAAGTCGAAAAATTTTCTAAAAAAATCTTTCCCTCAATTTTTCCTAATTTTCCCGAGTTTGAGGGGGGGGGATGGTTGGGTATATGGTTGACCTAGTTTGGGGGGGGGGGGCGCAACGCCCCAATCGCAGGTATGTTTTCCCGAAGTAAGCATCTGCACGGGACGCCCGGCCAGGCCCGAGAGCAGGCTGAGCTTCCGGGCGTTGAAAAATATTAGACCGAGGTGGGCCTGAGGGTTCAGGCCCATAAAAGCTTCAAAATTTGAGCAGCTATATATGTTTACAAGTGAGCATCGGAGAAGCATCCACTAACTGCATGTTTCCCAATTTGCTAGAATTTCACTGCCATTATATTTAGTAATAATTTCAATGTTATTATCAGCATAATGTCGTATTGGGTGCTCGTATACCCTCGGCTGCCTACCTGCGGTTCTTGGGAGATCCAATCTGGTACGGCCCCTGACGCTAACCCGGTACTAATTTCCCTCCTACTGCAGTAAGTTGAGACTTGATGTACGTGAACGTTTATTGGTGAGCAAAACACAACAGGTAGTGGAATACAATGAGGAATGTAAGTACGAAACAAAAGTGCAGAGTGCCGAAAATGCAAACACTAACGCCAACAACCTCCCTAGTCGACTGATCCTTCTTACTTGTCCCTGAGCAACGAGCCACAGGGCCAACAGGATCTCTCAGGCCACGGCCTAAGCTGAAACTCTACCAAGAATAAGTGAACTAACTCAAACTACCACTCACTGGTTCCTTTCCTCAAAATGGAACGTCGAAAACGTCTCAGGCCGCGTCACCACTCAAAATTCGCCCGCGGCGCGTACCACGAAAAACCAATAAACAAAACGACGATCCCTTCCTTTGTCACCACCGTCAAAATAACACAGCGTCCGAATGCTACGGTGCAGACGCCAATATCACCCAAAGGAGAGGCGCTTCTGCAGACGAGAATATCTTTCACAATAATAATAATAAGAAAAACGAGAATGAATAAAAACGCTGCCGCGCATCTAACATCGACTTGCAAGTGATATGCAAAACATTTGCGCCAACCATTTGTTTATTTTAGACCAAAAATATGAGTGACACAAACCGTTTTATCGGTTTGTTTACCTGAGAATAAATGAAAACACTTTAGCAATAAAGAAACTTTAGAAAATGAAATGATGTAATTAGAGGACCAAAGGTCAGAGGAATTGACCCTCTGACAATAATTACTATTTGTTTCAGATGAAGTTTTAACTATTAGCAATACTGTTCAACATTCTGGCGAATTAGAAGAGGGCTCCTGCTACCAGCATGCATCTCTTCTGGTTAAATTTCTTTGATCAGTTCATCAGAAATGGAGATAATGCATCCTGTGCACTGTTCTTTTGCATGGATTGTTTCACCATTTGTCGAAAGAGGTCAATTGTTTTAGCTATTTTCTCCAGGTCAACTTTTTCACTCAAAAAAGTCGATAGATGCATTATTCATGCTGCTTTGAGTTTGAAAACTTTAATATTTCCAGAGGGAACCAAAAATAAGAAAAATTAACTTTTTTGATTTTTAGTTCATAATGGTAACAATAAATCAAATGGTTTTTAATTTTCAAATGTATGGAGATTGGATATGGCACACCCATTGCTGGGCATGGTGGAACTGGGGGGCCTTAAAAAGTGCGTTTTTTGCATGTTTTTAGGCCCCACCGAGCACCACTTGCAGATAGAGGCGAAATGACAAAAGGCACCCCATAGTTTGCCCTTATGCCCGAAATTATGAAAAACCCGAAGGTTCTAGCTCTTACCATTTTGGCTCTAGAGGTGGGCGTGAAATTTGAGGGCCAAGTATATTATAGGTTGACGCCATCGTGCCACCTATGATGCCTGCTGTTCTCCCGAATTGTACCGGTTGCTTGGACAAACGGATGACTACGACTTCGCCTCTAAATTTGATAATCGTTCAAAAATAATGCTCGCCTAATTCTTTGCAACTACTCTCCTTTCAGAACATTAGAGAGTGACTCCAAAACAACGTCATAAAAACGTGCGTGAAATAGGGTTTTGTAATCGTCCTACTAAGTCATAAGCAATTGTTACAACAACGAGACACTCTAACCTGAAGGCTACGGTATGATTGTTGCTGAAAATGTTGTAAATGAAGAGGATCGCTAATTAGAATATTTATTGATAACAAATGACTAGTGGAAATAATGTGCAAGTTGATAACTACACCCTTACCCCAAATGTTCCGTTACCCCAAGTGTCCCGTTGCTCCAAGTGTCGCGTCACTCAATGTAATGCTATAAATCCCTTTACTCCAAGTAATGTAATCTTTCTACAAAAAAGGTGTCCCGTTCCTCCAAAAACGCTATATGAATCTTCTAGAATTTCCCTTAAATTCTTTAACACTTCAACGTAACAACTCGAACGAACACTTGAGTGAAACACAGAAAACGAAAGAAAAAGAAATACAAAGAAAAGTATAAAATAAAAAACAGCATGAACATAAACCAAAACACACAGAAAACCAAAGAAAAATAATAGTTACAAAAAGAAAAGATGAGAAATAAAGGAAATAAAGAAAACTGAAGAAAAAAATAAAACGAAAAGAAAGTAGTTTGGCACCAAAGCAGCTGGCGCCAGCGCCCAAATGACCCAGTGCCGGACTGGCTGTCGCCCGAACGGCAGCGCCGAAGTTCGGGCGGCGAAATATGGACAACGAAAGGTGCGTTTCCGTACTTTGCATGGCTTTTACGTTAGTCTGTCCTTAGGGAAATTGTTGTGCAATAATGGAAATTAAGGATCAATAATATATCCTCGGTCAATAATTTGATTATATAACTTTTCAGAATAATTAAGCACTCTTATTTTTTGATGCAATATGAGTGCAGGATATTAATCATAGTATCTCTTGTGGCGCACTTTGCAACAAGCTTTTTTTATTCATGATTGCCACTTAGACATGCTATCGAACAACATTGTGTTTATACACACTATGTCTGCATCACAATATAAACTGAAAAACCCATTTTTTGAGTAGGTACCGAATATTGTGGTAATCCTTTGAACGGCTAACAGTTTGGTGCAAAGCTAAGAGACATGGACGAACTATAAGGTGGTGCAAAAAAGTTTGGGAAACGAAGGGATGCCACAGTAGTGGAAGCTTTGTGTTGTGTGGGTCAGTAGGTTTATCCTCTATGGGCGGCCCGCACATACAATGAAGTGGTTGAGGTATCCATTACGATGGCGGATTAGCATAATTTATTCATCATAGCTAGCACGTTAGTGCTAGACTACAATATGTTTCGTTTTGGGCACGCCAATTTTCACGTTTAAGGCAAGATTTCTAAAAAACTATTAGACATCCAAAGCTGAAATTTGGCAGCAATATAGAATTCGATGCGGGCTACAATATGGTACCATTTAGAATATTGTAGACTTACTGTAGCTAAAGCTATGAGACAAACTAGAGTACTGTTTTGCCACCTTTTCATTACTAACGATTATTCTAACTGATTAGCTCGATTGTGGTATTAATATCTTCAGAAGGGTCATATCTCGGGACCACCACGAAATTTTTCCGAAATATGCAAATGCGACCTTATTTCAGTGTAAAGAAAAATCTCAAAACTCCGACCAGTAATAACTTTGCGAATACTTAGTCTTTCTAGACGATTTTTGTTCCGTTGGATGCAGCTCCTCGAGTTGTACATGATACTGACTGGCGGTTTGAAAATTTGCAGTGTAAACTTGATTATCATAGAAAATATGCAAATTTGGCCGAGTTGGGGTAGATGACTGCACAAATATCTCGAGTTGTATAAGTCGTAGAAAGCTAATTCTTTTTTTCTTTGATAGCTGAGTAAACTACCCTGAGTAAACCACCTTAACATCTAGTATGTGCAGTGTAAACAAAGTGTAAACAAAGCGAAAATATCATTAAAAAAATTTTTTTGCGATTTTCAGATCTTTTGTTCCGCCATTGAAATGAGCTTTTTTTTTTACTGCCCAGTTTTGATATTTGCTTTTTGTAATAATGTATAGTACGTTTGAAATTTGCATAAATGTTGTTTACAAAATTTTTTTTCTCGATTCAACGATTTTAAGTAGCGCCGTTGCAAAGAACGTATTTTGTTGTCCCTGATGCATATTTTTGTTTTTCGAAATATCTCAACGTACGCTAAAAATTTGCATAAATGATATGTGCCAAACAATGCAAAATTCGCCACATTTTAGTGGCGTCCGTACTATACTTCGAAAATACGTTTTTTCAGTAAAGAATTTTTCACACCTTCCTTGCAGGAGCTTGAAGGTACGATATTTACCTGAAAATGCCAGGAAATGGCAAAAAGGAGAATATGTTTTTCCCTTTTTGTTTGTTTCACTGGCTTAAAACTTCGATATTAGGCCTCCCCATCATCTCATTTCAGCAAAACTCTAACTGAAAAAAATTTTCCATTTTCTGAGAAACATATACGCGTCCAGTTTTTTAAAAGACAAAATGTTTTTAAGCCTCTGCGCTTGAAATTCACTTGTCTTGTAGCAATTTTTGCAATCTACATGATTACTGTATGTACAATACATACTTCGTTTTCATGATAGAACACACGTGATGCCTCTAACTGCATGTATAAAATTCATTACAGGCTTGTACAAAAAAGTGCTATAATTGACAAAAAATATACAGAACAATAACCATTCTCTAATACTAGGAAGTGGCAAAAGATGAATATGTTTCTCCTTGTCCCATATTTCACTGAGCATAATACTATACTTCGTTTGCGAGAACCTGGTTGTAAACTCACCATATTCTTGATTCACTGTTTTTTCTGAGTTTGAAATGCGGGAATTTAAATTTCTAATACGATTAATGCTAGTTTAAACTTATTTGAAACTATGCTTTAGCTAATTTTACTCAATGTTCGCCAATCTCCCAAAAATCGCGGTCAACAAAAATTTTGCTGTTTACCAGCAATTAATATTTCGACTTTGTTTCAAATTGTGTAAATTCGTTGTCTTGCGAATCAGGAAAACTGTGGGTTTACCACCTGCTTTTCCGAAACAAGGTATAGGCCACTGCATTGTATACAGTAACGAAAAATTCTAACAAAGAATGGCACATAAGTAATTACAAAGATTTCGGGTTTTTCATTAAACCAAAGTTTTTCCTTTTGTAGGAATCAACTTTAATAACTGATGCTGAAATTTTTCAAAGATTTGTCTATTTTTGCGCAGAGGCATTTTCAGAAATGACTAAAAAACTGGACGGGTATATGTTTCTCAGAAAATTCAAATTTTTTTCAGTTAGAGTTTTGCTGAAATGAAATAATGGGGAAGCCTAATATCGAACTTTTAAGCCAGCGAAACAAGCAAAAAGGGAAAAACATATTCTCCTTTTTGCCATTTCCTGGCATTTTCAGGTAAATAAAGAATACAAAGGTAAATAAGGAATGATAGAAAGATGAAGAGAGACAAATGAATAGTTGGCCAAAGGCCTATTTATACATAAAAAAGACACTCACATAAATTTTTTTTTTTTCAATTTATTACGAAACAAAAAAAACGCACAAAACAGAACATATCGAGTGTAAAAAATATTAACGGAGACAAAAGAGTGACGAATGTTGAATATTATGACGTTGCTGCAGGTACATGGCTCAGTTTTTTGCCATGCACCATTATTTATCGACGTAGAGAGATATCATATCACATACATTGGGGTCATCTAAGGTTTTCTTAAAGATTCTTAGTTCAGAGTTTAGAATATTGAGAAAAGCTTTAAAACTTGGGACTTTTTCACTTCTTCTTGTTTTGTATACATAGAATTTTGCTAGCAGTAGTATTACGTATATTGTAGTTTGTTTTGTTACATTTCCTTCAAATTTTGTTCCTAATATGATATCGTAGTCTTTGAGTTGACCCCCACTGTTTAACTTCTCAATCATTCTTTCTTTTATTTCTATCCAGAAGAGATGAACTGCTTGACATTCACATAATATATGTAAAATGTTCTCTTCCTCAGTTTTGCAGTAGTTGCACAACTCCGATTCTCCGATTTTATATTTTTTTAACAGTGAGTTAGTGATCAGAATGTTATGTAAAATTCGGAATTGAAACTGTTTGTATTTGTTCCCAATTTTAGTGTTTTGTAATACTTTCCATGCTGTATCAATGCATGATTCTTCCAAAAATGGAAATTTGTTTCTCCATGCCAGTTCCCCCTTTGGCACAGCTAACTTAGCATTTCTCATGTATTTCTTTACATTTTTAACTTCATTAATGTCCAGTGTTTGTGGGAAGAATTCAAATTCTTCTTTTTTGATATTGTAATTTTTTACTAGTGTTTTCCATTGTTTCGGGATTGAATGTATTATTTTGACATAGTCAAACCAGTGAATTCTGCAGCCCTCTTCTTTTAATGTTTCATAATGTTTTATCTTCCAGTACGTGTCAAACCATGCAAATAGATAATTAAAATCAGAATTTTGTAGTGTTAAGAAAAACAATGATTTCTTATCACTGATGATATATTTATTATTGTTAATTTGTTGAGAGACTACTTCCATAGGGGTTATGATTTCATAAATATTATTTGTTGGGATGTTTTTCACTGTCTCTAAAACTTGTTCATAAAAATTTGATACTTTAAGGTTTAAAAATTTGACAGAAAAGTTTGGAAGGATCAAATTGTTTAACCCGCCTATTCTATTTAGTTCATGGGTTCCTATGGCACTCCATTTTCCTTGTGAGTTCAGAAGTCGAGCTAGCCATTTTGCCTTAAACGAAGTTACCATTATGTTAATATCTGGCATTTTGATTCCCCCATTGAGGTAATCCTGGATCATAACATCAGCCTTGATTTTTGGTTTTGCATTGTTCCATATAAAATTCATTTGAATTGTTTTTATTGTTTTGATAGTTTCTGAGTCAATGGGTAGGTTGATCATACTGTAGTTTAGCTTTGAAATTATTAAATAATTCCAGATCATAACTTTCCCATAAAAGGTTAAACCTCTGTTCATCCATGTATCACACTCTTTTTTGCTTTTTTTTATTTTTTCACCAAAATTCTTTTGATACATTAATTTTTTCTATTACTTTTGATACAATTTTGATACATGAATTTGATCTGCTTATCATATGAAAAATATATTCCCAATATATTTATTGTATTTATAACTTGACAATTTTCTAATTTTTCTTTCCTGTTTTTGTTTTCCCCAAGTCCAAGAATCTGTGTTTTTTTCAGGTTTATTCTGAGTCCTGATGCACCCGAGAAGTTTTCTATGCATTTAAGAGCTTTTTCAAGATCAGCCTCATTTTCTATGAGAAGAACTGTGTCATCTGCATACATTGAGACCTTGTTTATCTGATTATACGTTTGCAGACCTATGTATTCTTTTGACTCTCTCAGGTTTATTGCCATACATTCTATGGCACAAATAAACAAATATGGTGATATGGGACAACCCTGTCTCACTCCTCTTTGAAGTTCGAATCTTTTTGTGGAATAGCCCATGTTTGTGACAACTGCTTCTGCTTTATTGTATAGTGTTTGGATCCATGCGCAGAATTTATCTCCTATATTGAACGTTTTTAAAGCCGTGATCATGAAATTTCTGTCCAAAGAGTCGAACGCTTTTTCTATGTCTAAGGATACTAAGTAACCTGAACCATTTGTTGATTCATAGTGTTTTATTATATCTAATAGATACCGTATGTTTTCACCTATATATCGATCTGGAACGAACCCTTTTTGATCTTCATTAATTATGTGCTTAATCAGTGATTTTAGACGAGTAGCAAGTGTTTTTGCTAGTATTTTATAGTCTACATTTATCAAGGATATGGGTCTCCAGTTTGCTAGATCCAAAGTATCTTTATCTGGTTTGGGGATCAGTGTTATGATACTTCTTCTTTGGGAATCGAACATGATGCCCTTATCTAGATTGTAGTTTAGACAGTTTACTAGAGGTATTTGCACTATGCCCCAAAAACTTTTGTAAAATTCTACCGTAAGTTCGTCATCTCCTGGCGACTTTCCATTTTTCATTGTTCTTAAAGTATTCAAATATTCTGTCTCCAAGATATCCTTTTCCAAGTTTTCTTTTTGTTTTTCCGAAATTTTTGGATGGTCCGAAATATTCTCATTAAGATACTTTTCTTGTTCAGGACTACTGTAAGTTGTTTTATTTTTGGTGTATAATTTTGCATGAAATTTATAAAGATTTTCGGATATTTCTTTTGGGTTTTCAATTATATTGCCATGATGGTTGCGTAGAGCATTTAGGCTTTTCTTGTTATAGTTTCTTTTCTCCATATTCAGAAAATATTTTTTGGGTTTTTCACCCATTAGATTCCACCTGATTTTGGTTTTTTCTAAGGAGAAGATTGCCTTTTTTCCATTATCAAATTTAGTTCTATTCTCAATTGTTTGTACCTCGGGTCATCTCTATCAACCTCTTTTTTGTCTATTTTTTCTTCTATGTCTTGGAATTCTTTCCTGAGGACGGATTCATGATTTCTACGTTCTTTTGCTATTTGTTTACAGTATATTATAGTTTCGGCTCTTATTCTATTTTTTATGAACTCCCATGTCTTTGCTGCGTCCAAGCAGTGTCTTGCAGTTTCCTGTGTAGCTTCTTCTACAGTCTCTTTCAGTAATTTTTGGTAGGTTTCATCTTCAATCAGTGAGTTATTGAAATGCCAGAAACCTGGTCCTCTTTTTTTAAAATTTTGACCTGTCAGTTTAAAATATATTGCATTATGGTCTGTAGGTAAGCCACTTATCATGTCACAATTGCTGATTTCATTTATCAATTCCTCCGATGCAAAAAAGTAATCTAGTCTACCTACAGCCGACAGTTGATTTTTGTTGATACCAGGTGTATCTTTTCTTTGATGGATTTTTACATCTAAAAGTGTCAACTAGGTCATAGCTTGAAATGTGATTCAGGAATTTTTCTGTTGATCTGGTTTTGCTGTTTGAGTTGCCACCTGTTTTATCCAGTTTAGGGTTTAAGGTTAAATTGAAATCTCCTCCTATTATAGTGGGTAAATTATTCACATTGAATTTTCCCAGTTTTTCAAAGATTTTGTTCCAAAAAGTCAGCTGATGTTTTTCATTAACTGGTGCATAGACGTTCATGATAATTAATGATGAGTCATCAAGTTTCAACTCTAGTAGAATGTATCTGCCTTTTTTGTCGAGACAGCTTTTTGTAATAGTGTGTGAGAAAGTATTATTAAACAGAATCGCGACTCCCTTGCTGTTTGTTTCTCCATGCGAGAACAAAATTTTGTTTGAGCCACAGCCCCATTCTAATTTTAACCTATTTTCCATAGATTTAACTGTATGTGTCTCTTGAAGAAAAATTACGTCATAGTTTTTGCAGTGTGTAAAAATAGTTTTCCGTTTTGTCTCCAAATTAATTGTTTTAACATTTAAAGAAAAAAAATTTAGATTATAAGACATAAAAAACAAGTATACACTAGGGTCACACTTTCTTTTCCATTGTTAACATAGTACATTGATTTTTGTGCGTCAACTTTTTTTTTTTTTTTTTTTAAAAAGAAAATTGGAATATTTTGCTATTTTTGACAAATCAGAATTTTTGATTGTAAATTTTTATATTTTGAAATGAGTGCTCTGCACACTTTGTGGGCAGAGTCAAGAAAAAACAGCCTTTAGGCTCAAGTATAAATCACGAGTTTAAGTATCCCCGAAGGGACCCTCAGTCACCTAGAAGCCCGGGTGAAAGAGTAACAGTGCATAAGCTTCATATTAACAAAATTAATATCATACTATCTAGATACGAGAAAAAATATTTTTTCACAAAGAACACGTCAATAACAAATGTGATGGAAGAAAAACAATCAATAAATTAACAATTACCTACGTTAGTATACAAACATTTACCAAAAATTAAGTAAACATATATAAAAAACACATTAAAATTAAGTTTTGGCTTATTTTCCTTGATTTTGTTGTTTTTTCCTTTTTTCTTCCCTTTGCTGTTTCGTTAAGTCATCAGCCCAAATCACTGGAGGCTTCCTGTCTTTGTTGAAGAGCCCAAGGTTCCTGATGAAGCTGGCTGCAGTGGCTTTGTGCTCAAACAATGAGAAAATCGTTTTAATCTGTCTTGGTGAACTTTGACCTTTGGGGGAAAAGACGCCAATCCATTCAAAATCGAAATTTTTGACAGTGTCCTCCAGAATTTTCATAATTTGAATGAAAAACTTACGGAGTTGCTCTTTTTCATCAACTTGTTTTGTTTTGACGTCCATCGGGAACAAATCGAACAGAAAGTTGTAGAACCAGACGATCTTTTTGCGGCCTAATCTTTCTAGTTGCTCGATTCGATTTTCGGCTTCGTCCATTCATTCCAGCATGTTACTTGTCGAATTTTCCGATACTTCATTGTTTTGGATAGACGGGTGTTGGTTATGCTCGGTTTTTTGGGATTTATTAGACGAATCCCCACATTCGTCGTTATTTTTTCGCTTGTTGGCCATAATGTCGTAAAACGAAATAAAATAGATCAATTTGCTAATTTTCCAGGTAGCAAAAAATATGATTGCTAATATTGTTCATAAGAAATGTGGAAAAAATAACATTTGCAGCCAATAATATCAGTATTATCGAAAATGTCTAGTTTATCGAATGGTTTGCCACACAAAAAATAACTGACGGCAATGTGCACAATGCAAATTTTTTATAGAATATTGTAGTGACCCTACATGTATACAAACGACTAGGCACAAACAACAGTGAGCATAGGCAGCATACGAAAAAAGTACAGAGAAATCTAAAAACAACCGTTCACCAGCCTTGCAAAAGAACAACCACTCACATAAAATTTACATAGCCTGCGGTGGGCGAAAAATAACACATGAAAATATAGGGGCAAAATTTACATGCCCAAAAACATGTGCACGTGCACCAGCGTGATGTGCATGTGCAAACAAATCACTGTCCCCTTTTTGAAATATCTTCAACCGGGGGAATATCATCCGGCAGCGTGGGCTCAGGTTGAGCATGTGGAGCGTCCTAATTTGGGAATCTGTTCAGGGTTATCATCGGCTGGAATGTTCAGTATTATCTGCGGATAATATTTTCACATGCATCATGCATTCCAGGTGTTACCATTGGAAAGTTTGGAAACATAATTGCTGATAATGTCGACAACTTCGATAACATTGGAGTAAGGTGACTCCCCCTTCTTTATAAGGCTGGCTGGTTGTCAGATGCAGACTTTGCGCCAATATGGAACAATGGATTTCGGTGACGAGGTTTCTGTTGCTTTGGTTGACGTTTTTCCTCAAAGTGAATGCTTTGTTTCAGCTTTTTCAGTTTTGGCACAGCAGGCTCACTGATGCTTTGACGTGGCTCAAATGGTAGAAAGGCACGTCAGTTGAACGTTATTTCTGCCGGTGACAATGTTTCCAGATTTGGGCTTTCCACACAGAATCAAGCCAATAGTTTGGTTATCGCTGCGGCAAAAGGGGTATTTGAGGTAGCCATTGCCTGCGCATGGAAGTTTAGCAAGTGATTGAACACTTCAACTTTGTCATTTGACTGCGAGTGGTTAACAGGCATAGCATGATGCTGTATGTCGCGCTTTGAGAGGAATTTGGTAAATGCGTCTGATTGATATTGGAGCCCATTGTCTGAAACAAGAATGGTAGGATTACCATATCGGGCAAAGAGTTTGGTTAAGAATTCCATCATCTTTTCCGCGGTGTGATTGGGGCACAATTCAACTATAGGGAAACTGGAGAGGTAATCGATGACGATGATTGCAAATCGATTTTGATATGGTGCCATTGCAAATGGTGCAATGACATCAATCACAATTTTCTCCCAGGGGGCTTTCGGTAGCCACAATGGATCAGTTGGCATCCTCGATTGTGGGTTTGACTTTGCAGAGTCTTGACAACCTTGACAATGGCCGATCATCTCTTCAATGTCCCGGGCAATACTGGGCCACCAATACATTTCACGTAACTTGATTTTGGCTCTGATGATGCCGGGATGTCCTTCGTGGGCTTTGTTCATCAGTTGTCTGTGTAACTTTAATGGCATGACAACTCAATCGGCTTTGAGCAGTAATCCTTGATCCACTGCTAAATCATTTCGAAAAATGTAATATGTAGGGAGGTGTCCGTCCCGGCAATGGTTGGCCTTCCAACCACATTTGTTGACCAATTTGATCACTGGAGGTAGCCATTCAAAATGTCTTGAGTGAGAAGTTTTCAGCAGCAATTGAATTGACTTTTGTAGGTGGCCGTTGTGGTAACCATGAAAGCATGTCAGGGATGAGGTTGCCCGACCCAGGCTTGTGTTGAATATTATAGTCGAACTCCACTAGTTGGGCACGCCAACAATCAAATTTGTGGGCTTTGCATCCACTGCTGGATTGCGGGAATATTGAAACAAGGGCTTGGTGATCTGTCATCAGCATAAACTTTCGGCCTTTCAAAAGTTACAAAAATGTTCACAGGCCCACACACAACCTAGAGCTTCGCGTTCGTTCATGGCATTAACTCATTCCTGGTAGGTGAGTGTTTTGCTGGTGAAAGCAATTGGCACTATCCGTCTACGAGCTATCTGTGACAGGCAGGCACCAAGACCAATGTTGAATGCATGGGTGGCCAAAATAGTCAGATGATCAGGATCAAATATTGTGAGTTGTAAATTGTTCATTAGCAGCAATTTCAACTTGTTGAATTCCATGGTAGATTCATCGCACCATTTGAACTTGGTTTGCTCGGATGTACAGGTCGAACACTGGAGGGGCTCAGCATGGTCAGCAAGATGCAGCAAAAATTTGCTGAGATAGCTGATGGATCCAAGGAAACTTCAGATGTTGGTGATCAACTGCGGGATCGGGACATTTCGGATCGCATCGAGGCTCTTTGGGTTGGGCTTGATGTCGGTGCTCCATATCAGATGTCCTAGGCATGGAACATTGGTGATGGCAAATTGACACTTTGCAATGTTGACAAAAATCTTTGTCGCTGAGGCATTGCAGCACCGCTTGTAGTCGTTCAATGTGTTGCAAGGCCATGGAACTGAACACCAATATCTCGTCGAGGTAGCTGATACACCCTTCCCATCCTGCAAATGTTTGTGAGACAAGGCCCTGGAATACAGATGTGGCATCCCTCAATCCCATTGGCAAGCATTTGTACTGGAACAAAATGTATGGCATGATTGTCATTGTAAGTGGACAAGACTCAGGCGCCAATGCAATGCGGAAATACCCCTTCGACAAGATGAGCTTGGTGAACATTATGCCTCCCTGCAACTGGGTGTACAAATCCTTGATTTGTGGCAGTGGATGGCATTCTGGAGCAACAAAATTATCAAGAGGCGAGAAATCTGTTGTAATTGGAATTTTTCCATCAGGCTCTGGAACCGTAACTAGGTTGAGGGCCTATGTGCTGGACGTTGTAACTCATTCCCAAATGTCGTCAGTGACCATTTGTTCAACCTCTTTCTCAACTGTTGCATGGCGATTGATCCGCACTTGTCTGACTGGTTGGACTATGGGAATGGCATCATCCCTAAGCATAATGCGATGCTCGAAGTCTGGAAACTTTCCCATGCCATTGCCCATGAGTTTCAGGAAGTTGTGAGCTATATTGCTGAGGTATCCATGACTTGCCGCAGGAGTACTTTGCACCGGCTGGACAGCAGCAGCTGGTGGTGTCCAATCACTAGGTTGGACAAAGTTGATTTGTCGTGTGGCTCCATCAAAGACCAATTGTAGCGCCTCGATGATATTGGTACTCCAGGTTGTGACTTTGATCTTATTTAGAACAAGTAGAGTTACCGTCGCTCTGCGACCATTGTATTCGATTGTCGCAGTAAACTGTCCTCTTAGACCAGCAATTTCTGTATTATCAAAGCTAAATAATGGAGCATACGATTTGCTGAGTAGTGCGCCAAATCATTTCATGTAAAGCGAGTGTGGTAACAGCAAGGCTTCAGCTCCTGAATCAACAATATGGCTGGCCTAACAGTCTTTCCCATTTGGATGGATAACACCAAATGTACATTCCTAGGAGGCGGGGGCACTTTCTGCACCAATTTGTTTTGTGAGTCAGTAGGTTTATCCTCTACTGGCCCCCCACACATACAATGAAGTGGTTGAGGTATCCGTTACGATGGCCGATTAGCATAATTTATCCGTAAGGAATACGACAGTAAATAAAGGATGATAGGAAGACGAAAAGAGACAAATGAATAGTTGTCCAAAGGCCCAACTATTTATACACAAAAAAGACATTCACATACAATTTACATAGCCTGCGGTGGGCGAAAAATAATACATGAAAATATAGGGGCAAAATTTGCATGTCCAAAAACATGTGCACGTGCACCAGCATGATGTGCACATGCAAGCACATCCCTTTGTTACATGAAAACCTTCATCAAAGTATTCAATAGAATCAAATCATCCTGCATTTTGTCATAATTTTGTAATAAATTTCTTATGGTCAAAAAGTTATTTTTAAAATTAGCTATAGATCCAATGAGAATAATTGCACATAGTTTATCAGAAAATGTCCTGATGGGGCAGAAAAAAGAAGAATATACTTGCTTGGATAGTTGCCAAGCTGGAAAAAAGATTAAACTAGATTTTTGAGAATTTGGGTATAAGTCCGAAAAAATTCACTTTTGTTATATTGGATTTTCATTCTTTCTCAAAAAAAAAATTTCCCATGTCTGTGAAAAAATATATTCTGCAGCATCGTGCATTTTGTCCTTCCCCTGGCATCAACTACAGTAAAATTTTTCTATATGAAAATTATAGGCACATGACTTCAAATATAAAGAAATGGTAAACCAATAGGATTCTCACCCCCCTTCGATTCTAAACTCCTGCCTCTCACACTTGCTGAAAAATAGTGAGGGAGGCATACTGTAGTCATTTTCGGAACTACAAAGAAACCTGAGATTGGTTGCACTAACCCAACATGAGGATAATCTCAACGTTGGGATTAAATTGATGATCCTGAGTTTGAGCTAATCGCAATGTCCAAATTATTTCCTTCCACTGCACAAACAATGCTCACTTCAGGGTTACGGAGATTTAGGTTCGAGTTTGGGAATTGAAGACATTTTCTTATTTATTTGCTTTAGAGATAAGAAAATTATGCGAAAATGTTAGTGCAACCTGACAGTTCGAGCTGGGGATAATCTCAACATCAAGCTCCTTATAATCATGATGACATTCAATTTATACCGAATTTGAGATCAAACCGAGTCGCCTTCTTGTTCGAGATTATCTTGACCTTGAGTGTAGACCCCTGTAGTGCATATGGGCCTTGGTTGGAAAGTGTCTTGATGCACTCATCTGCAGAATATATTTTTTCACAGACATGAAATTTTTTTTAGAAAGAATGAAAATCCGATATAACGAAAGTGAATTTTTTGCAACTCCAACCCAAGTTCTCAAAAATCTAGTTTAATGTTTTTTTAGCTTGGCAACTATCCAAGCAAGAATATTCTTCTTTTTCCTGCCCCATCGGGGCATTTTCTAATAAACTAGTTCACCTCTTTTTAGTGGGCCATGCATGAAAACCTTTGTAGAAGCACATCGAAGTTTTAAATTTGGTCATCTTCGCATTAAAGAAACAATAAAAAACAATCTTAAAGCTACAAGTTCTCTCATTCAGTAATATTAAAAGATGCGTAAACTGCATAAAACTGGAAACACGTTGTAAACAGTGTGTAAAGCGACCACTTCCATTGAATTACGCATGATCAAGAACCGCTCAACACAAAAGACCGCAGAAAAAGCTTTGCTTACGCACAGAACAACTTTTTTTGTGTGAAGTGACTGCGTCCATTGAATTCCCCATGGTCAGAAAACTTTCCCTCCAAAAATCGCAGAAATACGTTTGTTTACACTAAATTTTTGTTGTGTGTAAAGTGATCGCATTCATTAAATTCTCCTGGGTCGAAAACCCGTTCCACCAAAAAATCACGAAAATACGCCTGTTTACGCGCGGGATAATTTTTTGTGTAAAGTGATCGCATTCATTAAATTCCCTGTGCTCGAAAACCCCTTGCCCCAAATAATCACGAAAATACGCTTGTTTACTCCCGAGATAATCTTTCTTGTAAAGTGACTGCATCCGTCGACTTCTGAATGGTCGAAAATCCCTTCCACCAAAAAGTCAAGGAGTACCTCCATTTACATTAATGATATTTTTTGTGTAAAGTGACCGCGTCCGTTGATTTCCCTATGATCGAAAGCCCTTACACCCCAAAAATCCCAATAAGGCTACCGGTTCAATAGAAACTGCACAAAATTCTGGCACCGTAATGCATTATGCTGCAAAAAATTATTTTTTTGAAGCCGTAAGTTTATATAACAAAATTGCCAAATTTTGCGGTTTCCATGACTTTGGGCCACCATATAATTGAATTGAGGCCATATTTTAAAAGAATGAAAAATCGTATTGGAGATTGCACCTCCAAGATGCTTAGGCCAAAGTATGGAGGTTATATATGGCATACCCATTGCTGGGCATGGTGGAACTGGGGGGGCCTTAAAAAGTGTTTTTTGCATGTTTTTGGGGCCCCACCGAGCACCACTTGCAGTTAGAGGCGAAGTGACAAAAGGCACCCCATAGTTTGCCCCTATGCCCGAAATTATGAAAAAAACCCGAAGGTTCTAGCTCTTACCATTTTGGCTATGGAGGGGAACATGAAATTTGGGGGCCAAATATATTATAGGTTGATGCTATCGCGCCCCCTATGATATTGTTACCGTGTAATGTTCATTACAGACCATTTAAATTACAAAATAAAAACTTTAAGGCCCTATTCAGTAGTGAAAAATCCCAGGATTTTTGTCGCCGACAATCTTCGACAATCCGCGATATTCGTTGACCGTCGGCGATTCTGAGGCATGAATAAGCAATTTGCAGAAAGTCCAATTCAGAAGAGAAAAAATCCCAGGATTCTTGTCACCGACTATCGGCGACAGTCGGTGATAATCGGCGATGTCGCTGATTCCTAGAATTCAATCGGCGACAATGGGCGATAACATTTCTGAATTGGGTTCAACCATAAGTTATAAAATTTTTCATCATTTCGTGAAAAATTTTTTCCAGTAAAAAACTGCAACAACTTTTGAACACTTGCTTCCCTTGTTGTCTCAATAAAAACGCCTGTCAGATGAAGTTTTGGAATGGCAATGTATAAATTATTCAGACGAGCTACTTCACCATAGATTTGAATTTGCATATTGAAATACTTTTAAATAATTAGCTGCAAAATGATCGTTTCAATCTTTTGCAATTTTGATAATTCATAGCATTCTTGGAGTAATCGAACATTTGGAGTAATGGGACACTTGAGTACGGGACAATGGAGAAATGGAAATTTTGAAAATAGATTTATAACGGTACAGGAGTAACGGAGCACTTGGAGTAATGTGACACTTGGAGTAACGGCACACTTGGTGTAACGGGATACTTGGAATAAAGGGACACACTGGAAAATATGCATCAAGTTTCTCTGATTTTCTCATCTATGCAGAACTTATAAACGGGCAAGAAAATCTCATCTATGCAGAACTTATAAACGGGCAAGACAAATTTAAATCCTAGTTATTTATCGAGCAAAATGATCGATGAATAACAAGAATTTAAAAGCGTCTAAAAACAACTCAGATTAAGTTGCTGTAAGATTGAGGTAAAGGGAAAGTAGGTTAATCTCTATCTTCTATCTGCAAAAGGATCACATGACAAGTCATCCGAAAAAACTTTTTCGTGATCAGTGGGGAAATTGGCCACAAATCCGCCAGTTTATAGATTGAAAGACCAAATGGATGAATCACTTGAAAATGTTCTTATGAAAATAAATTGTAGAAGATTGAAAGTAGTGAAGAATTTTGAATATTGTAGAGGAAATACCTAAAACTCACAAACTGCACAAAAAGACTGACAATTCGATCTTTTGGCGAGGATACCCATTAAAATTGAATGGCTGGGTGTCTAATTTAGTGAGAAGGAAAAATAGATGATGCCGGTCTTCAAGATTTCTGTCTGAGAAAAAGATATCCCAAAATATGCCCCAAATAGCGTATGTAAAAATGATGAAAAAATGCCCTCAAAAAGGTCAGGAATTCACTGGGGATGATTAGATTCGGAACATGCAGCCCAAATTTCAGGACAACAGAGAAGTTGACTGCAGTTATAGTTGAAAATAAGACTGTAGCTATTGGTTAGAATAAGACTATAGGTGAGGATGCCTTTGTGAGTTCTTACTGCCGTCATGAACTGTACCTGGCCTACCTCCCCTATGCTTAATCACTGCGTATGCATGCTCACCGGGATGTCTTTTATTACTACTTGACGCACAACATTTTCTCAACATGCATCTGAAAAAATAAATATGCATGAGTTTTTCCGTTTTTGGCTTCCTTTTCAAATGCATCATCATTTTCCCAAAATAATCTTTAAAACATTAAGATATCATCGTCGAAAAACTCAGATAACATCTTTGAAACAATCAAGATGGCATTTGAAAAAACCAGGTAGGCAGGTCAACGATGGAAATTTCTGACACTATAGTCTGCTTTTCTTGAAATGCTTCTAAATAATGAAAGTGAATAGCAAGTAGTATTTCAGATTTTCATGATTTGCCGATGAACAGTATCTCGTATAGGATCGAAAACTTGTGAGGATACTCCCCTAACCTTTAAAAATTTTTCGAGCAAAAGATTTTACAGAAAGATCCCTATGAAAACGATTTTGACGGACAGTACTGATTTGCGTCACTTTTCTAATCAGAAGCATTTTATAAAAAACAGACTATAGTCAACCAAAAGAGATATTCTCGTATGAACGATTCTCAAGTGAACGATTGTCATGTAATTTCCCAGAAAATAATCAAAATTTTCATTCTTTTGTCAGGTTCCTGAGCAGACAGAGAATGAAAATAGAGAAGCCGATGGAACCAAAGATGTGGATTTCCATAGGACTGATTAAGATACTTTATATCAAAAGTACTGTAAACATATTTTCTTCACTCAAGCAGGCATCATCTACGAAAAATGCCAATATGTTGCATGCGGTTTCTATGTTGATCGAAATTTTACTGAATACGTTGTCCTGCCCTATCAAAAAGCCACTTTCGTACGAATGCTTCATTTCTTAGCGTACATTTCCAAACAAACCCATTGAATGTTGACGGCTAGAATATTTATTCAGTCTCTACCCGTAAAATCGTTTTGTTAAAGCTTTTCGATTATACATTCATTTCAAATATTCAATATTCGGAAGGGTTGTGCATCTTAGTTGTCAGAAGAAGAATTTTCCCCCAACGAGAGAAAATCTATCGTAAAAGTGGAGAACGGCGAAAATCCCGCGAAGTGAGACCAACTGTACGATGATCTTATCCTGGGAAAAACGTGTGTAGAATACGTCTAGTCTGGTTTTCTTATGCTCTAGTACTGAATGTTGAAAACAGACTACGCCAGCGATTTTCTGCTGAAAGTAAGGATTGAAAATTCATTAGTGCAATTAAAGTTGTGACTATTTTTTGAATGAAAAATTCTATAATAAGCTAGGTTCTAGGACAATTCGCCCCCAGTAATTCGCCCTCAGCAATTCGTCCCCCACAATTCGCCCCCACTGCAGTTCGCCCCCCCCCACAATTCGCCCCTGAGCAATTTGCCCCCAGTAAATCGCCCCTGGTACTATACTTAGGTTTCAGAAATTCAATGATATGTTATGTAATATATCTCCAGATTTTCTTTTTCCAGCTTCATCATAGGTGACGCGATAACGTCAACCTATAATATACTTGGCCCCCAAATTTCATGTCCCCCCCACCCTAGCACCAAAATGGTAAGAGCTAGAACCTTCGGGTTTTTTTCATAATTTCGGGCATAGGGACAAACTATGGAGTGCCTTTTGTTATTTCGCCTCTATCTGCAAGTGGTGCTCGGTGGGGCCCCAAAAACATGCAAAAAACGCACTTTTTAAGGTCCCCCAGTTCCACCATGCCCAGCAATGGGTGTGCCATATCCAAGCTCCATACTTCGGCCTAAGCATCTTGGGGGTGCAATCTCAATTGCGATTTTTCATTTTTTTAAAATATGGCCCCAATTCACCTATATGGTGGTCCAAAGTCCCGGAAAACGCCAAAATCCCCAATTTTGTTATATAATTTCGGCTTCGAAAAAATAATTTTTTGCAGCATAATGCACTACGGTGAATAGAGGAAAAAATCAGAAAAGGAGAATGAGTAAAAAGTAATCAAAGAAATATAGAAGAAACTAAATAAGAAAGATGAAAGACAAAAAAGGAATACAAGAAAAAAATTAAACGAAAAAAGGACAAAAAACATAAAAAACAAATGCAGATCGAAGAACATAAACGACTCGCAATTCTGCCTATAATATCCGTGTTACAAATTAAAGTTCTGCGTAAATTCTCCCAGGTATTCACGCCATTAGACTAAAATTTGGCATGGTTTCTGGGCATTAGGACACCATCATTACAAACTTGAAAAAATATGAATTTGCAAATTGCCAGTGTTGAGATTTTTCACAAATTTTTGGTCGAAATTGATTATTTCCAGTCAGATAAACTTTAGCTGCAAGCTTTCATTTTGAACTCGGCCACACATTTTGTTTCAAGTGGAAAAGCACTTCAATTCTAGGGAACTACTGCTCAAACGCTGTATTGCTGACTGTACGAGTAAAAAATGCTTATACTGACTTAGTACTAACCGCATCAGTAAAAAAATCTTACATTCAAAGAAAATTTAAAAAATTTATTTGTGGACATTTATTTAGAACATTGCTGTAGATCAGAATACCCCATAGGGAGGGGTATGAGGGGGGTATTGCCCCTGCCTAATGTCCTAAAAATTGATCACTAGTTGCCTAATTTTAAGACAAAATGACGTGTTTAGTGGGCATTTAGCTACACTACCCCGCAAATGTTCAACTTTACCCCTACCTGAAAAATCTGACCTTGGGGACCTCTACTGTAGATATTTTTCTTGTACATAATACTTGCACTCTGCATGCAGAATTCATAAATAAACATGCTATTTCGGCTGGGAAAAATCTCTAGGTATTGTGTATGGATGTGTAGAAATGCTATTACATAACTGCTAACAACTTGGTGGAATTATTTTTAAATCTGAATTTTTTAAATTAAAAAACAGTGAATTGGGGGCCAATTACTAGGGGAGAATTGTGGGGGGCGAATTGCTCAGGTGCGGATTGTGTTGGTGGCGAATTGTCCGGGGGCGAATTGCTCAGGGGTGAATTGTGTTGGGGGCGAATTGACCGGAGGCGAACTGCAGTGGGGACGAATTGTGGGGGACGAAATGATGGGGGCGAATTACTGGGGGCGAGTTGTCCGTATCCTAATAAGCTACTTGTAAACGATTTTGCAGAGATAGTTTTCATTTTTTAATTTTAATGAAAAAACCGACCATAGATTACGTTAAGTTCTAAAAGCTAGTCTGACGTTAGGAGACGTCGTAGTGAATGAAAGATGTACTGGATGAAATTTGCATTGTCATCATTGTAACGTAATTGCTAAATTTTTACGATTTGCCTTTCTGGGAAAGCGTATTCTGGAATGATCAAAATTTGTTAGGAGAACGTTCATTTCGCGGTATTCTATACTTATACCATCAAACGGCGAAATGGAACGACTGCATAACGACCAAGAAGATGATTGTCATGAGAAGGTTGCACATCGATCAATTGTCATGCGTTTGATTGTTTTTCAAGGGTGTTTAGCCGTTTGTATCGCATTATCGACAATGATAAGCGTAGGGCTCGCGGCCAATCTACCCAAAAAAGAATTCACACCTGTGACGCCGTTCATAATCAGCGATGGGTGAGATGTCAGATCAGGATGAAAACTTTCTGATGAAGCTTACAACTTACGGAAGAATGATAAGCAAGCAGAATGTTGGAGCTTTCCGCTGCTCGTTTTTCCAATAGCACTTACATAGTAACTTTGAAAAAATTGAAATTCTTTCGGCAAGCTCGTGAACTGAATAGCAGTCACTGATTAAAAAAGCAATTGACTTTATATCATTCGCCAGACTGATTAAATTTTTGGCCATCATTTCTATGCTATCAAATACAATATGGCGGACTTTAGTGGCTACAGAAATAATAGAATCCGATGTTTGGACACTTTTCCCATAAGATGGTGTTAAAAAAGGGACTCGTAACATTTTCCGATATTTCATTTTTTGGTAAGTGTAATCATATACATTTCGGAAAGATGTCAGAAAACTACTAAATTCCAAGGTTTGTGGTATTGTTATCTATTCAAAGTTCGACTTTAGTGCAAAGGCCATCATCCAATGTATATCCTTTTTCGGTATGATCAATTTTTCGCTTATCGTCGGAAGAGCATCAGTAGTCATGCCAGCCCGATCAGGGTCCAGTTACACAAGTGGTGGACATCAATAAATAATGATCATTAGTTCCAATATCATAATAAGTATTAGTGTAATTATTTTCCATTACACAACAACAGAAAATAGCTCCATTGAATATGAGTAATGAATATTGGTTGATAATACGCGTAACAGAATACCATAACAAATCTAATAAATATAATTAGTATTTATTATAGGTGGCGCGATAGCGTCAACCTATAATATACTTGGCCTCCAAATTTCATGTCCCCCCACCCTAGAGCCAAATTGGTAAGAACTAGAACATCGGGTTTTTTTTCATAATTTTGGGCATAGGGTCAAACTATGGGGTGTCTTTGGTCCTTTCTCCTCTATCTGCAAGTGGTGCCCGGTGGGGCCCCAAAAACATGCAAAAAACGCACTTTTTAAGGGTCTTCACTCCCACCATACCCCGCAATGGGTGTGGCGTATCCAAGCTCCATATTTCGGCCTAAGCATCTTGGGGATATATTTCGGCCTAAGCATCTTTTTTTTCCATATTTCGGCCTAAGCATCATCTTGCAATCTCAGCGATTTTTCATTTTCTTGAAATATGGCCTCAATTCAATTAAATGGTGGTCCAAAGTCCCGGGAAACGCAAAATTCCCCAATTTTGTTACATAATACTTACGGCTTCAAAAAATAATTTTTTTGCAGCATAATGCACTACTAATTTTTTTGCAGTTTCAATTGAACCGGTAGCCTTGTAGGGATTTTTGGGCTGTAAGGATTTTCGACCTTTTGGAATTCGATGAACGAGACCACTTTACACAAAAAAATTATCCCGGGTGTAAGCAAGAAAAAAAACAATCTAATTTAACTATTCAACAAAATAGCATCATTCACAGTTTTTGGATTTAAACTGAAATTTGCAGAAAGAGCACTTTTTGCGGGATTGCAGATGGTAAGCAATTTCGCCCATCCCTGTCACTCCCGTCCTGCTTCCAAAAAAGTCGTACCGTTGCCGCCGGAGTGCCAGTAGAGTCGGGATTTGGCCCACACCCCTAATATAGACACGGTTGAATCAGGAGCATTTTTGTATGCTTTAGCCTGTTCTCCCATTTGCAGATCGGTGCCCAATTACTGTAACCAAGGCCCAGTTGCACTAAAGGGGCCTGAGCTCGAGCTTAAGACAATCTCGAACAAAAAAACGACTCAGTTTGATTTCAACTTTGGTATGAATTGAATGCCATCAGGATTATAACGAGCTCAATGTCGAGATTATCCCCAGCTCGAGCTGTTGGGTTGCACTAACATTTTCGCATAATTTTTTTATCTCTAAAGCAAATGAATATAAAAACATCTGCAATTCCGAAACTCGAACTTACACCTCAGTAGTAGTTAATCCTGAAGTGAGTATTGTTTGTGCACTGGAAGAGAATAATTTCGACATTGTAATTAGCTCAAAATCATGATGATCAATAATTTAATCCCGATGTTGAAATCATCCTCATGTTGAGTTGGAGCAATCAACCCCAGGTTTCTTTATCGTTTTTAAAATTTCTATAATATGCTTCCCTCACTATTTGTCAGCTAGTGTGAGAGGCAGAACTTTTGAATCAGTCGGGAGTTAGAATGCCATTGGTTTACCATTTCTTTACATTTGAAATCATGTGCATATAATTTTTATATAGAAAAATTTTACTGTAGTTGATGTCAGGGGAAGGAAAAAATGCACGATGCTGCAGAATATATTTTTTTTCAAATTTTTTTTGAGAAAGAATGAAAATGCAATATAACGGAAGTGAATTTTTTCCAACTTCAACCCAAGTTCTCAAAAATCTAGTCCACTGCTTTTTCTAGCATGGCAACTATCCAAGCAAGTATATTCTTTTTTTCTGCCCCATCGGGCATTTTCTAATAAACTATTAATAATACTATTGGTCGACATTCAGAAAAATCAGCAGTTTTTTGTTTTCGTAATGACTTAAAACACGGTTGCCGAGAGATTCGAACTTCCGTATGATAAGTTGAAATTTGTTCTTAAAATGGAATATTTTTGGTTTGTTTCGTGCACTGAGTTTGGTATCCTTCGATCTTGCTTGCATAGTCTAATAATTATTAGTCTTATTCTAATATTCTTGAGTAGTGGATTAATATTATATAGTCTATATTTCTTGAAATGCTTCTGAATAATGAAAGTGGAAAGCAAGTAGCATTTCATATTTTTGTGATTTTCTGATTAACAGTATGTTATTCAGGACAAGAGTAGTTATACGGGCCCGTACAGGGTGTACACAAAAGATACCCTCTTCAAAACATGTCCCTGAAAGTTTGCTGCCTTAACTGTGCAGGGCGATACAGGGGCTGTAGAAAGAATAGTCGGCGGATGACAGTCCAAATTCCATTAAGCGTGTGGGACAATACAGGGGGTGTAGAAAGTACGCCCGAAGCTTCAAGATGTAAAATTCTACTTCCATGCCGAAAGTATGCTCGAAACTTACCCCTAGAATTCTACTTCCATCAAGAGAGTATGCCTGGAGCTTCAACGTGTAAAATTCTACTTCCATGCAGTAAGTATGCTTGAAGCTTTAACAGGTAAAAATCGACGTTAATGTAGAAAGTATGCCTCAGCTGACTTGACTCGGAATTTAAAGCTGCTGATGCAATATCCCTATCAAGAAAAATTTTAAAAACACCCGAGGGTCATATAATCTAATAATCAAACAGTTTTAGTCATTTTTTACAAAAAAAATTTTTTTTCGGGACACATTTTTTACTCACTCGGGACACTTTTTTGATGATCACCTATGCTTAAGCATTATATTTTGGGACACCTTTTTCACTGTTTCGGGACATGTTTTTTTGCTTACAAAATGCATAGAAAATCGTGTCCTGAAACAGTGATAAACGTGTCCCTTAAAAACAATGCTTAAGCATAGGGGATCATCAAAAAACGTGTCCCGAGTACCTAAAAAATAAATATAAAAAATGAGTAAAACCATTAGATTGTTAGATTCTATGACCCTCAGATGTTTTTCAAATTTTTTTAGATATAGATATTCTGTCATCAACTTTAACGTCTAAATCAAGTCGGCCGAGGCATACTTTCTACATTGAGGTCAATTTTTACCTGTTAAGGCTTTGAGGGTACTTTCTACATGGAAGTAGAATTCTATGGGTTGAAGTTTCGAGTGTAATTTCTATATGGAAGTAGAATTTCACACATTGAAGCTGATTTGCGCATACTTTTTACATGAAAGTAGAAATCTAGGGGTCGAAGCTTTGAGCATACCTTCAACATGAAAGTAGAATTTTACTTGTTGAAGCTTTGGACCAAATTTCTGCACCCCTGTATCACCCTGCATGCTTAATGAAATTCGGATCATATTGCTTCCTCGACTATACTTTTCACAGCCTCTGTATGCCCCGCACAGGCATACTCAACTAGCTCCTAACAATTTTTCCAGTGAAAATTATTACTGTGGAATCTCAATGTAAATGATTTTGACGACAGTGCTGTTTTTTTGTTACTTTTCAATTTGGAGACATTTTATAAAAAACAGACAATAATGTCTAATAATATTGGCTTATGAACCTGGCATAGTTGTGTAGAAAATATTGCCGTGTTATGAGTGTAGTGCCAATAAAAGAAGCTGTGTGGGACAATACAGGATATGTAAAAAGTATTGGTGGTTCCATTTTGATGTAAATACTACAGCGATGGTCAAGGAAGACCAAATTGGCAGGCTCACTATGCTATAATCATGGTCAAATGTTGACAAAAAAGTTTGCTGAGTCGATGAGAATGATGGAATGCTTTTAATTGAATGTGAAGTTGCACAAAATGGATTAGAAACGTATCATTAAGTTCTGTAAAAACAAAGTTCAAAATTCAAAATTCAAATTGTGTAAAATTGTGGAAAATATCGATAAAAATTTTAAATTTCAGATTCAAAAATTTTGGGAAATGTGAAAAAATTAAAAAATTTCTAGAGAAACTGCATAAAATTTAAGAAGAATTCAACCGATTTTCAAATTTTAAAATTTTAAATCAAAATTGGAAATAAGAAAATCCAAAATTCTGCCACGCACAGCTACAATATCAGGACAGTCACCAGGATATTTACGGCCATAAGACTCACCAGTTGTCCATGGTTACCACGACTACACCCACCACTGTAACTACTGCCACATGGCCACCACCAGGCTCTACATTATCACAGGGTTTGGACATTACCAGGGTCATCAACCCCGAATAGCGTCGCAACCGCCACCATTGTCTTTACTGCAACTTACTTTATCATCACCAGATGCATTAAAACCACTAGCATTGCAACCACCACCGTGGGGTTACTACCACACAAATTGTCTGGAACTGAAATGTACCTGTTAGAGCCATTTTGTTCATTCAGAGTTTCACAGCTGTATAATTATGGAACCAGGTTTGCCTAATTGATAATTTTACAAAACTATAGAAACCATTACAAAATTGTCAAAAAATTAGAAAATTGCATATTACAATGAAGTTTTAAATTTTGGAATGTATAAAACCACACAATTTCACTTAATACTATAAAATTATGAAAATAGTAAACCAAGTTTACTCTGGAAAGTATAATTCAGTTACAGTTGTCAAGTGGCCAGGAAGTCGAAACTTTGTTAAGAATTCGAAGGTGTGAACTGTTGAGTACAAAAATTTTCTGAAACTGAAGAAAAATTCTCAAACAGGATTAGAACTTGAGTGGAAATGCTAACACATGAAAAATGTACATGAAAAATTGTCGCCTGAAAAAATCCATTGTCATTGTAATTTTTGAAAACTTGAATTAAACTTGACCAAAAATTTTCAGAAGTGACAAAGTTTCTTCAAAATGAATTAAACATCAATTAAAAATGTAGAAAACATGTGTAAAAAATCCTAAAAGTCAAGCATGCAGACATACAACAAATTTCCTTTGATAAAAAAGGAAAAAATAGACAATTTTTCTATTTTTGAAATTCTTCTTAAAAACTTGTGTTGAAAAATAAACAAAACATTAGTTCAATATGAACCCAAGTTTAAAATCAATAAAACTTGATCCAGAGGTAAAAGCAAGAAAATGATATGGAATTGAGCAGTGATAATCCTGTGCACAACAAAAATTCTGCTGATAAAGTGGAACTAGCAGCCACATTTTTCTTCTATAATTTCGTGACAACCAACTGAAAGATTTTGCAACTTATTGACAATGAGTATATTGTACAGCATCAACCAAACTTGTGAGTTTCACACACAGTTAGCTGAACACTGCAACTTTTGTGTGGCCTGGAGTGAATCTTCAAAGGTATCAGATGAATTTTGCACATACCTTTTCAGGGTATGTGCAGAGAATTATATAGATATCACCCACAATTCCCGTAGTATCGGTGGTGAATTTATTATGCAATTCCTCTTATAGAAAGGTCTTCATGAAATTGACGTTATCACCATAGATACATTTTAATTTTTTCATTTCCAATTTTTGTTTAAAACAATGTTTCTAGGGTTTGAGTTATTGATAAGCATCAAAGTAGGGTTGGTAAAATTTATTGATTCATTCAACTTCTTCATCCTTAGTCACTGTGCCAAGGATTTTCCATCATTTTTTCAACAAGGTAAATTATAGTTACAAAAGTCTTTACCTTTCTTTTGACTTGTACAGACAGAATTCAGGAAAACCAGTTGCTCAATTTATTTTTTGGAACTGCACAATGCAAAGTTCGGCATTGTAAGGCCTATAGTTTTTCCACATTTTGTTCAAGCTTGTTCACTTCATTGGTCTTTAGGATGTCATTTCCAATTATGATAAGGAATTAGTATTTTAAAAGCAATATTCAGGTGTTATGTCAATGTTGCATGTAGTTTTAGAATGTCTTCATGAAAGAAGCCAATATAGACCCTTTTGAAAAATTAGCAGCCTTTGCAAATTCATGCAATCTGTTTTATTGCAGAATGCGAGTAGTTACAGGCCAGTAGAGGGGGTACACAAAAGATGCCCGCGTACAAAACATAGACATCACAGTATACCGCCTTAAGTGTGCAGATTGATACAGGGGGTGTAGAAAGTATAGTCGACAGTGTAATATGATCTGAATTCGTGTAAGGTGCAGGGTGATACAGGGGGTGTCGAAAGTACGTCCAAAACTTTAACATGTAAAATTCCCACCAAAAGTAATTGCACGCCCGAAGATTTAATGTGTAAAATTCGACCTCAACGTAGAAAGTACGTCAAAGCTTTTCCACTTTGTTGTAGAAACTACCCCCAAAGTTTTTACCTGTAAAATACAACTTCGTAGAATGTATGCCTCGGCCTGAGGAGGCGTCAGAAATTCATGACATAATGTTTCTGAGAGCAAAAATTTTGAAGTTTTACCCTAAAAACTGAATCAAAAAATTTTTGGACAACAAAAATCATGTCCCAGAAAAAAATGTGTGAAAATTAAAAAACGAGTAAACCTGTGACGCCCTAATTTTGTGTGTGTTAACCAGTAAGACTTACGAGATTCTCAACCTTTTGGTGTCTAATGGTTTTCCACGTATACTCGTCTTTTTACTAAATTTTTAGGAAAATTTTTGTTAAGGATTACTCGGGACACGTTTTTTGTTGATTTCCTATGCTTAAGCATTGTTTTTGAGACAGCTTTTTCATTGTTTTGAGACATGATTTTCAAGGGTTTTGTATAAAAAATGTGTTCCGAATAAGTAAAAACATGTCCCGAAACAATGGAAAACTTGTCCTGAAAACAATGCTTAAGCACAGAGAATAGACAAAAAATGTGTCTCGAATTGCTAAAAAATATGTCCCAAATAAATAAAAGTCATATCCCGAAAAAAATTTTTGTACAATTTGAGTGCCTTAAACCGTATGATCTTGATCGACTGCTGGTGGCTGCACCTAAGCCTCAAACACCGATTAACATTCTCTCAGGAGTAAAATGGAGCTCAAAACTTTAGGGTATACGATAATTCTAAAGATGCAGAGCGTACTCTGCACATTCTAAAATTGGGTGAACCTACTAAATCTGACAATGGTAAATGACTGGAGTGTTGAAAATTTGTCTTACTGTAGCTATGCGAGTTTTGATTTTCACACGAAATGAATAGCATTTTCGTATCTCCGGGTTGATTTAATTTTTCACTTATCACAGCTCTCTGTGTAAGAACCTCTCGAACTTTTTTGCAGAAAGTAAAATGTTCATTTGGGAAGCAGTTAGTACACAAACCAAGGGTCATCTGGAGAATCAGTGACTTCTGAGCGAATTTCGGTAAGTATGCCTTCGGCAGAGCTGTGCAGCTCCCCAAACGGTACAGAAATCTTGTTGAAAATGTTACCAGTACAATAAGAATGTATGAGCTATAAAATGAGGAAATAAAATTCTGCGGCATCCGATGATAGAATGCTTTTGAACATTCATACACAAACTTTTCACAAATTTTACGGCTTATTTTCGACACTCCAAACTCTCTGAATAAGTGCAATATGCTATATTTTATCGTAAATATTGCACCAAAAGACGAAACTACCCAAATGATATGATTAATTTTAAACGTCGAATTTCTGAGAAATCGTGCCTTGAAAATTTTCCACATTTTTATCGACTCAGTGGAGCTTTTTGTGAACTTTCGAACATAGTCATACTCTGGCAGCTCGCTAACTTAGTCGCCCTAGACCATAGATTACTTTGTACGTCGAAGTGGAATTTCATGGTCTTTAGTCACAAGCTTCTCCCCCACCCCAATCGTATTTGCGACAAGCCCCAACCTTACTTTATGCATCCTCTGTATCGCTAAATGCTATAATAAATTCGAATTAAATTTCATGCTCGCCAATACTATTTACACATAAGCTCACTTTCATGGCGTTTTATTTATAACGTGAGTATCGTTTTTGCGACTTCTGAACAGGCTAATAGTACAAAGAAATACAGTCCCATGATGCGCATAGTATTTCTGTTTAAAAATCAACATCATACTTTTTTGTCTTTAAAAGTAATTTACTTGTAAGCATAAAAAGAGACACTTTCAGTATATGAATATTGTTCACCTGTTCTGCTGCCTGACTTTCTAATTTTGCAGCCTCGGCGTTTGGGTAGGTCTACTGTGCATTTTGACGTCGGCAGTTGGTTGGGGCGCTTTATATTTCAACGGCCGGTGTTTGTTGGTAACCTATTTCTCATTGATACTCGTGGCTCTAGTTTTTTGTCTACTTATACTGATAACGTGTTTGATTAACGCCATGATCATGTCATCTTACCACGATCTAAGAGATACGTCAATTTTTGTTTGGAGAACGGTCATGATCGGATTAGTGGTATTTTTCACCGTACTGTTTGGTGAGTATGAAATACACTGTGCTTTATACAAAAAAATGTAGTGTGGTAGATACTGAACCAGCACGTCTTACAAGCAGTGCACAGTTCATAACAAGCTGACAAAAATTAAACCATTCAATTTCTTCGCAGATCAAATTTACTAAAAATTTAAGTGAATCTCAGACGCGATATTAGAAACCTACAATTGATGCAATTTTTGTCGAAAATGCAATAATGTCATTATATCTGCTCCCCTGATTTTATCAAAATGCGTGTAATCACGAAATTAAAGGTATGTTTTTCAATGATTTTGATTTTTTATGCTAAATTTTCGATCAAATGAGATTTAAAATGAGCGAATCAACCCATATTTCTTTTCTTCTCGTTTTCAGTGTGAAAAATCCACAGTACACTTTTTTAAACGATCTTGAAATCACCATCTGCATTTCGACCGTTTCAGCTCTACAGGATTTGCATAAAGGGCAGATAAAGAAAATATGAGAGGGTAACTTTTCGCTATTGATGTATTGATTTCAGAGTCACTGCAGTATTACTACGTCGTTCTAGATTGATTTTTATGGAAATCGGTCAGACCAAAGATGTTGTGTTTACGGATCTTCATAGAAGTATGAGTTGAAACTTTTCAACCCTGTATACCAAAAGGACTCCATTTTTGTTTCGACAAGAGGTTTTCAGCATCAACAGTGCGTTCTGATTGACCAACGGCATTATATGGCCTTCCCACATTGTAGGCCAGAATTTCTTATATTCAAAGCATACCATGTTTCACAACTTCACAATTTTATTATAAACTTCAGAAAGATACTTGAAGGAGTAGTGTATTTAGGCTTTTTCTACCCTGAAGCAGGGTAAGCATAAAGTATTATGCTTAGTCTTGCTGTTCATTCATTGTCAAATGAACATTCGTGCTTTTTATTACATTGTTTATTTAATTTTCAGCCATTTTGTCCATCATTTTATCCGGATTTTTGTGCTACCACTGGAATTGTCGTTGCTGCAACCGAGGATGCTGTTGCTGCGATAAAGAGGAAACTGATTTCGTCGATGATGGAATATCGCAGTCGCTCGTATCGCGTGGTACAAACCGCACTTGACTATTTGCAATGCAGGAGGTGATAACGTCTGAATTTTTAAAGTAATAGCGATTTATTCGATAATATATATAGTAAAGAAAATTTCTCGGTTTCTTGTCAATATCCAAAATCAAAAAAGGTACTTGCTGATCTTAGAATTACTAATCATTAGTCCTCAGACTCGGAATCTGCTATAATATAATGATTCAGATTCTGATTATAAAGGTCGAGACGTAAATCTTACTAGAGTGCATATTGAACCAATGATTTTCCATAAACCACATTTTGCGGTTAGACTTGCATAACTTTAATGAATAATGGGGCTATCATAATCTTTATCAGAATGACAAACTTTCATTATCTACAGCTTTATTGTGATTTCAAAGTAAATGTGAAACACGAACCAGTCTTTACAATGTAAGGATACATTTTATGGGTAATCAAATGACCCGTGACAACAAATTCATGTGTGAAAATTTGGCTTAACGAACGTCATTTGGCTTAACGAACAGTACGCTGCATGCACAGCAACCCTTCTAAGCTTATGAAAATTATGTTCCACAGATTAACCAATGCTGAACATCTGCACAATAAGCATAATTTTGTTGCTTAAACCTTTTTTCAAACAGTCTAAAGCATATCCTGTGTATACCAAATTTTCCTTGAATATATACCATTACAATATACGACAAATGTTTTTTAGCTGATAAACATTAAAGTAAAAGTTTTCATCAACGAAGCCATTGATTTTCCTTCAGCGTCGAAATTATATTTGTTTGGCGAATTCTGCTTGATTTTTTGTCGAATTGTCTTCGATTTTTGTTGATTTTTTTCTGATATTTGTCCAATTTTCTGAAATTTTCGCCGAAATGTCCTGTTTTTTGTTAAAGATTCTTCAATTTCCGTCGAATTTTCTCCAATTTTTTCAAAATTCTTGTCATCTTTCGTAGATTTTTTTCCAATTTCGTCATTTTTTGCGAAGGTTCCTCATTTTTTGCTTCTAAGTTTGAATTTCGTAAATTTTCTAACGAATTTTCGGTTTCTGCTCCTCTTCCAGCTAATGACGGAATTCGATCTTTGGCGTCAATACATTTGACGAAAAATTTCATCCAGTAAAAATTGACGTCCGAAATTAAAATTATGTATTTATTAAACAATTTTCGATCCAATTGAATTTTAATATATTGATCAGAAAATGAAAGGCATCGAATTCTTGAAACACACCAATGATTGTCGATTTCTGAACCATCTTAAATTTGCAATATCAAGTCGATCATCTAATAATCTTTAAAAAAATTTCCATAAAATATGTAGATTTTCTTCTGTAAAAAGTTTTTATAATTTAAACATGGAAAAATCATCTTCACGGCCAATCACCTTCTACTTTTAAATGCGAAAGATAAATTTAACACTTTAAATGGAAGAAAATTCAACTCTCCACTGCAAAATTTGAAATTTACACAAAAACTAATAATTTAATAACAGAAGAACAGTGGAAACTGTTTAATTTTCACTGTTAGCATTCAATTTTTCACTTGAACTGAAACTTAAAATCTTCACTACTGCGAAATACTCGATTTTACCTCGAAAAAAAGAAAATCTTTATGTTACTGCGAAAAGTCAGTTTTACACATTGAAAAGCCAAAATTCATAACTTTATACCTCGACAAGTGAGAAATATTTGCTCTCCATTCTAAAAATGTCAACTTTACACTCTGAAATCTTAAAAATCCCAATTTTATACTGTAAAAAGTTCGTTTTGCACTCTAAATATGAAAAATTCAACTTTTTGCTGTAAAGAAATCAAATATACACTTCAAAAAATTAATTTAATTTTTTAATGCAAAAAGATCAATTTTACACTTTGAACAGGCGTTCTGTAACGTACCTGCTGAAGCAGTACTGTAAATATGTAGCATACTGTATGTGATAGACATTTATTAAATATTATTTCGTTTTCACATTTTATCGTCTCAAGGGTGTCTGGGATTCACACCCAAACATTTCTATAAAATTACGTGAAGTACTTTATTTTGATCTGTTCACACCCCGGTAGCCCAACTAAGACGCCCCAATTAATTTGCACAAATGGCAGCTGGTCCCCTAGAACCTACACTAAACCACACATTCCACGGCTACCGTAATCCTCCGTAAAAATCGTAAACAGCACCTGCACACAGTAAAATAAGTAAAAGCCCCGCCAGACAGTAGTCTCAAGTGCAATGGTAGCGACGGCCCCACAAAACATGTGTATTCAGAGAAACAGATACAGGAAGCAAGCACAGAAGCACAGAGGTGTGGCTAAGCCCACCGTAGAAAGCAAGCGAAGTACAAAAAGCATACAGTACCAGGAAAGCATTAGAAAGGCGTGACTAAGTAAGCATGAAAAGCAAAGCAGGAAGCGACGATTGGCGGAAGAAGATGGACAGAAGCACGACCTCCCACGATGCCCAGGGAGTGGCCAAAAACGTCGTATTTAAAGAGAAGCAAAGCGTGATTTTATTATCATTGGTGATTATTGAATTCTTCATTTTTCAAACCGCCCTCGTCTCGTTTTATATTTGCAAGCAGCCATTTTTACAAAAGCAGTTAAACCGAGGCCCATTCATTATTTGCAAGCTGAGACCGCGTTCTTTCGTTATTTGTTGTTGACGTCTCAAAGCAGCCATCGATTAGTATCCGTATTGCCCCGTATTGCCGAATTGCCCGTCTCCCCCGTACCCCGTTTCGTTGCCATAACATCCGTTTGTTAAAGTAAAGTGCTTCACAAAATCTGGTCGTTACATATTTTGGTGACCGTACCGTACCCTTAACCACTGGAACTCCCTGCCCCCAATTAGGTGTACTCTCATCCAGGCATCCCGAAGCATTAGATAGTACAGTAGTAATCATATCCTACAGTGAGACAGATATTCGTAGAAAGCAAACTGGAAATCCCCTCCAACGAAACATTAAACGATACATTTGTACAAATACAGCGTGAAGCAAAAATTGAAGCATTTAAGCAGAAGTCCCAGTGTAAACCAAGAATGACCCACCAAACTCAAGATCATTTAGGAGAAATCCTCAGAGAATAGATAAACCATTTATTTTCAGAACATTTTCGTACTCTGCGCACACAATTGAATCAGAATACAGTAAACCCTACCCTAATAGACGATCTAAGAACAGCAAACATTTGTAATAATATGGCAAATAATTTTTACGCGAAACCTACAGTATTCACCGGTGGCATGACCCAACATTTTGGTGAATGGAATAAACGTTTAGAACAATTCATGGCACTTCAAGGCATGAAAGATACAGACGTACAGTTAAAGTTGGCATGTTTAGAGATTCATTTAGGAGGAGCCGCGTTAGCAAAATTCAAAAGTCTAGCCAATTCCGAAAACCCTCCCAACACATATGAGCACTATAAAGTAGCATTACAGGCCTTTTTCTCAAACAATCGAGATAATGAGCTACATCAACAATTTTTACACGAAAGAAAACAAAAACGATCAGAAACAGTAACTGAATTCTTATTTGATCTAGAACACCTCACAACCCTCGCCTACCCCCATTTTAACACAGATGCAGGAGAAATGATCATAAAACCCCTCTTTGTAGAAGGCATGCAAAACGAAATCAGGGAAGCAATTAAGTATAGACGGTTCGCGACCCTAAAAGAAATGTCAGACGAAGCAGCTTACATTGAACAGCAAATCCTTAGAAATGAGCTAAAATCCAACACCCTTTCATTTATACCCCCAAAACCCGAACCCATCTTTTCCCTAACCAAAAATACAGACCAACAGGACCTCTTGCATCAATAAGAACAAGAAGTAAAAGATTTACAGTTACAGATCAAACAAAAATCTCAACCCCCACAACAGAGTAACTACAACAGTTTCAGTAACAATACTTTCAGCAGGAACAATGCTTACAGGAACAATACTACCCCTAGGCAACCTACATGCTTTCAGTGTGGACAACTCGGACACGTAGCTCGCAATTGTAAATCAGTAGGCACCTGAAAATCATGTGAAATTTGTTTTCGTAATAATCACAGTACCCGTGATTGTAAAAGCCGATGCATCCACTGCTCCCAGACAGGACATAGATCTGACAACTGCCTTTCGAAACCCTACTCAAATTTTCAATGTTTTCTATGCAAGCAGAGGAGTCATACGAGCAGGTACTGTCCAAATCAACAGAGTCGTAATATTCAAAATTGCATTGAGTACAGGCAACCCCAACCCCTCATGGACATTGATGATCCCACATTTTACTCAACCTTACCCGCAATAACTAAGGGCCCTCAGACTACTTTAGGAACCATTATGCCCACTACCCACCGACGTAGTCAGGAGGAGTACGTCCTCGACCTAGACGTACCTGATGGGTGCGCCATGTCACCACCTCCCACGCCCGAAGCCGCCAAAATCGAAAAATCGCAGCCCACCATACCAGCAGACTACAAGATCCCCCAAAAACAAGACACCAAGTCGCCCACAGCCCCCGAAACTCCATCAAAAACAGGTCGTAACTTGTTGTCCCTTCTCCACAGCCTGACCCCGGAACCCTACCGATTCCACCCCCGCCAAACACTATTACCAACTCCCACAACTAATCAAATCCAAACCCCATCCCATGACTCAACTTCTAAAGCTTTACAGACCGTTCAGATTGCAAACCGGCCACCCCCTCAGCCCAAAACCGAAAAACACCAACGGCCACGCCAAACCAGTCAGAATGACAATATACAATGCCCCGCCACCTCCACTGAAACATTGTATTGGCCGTTGTATTGTATATTTTTATGCATAATAATCCCCACATTGTGTAGTGCCCAATTTCAGATCTGTGGAACTTCATTGAGCAGTCACTCGGTCAGCATACCAAAACTTGTATCATGTATGCCCCCTTCCACAGTAGACAAACCAGTACAGACGTTCGGAAAAATCTATATCCCCTCCACTAAACCTCACATAACAGATACATACAAATGCAGTGTTCGCAAACTCAAAATTTGTACTAATACGGGATTTTTTGGCTCAAAAGGTATTGTTTTTGACCAAACCGGAATGCAAAATCTAACCCCGCATGTTTTTAAGGCAATCATTGTAGATAAGGAACACAATGGTCAAAAATTATACAAAACCCAACCAGGATTTTGGTCTACAAACAACTCCCTAAGTGTAGAATACACATGGTGTTCTACAGATCACTGTACGTCGGTCACTAAAGTCATCATAGACATAGGACGAATAGCATCTTGGAATGGAAAATCAATGACAGGTACATTAGGTGACCTGGGATCATGCAAACCGACATCAGGCCATTGTGTAACGGCCGATGGGTCCATTATCTGGAATGAAACAGCATTCAAAAACCTATGTCCTTTTGAATACAAAAATACACATCCCATAAAACTGACACAAACCCACACGATAATAGAAGAGCTACAAGGTGCATTCTCCATCAAAAATACACTCTTTTTGAACCCCATCTGCCCAGAAATCCAAGACAGTGTCCTAACCGAACAGGGCATTGTTGTGCAATTGGACAAAAGCACCCCACATCCTAACGCCTTTTTGACCCCAAAAACCAACGAAACCCATACCAAAAACCAACGAAACCCATACTACTGCTTAGAAATTCATTTGGGAGGAGCCGCGTTAGCAAAATTCAAAAGTCTAGCCAATACCGAAAACCCTACCAACACATACGAGCAGTATAAAATTGCATTGCAGGCCTTTTTCCCAAACAATTGAGATAATGAGCTACATCAACAATTTTTACATGAGAGAAAACAAAAACGATCAGAAACAGTAACTGAATTCTTGTTTGATCTAAAACACCTCACAACCCTCGCCTACCCCCATTTTAACACAGATGCAGGAGAAATGATCATAAAACCCCTTTTTGTAGAAGGCATGCAAAACGAAATCAGGGAAGCAATTAAGTATAGACGATTTGCAACCCTAAAAGAAATGTCAGACAGAGCAGCTTACATTGAACAGCAAATCCTTAGAAATAAGCTGAAATCCAACACCCTTCCATTTAAATCTCCAAAACCTGAACCCATCTTTTCATTAACCAACAATACTGATAAACAGGACCTTTTGCATCAATTAGAACAACAAGTAAAAGATTTACAGTTGCAGATCAAACAAAAATCCCAACCCCCACAACAGAGTAACTGCAACAGTTTCAGCAACAACAACACTTTTAGCAGAAACAATGCTTACAGGAACAATAGTACTCTTAGGCAGCCTACATGCTTTCAGTGTGGACAAGTCGGACACGTAGCTCGCAATTGTAATTCAGTAGGGACCTGAAAATCGTGTGAAATTTGTTTTCGTAATAACCACGTTATGCGGGATTGTAGAAGCGGATGCATTCACTGCTCCCAGACAAGACATAGATCTGATAACTGCCTTTCAAACCTTACTCCAATTTTCAATGCTTTCAATGCAAGCAAAGAGGTCATACAAGTTGGCACTGTCCAAATCAACAAAGTTGTAATATTCAAAATTGCATTGAGTACAGGCAACCCCAACCCCTAATGGACATCGATGACCCTGCATTCTACTCAGCATTACCTGCCATAACTAACCGCCCTCAGACTACTTTAGGAACTATAATGCCGACCACCCATCGCCGGAGTCAGGAGGAATACGTCCTCGACTTGGACATGCCTGATTGGTGTGCAATGTCACCACCCCCCAGGCCCAAGGCTGACAAAATTGTAAAATCGCTGCCCACCATCCCTGCCGATTATGAAATTCCCCAAAAACAGACCACCAATTCACCAACCGCCCCAGAAACACCCTCTAAAACCGGCCATAACCTCTTGTCCCTTTTACATGGCCTCACCCCCAAACCCTACAGATTCCACCCCTGCCAAACATTACTGCTGACCCCCACAAGTAAGCAAATTCATACCCCATCCCATGACTCAACTTCTAAAACTTTGCGGACTGTTCAGATTGTAAACTGGCCACCTACCCTGTGTAAAACAATGCAAAATGCCAACAATGGCCACACCAAGCCGACCAGAGCGAAAAAACACAATGCCCCGCCACCTCCCATAAAAAATTGTATTGGTGGTTGTTTTGTATCTTTTTCTGTATAATAATCCCCACATCATGTAGTGCCCAATTCCAGATCTGTGGAACTTCATTGAGCAGTCACTCGGTCAGCATACCAAAACTTGTATCATGTATGCCCCCTTCCACAATAGACAAACCAGTACAGACGTTCGGAAAAATCTATATCCCCTCCACTAAACCTCACATAACAGATACATACAAATGCAGTGTTCGCAAACTCAAAATTTGTACTAATACGGGATTTTTTGGCTCAAAAGGTATTGTTTTTGACCAAACCGGAATGCAAAATCTAACCCCGCATGTTTTTAAGGCAATCATTGTAGATAAGGAACACAATGGTCAAAAATTATACAAAACCCAACCAGGATTTTGGTCTACAAACAACTCCCTAAGTGTAGAATACACATGGTGTTCTACAGATCACTGTACGTCGGTCACTAAAGTCATCATAGAAATAGGACAAATAGCATCTTGGAATGGAAAATCTATGACAGGTACACTAGGTGACCTAGGGTCATGCAAACCAACATCAGGTCATTGTGTAACAACCGATGGGTCCATTATTTGGAACTAAACAGCATTCGAAAACTTATGCCCTTTCGAATACAAAAATACACATCCCATAAAACTGACGCAAACCCACATGATAATAGAAGAGCTACAAGGTGCATTCTCCGTCAAAAACACATTCTTTTCGAACCCCAACTGCCCAGAAATCTAAGACAGTGTCCTAACTGAACAGGGCATTGTTGTACAGTTAGATAAAAGCACACCACACCGTAACACATTTTTAACCCCAAAAATCAACGAAACCCATACTACACTATACGATTTTGACGATTTTGAACCCATTAACCTAAAACTAAACTATCTAGCAGACAAAATCCAGGAATTTGAGATCCAGAATTTCAAAAACGTATGGAGTGAATTATGCAGACAGGCACAGCTTCACCTTGATCTAGTATGGCAAATTTTGCGCCTTGATGCAACCCTTGGGGGCGTGCATTCCTACAGCAAACGGACATAATAGCAGAATTCACAGGAGAAGGCCTCACCGTCTGGCCCTGTAAACAAGTAAACGCACCTAAAGTCTTCTACAACCATAAAATCAACCAAACATGCTACAAACTTTCACCCATTCTCGTAGGAAGCGAACTCATGTTTTCAAACCCAGAAGGAAAGGATTTGACCCCTTTCTCACAAACCCTCGACTGCCATCACATGCATGTAGCCCTTTACAAACAGAACAATACATGGGTCAGTGAAACAGGATCCCCGCATGTCACAAATCTACCTTTAGAAATCCTCTGGAACCAAAATTTCTCCCTTATCTATTTCAACACACCGGCAATTTTTCATGATCAACTCGCAACAATCTCGACAAACATACTCTTTTTTAAACAATACATTTACAAAACTCACACACTCAAAAACTTTGTTAAAAAACTCGTCAATTACACTGCCCAAATGTCCGTTAACTCAGATACAGTTTACAATATGATCTCAATCAGTGGCCAAGCAATCAGAAATACCCTCTCTGGAGCCAGTCAAGGCATAGAACATGTAATAACCAGTACAACCCAAAGCCTCACAGATGGACTAAATAGTTTACTCAAAGGACCCCTACAAATCATTATCAATCTAGCTGTTATTATTGTAGTTATTGCAGGCATCCTTTACTCTTTTCTAATCCTTCGAAAATATTTCCCTTTCCCAAAGCATCAAGTCACAAATGAACATGCGTACGAAATACCATCACATAACAGACGTTTACATGAAACCATTCCCCCATCATTCGGCCATGCTCTCTTAGAATTAGCTAATCATCGTGGGGCACAAATGCAGCAGAAATACGTCCTTGTCGATCAAATCACAAATGCAGCAGAAATACGTCCTCATCAATCAAATCCACCAATCTGGATCAAATAAGCTACCCCAGATTGCACCTGAGAAACATACCCCTCACATTCTGATCACACTTAACGGCAAGCTAATTACAAAAGGCATGATTGACACTGGTGCAGTATACTCACTTATTGATTCGCGAATTGCGGCGTAGGCTTCCAAAAAATATTTAACACTAGACGGGAATAACTGCCGGGCTAGGATATTTATTTGCAATTTATCTGCAAGATTTTTCATAAGTACGATATACTCGGCATTAATTCTAGACGTCCGCAACCCCCAAAAAATATATTCTGTACAATATGGACTTCGTAAACACTCAAGTGGTGACAACCACATGTGAATAATGCAATGAGTTGAGGATTATTTTTTATTTCGAGCATCATATCTAAAATTAACATCTGAGGCATTGGTGTGTGCTCCCTGATAAGACTCATGTCAGGTAATCCTTGAACGAATGTGACATTTTCATTTTTAAGTTCATCATATGCATCCTGATACTCAGTATAACACCAGTAGATTTTTTGTAGAACAGGGTATACCATAGCGTTCACATTTTTTATCAGTTCTTTGACAAATGTCGTTTTTCCAGCCTTGGTGGGTCCCGAGACCAAGCACGTAAATGGGTGTTTAAAACGGAAATCCATTTTTTGTTTTTTTTATTTTTTGATTCCTTTTATATAATTTTTTATCTTTATTTTTTATTTTCATAAATCATATATTAGTATCAAACAGGGAGCCACATATTGGCATCAAGGGCGCTGTACACACACATTACCCATATATCTCTATACTGAGGGTGAATAGAATGCCATAAGTGGTGAAAAAAATGCTCATCACGTGTTAGCAATGCTTTTTCCAGGGACAAGGCGAACAGCCAAAATCCTGTTTTTTTCTTTTTTTCTCCTTCTCAGGGCACCCTTTTCCATTCATCCTTGAAATGTTGCGCCATTTTCTCCCAAAAGTAGGATGCAATACTGGCCAATTGCGCATTGGTATGATATGGATGGACAATTAGCATATTACTGAACTGCACCATGAATTGGTGGAACATGACTTGCTCGAACTCCATTTTTTACATTTTGAACAAGTTGCAGTCCCTTTATACTTTTAGGTTTACTGTTCCCCCTGGATCATCATTTCTTATTCAGATTATTGACGTCTTAGCACGGATGTAGCTGTGTGTTGCACGGCCAGATTATAGTCTATGCATCTGGGGCACATGCTTACTGTAAATAACATTTTACCCCCTGAAGTTACGAAGCAGTCTCGTTCGCACGTATTTTTCTGACAAAAATAACACAGTTGTATGGTTAGAGGGTACATGGGACATTCCTAATTGCGGGAACACAACTGAATGGGTGATGTTATCGTCTTTCCTCCATTTTTCGACTACATATTGACTTTTTAAATATTCTAGGTTCGCAAGTGCTTTTATACCTTTTGCTGCTACAGTTTTATTAACTCAGTTACCCATGAGATAAATTTGGCATGATGACCTCTCCACTTTACAAAATATTCGGTTTTTCCATGACGTTTTCTGGTTTTTATTACATTTTCCATGATGCATACATCATCGAAAATATCGATTTTTTGAAGTTCTTGTTCATAAAATATACCCTCTAAAATTTCGCCCAATGCATCCTTTAAAAGGTAGATGGGTGGACGTCTGGCTTTACATTGATGTACAGTAAACATCTCTTCGCTCCAGTTCGGGGTATATCCCTTTTCAAAATGCCCTTTGACCTTGCTAATGCGTACTTTATCACCCTGTTTATACTTGAAAATAATAGATTTATTTGGGGGTAACTGGAACGCCCTTTTTAGTACAACATTTTGATTATTTTTAGACACGGAACTGGGGGCCATTCCTATAGTCCTGTGTACAGACGTGTTGTCAGCTACCACCAAATCTGGTGAAATATTTATGTATGGGTACGTGTTGTTTCTGGTAAAATAACGCCACATTTTTTCCTTCAAGGTTCTATTGAACCGTTCTACAATGCAAGCTTTTGTTTCACTTTTTGTTGTGAAAAATTGTATTCCCGCCTTTTTTAAATAAGCTTGAAAATCTTTATTCACAAACTCAGTCCTGGCGTCCGTCTGAATTTTTTGCGGTTTACGACTGTATGACGTCAATATGCCATCAAAAGCTTTTATTATGCTAGCGTCAGTTTTGTTTTATAGGGGTACAACCCATGCATACTTTGAAAAAAGGTCTACGCAGGTCAACAAATATTTTTGCCCATCATTATATTTTGATATAGAGGTCAGGTCGACCAGGTCCATCTGCCATTGTTCGTCTATGCTACTTACAATAACCTTATTCCGGGGGTACGTACCCTGGCATACTTATGCCCAACATAGGTCGTTTGTTGGGCTAGCCAACTTTTTACTTTTTTTATTGTGATTTTATCGTCAACTTTTTTGGCCCTTTCGTATAAGTTACGCAGACCACTATATCCTTCAGTTGGATCATAGTATAATTTATGCAGCAATGCATCCATGTTTTTATTTTTTTTATAAAATATGCACAGTTTTTGCGCATTTTTGTAGAACCTATAGTTTTTGAACAATTAGCACAAAATTTCATTTTTATTACGAGGCACCCTTTTGCATCTCGTTTTGAGAGTAGGATGCATTTTGAACATGGTTCATCTCATTCACTCCGCTTTTTTGCTATATGAGCATAGTTTGGTAAATCAAACAATGTGCGAAAAGGTATATGATGTACTTGCCTACATATTATGTAATGCCAGGCACTTTTAGGTGTTTGGCCGCATGTTTCACAGGGTTGGTTCATGTTTGGCTTTTTAGCTCCATAATGAACGGATAAGCACCTACTTTTATAATGTTTTCTCAAGCAATATTAGGTTGCCTACGAAAATGTTTTCGAGTATACAGAATATCCATAAAATATTTTTGCAACATTTTAATTAAAAGCAACGCAGCCAAAATAATTAGCAGTATAACGCAGCTCATAATTTCATTATAGAGGGACTTTACCTGGGAACCATTTAAACAGCCCCCCGATAATAATTCTGATGAATTTGAAAAATTCATTTTTTATGAATTGACTCGAAAATTGTTACTTTTATACTTTTCGTGAATTCAGAATTTGGATGACATAAAGTATTCAACTACATCACATTGCATGTTGGCTAATTGCAGAATTAAAAGTAGTGGGACAGGTTAGGTTTCTTGGCAAAAAAAAGAAAGTTTTTTATGTGCATACAAAAATTCGTAGATTTTATCAAAATTTTGGGAGCAATTTTGAAAATGAAATTCGTGGGCATTATGTATCTTCAAAAAACAAAATTCGGCTAAATGGACAACTTCAAGGAAGTATATCGTATTAATGGTCTTCAATACTCAATTTCAGAGTATCAATACAACACCCACATTTGCAAACACTTTTCATCTTACAATGATAAAAATTGTACCATATTTTCAAAAAATCTACACCGATTGAAAGGATACGTCGAAAAGACAATCAAAGAAGGAGCTGCTGTTTGCACAACAAAGAAAAGCACAGGTACAATACAAACTTTTGAATATGTACATTTGACCCCCATTGGCCATTTTTTCGACTATCGAAAAACCTCATTGGTGTCCACAAAAAGTATGCGAGTTGCAGTTAACATTGATACATGTGAAATTATAATGTTATTTCTGACTGTTTGTCTTTAAAAATTTCGTCAATATTTTATTGTGATAGATATCATAAAATTTTCAGAAGTCAACATACCTACAAAAAAAGAAGAAGCAGGTGTCATAATGGGCATTGGGCTGTGTTACTTTTTTAATAATTATTTGTTATGTTCACACCCCATATTTTTTCTTCACTTTCCTATTCTCAAAAGGTGTCAGTACCCCCACATGTAGCATATGTCCTCCTATCCTATTCATTATTTATTCCTTCAATGCGATAAAATTTTCACAACTACACTGTCAGTTTACAACATTTTGAAGGGGGCACGCCCCCATAAAAATTACCCGTACATTACTACAAAAGCAAAGGCACCACAATGGATTTCTAAGTTTTAAATGAAAATTATGCGTGACGTCAGTACAATGAGTTTCGGACCCAGAGGCAAAAAATACAGTAGCTGAATTATTTGGCAAAGGATGCAAATTATTTAAGAAAGCAATCAGGTTTGCTACAACATGTTCAGCTACACGCAAGTTTGAAGATCTTACATTCAAAATAGAGGGACGTGTGCGGATAATATTCAAAAAGGCATCTGAATTCTCAACATCATCTTGAGTAAATGTGACAGTTTTTACATTGGATGGTAATGGTAACTCGATAAAAAAGTTTGGAACTGATGAAGTTTCATTTTTTGGCATTGAAAAAAGCAAATTTTGGTGCAAGATGTATCTGGATATGTCCAACGTTGTGACACATTTTTTGCACGTGGCCGCCAATAGTTGAAATAATTGCACATTTTGGGTATCAATGATGAGACGATCGGGTTGGACTTTTCATAAAATAACCCTTATCCTTTCAAAATCTGATTGTGGGATGGTGGGCTGGACTCTTACCCGGATTACAGTCTCGTATGATTGACTATCGTTTATTTCTGGTATAAGTTTTCTTTTGGAGATAACTCTTTTATTGATTTGAAAGTCGGCAGCATGACGGCCGATTTCTACAGCTACTCAGGAAGATGGGGGGAATTTGCACACATGACACGCGTTGCGCCACTTTTTGCATACTAGTTCGCAGGTTCAAATCCGTTCGTACCATGGAATATATGTGAGAATATGAAAAAGCAGTTCCAATGGTAAAGAATTTGTCATATTCAAAAGAAAAAGTATTGAACGTAAGTTGCACGTAATAAGCAAGAACAACAAAATGATGCTTTTGAATAATAATGCCAGTAGGCAACAAAAAGAGTGATGACGTCAAAAAGTAGCTAAGCTTAGAGAAGATGACCGTTTTTTATATTTGTCCGATTTTTTTATATTTTAAGCTGAACAAAAAGTGACGTCAAAATGGCTAGCTAATTTTAGAAAATTGAGATTGTTTTTAAACGCAATAAGTTGCAATTGAACAAAAGGATGAGTGATGATGACATAACTTTTTATGAGTGACCAAAAAAGTGTTAGCTAATTTTAGAAGCCTTTATTGTTTTTACATACATAAAAAGGCTGTGAGACAAAAATGGCATATAAAAAAGGATGACTCATTGTCATGCAATTTTTTTGTTATAAAGGTTATTTTTTTCTGTACTTGAGGATAGGCCGAAAAATGCTATGTTTAACATGAGGACTCCGTAGACCCCCTATACCACTCATGTGCACTGGCTCTCTCCGTGTGCTTAATTGTTTATACTCTCGCCCAGCAGCGTTTTTAAGTAAGTGTTTTTATTGCGTAAGGTAAATTTGAAGAAAGGTTCTCTTTCTTGTGTTATCTTTAATTAATTGGGGAGACAAGTTGAGGAAGTATCTTTCCTTAATTTGTAGGGTAATTAGTGTAGGGTTTAAGTACTATTAATTAAGTTAATCCAGTAAGCATGGGCGTGGGAAATACGTACATTAAGGAGGAACCCTGGGATCCCAATCCTGCCTAAAGCTCAAAGCCCCGACTTATTTTCAAATACAACAGGCACACTCAATGGTTTTTTTATTTTGATAAATCTTTGTGGGTATGTGGCCAAAGGGTCCAGCCATACAATAGTGGAGTTTAATCAATGACACTCATTATTTGATTTTACAGGGTACAAACATGTGTGAATTTGAATCCTAGACAACTGCTGAAAATTGGAATTTAAAGTGTAGTGTAAACTATAATTTTGATGCTACATATATCTATATGTGTCATGCATATACAATAAACATTGTAACATTCACTGACAAAGTTTTATTGATCGATATTGCATAGCGGATTACTTATAGGTCTTCAATGATAGTGACTTAAAATTTCGAAAATTGCAAAAAATGTGAACCCTTGGATTGATGTTGCAAACCCAATTTTGATTTTTAGATCAAACGAATACTGGCATCTTGTTCAGCACACAAAAACTGTACAAGATATGCTTTTTTGAGGTATGATTAATTTTTAACTTATCACGCCTATCTACAGGCCTTGGTTGATTCCTACAGAAATTGTGTCTTAAACTCTTTCGAACGATCGCCTATCCTCTCCTGAGTAAAGTGAATATTTATTTATCGAGTAATGACTTGAATAATATTGCTTGTATAGCGAGCATACATGCACAGCTTAGGAATTCTGCTGGTATCAGTCAGTAGGGAGTGGAGTAGAATTTTTTCATTCTTGAAACGTCTCCATACATCCAAGCAGCATATTCTTCAGCCTATATAAGCCAGATTTGTGAAATTATTTGCTTAGACAACGTTTTTTGTAGTTTTAATTTTACTTCCTTTTAATCATAGGTGGCACGATAGAGTCAACCTATAAAATACTTGGCCTCCCAATTTCGTGTCCCACCCTCTAGAGCCAAAACAGTAAGAGCTAGCACCTTCAGGTTTCTTTCATAATTTCGGGTATAGGAGTAACCTATGGGGTGCTTTTTGTCATTTCGCCTCCACCTGCTACTGGTTCTTGGTGGGGCCCCAAAAACATACAAAAACGCACCTTTTAAGACCCCCAGTTCCACCATGCCCAGCGATGGGTGTGCCACATCCAACCTCCATACTTCGGCCTAAGCATCTTGGGGATGCAATCTCAAATGCCTCAAAAATCTAGTCCGCTTCTTTTTCTAGCTTGGCAACTATCCAAGCAAGTATATTCTTATTTTTTCTGCTCCATCGGGGCATTTCCTAATAAACTAGTGAAGCATGCTTTGTTTGGAAAAATTGTTAAACTACAGCATCATTTTCATTTGTACGATGACTTTCTGTGTGGGGTCAAAACAGCTGAGTGTCAAAACTCCCTACCTCCCCATACACATCTACACTAGCAAGAACAATATAACATGCCAAAAAATCATGTTTTTAAACTTCGGCGTACTATAACCGCATGAATTTTCATTTTCAAACAAAATCAATGATATCACTCACCGAATGTAACTACCCAAAGTATCTTAATTAATCTCTTACTTTCCATAGGGAAGATCGAACCTCTCAGAAATCATGTATTAAAAATGTAAAGTTTATACTCTACCATATTACGATTCCTGGCTGAACCATGACTGAACCACGAGTCACATAGGATTTAAAATTAGTGTTGTAGTGTCATTTTTGACTCTACTTCTGTTTTAATCTGCATTTCACATTCTCGCTTACTTTATAACCACCATATGCATGTTTCCACCATGCTGTTCTGCACACAAGGTCGAGGCGATTACTGTAGTAAGTGCATCATATGCTTGGAGTTCAGTGAGTGAAATTATTATTTGGTTTATATTTTTATTGGGTAGTTGTTTCTTCACTCCCCCTCATTAAACTCTAAGTACACAATTTACCCGTCATCATCCGATTGATATTTTAAATCGTGAAATCCCAGATTTTGTACTTTAGAATATTTGCGCTTATTTCATTTTTCGAGTGGTTTTTGTTGTCCCGTTGTTGTCAAGAGGCGTACGTGCCCCAGCCCAACATACAGTAAGTACTAATCATTAAGGTCTGAACCTCTTGGAACAAATCCTGCTTCAAATCTTTTTGGTATCAAAATCAATTCTCTATTCTTAGTGGATCACCATGCCCAGAGTCTCGTACCCAATTTGTAAAATATAACATTTGTGGACTTAGTCAAGTAACCACTACATTTACGATTTTTTGAATGAAAAATCTTAAGAGACAATGTCTGAGAGAATTCGGCTTCTTACGCAGAGAGCTGTGATAAGTAAAAACTTAACCCTACCTAAAATCACATATTCAGTGTAACTTGATGACTAGGAATGAAAATGATATTCATTTCGTCTGAAAATCCAAACTCACATAGCTACAGTGAGATCAAAGTTGAAAATTTTCGATTTTTTCGATTTTTTTACATACACTTCTTTTAACTTTTGCAAGTTTAAATACGTCAGATATTGTGTTCTGAAAATTTATCCAAAATTGAGCAAATGGATGGGCCACAATTTATTGTAGGATTCATTAGTGAAAAGTGCTTATTAGGAATGCAGTAGTGCTTGAAACATCAAATTTTGAGAGCAAAAATTGTCATTTTTTCACAAAAATCACCATATATACTGCTGAAGCTCAGAAGGACCAAAAAATTATCTATAAAATACATAGCTTACCATGTCTTCTACCTGCTGACAAAAAATTATGGAAATTCATGTACTGCTAGACTTGAAGTTTGAACTCTACCTTATATTGTATTTTCTGGAAGTTCCAACATCCACTGTGGAACTACTGGAGCTTGATAAATTTTAAAAATGAGACAGTAATACAAGTTTTGTATGGTGAATATTAATATAATTCCCAAACTCATAAAAAAATAAAATTCGCAGGGCTACAGTATCCCTAAGTTTGGAATTTTCACATTTTTTAACATTTTTCTGTCTATTTATGTGACTTGAAATATATCGGCCTGGGAATTTAGTAATTTTATTATTGACTGTGTATTTGATACAGAGTATAATGCTCTATTATGTGGTATGAAAATAATTGTGCATTCACACTTTTTGAGACATTTTAAAATGTCAAAAATCAGATGGTAACTACAGTGAAAATGCAGGTTTCTCTCCTTGAAAATGACTATATATACTGCTAAAGTCACAAGCACCCAAAATTTCCATATACAGTGGATATATTACGATGTCTACTAGTTGCATACAAAAAATTCCCTAAGTTCATGTACTGCTAGGGCATTAAATCTGCAAAAAACTACTAGTTGATAAATCTTAATTTTTAATAGTTAATTAATAGGAGCGACTACCGTAAAACATTTGGAGTTTTCTTCTTTGAGAATAAGAAAAAACTAATGCATGTGAAAAATCAGGTCAATGAACTTCCATGACCTATTTTTTCTTCTATATGAAGACTGATCTTTGCAAACTTGTTTGCTGTATCAACGTTTATAACATTCACTGAACAACAATTTCTGGACTGGACATCATTTAAATTAATCCATCTTACAATATTTGATATAAAAGCAAATAAAATTTTTTCAAATTATCGAGTCGCACTTAATTCTATTTTTAAAGTGAGTCTGACATCCCATTTACATCCAAGAAATTGCTGCCATAAATGTTGTTCACCAAAGACATAGGCAACTTGCCTCATCTGGTGATTCAAGCAAGTGGCAATCAACGAGTGATGGAAGTAAGCGGAGTAGTGCACCAGCAGAAGATACTGATCAAACAGCAGCATCTTTCAACTTCGAAGATTATATGGAGGATGAACATACACAATGTGAGAATAGTCCCTTTGATTGTCCAGAAGAAGGATGTGTCAAGTCTTTCTCATACATGATAACTTCGGCATCTACTTATCAGTAATCATAAATAAATACCACAAAGAGTCAGCTTGAGAGACACTGCTATAAATGCATATAGCAGGAAACTGCAAGCAGCCCCTTTGATGCCATTACTTCCAGATCTTCAAGAAGCATTACAAGCTTTCTACGCTGAAGATATAAAAAATATTGTAGAAGTAGGATGGGCACTCAAAAGTCAAAGAAGATGTAAAATACTCCCAGCAATGCAAAAACAATTTCTACTGACCAAATTTGATAAAGGAATCTATCTCAAACAAAAGTCTGATGCTAAAATGATATCCAGGCTGATGTGCAAAAATGGACAGTTTTTCAAGGGTGAGTTTCTAACAGGCCAAGAAATTGAAAGCTTATAGTTACGAGAGGCAAGTCGCCATTGTGAAGATGAAGCAACATACTATAATCCTGCTGAAGCAGACAGTTTATGTGAAGAAGATGAAGCTGAAGCTGTGAATGACCCAGCACTATATGACTCGAATTTGCAGATGGAAAGTGACTTGCTCTAAACTGATTGATTTGAAAGCTTCTGATGCTTTGCTTTTCTACTTATGTTCAAACTTCTAATAATTACTTATCATCTAACTGTAACATGATATTTCGAGAAAAGTAAACCTTTATTGATCAAGAAATGAAAATTAAAATTCATCAACTGTAGTAGATTTTTGCAGATTTAACACCAAGAAGTACATAAACTATGGAAATTTTTTAATGCAATTAGCAGACATCTTAATATATCGACTATATGGGAAATTTTTGTGTTTTTGACTTTCGCAGTACATATAGTCATTTTCCTGGGTGACACCTGCATTTTCACCATTTTTACAGTTTTGACTTTTGACATTTTAAAACTACCTAAAAAGTGTAAAATGCACAATTCAGAAGACATTTTCATACCACATTATAGAGCATTGTATCCTGTATCGAATACAGTCAATCATAAAATTACTAAATGCCTAGGCCGATATATCTCAAGTCACATAAATAGACAGAAAAACGCTAAAAAATGTGAAAATTCCAAACTTTGGGATACTGTCGCCCTGCGAATTTTATTTTTTATGAGTTTGGAAATTATATTAATATTCACCATACAAAACTTGTATTACTGTCGCATTTTTAAAATTTATCGAGCTCTAGTAGTTCCACAATCGATGTCCGAACTTCCAGAAAATACAATTATAAGATGGTGTTCAAACTTCAGGTTGTGCGACCCTCTAGCAGTACATGAATCTCCATAATTTTTTGTCAGCAGGTAGAAGACATGGTGAGCTATGTATTGTATAGGGAATTTTTCGGTCCTTCTGAGCTTCAGCAGTATATATGGTGATTTTTGTGAAAAAAATGTCAATTTTTGCTCTCAAAATTTGATATTTCAAGCACTACTGCATTCCTAACAAGCACTTTAAACTAATAAATCCTACAATAAATTGCAGCCCATTCATTGGCCTATTTTTGGATAAATTTTCAGAACACAATGTCTGACGTATCTAAACTTGCAAAAGTTAAAAGAAGTGTATGCAAAAAATAAAAAAAATCGAAAATTCTCAACTTTCGTCTCACTGTAGCTATGTGAGTTTTGATTTTCAGACGAAATGAATATCATTTTCGTTCCTAGTGCATTAAGTTACACCAAATTGATTTTCATGCAGGGTTAATTTTTTCCTTATCACAACTCTCTGTATAAGAAGCTGAATCCTCTCAGAAATCGTGTCTTAAAATCTTCCGGTAAAAAATTCCGATAACAGTAATGATTTTTGCTGTTTATGAATTTAGAAGCACTTTACGGACCATGAGCAAGCTAGATCCTTCCACGCGCCTATATGTTTTAGCATATAAAATAGTAAACTCTTTTAGCATATCACTTAGCATCTAGTACTAAGGCAAAAATTGGAATTTTCTGGCGTAGATCAAGCACAAGCTAGGTGTGGATCCTGGTTTAATATACATTTTTGTGATTTTGTGCTTGGCCATCACAGTATCTGTCGAGCTAGAAATTTTTGAAAGAACTCAACAAACCTTAACAATTTTTGCGTGAAAGGATCCTGCAGTAGAGTATCGTGCAAAGATTTTGAAGACTGCTCTTATTTTATGCCATGTATATATTTACAAGCATTTCATGAAAACAGACTGTTCAAATTTTGTTAAAATTTGGAATCATCTCGGAGAATGCTCCATATACAAAGCCCATCATGGAAAAGGTTACAATTCTCACCTCAGTAAGATCTTTCCATTGAATGTACTCGGATTTGCATGATCAACGCTTATTTGCTAACGTCATGAGGCGAGGCAGGGCAGGGAGACAGCTTAATTTTTTTTCCCTTCACAATGTACACGGAAAGAGCCCAAATTCTTAAATTATTCACTTAATTGCTGAAACGTCGGAACACACACTTGCGCGACTGTCCGAAAAATAATTTTTTCCGGATGGTTTTTGTTTCAAAGACGCTCCAAAAATCAATGTTATTCCACCATTTCCATACTACTTCCAATGAAGGCAGGAATGCTGTCAACCTTCAGATTTCAGGGATTAAGGTGTCGAAAATTTTCAGGAGAACTGAACCACTGTGGCCCAAAAATAAGGACGGTCATACAAAATTAGTCAGCCTAGTGGAACCGTTACTTCGCTCCCAGATAAAATTTTGCTTTTCCCTCCTGACTACAGTCGACTGGGTAGGAAGTCATCGACAGACTTGCGCGCAGGTTTTTAATACGCCTGAGAATCTTGCGCTCCATCGAGGCTCATTTCAAAAAAACAGACTATAACAATGACCAGTATAATTTAGATTTATGCACATTTTATTATGAAGCAATTTTTTACTCAGGTCGCTCTTTGCAGTATCGAATACACTGCAGAAAATGAATGATTTGGGAATTTCAACTGGAAAACCACATCTCGTCAAACGATCTGGAGGAGAAACTGTAGTTTAATGACTAATAGAAATTACAAACAGTCGAAATTGGTGTCACAAATAATAGAATGCTAAATCGTATCGTCGCTCGAAATTGCCAATTTTAAAGCTTCTTCGTGAGTTTTTTATCTGACGGATCTTGTCGTTTGGCCGATCTGATTTTATGGTCCGAAGGGTCGCCGCCTGCAGCTGATTTCTTTTTACCCGCCGCTCCCATGACGCCCAGATCGGTGTCGCGCGACGAGGGTGCTCGGTAGCTCGACGAAAAGAGCGGTAAATCAGCCAGAACCTGAGCAATTTTAGCGTCGTCGGGTGACAAGGGCCGACCGGCGGTAGTCGTGGCGCCGCCCGCCGACTTTTTAGCTGCTGCGGCGGCGGCCGCCGCTTCTTGCAACGGTGATAAAACGCCAACGGCTTTTAGACGACGCTGGAAGCGATCCGCGCTTCGTCGGCGACTCGTCAACAAAAAGCACAAGGCGATGATGGCCAGGATGAATAAGATTATCATTAAAACTATGCAAATTAAATACCAGCCTTTGTTGCGTTGCTCTTCGGCAGCTTTAGCATCTGAAAAAAAAGAAAGCGTTAACTCCAAATAAGCAAACAGCGAAATGCAAATGAATCAAATTTCAATTAAGGTAAAATGATGCAATTAGAGAACGATAGGCAAAGAAAAAATAGAATAAAGAATTTGAAAAATTGTACGTTTCCTAAATTTCAATTCTATGTTATGGACCGATCGTTCGAACGACAAACAAAATAATAAATTTTGCAACGATTTCCTGCATTTAATTCGGATTCCTTTAGAATTTTTTATTCCTGCATTCCTGCATTATTTATTATGAATCAAGACATTTATTGTGAAAATTTGACGTCAGGATTCAGCCACTGACTGCCTATGGAGTGAAACAAAAATAAGTTCGAGATGATAAAAGGCCTTTTGCAACGGTCGAAAAATCGGTTCTTATTAATGATCACAGACATTGTTAGAAATGCACAACATAGATATTCTGCTGAGGCTAAGCCAGAAACAGGCTGGATTACAAATTTTTTCCGTTCTTGATAAAAGGGCTCCTAACAACCAAGCATACATGCACGTGGGGGGGGGGGTTTGGTGGGGTTTTGACCTCAGCAGACTTTGATTGACCCCCAGCAGATTTCACTCTCCCAGCAATGATCGAGAAGATGACGACGGAAAATGAGCAAGAGAGAAGAGAAAGTCGTCATAAAAATATGAATGCTGTAGCTTAACAATTTTTCTAAACAAAGCATACTTGATTCGTAAAAAGTAACATTTAAACTTTGAAAAGTGCTGTCTAAGCAAATAATTACACATATCTGACTAATATAATTTGGAGAATATGCTGCCTTGGATGTTGGAAGACCTTTTGTATCCCACCTCCTGTCCTGGCTGACCCCAAGCAGAATTTCTATGCTGTGCATGCATGCATTCAAGTAGCATATTATCCAACGTATATTAATCAAATATGTCTATTTGCTTAGTCAGCCGTCTTAAGTTTAAATGTTACTTCTATAGAATCGTGTATGCATTGCCTAGAAAGGTCGTTAAACTTCAGCATCATCATTTTCATTCTTATGACGACTTTCTCTTCTCTCTTGCTCATTTTTCTTCGTCATCTTCTCGATCATTGCTGGGGGATCGAATCTGCTGGAGGTCAGATAGAATCTGCTGAGGATCATATAACATTTTCTGGGTGTCTTACCTTTCTTTTTATTATTCTTTTTCTGGGTGGGTCAATACTATCCAAATCTGCATGTATGTTGCTCACTGTCGACAGTTATCTTTATCAATTTTTCATATAACAGATGTTCCTGACATAAAATGTTTAAAAAATGATATTGAATAACTTTTAGACCTGAGAAGTGTGCTGTGTTCCCCTGGTTTAGTTCACACGTTTTATGTGACATTGAATTGACAAAAGCTTACGTAAAAGCATTTCGTCGCAAGTATACTCCACAACGCATAAAAACGTATCAACGCGGGGGCACATCGTTGGATGAAAGACTTTATCAGGTATAGTTCTATTTCGAGCCAACTGTTTTTTTTGACCTTTGTCTGGACCGCAACAAGTCTGATCCCAAGGACTCCACTTGAAATTGCCGCAAGCTCTTTTACATTCGGGTATTGGGCAGGGTAGGGTACGATTCGAGGCGCGAAAGCTTTTACAAGCCGGATGGTCGGGTTCTAAGGCTTTCTGTAGAAATGAAAATAAATTGTCATAAAGGGGTAGAAGATTGAATAGCCGCTGGGTGAAAACTCGCAATCGGGAAATCGGAATACAACGAACATAAAGCTGAGAAGTTAGTCCAACTTTTTACATAGTTAGAAAAGTGACAATTAAAAAATTCCTTCCCAGGATGATTTCAAGTCTCTATTTTCCTTCCCATTTTTCATTCTAGTTTCACTTAATAATATGACTTCCGCTGAGAATTTAAAACTGGACCTAACAAATCTCGGATCTTCAAATTACAAATCTGAAACAAATATTAGGAACTTTTCTTTCTAATCTTATGCAAGTATTTATTATCTGAATTTCAAAATATTCAACGTAATGAGTGAGAACTTTCAGCTAGTCAGTGGATAAAAGTGCCGCAGTAGCATAAATAAAGTGTCCAATAAAAAAAACGGATCGAAATTCCACAGCCATGTCTCCCGAGGCCTTTATTCTATACAACAACAGTGTGCCATGTTTTACTCGTACATTTAACCAGTTAATCTCTAAAGTGGGAATGTTCATTTTTTAAGTTTTATCCACGCCAAAGCCTCTAGGGATCATTGAAAACCAGGCTTCAGTTTGCTAGCAAGATCAACTTTGTCAAGGCAGTAATCTGGGATAATTTATTCCAGTGATTGCGCTTTTGAATTGATGAAGATCAGATAATATTTTCTGGGCAGAAACTCGCTTGAATACACTCATCTGTCTTTTATAAGAGATATGATTCTGTTAACTTAATAGCAACAAATGCACTATAGCGGGCCAGAGTAATCAAATAACCACGTGCACCTCATATAACTTTCTACAACTTTATGCGTGCAGACATGTGGGCATGAATGCGTGATGCAAAAAGGCATACAGCAAAAAATTTCATGCAAAAAATTACTTTTTTGAAGCCATAAACTTTACATAACAAAATTGTGGAATTTTCGTGGCTTTCGGGACTTAAGACTTTGGTATGATTGGATTGAGGCTATTTTTCAAAAAATAAAAAGTTATAATCTGAGGGACGATGTGTAGATGCTTGGGGCGAAGTATCGAGCTCTGGGATGCTACACCCAATGTGGGGCATACTCTAACTAGTAGCCCAAAAAAATATTTTTTGCATGTTTTTGTGGCACCGCCGAGTACCATTTGTGGATAGTGGTCAAATGACCACACGTACCCCATAGTTTGTCTTTAACCTCGAAATTATGAAAAAACCCAGAGGTTCTAGCTTACCGTTCTTGCTCTAGTGGAGGGACGCGAATTTGGGGAGTCCAAGTATACTATAGGTTGTCGCTACCGCGCTACCTAGGATAGGAGTGAAAGTTTAAAAGTATACTAAAAGTATATTTTAGGAAACCGACTGTAGGTGCAAAAAGAAACCGACTCACAATTTCAACCTTTCGCACGCAATTCGAATTTTTGTCCCAGGTGCAAGATTCTACTTCTTTTTCGTCTGTGCTGCACGTTCGCGAACAAACATCCTCGACCAATTTGTTGGCGACCCGGTCGTCAGCGCCAGCTTTGCGGACGGCCTCGACGACGCTATCTTTGCCCAATTGCTTGCTTATTCCCGATTTGTTCGGGTCGCCTTTCGTCGTCAGAATCATAAAAAATGATACGCCCTCGTCTTGCAGCTGCTTGATAGCCTGTACAGTTCCTTCCATTTCGTCTGACAGTGTGAAAGAAAAATGAACAAAAAAAAAACATTTCAAATGACATGATGACAAAAGAACTTTTTAGTTCAGCCTATAAAGGCTTTTTCCCCAGTTAGTCATAAAATTACCACAGCTTTCTGATGTCAATTTTCACATCCCCTGATTGAATGATCCTCGAAATTCGATGATTTACCACATTCCTAACGTACAGTAGAAATGCTTTAGAGTTACTTTATACTCATTTATTGAATAGCAAATATTTTGATTTTTCTAGGATTGAAAATGTTATACTGATCGCGACGGACTCAATGTTTACAGCAAAAACTAAAGAAATTTTTTTCTGTATAAGGAATATATATTTTTCGAAATTCTTTCAAACTTCGCAGCCAGTCAGTACACTTCAAACACATATAAATAGTAGGCTCAAATAAACCTCACCAACGGCTTCGTCGGTGATCAGTAGGACGACCATTTTCCGACCACCGGTTTTCTGCCCTTTGTCTAAATGTAGGTCGTCAACGCGAACTTTATTGATGCAGTTCTTCATGTCGGTGTTCCAAATTGGGAACCAAGGCTTAGTTAGTGCCTAAAATTGGAAGTGTAAAATTTCATTCAAAGACATATGCAAAAAAAAGCAAAAGCATAAGAGATGCGGATCGAGGAAAGAACGAATTCTGATTTACTGGTGAGGTTAGAAGGTGTATCGTCACATTTTTAGCATTTAGAATCATCACAAAAAACTAATTTCTACGATAATTTCGCGTAATGTTCCTAAATATGCATATTAAAGAATTTTAGAAGAAACGTTAGCTTAAAAACGAGAAGGTCGTCCTAACACAGTTTTGATCTCTTCGGTCTAAATTTAGGCAAATAGAGTGACTGATAACATATCTGCAATAGAAGTTTAGATCAAATTTCTATTATTTTACACATTTAAGCAAATTAATGTGTGAAGAAGACCCACGTCATCTTCAGACTTTTCAAGGCAAAATTCATCAACTTGAACTTGCTGCACTCTATTCTTCATCACTTTGTTCAGGAATTTAGAGTTGCACCGCTCTTCAGCTTCACTCTCTGTACACTTGTCAAAGCAGTGACGCTTTTCCTGCATTGACTTTCAGCTTATTTTTCGTGGATCTAGTTCATTTTTTTGTCGTAGCATATCGACTTTAAAACTTTTAACACGGATAATTTCAATAGAATCTGGCATATTTCAACTCAAAATCTGAAAATTAAAAAGAAATTATTGAAAAATCGTAATTTTCATAGAGTGGCAAAAGTTTGGTCAAAAATGCATTCTTCTAGGCCTAACATTGGCCACTGAATTTTCACAGGTCAAGATAACGATAAAGAAAAATTGTACAGCTCTGAACAAAGCATACTCATGGAAATCACTCAGAAATCACTGTTTTTTCCTGGTGGCCCTTGCCTACCACATGTGATACGTTTATTATCTGTACTATAGAATTATCAAATAACTAATAGACTATAGTTTGATGTACTAATTATTTCACAAAGAAACATTCTACACTCTGCAAAGAAGTTTAAAAAGTCGTTAATGAGAAGCAAAAAAATGAAAAATCCTTTTTATGGGCACTCCGGAGCACCTTCAACTATGATGCTGAGGGATTTTATTTTTTTATTCTTTAGTTCATACATTTCTACAGTGGCTGCGAAAATAATATGCCATCATCACGCACCGTTTTGGCAGCCGTAGACATTTGCATACACTGTCATTCAATGTTTTTTTGAATCTGGATAAGTGTCCAATCAATAAAGTTCTAAGAAGACAGGGTGCGTCATTACCCAATACATTATAAGAAAAAATGTGGCTTGAAGTACTGAAAAATTTTCATTGATGTAGGTTACGTGGTTTCTGAACAAAGTGCTTCAAATAAAAAATCGATAACTTTGAAAATTTTCATTAAGTTGTAGAAATCGAGTGATTGTCTGAAATCCATTTACAAAAAAACGGCTAGAGATATTCGGATATTCTTTGCTTTGTTGGAAAGGCACTGCAATCTACTGTAACTTGCTCTATTGTCGTCTGGCTAAAATTACGAGGCGTGAAGCGGGGTTCTTTCATCCGTAGAGCACTTTCACACAGCTTCTAAGGTAGGCCGGAGTAAGACAGCCGACATTTATTTTGTAACATCAAGCTCGCAGGTTCGATTTTTTCTGGTGAAATTACTGAAAAGAAAAATTTTTGTTGCATCTCTTCTGAGGCCTTTTGTTGTGCAACCATTGTAAATAGATCGATGAAATTTTACCAATGGTTCGACTCACATCTTTTCTTTTCATTCGCCTAATTTGAACGCTTTCAATGTTTCTTGCATCCCGTTAACGACATATTTAGTGGCGTTACACACAATTTTTTGTATCAACTTTTAGAATGTGCGGACACCTACAGCTCCCAGAACGGTGCATTAATTTCATTGAAATTTTAACACAATATGTCAGACATTAGTGGCAACAGAAATCAAGAAAAAAATTCTGCGGCATCCTATGGGGGTGCCCAAGTAAGGCTCCAAATGATTTTTTCGTTTTATTTCGACTTACTTTTTGACACGTTGAAACAGCCTAAAAAGTATAGAGTAAGGTATCGAAAATTCTTTTTCATATCTGAATATAGAGCATTGTCTACTGTATTTAATGAATATTTGGCTACGGAGTAACGTCTTTTATGAGCTGTTATATTTTGGAACACGTATACAGACTTGAAAATGTCAAAAATTGTGAAAATTCCTAACCTTCTGATACTGTAGCATTGCGAAACTTGATTTTTACACGAAATGAATGCTGCTACAATACTCAGCGTTTAAAAATACCTTAATTGTCTTTTTTTCCAAATATTGATTTTCAACTTATCGTAGGTTAATATAGCAGAGAAGGTAGAATCTCTCAGAAATCGTGTCTCAAGTACAATCCCTATAATCATTTTTTATTCCATGCTTGAAAAAGTCTGGAAGGTATAAAATACTGCAAAAACACGGCATTCCTGCTGATGCTCTAAAAACTCAACGATCATTGTAAAACAGTCAAATATACTGTGAATTAATAAATATACATCACAAAAAAGTTCATCATTCAGAACGATACAGAATTGGTAGAGTTATCGGCTAAAATAACAAATTCCAACAAACTGACCAAAGTAATGTGGTTTTATTACAATAGTAAATAAGGCTTACTCATTATTTTCAGAAGTTTTGTTAGTAACAACGTTTTCCTACTAAATTAAAACATGTAAAGTGTATGCGAGTCCTTTAACTGAATACCCTGCAACTGTATGATTGTCTCACTCACTAGCTAAGATTAAAAGGGCTGAAAAACTTCCGAAATTATTGTGATCCTGGAAGACTCGCATTTCTGAAACTATAAGTATTGTCATATTATATAAAATATATTCCTAACTAATTTGAACTTGGAATACTTCTGGTCGATCATGCAGATCACAAAACAGCACGGTTACTGAATGAAATATTATCATTCTATAGTAGACGATTGTCGTTTTTAAGGTACGGTTTCTCGGCACCTAGCGATTGGTTTGTCTGCTCTATATATCGAAATTCTCGCTTTTCAAATTTGATCAAAAGGTTATTTTCAATGCGACTGACGAAAAACTGTGAGTCTACCAAGCTCGATTTTTTAGCAAACTTAATTTTTTTTTCTTTTTTTCTAATCTCAGAGAATAGTCGGTGGCACCGAAATTTTCCATGTCCTAGTCCAATTTGATGTCGAAATTATTGGCTAATAGCGAAGAGTCTTCGGCATCCCAATCGAATGACAATTTGAAGGACATCAAGATGGGTGCGTCAGCCTCGATCGCTGAATAATGGAAGAAAAATCGGCCCATAATTCGTGGTTTTTTGCATTTTTTGTGAAAGCTGAGAGTTTTCGATGATTTTTGTTTGCCCAAGATCGTTTCCTCTTTCATTCCTAATGTTTTTTGTTGTCTGTTATTATATTAGTGATATGATTATATTTTATTTTGTGGACAAATTTGGGTGTTTTGTCCACTGAACACAGAATAGATTCATTGTTATCTACTGACACATCTCCGAAAGTAAAATTAACCGAAATTGCGGGCATATCAAAGAATTGTATAATTAGGTATTTTGAATTTGAAATTAGTGTTATATTTTAAAATTTGATTGGTCTTTGGGTGCTCTGGCCGATTTCTTGTCTCCTTGATCTGTGGGGTCGGAGTGTTGTGCAGGTCTTTCCTTAAGAGGCGTAAGAAAAGATTGGGTCTGAACTGACCTGTTAGAACTGATACCTTGGCTAAGCCTCGGTGATCTGTGCAACAGTCCGTTTGTCCCCAGACCTACAACAACAAAGATAAACTTTGTTCTAAATACGGGGGCCTTACCAAAGACCTCCGCAGTCTCCTAGATGAGACAAGGAATCCCCTCAGGGATAAACTTACTTGGGTATAACCCGAAAGGGGTTTCCCAAAACTTACTTGATGTAAGCCGGCGCCTGGGCCTCTGGCCCTCCGCCTTCGTCGATGCGAATTATCTACACAAATAAACGAATATGTATAGCAATAAATCCGGCGAAATATGCAAAAAGAATGTGGGTATACCACAGTGCAATACTCATAAAAAACACAAGTTGCTGGGAAATGTATATTTGGGGACGCCAGCAAAATATACCAAAAATATAATAAAAAACGATAATAAGTGAAGAATGATTTCACTTTCACTTTTCGTCTTTCTTTGGCGCTCCATTCTATGCAAATGTCTGCGCCGCTGGTCGTCCCTTTTCGTCGATTTGCATGTCGATTTCCCCACACGAAATTGGCATCAACAGGGTGCCCAACAGGAGGAAGAAGGGTAAATCGGTAAGGGGATTTATTGTGCAGCAGGAGAGATAGCCGGCGATCAACCTTAAGGCCAGTGCTTCCCTGCACTTACCTCAAAAGCTGGAATGACTTCGTACTCAAGGGCAAGAAATCAAGAACAGAAAACTACCTGCTCAAGAAAAGCCCGACTAAAACTTGCCAGACTTGGTAACACATTTTAGAACACAAATAAAACAGTTTTCTAACTAAATATTTATTTATAATACTTACCTGTAAATCGCCCCTTCCAAATACCTGAGGTCTTACTAATATAAAGGCAAGGCCAATAATGTAGAGGCGAAATAATAGTTATAACATGCGAGGCGAGATGCACAAGAATAATCAATAAACACACTAATTCACAAAATCTATCTTCTACAGTAACTGTCACCCTGGGCCAGGTCGGGCATGGACGATGTGTTGTCCTTGCTGGCGTTTTAAAAAGTGGACAAACCATGAAACAATCCTCAAAATCGGTGGAAACACACTACAACACCCCTCCCCCTTGCAGTAGATTGCCCTAAGCAATCATCACATGGACAAACAAAACTGACATGGGGAGGAACTCAGCATCAGGCTGTCACCCGGGAAGCTGAATGTGAATTCGGCAGCATACAGTTGGGCTGACGGAGTCATTGTAGTGTTTTGAGTGGATTTTGTGATTTGTAGGGTGAGACCTTCCTGCTCAGTCTGCAATTAGTAAGGTCGAAATGCAATGGCAACACCACAGCCTGAATGGTCACTCTATCTGCACCAATATACTGGAGTGCACCAGTATATGAGTCCATGGGGATGGGAGGGTGAGGCCAGCCCCTACCTTCAGGCAAAATCCCGGGAAAATGAATAATGGTGAAAACATTACGTGGCAGGTGAAAAAGGACAAACTATCAGCAGCAGCTTGTGGTAGAAAGTTCCAGGGCAGATGAGAAAGTTGTAGTGGGAGATCTGACTGGCGATGAAAACCAAGTGGCTGTGCCAGCAGGAGTTAAACATCCATGGCAGAGCCAGCTGAGTTGAACATCATTGTTGCATGCTGCAATTGGGCCAATGTCCATGGAACATGGTTGTCCTTGAAGATGATGATTTAAACGAAGTAAACCAGCAAAGGGGAAAAATATGTACAGGAAAACAGTGAGAAAAACAAGTATACTACAGTAAATGGATGAAAATTTTTGGGGCGATTTGAAGTCTATATTTATGTAGTGAATTTGGACCAAGAATGTGCGTAGTTTTTTGAAATGAAGAGTAAATAATTAGAAAAGCTAAACTGTGATTGGCTCCATGTTGCGGATTTATTCTTTTGTATGGGTGTTGAGTCAAATTTTGGTTTTGAGTGGCATTCAACTGTCAGAAAATGGCATCTAAGCAGTGGTAGATGCATGGTAAATCAAATTGATGATGTCGATGTAGTTGGTGACTGAGACCAAAACTGACGAAGCTTCTCAAAACGATTGATCAGTCACAAAGAATTGCGCCCAAAGGAATATCAAACTGCCATGGCTCAAATTGATCATCAGAGTCCAAACTGTCATAGGCAAAAGGTGGCAGGAACAATCAGCAAATAAGCAGAAAGCTCAAGCCAGCTCCGTAATTGTATACCCAAAGTAGAGTGCATTTGAAAAATTAGAATAGTGGTGCAACAACATAGAAGGATACTATGGGGCCGACTTCACTCACACTAATGGAATGAAATCGGGATTTTTAGTTTTGAAAAAAAAAATTCGATGGAAAGGGATTAATTTTAAAAATGAAATATCACTTGGCAGTGGCAACATTGGGCATGAAATTCACCAAAGACTGGAGCAGTCTTGCTGTTTCCAAACATCCCACTTGAGGGAGGTGTTGAGAAGAAGGTGTATGGCACCAGTCAAAGCAGCAGCAAACCATGGCCTCGGAAATTGCGCGAAATAGGCCATGGGTGAAAGTCACGGTGGCTGACTATTGATCTTCCTGTTTGCGGCTGTGGTGAGGATGAGTCGAGTGGGAAACCCAAGGTTAGGGGGCAAGTCAAAACATGCATATATAAAAAGGTAATAAATAAACAAAAAATTTGCCATCAAAAATAGTTGAAATAAAAATCGTCCATCATATGCATCAATGTTGCCACAGTCCCCATGGGCAGAAAATTTATGGGACATTGTAGAATAGGATAGAATAAGGAAGAAGAAAAAATCCTGAGGGTCATCCCAACCAAAAATTTGCAATTGGAGGTTAATGTTGCAGGGTGGCATCAATTTGTTGGCTTTATGATCCATGGTCTTCAGTGATGAAAGTGTCTTTGGCTGGGTGTGGAATGAAGGGCTTCAATCTGGAAATGGGGACAAGCCGTGGTCAGCCTGGTCTATCCAAAGCCTCAATTATTACCATATTGTTAGCAATGTTGTTGACATCAGTGACAATGAATAGATCTATAAAATCTGGTAGAATTTTGTTATGTTTTTTATTGTTGATGAAAAGGATGAGGTCCTTGATGCTAATTTCTCTTTTGTGGGCTTTTTGGTCATAGTATTTATTGCTGGCGTTGGTGGCCTTATCAGGGTTCAATTTGATTGATTCATACATTTTGAGCTGTGCTTGCATTAAGATGTGCTGGTAGGTATCATAGTTGAGTGGTAGCATAAGATGGCGAGCACAATCATAGTTGAACATAATCGGGCATTCATAACCATGTAATAATTTGAACAGTGAATGGAGCATTGCTGTATGCCCGGTTGCATTGTAGGAAAAAAGGGCCTAAGGTAGGTAGCGCTCCCAGTTGTCCAGGTCATTGGTGGTATTTTAGTTGAGTGATAAACGTTTGATTGAAATGATTGACCATTCTATTGCATTGGGAATGGTAGGCAGTCATTTTGGCTTTTTGAATTTTGAGGAGCTCGCAAATTTCTTGCATCAATTTTGACATAAAACACCCACCTTGATTGGAAAGGAGGATGAGCTGACTGCTGTGGTTCAGGACAACATTGTTCATGAAGCATTGGACAATTGTGGATGCCTTTTGATCAGGAATAAGGTGCAGGGAAACCCATTTTGTGAAATAATCCTAAAAATTAATAACATAGGGTCATTTTTCACCTAACCAGGAAATTTTGATGATATTTGTGGCTACAATTGAAAGAATGAGTTGGCTTTATCAGTAACAAAGATGGTGGTCGCAATGAGCATGGTGACGTCAATTGACAAATTTTGCAAGTTTTGATCCATCGGCTTCTTCCATATGGGGCCACCAAAAACGATTTTTGATGGCTGTCAGTATGGTTTGATTCATTATCTTTGCACTCTGAAATTGGTGAAGTGTTCGATCGACAAGCGATATGGGTGAAACAAGTTGTTGTTGATCTTTGACTTGGCAATACAAGATGCCCTCTTCTGTGAAGAAAACAGCATTAGCTTTGTTAGCAGTTTGCAGGGCTTCAACGATTTCAGTAATAGCAGCATTTATAGCCTGTGCAAGCCAAATTTCTGCCTGCATAGCAATTGAAATAGCTTTGACAAGAGGTGGCTGAAATTCAGCAGGTGGCAACTGGAGTACCGCTGGGGAGGCTTGATTGGCCTGTTGTTTTGACATAGGGTGGGTGATGATGTTTACGTTAGCAGTATTTGGAAGAGGTGATGGCATTCCGCCTGACAAAATATCAGTTACTCTGGGATCTGCATCTCATATACCACTGGTGGAGCGAAATTGAGAGCAGAAGATTTTATTGGCCAAATCTTTGGTGCTTGGGACTGGCAGCTTTTCACAGTCATCTTTTTGGGATAGAAAATCGGTACAAACATTATCTTTACCTTTAATGTATTCCACTTTGTAATCATAATCTTGAAGATTGATGGCAAATCTTTGTAATCGGGAATTGTGATGCTTCTTGTCCTTGAGCCATTGGAGTGGCTTGTGATCGGTACAAACAATAATCTTTTGGGGATAGATGTAGTCCTGGTACATGGGAAACCCATAGATGATGGTGAAAGATTCTCTTTCTGTGGTGCTGTAGCAGGTTTCAGCATCAGTTAGAACATGGCTGTTGTAAGAGACAATCCATTTGTCATCATCACTTTCTTGGTAAAGTATAGCACCAATGGCCGTTGTACTGGCACCATTTTGAATGATGAATTGGTCTTTGCCATTGTACACTGGGTATGGCAGGAAAGGCCAGGATGTGAGTGCTGTCTTGATGCCTTTGAAAGTGGCTTTGTGTTCTTCAGTGACAACATATTGGGCATCTTTTCTAAGGAGTCTGTACAATGGACCCAACAGGGTCACCAATTCTGGGATAAATCCTTTGCACTATTGAACTAAATCTAAAAAACTTTGCTGGTTGGTGGGAACTCATACTCCGCAATCACTTTGATTTTGTATGGATTGGTGGCGATTCCTTCCGCATTGAGAAGGTGTACCAAAAATTTTACTTGTGGCTACAGGAATTCACACTTGTCAGGCCATAGCATCAAGTTGGCTGCACAGAGGGCATCTAAAATGATTTGCAGATGTTCTAAAGGTTTATCCAATGAATTCGAAAATACAATAATGTCATCAATATAGATGTGGCAAATTTTCCAAATGTATGGGCATAAAACTTGTTCCATGAGTCTTTGGAATTGCACGGGTGCATTCTTCAAGTCAAATGGGAGAACTTTGAATTGGAACAAACCTTCTTGGCAGATGAAGATTGTTTTGTCACAGAAATCATTATCGAGGGGTACTTGCTAATAACTGGCTTTTAAATTGAGTGTCATGAAAAACTTTGTTTGTCCCAGAATGTCCAAATAGTCCTCAATGGGAGAGATCAGAAATCCATCACTGGGCATTACTTCATTTATTCCGCATAGTCTATGATGGGGTGCCATGATCCATTTTTTCTTTTCAAGAAATAGCAGTGCAGCCAAGGGTGAGTAGGATGGTTCAATAAAATCATTGTCGAGCATTTCTTGGATATGGTTGTAGACTATTGGTCTTTGCTCTGTGGCGGCATGATAATAGTGACAAGATACTGGCTTTGCTGTGCCAGTGTTGACGCTGATGGTCAATTCATTTGTGAAAGTGGGCTTGTTGCAGGGGAGACTGAAAATGTCTCGGTTTTGCCGAAGCATACCGAGGGCTTTTGTTTTTTGAGCAGCAGTGACGCGAGTTTTTTGGGTCATCTTGTTCAAAGAGAATTCCAATTTTTGTTTGTCCATGTGAAGTGGTATCAATTTGTCCAGCTGGGCTGGTTCATGGCTGGTCAAGTGGTGGTCAGTTGCAGCAACTAAAACACAGATATTGCTATCCTGGATCCTGCCAGCCACAGACTCCAACGTGTGTTTGGCCATGGTGATGATTTGGTTCAGTCGAAGTTTGATGCAATTTGCTGTATTGTTGAAGAACAAAAGTGGACAGCTTCCATTGGTTATGTTGATGATTGACATTTTTGGTGGGTTGCACAATCAGATCAGGAATGGAAGCATCGGTTGCTGGGAAAACATGGTGGATGATCCACTGTTAAAAATTTGGTTGGATTTTTAGGGATGCTTTTGCGACAAATAGAATCAGTTCAGCCAGCTCTGTGACTTCCAGACCAATAGAGATAGTATGGTGGGGGCCAGTCTGAAGTGGCTGATCTTATTCTTCAGCTCCAATCTGATTTTTCAGCTCCAATCTGATTCTTCAGCTCCAATCTGATTCTTCAGCAACTTGACTGTCATTTAGTGAAAAATTATAACAAATACTCACTAGTCCTCCGGAAAGATTTCTTTCAAAATATTGTCACATGATGTTGATAGAAATGGTCATGGTTTTGGAATTGGTTTGATCGAAGTAACTACTTTGAGCAGCATTTTGATGTTTTGGATTTCTAGAAATTTTTCTTTGAAGTTGAGAATGGCATTGATTTCAGGATGAGTGAGGAAGTCAATGCCAATAATGAATTGATCTTGAGCATCATCATCAAGAAGGACACATTTGACCAAATGCTTGCCAAATAGGGATCCCATTGTGATGATAATGGGACCATGAGCAATGATGGTTGCACCATCAGTGATGTTTAATTTTCCACAGATGAGCAAGCAAAGCAATTGTTTGTAGAAAGCACATTTGACGAGGCCAGATGAAAGGACAGAACATTGAGCATGGTGTTGATTAAAGCATTGGTTTTGACCTTGCCAATTTTGATGGCACTTGTTGCAGCATATTTTTGGATGAATTTTGTACTGGATTGCAAGGGTTGTTGACTTGACAAATGGCAGATTGAATGATCCATGGCGGATGGACAGGTTGAGCGGAAGCATCCCAGCTGATAATTCTAGAGCTAGTTATTGTCTTGGTGTTGACTGATTTATAAAGAGTTGCAGTTGTTGAAGGCTGAGCCACAATGGCAGCATCCGACATGCATTAATCAAAGAAGCTGGCAGGGCTGGCTTTGAAGTTGGAGGTGACAGCATATTATAGGGAATGTGCTGTTTGAATAATTCAGAAGCTCTAACATCATCACTATAGTGGTGATGGTTGGTGTTGAGATATTGGCTGTTGTAGGGCATCATGCGGCGATCGGGGTTTTGACCATACATCTTTGAAGTGTTGACTTGTTTGAGCCAGAGGCAATTTTTGATATTGTGAGTGCATGAATTATGGGCCTCACATCAAAGAACAGAAGGTGGGGTTGGTAGAAACCAGTTCCAATGGTGGGTAGCAGATCAACGATTTCCATTTTGATACCTGTCATGGCTGTGTGATTTGTAGCAGTTTTGATGTTCCAAGAAGTCATTCTCATTACTTGAAGTTGCTCTTGATTTGCTCCTTTCTTTGTCTTCATACAAGTCAATTTGTTGTTGAAACAGGACATTTGCATCTTTCGATGGCGAGCCATCACTGACCAGAAGTGACAGGTGTCTCAGCTTGTGGGTGGTCCATTGAATGATCATGGCTACAGGGATGGTCAAAATGTTTGTTCAAAGATGATGTTGATGATTGGGGTGTCACTGCTTCTGGAACAGCCTGATGGACAACAATTGGCTGTTCATCCGTGCTGATCTCTGCTTTCATGGCATTTAGTTTGCTACGAACTCTAGCGACTGTATTGGCTAACTGATGTACACTAGTGAACTTTTCTGCTTCTTCACCAATAGAAACTTGATAGAAAATAGGCATTTTAGTTAAAAAACTTTGAATAGTTCTTTGGTGCCGAAAAATTTCATCTCTATCATGGTAAAGAAGCTGTACATAGGTCATTACCCTACTCAGAAAGGCGGCAGGTTCTTCTCCAGTTTTGGGTGTAATCATGGTGAATTCTCGTTTGAGTGTCATTTTATCGCAATCGGGTGTGAGTTGAAACATGAGGATGTTCTTGGCTTCATCACATTGGGTTATGTATTGAATCATATGGCTGGGGGTAACACATGTGAGGGCCTGGAGCATACTCATTTCGATGTAGTTGGATTCATCATGGTGGAACTCCTTTTTAATTGGATTGAAGAATGGCATAAGTTGTTTGTCTTTAATGGAAGTGTCAATGTGAATGGGTGCATATTTTCGACAATGACCTCTATTTTACTGTCCTCTCCTTGAGACATCAGGCATCAGTCATCCATTGTGCAAAAATTTTTGGATGGTAAGTGGGGGAAATCATGTTGTCTAGCAGATGCATGTGATTTGGGGAAAATCACCACCCGCTAACACATTGGCATGACAGTGAGTTGATGCGTTTTGATGACTTGTCAAAGTCTGGCTCAATGCAGCAAGTGGAGGCCGATGACATTCTAGAATAAGCTCAGCAAGCGGTGGGGGTTTAGCAGTCAGGAGGCTGTCACACAATGGTGATTTTGATTTGTTCCTGGCAGTTTTTTCCTTTTTCTCTAGCAATGCACTCATAATGATTATTTGTCATTGTTCCATTTGTTCCAGCTGGACGGCATATTTTTCCTTGAGGGCAAAAACTCTAGCCTCAATAACAGAATCCTATGGGTTGGATCGGTCTCTGTTGCTGTCCAAAATGCTTACCTGTGAACTAGAAAGGGGCACCACAGCTGAAAATACTTGCTTAGCCGACTCAATCAGACTGGAAGCTGTGGGCAGAGTTGTCGGCAGAGCTTGCGCCAAAGATTCATTTAAAACATTACCAAAAGGCTGAGAAGAAAGCGCCAGAGAGGAATTTGAATATAAAAAGGGTGCTATCACAGAATTTGAGTTTAGAAAGGGCGCCATAGTGGAAAAAACACTCACTGGCTGCAGCACATCACCTATTGTAGTTGGCTGATAAGCATTTGTTGCTGATGTCACCACCCCTCATGGGAAAGCAATTTGATGGTTGGGGCACCTTTCTGACATCATGGCACCATATAGAAAAGCATATTGATCATTGCTGATCCTTGCTGATGTCACTGCACCTTGTAGAAAAGCATCTTGATGATCACTGCTCCTTGCAGACATCATCCCGCCTCATAGAAAAGCATTTTAGTTGTCAGTGCCTCTTGCTGACATAAACACACCCTGCAGAAAATTGTTTTGATGGGGAGCATCCATTGTTGATGTCAATGCCCCTCATTCGGGATCATTTTGATGGCAAGCACCCACTGCTGATGTCAATGGGCCTTCATAGGGAGTAATTTGGAGATGAGCGCCATTTTCTGATGTCAACAGGCCTTGTTGAAGAACATTTTTGTGATGACCGCAGAGTGCTGACATCAGCATGCCTTGCAGGAAATCATTTCTATGATGAGCACCCATTTCTGACATCATCGCGCCTCTTTCGGAAGCCTTATTGATTGTAGGTGATGGGGCCTTGTTGGGCATGGCAACATCGAAAACCGCTTTGAAAAATCTTGAAAATTGACCAAAAAATTGAGAAAAAATGGGTGCAATTAGGCAAAAAATGGACGAAAATTGGTCGAAAAATTGAGCAGGAGGTCCTAGGGATGCAGGCCAGCCAGATGGTTCACCAGTGTTATATTTTAAAATTTTATTGGTCTTTGGGTGCTCTGGCCGATTCCTTGCCCCCTTGATTGGTGGGATCAGAGAAAGAAGGGTAAATCAGTAAGGGGATTTATTGTGCAGGAGAGATAGCCGGGGATTGACCTCAACGCCATTGCTTCCCTGGGCCTGCCTCAAAAGCTGGAATGACTCCCCAGTCAGGGCAAGGAGTCAAGAAAGAAAACTACCTACTCAAGAAAAGCCTGACTAAAACTAGCCAGACTTGGTAACACACTTCAGAACACAAATAAAACAGTTTTCTAACCAAATATTTATTTACTAGTTTATTAGAAAATGCCCCGATGGGGCAGAAAAAAGGAGAATATACTTGCTTCGACAGTTGCCATGGTAGAAAAAGAAGTGGACCAGATTTTTGAGAACTTGGGTCAAAGTTGGAAAAAATTCACTTCCTTTATGTTGGATTTTCATTCTTTCTCAAAAAAATTGTCTATGTCTGTGAAAAAGTATATTCTGCAGCATCGTGCATTTTGTCCTTCAACTGGCATCAACTACAGTAAAATTTTTCTATATGAAAATTATATGCACCTGACTTCAAGTGTAAAGAAATGGTAGAACGATAGGATTCTAACTCCCGACCAATTCAAAACTCCTGCCTTTCACACTAGCTGAAAAATAGTGAGGGGGCATATTATAGCCATTTTTCAGAACTATAAAGGAACCTGAGGTTCGTCGCACTAACCCAACATGAGGACAATCTCAACATTGGGATTAAATTGATGATCCAGAGTTTAAGCTATTCAAAATGTCCAAATTATTTTCTTCCAATGCACAAATCATACTCACTTCAGGATTAACTAAAACTGAGGTTTAAGTTCGGGTTTGGGAATTGCAGAAATTTTTATATTTATTTGCTTTAGAGATAAGAAAATTATGCGAAAATTTTAGTGCAACCCGACAGCTCGAGCTGGGGATAATCTCGACATTGAGCTTGTTATGATCCGGATGACATTCAAATTATACCGAACTTGAAATCAAACCGAGTGGCCTTTTTGTTCGAGATTACCTAGAGCTTGAGCTCAGACCCCTTTAGTGCAACTCGGATTTGGTTACAGTGATTGGGCACCGATCTGTAAATGGGATTCAGCCATGCATATATTAGGGGTCTGCGCCAAATCCCGTATCCGGTTCTCCCCAACTCTAATCGGAGCGACAAAGATGGGTGAAATTGCTTCCCATTTGCAATCCCGCAAAAAGCGCTCTTTCTGCAAATTTCCGTTTAAATTCAAAAACTGTGAATGATGTTATTTTGTTCAATAGTTAAATAGAAGAGAATAAATTTGTTTGTAGCTTGTAATCAGTTGAACTTACGGAGTGAATTCTATATGATATGTTATATAAAATGAGTGAATGAAACGTATCTTGCACAATCGATTTAGTTCTTAACAGACTTTGTGCTGTATCTCTATTTTCTAAAAAAGCTGAATGGGATTCTATGTGCCACTTTCCCTCAGTTGATTCCTTTTGTTGACACCAAATTCAGTAAAAATGTTTAACACAGTTGGAAGTAAACATGTGTGAGAGGGGACATGGGGGTATAAACTTCCACAAGGGTTTTGAAACTGGAAAATTTGTTATGCAAAAACTTTTTTGGTCAATTTTTTTTTAATTTTTTGTCTCACAAAATGCTAAAACACCAAGGTCCACACCTGTACCCTCCTAAAAATTTCAGAGATGCACATTGGTTGGAAAGTGTGTTGATGCACTCAGCTGCAGAATATACTTTTCCACAGACATAGACAATTTTTTTGAGAAAGAATGAAAATCCAATAAAAAGGAAGTGAATTTTTTCCAACTTTGACCCAAGTTCTCAAAAATCTAGTCCACTTCTTTTTCTACCATTGCAACTGTCAAAGCAAGTATATTCTCCTTTTTTCTGCCCCATCGGGGCATTTTCTAATAAACTAGTTCACCTATTTTTAGTGGGCCTCAACCATGCACGAAAACTTTCATAGAAGCACATTGAAGTCTTAAATTTGGTCATCTGCACTTCAAAAAAAAATAAAAAAAGAAAACTTCAAGCAACGAATTCTCACTTTCGGCAAAATTAAAGGATGTGTAAACCGCATAGTACTTAAAAACGGTGTAAAGATACTGAAAGGTGACCATATCTATTGAATTCCTCATGGTTTAGAATCCTTCAACCCAAAAAATCGCAGAAATACCTTTGTTTACACAAATGACTTTTTTCGTGTAAACTGACTCCGTCCATTGAATTTCCCATGGTCAGAAACATCTTCCCTCAAAAATTGCAGAAATACATTTGTTTACACTCAATATGAATTAGTGTGTAAAGTGATCACTTTCATTAAATTCCCACTGGTCGAAAACCCCTCCCACAAAAAACTCACGAAAACAGGCTTGGTTAAATCCGAAATAATTTTTTTGTGTAAAGTGACACTAATACTTACCTCTAAATCCCCCTTCCAAAAACCTGAGGTCTTACTAATATAAAGGCAAGGCAAATAATGTACAGGTGAAATGATAGTTATAACATACAAGGTGAGACCCGCGAGAATAATCAATAAAATTCACACACCAATTCACAAAATCCATCTTCTACAGTAACCATCACACTGAGCCACGTCGGGCATGGTTGAAGTGTTGCACTTGCAGGGATTTTTACAAAATGGACAAACTATTAGAAAATCCTTAAAATCGGCTGAAACACACTACAAAATTAGAAATGCTTAGCTATTCCAAAAATTTTTGGGATACCTCATTATACCCACTTTTTGGAAAATAATAATTTTAAAACATGTATGCTGACTTGAAACTTCAAAATTTTCTGTTGAGATCTTTACCAATTATGCTCAAAGTTGATGCATGAATGAGTTTAATTCTATTAAAAACCAAATCTAATCCTAGGGTCACGGAGCTTAAAATAGAGTTGAATTAAAAAAGCACAAATGTTTAGAAAATCAGCTTTTTTGAATTTTTCAAGCCAGAAATAGGTAGTCCAAATATTAGGAAAAATTTCTCAGATGGAAAACAGTTTCAGTAAATGGGAAAACTTTTTTCATGAACAAGACGGGTTTTTCACAAAAAGCAAACTTTGTCTGTGCCAGAAAAGGTTTTATTAAATCGAAAGAAATTTTTTTCAAGCCCAAAACAGATTTTTTGACTGAAAAAAATTTTTTGAAAGCTTTTTCTAGTTTAGCCAGTTCCTGTTTTAAAGCAAAATATGAATTAAATTGGTGATCCGCACATCAAAATCGACCAAAAGTGGAAAAAATTGCAAAGAAATTTTTCAAGTCACTTACTACACCTAAATGTAATTTAAAGTTTTTAAAATCCACAATTCCCATAAGGAGAGATGAATTTATATTTGAAAATAATAGGATGGCGTTTGAGCAGCTCTGAGACCAATTTCTTGCTTCCTTGATCCCTGGGGTCGGAGGAAGAAGGGTAAATTGTTAAGGGGATTTGTTGTGCAGGAGAGATAACCAGGGATCAACCTTAATGCCAGTGCTTCCCTGCACCTGCCTCAAAAGCTGGAATGACTCCTCACTCAGGAGTGAGAAGTCAAGAACAGAATACCACCTGCTCAAGAAAAGCCTGACTAAAACTAGCCAGACTTGGTAACACACTTTAGAACACAAATAGAACAATTTTCTAACTGTATATTTATTTATAAAAGCTTACCTCTAAATCGCCCCTTCCAAAATGTGACGTCTTACCAATATAAAAACCAGGAGAGTTAAGAACAGGTGAAATAGTAATTAAAATACAAAAGGCGAGGCATGTGAGAATAATCAATAAAATTCACACCCCTTAATTAACAAAAACCATCTTCTACAGTAACTGTCAAGCTGGGCCAGGTTGGGCATGGTTGGACATTTGTACTTGTGGGCGTTTTTACAAAATCGACAAAACTATTAGAAAATCCTGAAAATGGGGGGAAACAATCTACAACAATGATAAATTGAGCTAAAAATCCGATTTCACACAGAAAAATACCATATGTTGCAAGATTTTATCAAAAATCAACAAGAAGATATCTGTGCCTGCTTCTTCCAGAGACTGAAAAATAGAAGATGTTCTAATTCCCGATCCAGTTACCATGGAAATATGAACCCATTTATACTTTTCGGCATGCTCCACTCCTAGTGCCCATCTTAAGCATGCATCATTCATACTAGCTCTAGGCGATAGCCCCGCCCAAGAGTGAGCTCCTTATTGCTGATTCACCAATTTTAGGAGTGGCTGTTGCTCAAGCCATTGCTCGCGCAAGTATAAATTCAGCTTAAGAATAAATAGGTAAATGATAGGCAATACACTCTAGTTCATTTTACTTTGGGGCATCTTTACACTGACATCTGCAGCCAGTTCCAAGAAAGTGTCTCTCGCCCGAAAATTTGCTCTGTCTCTCGATTTTTGCTATGTTTCGGCTCTCTGAGAGACAAATATGAGAAAATGGATTCCACGAAATTTTCTCTGATGGAGAGATGCTCTGAGAACTGGCTCTATTGGAAAGCGGGTCTGTGAAATGGCTCCGTAAGACACAGTTTAGAGCCAAATGGGTTCCACGAACCAAAAAAAGTGCTCATGCGAGCAATAGCAGAGCCAAAAGTTGTAAGCCTGCTAGGGGCTGGCTTACGACTGTCTCTGTTTAGTATCTCTTACATTTTTAATATGTATTGGGTCACAAATTAAGACTGCCTTATGCTGTAGAGTAATTATTAGTGTATTGAGTTGTTCATAGCTCCTCTCTTTTGCGATTTTTTCCCTGTATGGCTGGAAGATTGTTTTTTAAAATTTAGCATCGAGGATCCAGAAATTGACATTTTTGTTGAAAATGGAGCACCGTGTGACACAGTTAAACGACATTCTCTACGGAAGGGGTCATCAATAGCCAGAAATTATCTCTGGAATGGAGACAATGAAGAAAATAAATTAATTTTTCCGACTAAAAAGTTCGCAAATCACTTCAAAAATTAGTTTTCGTCTGCAAAATCATTAAAAAACGACGACACAAAGAATTAACGTTATGACCTTTTTTTGCTTCAGAAAACACAATTTTTCAACACAACTTTACCATTTTCGACAATTTTTTTCCAAATTACCTGTCAAAGAATTGCCATTTTAGTTGATTTTTTCTTCAAAAATTAACATTTCCACCAGGAAATTGATCTTCTTGATCACATACCTGTAACACCTCTGGACCATTGAGTACACGATCAAAGTCATTTTTAGGGGGATGGAGTAGACAACTTTCTGAAGTCAAGAGGAGGGGTCACACAGTGCTCAAAAATACGTTTTTTGACCAAAAAATGGACAAATCACGTCCTTATTGATCAATTAATTTTTACTTTTAAAATGATACTCGGCATTATTTCGGCGCAAAGCGCCGAAAAAATTTCTCTCAAACCTATTTTTTGCTCAAAAGAGTGATTTTCGACCAAAAATAGTTATTTTTGGTCGATTTCCGGCCTGTCAACATCTGGGAGTCAGGGGAGGGAGTCGTCGACAACTGCATATACGATTTAAAATTTTGGGGACATTTTTGACCATTTTTGTAAAGAAATTACTATTAAGTGCCCGAAAAATAACTTTTCTGACTTTCTCGTTCAGAAACCATTATTTTCGACCGTAAATCTGACATTTTTGAAAGTTTTATGTTCAAGAAAGAACCACATTCTACTAAAAAGCTGACATTATCAATCGTTTTTTATACGAAAATTTCTAGTTTGCATAGAAACATTGACGTTTTCCAGGGTTTTGTGTTCAAAAACATAAGTGTAATTGGGTGGGGGTTGGGGGAGACCCAACCCCAACTTGGTCAACCCTATACTCAACCCCCCAAAACTCAGACAAATTGAGAAAAAAGTGACTTTTTTGGTCTTTGGGAAAATTTTCGAAATTTTTTCGATTTTGTTCGACCCCCCCCCCCAAATTTCGGGACGCCAACCCAAAATTTTTGGTTTACTCCCCCCCCCCCAACTGGTCGGACCTCTTACAGATATTTTCAAAAAAGAGAATTTTTTTTCACCGAGAACTGAACCTTTTTTTGTTCCGAAAAGAATTTTGTGCAGAAATTTCTTGACTGTTCTTCAGAAATTACCAGTTCCTGCCAAAAAATTATAATTTTGACCGTTTTTCTGGTTCAATAATGTCCCTATTCCGCGAGAAATTTTCACTTTTAACCAAACCTGAATATTTCCTAGCAAAGATTGCCAATTGTCACCATTTTTCGTTCGAAAGTCACGATTTTCTAGCAAAAGTTGATATTTTCAATTGTTTTTCGTTCAAAAATCATTACATTCTCGCGAAAAATTTTACACTTTTGAAAGTTTTCCGTTCAAAAATGAGCATCTACTAAAAATTGAAATTTTTTCACCGTTTTTTGTTAAAAACTCCCCGTTTTCAACTAAAAGTTAACATTTTTCACCATTTTCTGCTCAAAAATCAATATTTTCCACCGAAAAATTAAACTGCTTATTTAATAAATAGTCAGCCGTATAGAAAATTAGCATAAACACAGAAACGCACGCAAAAACTGCTTTAAATCCGTTGAAGAGGTAAAAAATTAATCAGAAAAGCGCTAAAGTGTCAAAAATGACACAAATTTTTATCACAGCGCTGTCTCTCTTTTTGCTCTAATCGTGCTCTCTTTTTTGCTCTCGTGAGCAAGCTCGCGATCACATTTGTGGAACTGATTTCCAGAGCCAACTCAGAGTCGTCTCACGAGAGACTGTCTCAGCCGAGCCGAAAAACTGGCTCTGTCTCTGCTCTAAACTGGTTCTCGGAGAGCAGTATTCGTGGAACCGGCTAAACTAGCTAGCTAACATTGCCTATACCTAATGTTGTATGTACCTTACACAAAAACTTGAAAAAATTTAGGGGTCGCCAAAGTGCATAAAAAACTAAAATTGTACCCTGAAAGCATTGTGTACTTAACAATTTTGACGACATTGTTAACTTTTGTCGTTAACGATTTAATGTATTTTACAAAAAAACAGACTATGCATCCTTGCTACCCAAGACATGTGCACTACATAACGTACATCGTAGAGGGGCGCTTTAGAAGTACCGTCCTCAACCTTGACCAACGTTTTGCACGAGGTCGAAAAAACGACCAAACCCATGCGCATCGTTTTGCCGTCGATCGGGAAGCCGTCTATTACGTTGCGTATGAACGTCCGATTTTCTACCACGGTATAATAAACGCTGGCCGATATGTCGATCATCAAAACGATGTCAGCCACTAGCGATTTACAACTGGCAACGGATTTCGAAGCTTTAGGCGCCGTCGTCTGACCCTAAAATGATCTTCCTTAAAAGCAATGAGAAAACTCCGTTTATACTAACACTGTCTTACCTCAATGAATGGCGGTCCGAGCGCCAAAATCCAAAAAATTTCAACTATCAGTCTCCGCATTATGGAATATAGAGAAACTTGACTTGATTGAAGGAATAGCAATCGTTTAGCGCTTGATTGGAAGTTGAATTGTAAATTGGATATGTAAACTAACAAAAAGTAAAAGCAGTTAAAGTAAATCAGTTTATTGACATTGAAATGAAGCAGTGGAGATCTCGTAAAGGCGGAATGTCACTTCACGCTTCCCGCGTCACGCTACAGTAAAAAGAAAAAATGGTGAAGATGAAGGATACTGTAGGTTGTCTACCCGTCACAAGATTATTCTTTATTAATTATTATTAAGATTAAGTTTACAGAAAAGTCCCTATCCTATGCAACAAATTTACATTTGCTACAAATGTAGACTGATAAGATGCCCTTGCCAAATTGCTAAAGAAAAACTAAGCGAATGGAATGAAAAATGGCCAGAAGAGAGAAATGATGACATCTAAAATTTTCGAAATGGCATGAATAGTCGCTAATGAAAATATGAAATACCTTGTTGGTGAGTAATTTCGTTTTTTTCTAAACAAAAACTAAGAACTGTAATGAAGAAAAAGTTTTGGTGTAAGAAACGGTTTTTGAAAAATCAGAAAACATTTCCCCCCCAAAATGCTAACAATTTTATACCAATCAATATGCATTTCTGAAATGCTTCTAAATAATAAAAATTGAAAGCAAGTACTATTCCCTATTTATACGATTTTCTGCTGAACCACATATCACAACGAACTGCAAATTTGTGAGCTTACTCAAACAACCGCTAGCAATTTTTTGAGTAGAAATTCCGACTAAAAAGCTTTGTGTGAATGATTTTGACGATAGTACTGATTTTTGTCATTTTTTAATTTGGAAGCGTTTTTGAAAAACAGGCTATAGTTGAAAATGAAATTCGAACGCCGGATATTGACATTTGGCGAAGTTATTTCAGAACAAAATATGCAAAAGGGTCTTTGCATCTTGTACTGGAAAATTTGGACTTTATGAGATGTTTCGAACGAACATCTATTTTTGTTCATTGTTCAGTTACTTGCTTTATAGTACATCCAAAATTGATGCAACGACAGAACTTGAAGAATTCGTTGAGACTGGCCACATCTAGCACATTTCGGGCAAGTATATGTATTATTTGAAACAGTGCAGGTCCCAAAGGCTTGCAAACTTTGACGAAATTTTCTTATTTGTTGCAAAACTGGACGAGTAATCAATTATAACAATAGAATTTTGCTACATCTTATATCATGATGCTCGGCAGTATGCTTAAATAAGACGTTTCAATTTTTCATCCTTAGTTCAGTGAATTTAAACGCAAATGTTTAAAGTAGGTTCCCATGCGGAAATGATCAGTATCTGCACTGTAAAATGATCGTTTTGAATCATATTGACTGCAAGCTGGAATAACTGAGCAAAAGAAGCAAATTCTGGGAGATAGGTCTTGCCACTGTACACCTCTCCAGAGAGTACGCAAATCATGATAAGGCTAACTACCATAGGACTGTGTACCTCATTCAATAAAAAATTAAATACGGGGGCATCTTTTGGAAAAGTGCTCCGCGACGCGCATAATCAAGATTTTTATGTTTTTAACCAATTTTTTATTACTTTATTCTTTACAGTTATAGAAAATGTAACGTATGAATGAAGAATCGTTCAATGTTTGCTCATTCTGGTTGCAAGTATATTCTCTAAAGTATACTGTGTTCGATGATGTTGATTATTTAAAAAAATACACTAAATCACTGCGGATTTTATGTGTTTCCTAAAATTATCCTATGGTACGCGAACATTATTACTGTAACTGAGAAGAACAATTTGTCGTCCGGCTACGAACCACAAGCAGGAAAATATAATTTTCTTCAATATAATAGTCGAACGATAACATTTTATCGCAGTAAATCTGAGTGTTGACACAGTTCTATCCAGAAGCTAAGTGAGTAAATGGTTTCTGATTTTGGCTTTTTCATTGTAGTAGATCAATAGATCGTTTTGCTGAATTGTTGTCAGTTCCGTAAAAATTGTGTCAAGTTGAACATAATTTTTTAGTTGTCGTTGCGACTGTCAATTCAAAGAAAATACCGGTAATCATTTCAAGTAAAACACACTAGTGTAACTATAACGGCTGAAATAGTTCTTTTCCACACATGTATATTATCATTGCCTTTGATGTAAATTTCTGCATTAATCCGGAAATGAAGGTACTACTGATCGTGCAGAGCAAATCTTCAGTCGGTTTAGATAATTTATACAAGAAAAGACTTCATTTCACCTAAGAGTCTGTCTTTCTAATGATCGACGGAATCTCTCATTTCTGACCCAATCTGCCATATGGATAGTAAAAACAAGGATCGACGAGATTCTCATTCTTACTCCAACTTTACGTTTGCATTCGGCTGAAAAATGTCGAATTTGGGAAAATTTCTCAAAATTTTGTCGCTATTTGATAACAAATCCGACAAAGTTATAAATTTTGTTGGCAGATTAATGGGAGTTTCATCATTCCTCCGTTTGAAATTCCGTAATTTTTTCCTAATTTCATCATTTTCTGATTGAAAATTCGACGAATTTGCAAAACTTCATATGGACTTTATCATTTTTTATTTTTAAAATTTGCGACAGTCCTGAAATAAACGAATTTTGAACGGAAAAATTGGCTGGAAACTGATAAATTTCCGACCAACAAACGACAAAATAAAAAAAATCGAAATTTGAGGAAAAGTGATAAAAATATGTCCAAATTTTCAAACAATTTTTCAAAATTCACCTTATTTTTGACCTAAAAATGCCTAAATTCAGGAGAAAATTGCGAAAAATGTCGAACTTTCAAAGAGAACATTGTTGAATTCGCAAGAAATCACTGAACTTTTTCGAATTTTCGGTCAAAGAAAACGACAAAGTTTCAAACGAATTTCGCAAATTTAGCATTCAATAGGAAAAATGACAGAATTTCCGTCAAATTGCGACAAAAAATAACTGAAATTCAGTGTAAATTTGCAAATTTGACGAATTTTCACGCGAACCAATTCGGAAAATTGTCAAATTTTAGACAGAAGCCTACTGAATTCTGATGAAATTTCTAAAATTTGTCGAATTCTGTTCAATAAAATAAAAACAAAATTTTTAAGAAATTTCGAAAATTGGTTGAATTTCCAATCAAAAAACGACAACCTGACCAGAAAATGCCGACAAAATTTATGTGTGCATTGCACAAAAATTCCCGAAAAATTTCTATACGGAAGCGGACAGGGTAAAATCCAAGAAATTATATAACAGAATCCAAATTTTGATACACAAATTCTGAACTTTTTCGAAAATCCCTAAAAATATGCTTTTTTGATTAAATACGAACCAATTTTGAATTTTTGTTTTTAATTTTAATTAAAAATTCATCAAATTTTCTTAAAAAAATCAAATTTTGATTTGAAATTGATCAAAAATTAAAAAAAAAATTATTTTTTCGATGAAAATTTGTGGAAGTTTCACTCAAAATTTGAAATTTCAAAAATTGAAACTTTAGAAAAAATTGAAAAATTTCAAATTTTTTCGCAAACTTCAGGTCAAATTCAAGAAATTATATAAAAATATTCGAATTTTGATCGAAAAATTCCAAAATCTCTCTACCCAAAAAGTATAATGTTTTTTTGAAAAAATTCATCCGAATATTATTCTAAAAATCAATAGAGATTAAACTTATGCTCGAATATGACGGATCTGAATTAGAATTTTTATTTATTTTTAAATTTTAAATCAAAACTTATCAAATTTTATTTGAAAATTGAAATTTCAATTTAAAATTGATCAAAACTTCGGGAAAAAACAAAATTTTCGGGCGAAAATTCAACGAAATTCGAGTTTTTTCAAGGCGAGTTTCAATCTTTTTTGGAATTTAGACAGGAAATTCAACAAAGAATCGGAAAATTGTGGTTTGTACACAAATTTCTGAAAATTTTACTTAGAATAAAAATTTAAGAAACTGAAATTTTGCAAAAGCTTCAAAAACAGTTCCAAAAGTCACGAATTTTGAGCGTTTCTCAAAATTTATTTGAAATTTTAATTGACAATTTATCAGATTTTATCAAAAAATTTAAACTTTAAATTTCAAATTTTTGGTAAATAAAATTTTCTTTCCACAGGATACTCATTTTGAAATAATTTTTAAAACATTTTTGCCTATTCCCACGAAATTCAAATTAGAAAAAAACGAAAATCACAAAAATACATTTTTTTGTTAAATATGGCGAATTTAAATTAGAATTTTGAACTATTTTTTGATCCCCCAGAGATCGGAGCTCCGTTATATGTATTGTTCAAGACAAATAAGAGAAAACAGCTCGATATTATCTTAAAACTATTGGATAGATCATTTAGATGATAGAAATCAAGTATCTCATATTTCGGTATTCTCTGGGAACCTAATTGAATGAGTATTTGTGAGACTAATTGAATTTGTATGGAAAATTTTCTTCAGGTCAGAAGCGAATTTGAGTTAACAGTTTCGGGTTGAAGTCGCATTTATACTTCAAACACGGCCACGGCCACGGCGGCCATGATCAATTAAGCCGTAGGCATACTTAGCCGCAACGGGCGAAAAAGTGTGCGGTCCGCACTCTTTTTACGGTTTTCAAAAATTGTGACCCGCAGGTCACCCGCAACCGGAAAAAATGGCAACCCGCAACCGCATTGCGGTTTAGTGCGGTTTATGGACCCGCAAAGAGTTCTCGAGTGAAATACTTTTTGAGGTTCTGGCAGCCGCACTTTATACAGTATATGCCGTTTTGCGCTGAATAACACTGAATACCTGATCTTTATCAACTAGAAAACTCAATTTTTTCCAGAATTTGCTCTGTCCACCGTTTTTTTCATAAGCACGCACAATTAAAAAATTAAAATTCATTTAGCAAATTGAAAAATCGAATAATTATAGATTTTCAATATGTACAGTGAATGTTCCGTTCTCCGTGTTTTAACTTAAATGAACAACCTTGCATCTCCTAAGTAATTTCCGGTTAGAAATTGCGGTTAACTATGCTAACAATTGCGGTTTTCCGGTTCCGCATTTTTGCAGAACCTTGCGGGCCGCAAAATTTGCAAATTTCCAGTCCTATATGATATATCGTTTATCAGAAAATCGTAAAAATCTGAAATACTACTTGCTTTCCACTTTCATTATTTAGATGCATTTCAAGAAAAACAAACTATAATTATTTGACATATCTGAGAAATATATAGTTGTAAGAATGTGCTGTTTGGACGTTAGAAGACCTTTCTAAGACCTTTCTTTTCATTATCAAGAACGAAAAAAATGTATTCCACCCTCTGTCCTGGCTGACCCTCAGCAGAATTTCTATGCTGTGCATGTATGGCCAAGAAAAAAAGATGTTGAATATGATTGGTTGCAAAGTCACGTACACTCAAATTCGATTTACTTTTTACTATTCACTTTACAATTTGCGCGATGTTTCAATAAGGACTGCTACTGTTTCAGCTCTCCCGTCTTCCTCTAGTCAAGTCCATTGCTGTGCAGACTAATTTTATTTTCGCCCTAAATTATGTTATAATCAGTAATTCTTAAAATTCCGTAGCTAGAAATGCTTGAATTTGCTTCAATTATTAATATAATCATTTGTCGTTTCAGCAAATTCATGAATAAGTTAATCAAATTCGTTTTCGCCTGCTTTTTATGGCCGTCGATTCACGGTTTTCGTTCCCCTACCTTGGCCCCATTCGACGACGATCAAGAAATCATGTCGAAACCTCAGTTGGCCAAGCATTTCGAAACAGAATTTAGCATTAGCTTCCGTGATCCAAAATGCCCCGAAAGCGGAGCAACTGTTCTTATACATAAATTGGTACATTTTTGGCCTGGAGATCGGTTCGAAATCCCTTGTAGTTTTTGTACAAGAAATTTTTTGTCGAGCGGAAACCCGAAAATTTGGCGCTATATGAGCTTGGCCAAAGCATTCGGTTGGAATAAAGATGCTGCGGGACGTCGAGAAAGTTGGGTAAGATAAGGTATAGTATGATAATATGCAGAGTGTTTCTTATAAAAGTTGATTTTGAAATATGTGTAATGAGAAGCCGACATATTCTACTGAAATTCATGAATAGTGAGTAACAGACTACTGGGGGAATGATTTTTCTTTCACACGGAATTGTAAAAAACTCTAGTGCCCACAAGACTGAAACACAGCATACATGTAATACACAATTTTATCTTGTCATAGTGAATTATTTTATTATACTATTAATTCACTGCCATTTTCAATCAATATTGCTCGAAGTTAATATGGCGCTTTTAGGTGGCGCCTCAAAGTTAATATGGCGCATTAGGGTGATCTACTGCTAGGGTGGAGGGGTGTTGTAATGTATTTCCGCCGATTTGTAGTATATTCAAGTTTTTGTTGATTTTCATAAGAGGGTCGCAGGTATAAAGTGGAGCAAGCAACACGGACCATCCAGAGTCGTCTTACTGTAGCACCTATCGGCACGTGTGCATTTGGGCTCTCTCATTATTATTGTTGTTATAAAACTTGTTATATGCTGCCGGTACTCGCCTGCCTTCCTGTGCGCCCAGCCTTTTAGTGTATTTTTTGTAGCACAAGTAAGTGATTGTATCGTCGCCCGTCAGCATTTTTATTAGTAAGTTTATTCTGTGTCGGGTAAAGATTGGAGAGAATTCTCCTTATCTCTTTATACTTATTTGGGAGACAGATTGAGGAACTTAGTTTTCTCAGTCTGTGGGTTAATTGATTGTCGGGTTTAAGAACATTAATAAGGTAATTAATTGGGTAAGCGTGGGTGTTGGAAATATGCGCATTAAGGACGAATTCTGGAAGCCCACTCCTGCCCTCTCTCAAAATCCCACACCATCTGAAAATACAACATTGGTGACCGCCTGGATTGCATGCTTCCTTTCCAGTTCTTTGAGCTGCATCTGAATACAGTTTCCAATTCCAAAAGCCAACCATGCTGTCATTGCACCCGAGGTTATAAACAAGGTTTTTATGCCTTACGTAAAAAGATGCCAAAAGTAAGTCATACCCCACCTGACCATACACATTTCCCCTCGCCATCAACCTCACCAAATGCAGCTATGGCTGCACTCTGCACATTGAAATTTGACCAAACAATGCCACCGCCAGCTACACATCTTATGCAACTGACAGCGCTACCCGCAGTAAGTCTCCCGCCCTCTAACCCGCCCTTGTCTATAATCAGTAACTCTGCATTAGATGGAACTACTCAAGCACTGGTATCGCCCATTTCTGCCGCACCAGCGTTCGCCAATTCACTTGCCCCGCCACCTTCAAGTCAAAATTCAACTACCATTGCTACACCATGTGCTAGTGCATCGGTCATATCCCAGATGCCTGCCCAGCACCACCCCGCTTTCCAATAACAAACCTATTGTCACCAGCACCGATTCATCAGACTCCTTCATCAATATTGATCTGCCGCAGGCCCCAGAGGCCGCCCGAGCACTTGTAACCAATCACCGCAGCAGTTTAGCCATAGCAAATGCAAACAAAGTCCACAATTTTTGAATTGAAGCACATGAGGCCCTAGAGCAACTTAGCACCCCCACTGCACAAATCACCTATAATGTCCTGACCAATCAAACAATTGACCAAATTATCTGCGCCCTTTCCGATCAATTTCAAGCTCAACAACTACGCGTTCAACACAAAATTCAGGAACAAGTTCAATCTACAAACACGCACTTCGCTGCCCTGGCGGAACAAATGCAACAATTGATTTCCACAACTACCACCACGGCTGTAGCACACAATCCCCCTACGCCAAGACCACCGCCAGTGACCTCATGGTTTCACGATGAGGAGCCGCGCAATATTTATATCCCAAATGAAACTCTCCATTAAACTGAGCTGGCTCTGGTTTTTGGTCAACCACTGGCGCACATTAAACCAAAGGCACCTTCAATGGATACCTTGTACAATCACCAATTTCCCCGTACCACACATGGCAAAGATGAATTTTCCTGCGCCGCGCCCCAGAGATGCCCACCGCCGGTGGTAAACCCATTTGGATTTTCCGACTACCCACCCGAGGATTATTACGATCACTCGGTAGGACTTGCCGCACACATCCTACTGCAAAGAAGATAGCCAAATCAAAACAATTGTGGACAATATGCATCTGCTTGCAATCGACGGATCCACAACCAACAAAGGCCTCCTCCATTTCTTCATCCCTCTTGAAAATGAATTCAGATACAATGCTTCCAATCACATAAAGATGAGCCTACTTTGCCGCCTAACTCGTGACGCGCTTAGTGACATGATTCAAGATATGAGGCGATATGATGACGTGAAGAATTTTCTCATGTTCCAACTGGCCCCGATTGCAATCAAGTGACCCTCAAGCGCGAGCTTGCATCAATTACACTTGAAGCTGGAGAAGAACCCGCTGCGTTTTTGAGTAAGGTAATGACATATGTGCAATTGTTATATCATGATGAGGACCAAACTTTCTGGCACAAACAAGTAATTGACACATTTTGACTAAAATGCCTGTTTTCTATAAATTGACTATCGGAGAGCAAGCAAAAAGTTTTACAAACATCCAACAGGCCAACGCCATTGCCAAAGACCCCAGCATCCTCAACGCCACAAAAGCCGAAATCAAAACCGTAGACTGCCCCATCCTTGTGGATCAGGCCAAGCCAGAAACACCTGCTCCACAGTCCCCACAACCTTTCAACCATCCCTTTAATCCCTGCTGCAGCACAGATTGCTCACAGGACTGCTACCACCACTGCACACTTTCCAATGATCGCTGACCACAAAATCTGATGCTGTCACCAAATAAATTTGTTTCTTTTCAACCGCTGCAGTCTGACCTGCTGCCACAACCACAACCATGAACTGAGTTGCTATTGGAACAGTTGATCCAACAATGGGATCGGGACCGCGAAGAATGTCAATCACAGCAAGACCCCAAGGATTACTATAATTCAATGCGCGCCAACAAACCCTCTGCTATCAATCCCAACCAGAAGATAGTTACAACAATTTCTTTGATTGATCAGCGAGCCACGACCAACCACCCCCTATGCAGTACTAATCCACTGGTCTTTGGTGCGATGCTCACAAATCCCCCACACACAACACCGAAGATTGTGTTTGGCTCAAACAGCAAAATGCTCAGCAAAATAACTGTCAGGATTTAGGCCGCCAATCTCATGCCACCCAACCTCCACCAAATGACTTTTGAACCAACTCTAATGATATCCACGGTCAGTGCAACTGGAGACAACATCACAGAGTGCCACCTGAAAGAGGTTCAAATCATTCCCGCGGCTCGCAGAAATAATTTCACAAAGGTAATCCCTTTCCTCCCCCCTAATGATTTTGTTCAGAATACCTACACCATCTATCTGAATGCAAATTTCATGCTGCTGTGGGAACAGCACATTCATTATAACGGTGTGCCAGCCCCATACGTAACCATGCCTACGGATTCTTCCTGTGCCAGTTTGCAATCTTCAGATCTTCCTCTGACATTACCCACTTTGCCGTCAACCTCAACTGTCTCTGCAACCAACTCAGACGCGCATGAGATCAGTCAGTCCACTTCCCCTGCCAACATGGTTATTCCTTCTAAAGAGATAGCTTTGGCCCTGCCAATCATTAGCCCAGGAATCATCTGTTAGAATGCGACAGCTCACGCTTTCCATAACCCTTGCCATATTTGCTCGTCCGTCTATCAAATTGACAATCTAATGCCGTCAACCAAGACATTTGTCCGCAAATACACTTCCACAAGAGCTTCTCAAATCCCCATCAAATATGGTGCTGTCAAGGCCCACACACCCATTGACACCAGCGCCCAATGCTCTGTATTGGGTGCTGGTGTCAATGCCTCATTAAAGGCCTCATTAAAGCGCATTCCACAAGCAATCACTTCAGCTCCCGATATGTGGCAAAATTAAAGTCCCCGATGGCGCCATCCTTAATGCCCATGGCCTGGTTTTCCTCACAATGGAATCCGCATTCCGCTAACATATGATCAAATGCATCATCCTCAATGATGACAACAATGATCAATGCATCATTGGCATGGAGTTCCTCACACATCCTGATATTCACACGATTCTCAATTTCAAAGATAATTATATCCAAATCCAGGATGTCAAGCTATGGCTCATAGTACTCACATCAGTCTGCCCACACACAGAATTATTCCTGAACGTCGCAAATGACAATGTCCTCGAAGAAATCCCAGAAATGGAGAGAGTAAGTTTTTATAATGATAAATCAGATACTTTCAGCAAAACAGAAGAAATCAAAGCAGAACAAGCAGTATAACATCCACTGCCTAGTCCACACCAACTGCCCACTCGAGGGCTGGAGGTGACGGAGCTTGCCAAACCTTTTTTCTCATCCCTCAGGCGTCTGTTCCCATTTTGCAACATTGCCAGCAATGGGTGACCAGCACCGTCTTTCCCACAACGACAGCTACTATTCCTGATGTGATTGTTCAATCATTGCCTACCAATTATGTCGCCCCGTAATTATCAATCCTAATGGCGATCATCAACATCACCAATGGTAGATGCCCGCTGCTATTTGTCAACAACACACCGAACAGCATCAACCAACCAACTTATCACAGTGGCAAAACATGCGCTTGGACACCCCGAATCTCCCATCAATTGTCAAGCAGCCAATGTCACTGCAGACCATGATTTAACAGACCACAAACCGGCTGCACTCGATAAATTGTTTCCATGCCACACTGACCAACAAAAATTGGATTTCCCCTTGGACAAGATGACCGCTAAAACCTACATTACCTCTGCCCAAAAATCAAAGGCCCTCCGCATGCTACGCCAAAACTGTGATGTTTTCAGTACTCGGCAACAAACCCACATTCACAAACAAATTGACGGTCAGCATTGACAGCGGCACACAAAGCCAGTATCCCGTCACTACTACTGGGCGGTGATTGAGCAAAGACCCATCATTCCCTGCCATATCTAAGAAAGGCTTGACAACGATTCTATTGAACAATCCCACTCCCCTTGGGCCGCACTGCAATTCCTTGTCAAGAAAAAAGATGGTTCCTGGTGCCCGGTTGTGAATTACCGCAGAATCAATGAAGTTATGCCTAGTGACCATCCCAGGCATCGATGACTACTTGGACATTATGAGACAAGTGAAATTTTTCACCACACTCCATCTCAAAGCCGAGTACTGGCAGGTACCTCTCGACAAGGATTCCCGCAATAAAACAACCTTCATCTACCAAGAAGGTTTGTTTTGGTTCAAAGTTTTGCCATTTGGTTTGAAGAACATGCCTGCCAAATTTCAACGTTTAATGGAAAGAATTCTTGGCCTGTATATTTGGAAAATTTGCCTTATTCATATCGATGATATTATCCTTTTTTGGTATTCCTTTGAAGAACATTTGGAACATTTGCAAATTATTTTCGATGCCCTCGGTGCGGCCAATCTTGCACTTTGGCCCAATAAATGCGAATTCTTGCTGCCCCAAGTCAAATTTCTAGGGCATCTCCTTAACACCGAAGGAATCGCTGCCGATCGGGACAAAGTTAAGGCCATCGCGGAGTACCAGTTCCTGACAACCAAGAAGGGTATGCAAAGTTTTTTAGGTCTAGTCCAATGGTGCAAGTGATTTATCCCCAAATTGATGACTCTGTCCAGTCCATTGTACCGACTCTTACGAAAAGATGCGCAATATATAGTCATTGAAGAACACAAAGCGGTGTCTGAAGAAATCAAAACAGCCCTCATGTCCTCACCTTTCCTCCCCTACATGGTGTATGATGGTAAAGTTCAATTTGTCATACAAACTGACGCCAGTACGACCACCATTGGTGCTATTTTGTACTAGCAAAACAGCACCGATAAATGGGTCATGGCCTACAATAGCCGCGTACTCACCAACACTGAAACCGGATACGGTACAATGGAACCCGAATGCCTCACCATTGTCTATGGTTTCCGGATGTCCTGCCACTACGTCTATGGCCAAAAGGTTGTTGTTCCTACCAATCACAAGCCACTCAAATGCTCAAAGATGAAAAACATCGCTATTCACACCTCCAACGTTTTGCCATAAATCTTCAAGATTACGATTACAAAGTTGAATACGTCAAAGGAAAAGACAACGCTTGCGCCAATTTGTTATCCAGAAAAGATAATCACAAGAAACCACCAATTCCAAGAACCGAAGACTGGGCCGCGGAGATCTCCCTAACCAATTTCGGCCCTGCTGGTGCATTATCCGATGCGGACCTTACAGTACCTAATATACTTCCAGCAATGGCCTCACCGCCGGAAGAAATCCATAGGGATGTCAATGCTGTCACCCATGCAATGACAAAGAAACCCATCAGTCAACCCACACTCTCCGATTATATGCTGTTGGTCGCTGACTACGGACCACCTCCGGTTGAAGCAGTAACCATGGCCTCCCACGAGGAAGTCAAACAAGCACAAGCCACTGATCCTGCCATCACCAAAATTGTTGCCTCCCTCCAAATCAGCAATGCCGCAAAACACACTCCAGTTTTTTTCACTGAAGATGTTCTTTTATATCACCAAATCAAGGATAACTGCCAATTAGTCATGCCTGTGTCCATGGTAGATCAAACCCTTCACCAATTCCACAGCGCAAAATATTTTTAATCATCAAGGAATTGAGGGCACGCTTTCAGCCATCAAAGCGCATTTTTGGTGGCCCAATATGGAAGAAAACATCCCCAATTGGATCAAGTCATGCAAGATTGGCCAACTGATGACACTGCAAACATCACCACCTCTGCCCCTGTTGCCGATACACCCAATGCACCCTTTTGAAATCATTGCCACAGACATCATCAACATTTCACTGGTAGGTGAGAAACGCCCATATGTTATTGTTTTTCAGGATTACTTCACGAAATGGGTTTCGGCGCATCCCATCCCTGATCAGAAGGCGTCAAGCATCGTCGAATGTTTCCTGAACAATGTTGTCATCACGCACAGTAGTCCGCTCATTCTTTCTGACCAAGGTGGATGTTTCAGGTCAAAATTGATGCAAGACATATGCGAACTCCTCAAAATCCAAAAAAGTCTAAGCGACCACCTACTACCCACTATGCAACAGAATGGTCGAGCGCTTCAATCAAACAGTAATCGCCCAACTCAAGAAATACATTGCCGATGATCCGGACGATTGGAAAGGCTGCTTGCCGTACACCGTTTTTGCATACAACGCAACACAGCATACAGCCACAGGCCAATCACCTTTCAACCTATTAAGAGGCTATGAACTGCGCATAACTTTTGATCACAATTGCGCCCGCCAACTCACTTTGCTGCTCAACTACGACGCATATCAACACATTCTCAAGCAAGCCCAACTCAAAATGCATGAGAAAATCAAGACTAACCTCAAAAAAGCTGCCACAGTCAGCAAAGCGTATTTTGATTGGAAAGCTCGCATATGCGACCTCACCCTAAATGACCTAATATTGTTGACCAACACACAAAAAGCGAACAAAATTCAACACAACTTCATTGGTCCTTTTATCATCACGGAGGCCTCCCCCGTAGCTAAAAACATTGTCACCATCAATTCACTCGAGGGGCTGGGCAGACTGCAAAACATTTGAAATCGTTCATACCCAGACCCACCCAAAAAGTTTTTGATCTTGAAGCTGGCGGTCCACATATGTCTCACACTTCACACCAAGAATAGTTTGATTCGAAATCTTAATTTGTGATAAGGCACTCATCACCCCGAGTTGTACATAATCCCTGATTTTGTTTACTTTAGATCCTGGTGATGATGTTGACAAGTCATGGACTTCGAACTATTGTGTAATCAGTTCAATTACACTCTTTCTGCCTGATTTGTCCCCATAATAAAACAACACCAACTTTACACCATTGCCACACACATTTCTCCCGAGTCCCATATTTCGACATAGGAGGGGGTATCTTCTTTAACTATAGGTTCTGTTTCCCATTAGGCCATTCGGTTTATTTCCGCCCGACCCTGGCCACCCGACCATTCACTCTCATTAGACTAACTGGGAAAGGTTGATTTTAGCTCCTATTAACGTAGTAGTGTTTGTAGTGCTTTAACCTAACAATAGTTTGCATTTTCTTAACTTTACACTTTCTCACCTTTCAGCGGCTTATTCTTACCTTAGTTTATTTTTATTCTCACTTTCTTCTTGATCAGTCTCATTTTCCTGCCGCTATCAAATCTTTCTCAAAATGACTATGCCTTCTACTTAATCAGCCGCTGACCAGCCCCCGCCTTACCCCAAATCTTTAAATGTCAATGGACAATACGTATGCTGGGGCAAACAACAGCAGCATCAAAATGACCTCAGTTTCTGTTGCAACAGTACATTTTATTTTGCATGCCCTTTCTTTTTGCTTTAATTTCTACATGCACCCTGACCTATGCTTGGGACCCCATGGGACACCTCCCCTCTACAGCCCCGCCCTACAGCCCATGGTGAGCTGCTGTGATCCAGTTATTGTCAAGTTGTGGCAACTGCTACACCACAACCGGCCATTGCTTTGATTGTCACATGCCAACTCTCGTCATCTTGCTATCATAGCCCAATCCAGTTGACAAGATGTGTCCCTCAAAGTGACATTGCAGCCCAAGTGGCAACCACCCCTGGACATGCACCCCCTTTTCATTTTCTCAAAACACCATACTTTTCTTGGTTTCATTCTAAAGTCAACTTTTGTACCAATAATTCAATCCACATGCCCTTGTGCCCACTGTGTCTTGTGTTGAATATCCCATCGACTCTTGTTTAGAAAACAACGTCAAACGCCTTGTTTGCACTGCTGACTTGGAGTCTTGGTTTGTGTCTTTATACACCCAGCCTCCCAATGTCCTGCCGCCATGGATTTTCATCTCAACTGGTTGTTTGGGGGCAGCTCTTGCCACCAAGCCCACACCAAACTTCCACTGTTATACACTAGTCGGGTTGATACGGAATCCGTAATGGCCACCATATGAAGAACTTCAAGTTCACAATCACTATGCCAGCCGACTCTACCAGGTCAAGTTACGCCTGCTACATTCAGCTCACTTTCCCGAATGGTATGATGTTTGTTTTCGAAACATTCGCCATGACTCCTGAGGACTGGACCTCGCTATTTTCCCTGGTCAATGGGGACCACACCATCATAATTTCATTTGATGGAGCTGACAAATAGGCTGGGATATACGCACTCCTTGGAACCTGATTTCGCACCAATATTCAAAAGAAGAACAAAGACATGGTCATCAAAGCAATTCATTTCTACACATATAGCGTCATTCAAAATGTCAACATCTCCCTGCGGCTATAGGAGCTGTCTTGGAAGATCGGTTTCATGCCCGAAAAACGTACTTTTAAGGCAACGGTTTTGGCCACTGAATCCTCGAGCGAGAGCCTGCTTTCCACAGCGACCCCAGCACATATGTTTGTAATCAATTTGCTCTCCGCCCAATCAACTTCAATGAAGATTTCCATGTGGAACCCACTGTCAAGAAAATTGACATCGAATAATCCGATTATATTGAAAAGCCTCATAGCTGGTTTCATTTCTACTTGTGATTGCTGAATATCATCGATTCCCAAAACCGTTATTCCTTTCCCATGCCCATATATGCTTACCTGTTGCCGACTATGGCCTTGGTGCATACTCTCACAGCCGAAGAACTTATTGATTGTCCCATCTCAGCACAAGATGTGGAGCCAGCAGACGAAGAACTCCTGGATATGCAGATTTTTGATTCGAACATGGCAAAACTGCCACCATCAGTTGAAATGTCAGCTCCATTCCAACCAGCCATGGCCGATTTCAGGATGAGGGCAAGGCAAATAACCAACTTCTTAAAATTGAGGCTCCAAGATATATTGACCCTGGCCCCCAACCCCATGGACGAGTCCACACCAGTTCAACCCACCATGATAGATGCTGAAACAAATACCGCAACCATAGACCAAACGTTGACTGATATTCCCGAAGAAACCACCGCTGACCAATCAACCCCTATGGATGTTGCAGCCATGGAACCCCCAGCTGTAGCAGCTCGGCCAGCACCCACCATTGACCCACGTATCTATCTGGCTACTCCGGCACTTTTGCCTGGGCCTCAGATGATCACCACCATTGCCATAGCCAGGTATATTCCTCCTGTTAGATTTTCACAACAAATTATTTCAGATTCTCAATGGCAAGCTTTGGCTGCCACTTTACTGCATATCATTCCTGCCCCTGCCACCGGGAATGTTGTTCCCTGAACATCATTGAATGGACTACCCCGACACGCTAAAGGCTGAGATATGAAGAATTTTGCTCCGGCCACCAACCCCCGCACCACTTGTTTCGCAACGGGTTCAAATCACCCAACTGGCTCCAGTTGTTGCTCAAGTAGCCATACCGCCACCTGCTGTTCCACTGCCTCCACTGGCTGCCCAATTGCAGCTGACTGTGCGTATGGATGTTCAACCTCCACAGGTTCTGAGTACATTGGCGCCAGCTTTAGATCATCATGGCCAACCTATTCAAAGACCCAGTCGCTATAAACATTCTGCCAAATGAAAACAGAATCAACAGGAAGAGGTAGAATACTGTAAAGCCCACAAAACATGTACAACGGACGAACAGCGCATCCCACGGACACTGCAGCCTAGTACCTTGCGTACTGAGTCCAGCAAGACACTGAGGGAACAAACTATCCATCGCCACAAGCAACGCGCCCAGCAAAAAGCCCAAGAAATGGCTGGTCAAACCAGTTCTCAAACTGGGGGGACATCACAGCCAAAAGTTATGCCAACAACTAGCCCAGCATGGGCCAAACAAACGCGGCCTGCCTGCCAGTCAGATAGTCACCATCTATGCCAGGAGTCCCATCATTGTGATGATCGCCATCAGAAAGAAACTAAACAGTCATTGTGCAAGAACACCACATCTCTCAATAGCCACCAACACAAATGCCACAATGACACACCTCCGCACCATACCCAAAGTGAGCAAACGTGTCGGATGCACTCCACCAGTTTCTATGAAAGGGGGTATCACCATGGTTTCCGCTGCTCACTGCCCAAATTGACCGACTATATCAGCCCATTACAAAGCAATGTTGAAATTCAAAGACACCTGGAAGCCTTGAAGAACCTGCAGAAACTGGAATTCAAGGTACCATTACCACCCTTGCCCCCAATTGACGTGGAACAAGCCACTTTGTCCTCCGCCTCACTACCTACAACTACCATGTCCTTGCTGCTCCGACTACCACTGTTGTAATCACCATGTCGTTGCCACCTAAGGCCTCATCGTTGGTTCAGTCTACTGCACCCACTCAACCCTCATTAGTTATCACTACACTTCCGGCACTTGGAGCCGCTCCGGCTATCGGTGCTGTGTTGCATTTTGAACCACAGTTGCCCAGTTAAGCAACGTCATTGCCAAGCTACGCTCTTTTCTGGACCACAGGCCCACCCCACAGCATTATGCTGGCCACGCCGCATTTTCCATCCCGTGTGGACCGGTCCGTAGAGTTATTCTCGCCGCGAACTACACATGAAATGGTACTGATCAATTTCTTTGGTCCCCTTGGAGTTCGCGTGGCAATGGCTGTTGACATCCGCACCACAAATGCTTCGCTGGGACTCTATCAATATTTTCTAAGCCATTTTCGTACCAATTATTGGGAACCTCAGCCCCCCCGTGTAGCCAGATGTAGTCGCGCTCATCCTACGATGGGTTGCTAGCCTTTGGGCTGAAGAACTTAGGGTTGTCAATGCTGTCTACACTGCGCGTTTTGCACTCTTTTTATACAAGGCCCGTGGGCTCGACAACCCATCCTGTCTTCTGCAAGCGTACTATACTGAGGTCGGCTTGATTGACAGTTGGATGGTGTATCCACAATATTTACCGTTCCTGCAGCCTCCAGAAATTGCCGACATCCAATACATATATTTACAATACCATAGCAAGACCGATTGCCCGGTTCCCCTGCTGCGTCAGCACGATTTTTCCACACAGTGGAATCTATTGCCACTGCGAATGTTGCCGCCAACAGGGCTACCCGGAGACAGTCCATCTTTGATCGTGCCCCAAATCTCACCACGGGGCGTCAATCCGCTATGGCACACACACACAAACGTATACCTCCTCTTCCCACCATCCCAAGGATGCCAATCACAGCCGCTACTCATGCAATACATGTTCCATCTACTTCGACGTCCATGACGACTCCCCCGATCCCCACAGATACCATAACAACTGCTAAAGCAATGACCACTGGGACTGCCGCAATGACTACACCCATTCCTGCTGCACGTCGGACACCCGCTACCATCACCCCCATTGATCACCAGCTTTTGTACAGTAATGTCTTGCCATTTTTTGTGTGGTTTTTCTCTTCGCCTCCTTTCTCCCAGTTGTTTTTGTCTAATTTCGTTTTCCTATTGCTTTATTTTGTACTAGTTTTCCCAACGCCATGCAGCCAATGCTAAGTCCAGGGAGTAAGATGCCTCAACATGTTCTATCTCCATACACCCCCACTTTCGTCCTTTGTCCTTTTCCAGCCTCTGCCACCTCGTTCTGTTTTCTTTTCATCATCACCATAGTGGCCCGCCTCACCCTCCCATCTGCATGGTCTGGTATGCTGGTGCGCTCCAGTATATGGGTGCGGACAGAGTGACGATGTGGGCTGCAGTGTTGCCGAATTTATGGCCTCACTAATTGCAACCCCTGTCAGGAGGTCTCACCCTATGCGCGGCCTAAATCAGCTCAAAATACTGCAACAACTCCGTCAGCCCTGCTGTCCTCTGACCACCCTGGCAATGGCCTGTAGTGGCGAAGTCCCTTCCCTTTGCCTGTTTTCATTTATTTCTTGACGATGGCTTAGGGTGATCTACCACTAGGGGGGAGGGGTGTTGTAGTGTATTTCTGCTGATTTGTAGTATATTCATGTTTTTGTTGATTTTCGTAAGAGGACCGCAGGTATAAAGTGGAGCAAGGGATGTGGACCATCCAGAGTCGTCTTACTGTAGCACGTATCCGCACGCGTGCATTTGGGCTCTCTCTCATTATTATTGTTATAAAACTTGTTATATGTTGCTGGTACTTGCCTGCCTCCCTGTGCACCCAGCCTTTTAGTGTATTTTTCGTAGCACAAGGGAGTGATTGTATCCTCCCCCGTCAACATTTTTATTAGTAAGTTTATTCTGTGTCAGGTAAAGATTGCAGAGAATTCTCCTTATCTCTTTATACTTAATTGGAAGACAGATTAAGGAACTTAGTTTTCTTAGTCTGTGGGTTAATTGATTGTCCAGTTTAAGTACATTAATAAGGTAATTAATGGGGTAAGCGTGGGTGTTGGAAATACGTGCATTAAGGACGAATTCTGGAACCCCACTCCTGCCCCCTCTCAAAAGCCCCGACCATCAGAAAATACAACATTCTCAGTTAGCTCATTGCTGTCAACCAGGTACTAAACCAAACAAATCAGTGGCTAAATTATTATTTTGTCACAAAGTTGCGAAACAATATATTAGTCTTTCATCTTGTTCAGTAATTTATGCTGATCATTTCACATCTATGCTGATTTAGCAGAAACAATTTCTAAAGGTGTGAGATGCTGCTGAACATTGACCGATTTCAGTACAAGAAGTATGGGTTAATTTTTAATAAAATTAACATAAATGAACAAGAACAAGCCTAAAAACTAAGTAGTGTAAAGTGATGTTTGTGTAAAGATGACTATCTGCCCCAATGTAATGGGAACTACAGCGTATTGCCCATACATGTAATTGAGGGGGGAAGTGCAATGGGAACCCCCCAAAAATCGTCCACCATATGGCTAGCCATTGGGCGACCGTCCCCCCAGGATTTTGGAATCCTATGGCTAGCCATAGGGTAGCCCATGGACCCCCATAGTTTCAGTCGGAAAAATACTGAAAAATGTCATTTTTTTCATGAAAATGTCAATTTTTGAACAAAAAAATGATCAAAAACGTCAATTTTCTCGGTGCTTCACGCCATAAGTACATATTTTATCATTTTTTAGACAAAAATTACTACTTTTTGAACCGGTTTTCGGACATGAAAAATCGCATTTTTTTCCTTCAACAATCCCTCCCCCAAAAATTTTGGGAATTACTTGGCCCAAAAAAGTGCTCCGACCCCGCCCAGACCTCGGAGCTCCATTACATGTATGAGGTTAATTTTATTTTTTACTCATTAGAATGTGGTTGCATGGTCATTTTTATGGTTACTCATCTTTACTCCTTGGTGACTTATCTTTCCATGTAGTATTAAGTCTTTTCAACAATTTCTGCGCACTGTTAAAAATGGCAAAGGAAATATTTTTCAACACTCAGACTGCCTAGCGTAATTTTTTTCATTTTCTTATCTTTTGTCTCTGGAAAACTCTTATGAAAATGGGCCATGGTTGCCAGATCTACTACCTACTTGTTGTAGTATTACTTTTGGTATTCACTTCTGTTCTAATCTACACTTAACATTTCTGCAACCTTTACAACCACCCATATGCATGTTTTCACCATGCTATTGTTTTATAAACCGGGTCAATGCAATTACTGTAGTGGGTGTGCGGAAAATCGGTCAGTGATCATCATCTTCGTTTTGTATTCTGTGGTCTGGTCGTCACGATGCTCGCCCTCGATAACACTAAGTGCTTAATTCATCATCGCCGTTCATCTTATATTTTAAATCGTGAAATCAGAGGTTTTGCGACTCAGAATATTTGCATTTACAATAATTCACAAGTGGTTTTTGGCTGTCGCGCTATTTTACAAAGGGCTTACGTGCCCCGGCCCAACATGAAGTAAGTATATTCCATTAAGGTCTGAACTTCTTGGTAATCTCCTCCAAAATCATTCTTGGTTCTAAATCAATCTTATTCTTGGTGGATTACCAAGCCCAGAGTCTCAAATAAATAAGAAAAGATCTTATAAATATAACATATTGCACCTCCCCTATATAGTGCACAACCGTTACCTAGTGCACATCTGCTATCACTACTGTAGTCAGATCCGCTACTTAGTGCACTTCCGCTGCTTTCTGCTGAGGTATATAAGTAGCATCTCACATTTACTTTTTGCATACAATGACTTAGGCAGGATTTCATGATAGAATATTATACAGTATGGATTCACAAATTATCAGGCACAATTGAGTTTTTACTAATTAGATGATGCATGTATCCTGAAAATGAAAAATTCTTTTTTTTTAAATTTGAAAATATGCAGTCGCAACCGATGCGCATCAAAATTTTCAATTTGCCAAGTATTTTTTGAAGTAAATGCAAGAAATTGTGTACTGCCAAATGCATGTCACAAAGCCCAAATGCATGTCATGATCCCCCAAAAAATCTTATTCTTGGTGGATCACCAAGCCTAGAGCCGCAAAATAAAAATAAGAGAAGATTTCAAATATAACATGCAGTGATTTGTTGTTTTTAGCCTCGAGGTTATCCAAATAATTTTGGATGAAAATGAGATAATTGTCATGGATCCATGTTTGCTGAAAATAATCTGTCCTTGGTATACTTGGGAGGTCAATAAAAGTTTGTTGTTAATTTTGATCTCAAAGTGATAACATATTCGAAAATTATCGAAAAGGTTTCAGAAAAATTTAAAAAATAAAAGGAAAACGATATGTGCATCACCAAGATTGATACAGGTGAAGAATGACAAAGGTCTGTCCATACTAATTGTTCTGTCATTTGAGGTGCTTGTGTAGTCACTTTGTTATGTAAATAAAATTTTTGCACACATTAGAATGTGGTTGCCTAGTCATTTTGATGATTTTATTACTTATCTTGAGTCATTAGTGACTTACCTTTTGATAGATTCTCTGCATTATTACGTTTTTTATCCATTTTTGCTGTTCCATACTCCTAATTTATTCTATTTTCTTTTATTCTTTTGTCTTGGGAAAACCCTTATGAAACTAATAACAAAACCTTTCTCACATTTTTTTGCCATCTAGTCGATTTAAATATGGTGGCGAATGTGCACTTGGTAGTGGTTGTGCAGGGGCGTCGGTTTAACATGCATGTACTGCACAAGCACCATGTACTTCACAAGTGGCATGTAATGCACAGCCGCCATATAGTCCACAAATGTTGCACAAAGACTTGTTTTGTGCAGAGGTGCACAGAAAAACACAAAAAAGATTAATATTATGAAAATGATACAGTACACAATGAAACTCTACTCAAAGCATCATTCTTAATTACATTAAAATTAAAACGAATGCTATAGAACTGCTTCTGTCTCAATAAGAATGGAATGCAATAAATTTATCAACATGACCACTCATGAATGTTCGGGTATGGTGCACGGGCGCTACCTAATGCACAAGTGCTACCTAGTACACAAGCGCTACCTAGTGCACGAGTGCTACCACAGTCAGAAGCGCTAATAAATTGGAATAAAAATCCTATATACGTTGTGTGTTGAAGCAGAATGTTCACACTCGTTTTGCCTCTGCATTCATCACCAAAATAGGGACGATTATGAATCAATTTTTTTCATATTATATCTTACAAGTTATCATCATGAAAAACAAAACGCAATTTTTTAACAACTAAATGACGCATATAATGCAAAAAATGATGAATTTGGTGCATCAAAAAATTTAAAACATCGACCTGTGAAGCATTGACATCAAAATTATTGATCTGCCAAAGATCACCCGTAATTTGAATAAAATTCAAGCGCGCATTGTGAATATGATTATCTAAATTGACATGATCGCATTGAACCATCCATTTTTTTAAATTCAATACTTAAGACAGTTTTCCATCTCCATTGTGTTCGATGCGAGTAAAGGAATGCTGTCTGGTCAGATATCTTGTTTTTTTTGATTCCTAAACTTCGTTCTATGATTTGATGATTTTATTACCATCACCATCTTCATTAGGTCATTGTTCAGATTTTTTGCATAAAACATTGTTTTACACGGGAATACCACATGGACAATAACATGAAGTGTGCCACATTTTTTACTGTAATAGGGTGGTCGCATTGATGACCATTTCTGTGGATTTTATTTTTTTGTAGGATATTCAAATTTTGTTGTTGAACAGGACCATTTTGTTTCCCAACCATCATTGTTTTATAAACATGATGCATGACAAAACTGCTTTCAACGCAAAGTGTATACGCGTTTTTTTCTAATTTGGTAGTGCTCGTGCACTAGGTAGCGCTTCTGCAACAATCGAATGTTAACTTTTGTAATAATGGAATCACAAAACCACAAAACCGGACTGGATGGTGTCACTCATTTTAGCTAACGTACGATGGACTTCTTTGAAGCAAATGATGTTTTGAGTGTGAAATTGAAAAAATCTTTGATACAACATGCTTCCTGTGCTAATCATGAAATAATGTATGAATTCCGCAAGGAAACTTCGATTAGGCGTCAGAATGGAGAAATGAATGAACACTGGATTTGTATTGAATGTGAGTGACTTTTTAAGAACCAATCTTTCTGAAGTTCAAGATATGCATTTAGCAGCGCCGAATTTCTTACATCTGCTTCAATTGATGCACAATAGGGATCCTATTCGAGTTAGAAATTTGGGATGTGGAGTTCATGCCCCTCACCCCAAGTGATGGGAAGAACTTTATATTGATTAAGGAAATCGATTTCAAAATGTGCATTTAAATTTTATTCAAGCTGCTGGTAATATATGGCAAGTTCATAACTTTACCCACATAACAGTACCCAAAATCATTTCCCCCCCAACCCGCCCCCCAGTTGGGAAAAAATTAAAAAAATTTGCCAAAAAGTGTATGTTTTTTGGCCTTTTTTGGGAAAAATTTCGACTTTTTCCTACCCCCCCCCCCAAAATTTCGGATTTACCCCCCCCCCCAACTGGTCGGAGGTCTTACAGGTATGGTACTATGCTCATATATGACACATGTGATTTTATATGACACTTGTGCACTATATGGCACTTGCACTGTATGATACTCATGCAGTACATTGCACTTGAGCATGACATGGGGCTTGTGCATCCCAACCCATGCAGGCAGTGGATGTATACTAGGCAGCAGATGCGCACTATGTAGTAGATGTGCAGTAAGTAGTGAATCGTCTACCCAATCAACAGAAATAGCTGTTGAAAACTTGGCATGGAGGTGACTCACTTAGTGCTTGTTGATTGCTCATCCACCAACAAGCAATTGAGCAACCAATAGGCAAGCAGCTCGCAAGTGTTCTACAAGTATTTGATGAGTGACATACACAACAGACACTTTTTTAGCACGTTTTTTTTTATTGGCAGCCTTGTTTTCTTAAACAAAAGAATTTTAATTTAGATTACTGTAGAGTTGGTACATTTTATGTTTTCCTTGAGTGTCCTATCCATTGAACAACCAAAAATTGAATGAAAGTGAATACTTGGGAAAAGTATAAAGAAACTAGATACCCATACATATTTTAAATTTTTTTTGTAAATGCACACTTCACAATTGAAATGCAGGTGCATTATTCAAAGTGTATGATGTACAATAAGCCCTTTTTCTAAGATCCTGATGTCCTTGTTGTAAAAAAGGCTGACATATACCCTCAGCTATCTGAGTGCCATTCCTGGGAGATCCAATCTCGTACGACCCCTGACATCAACTTGGCAAGATAACTCAGAGAGACAGACTGAACACAGTACCTAGCTAAAGATGTTAAACGAAGTGAGATTATTATTGGAGAAAACAACCAACAGTAAACACAATTAGCAAACAAATACGAGTGTGCTGATAACACCCAACACTTCTTCCTAGACCTGCACTATGGATTCGAAAGAAAAAACTGTTTATTTGCCAAGATAGACTTTTTCAATTCAAAGTTATGCCATTTGGGTTGAAAAATGCTCCAGCTGAATTTCAGTGTCTGATGGATGGGATTTTGTATCCAAATGTGTGGAAAATATGCTTGGTTCATATCAATGATCATTATTTTTTTAGAAACGATCGAGGAACATTTAGAAAATTTGGAAACCATCTTTCGGTGTTTGGCAAACGCAATCTAATGTTAAAGCCCCACAAATGTTCCTTTATGCCAGAAAATGTGAAATTTCTCGGCCACATATTGGATGGAAATGGAATGTCAGTGGGCTCTCAAAAAATCAAAGTGCTAAAAAATTTTGAAGTACCCAAATCTATTAAGCCACTGCAAAAGTTCTCAGAATTGGTACAGTGGTCACTATGTTTTATACGCAACTTAGCCTTCATTGCTCAACTACTATTCAAAGCCTTAGTAAAGAAGAACAGAAAAGAGAAATTTGAACTATCCTAAGAACAATTAATGGCTTTTGAAAGTGTAAAAAATGCCCTAAAGATGGCACCTTTCCTTCAATATCCAGTATTCAAGGAGTCTGCAAGATTCGTTATTCAAACTGATGCTTCAGGAACAGCCATAGGTGCTATTCTATACCAAGAAACAGAAAACGGCAGCTGGAGTATCACATATTCAAGTAGAGTTCTCAATGGCGCTGAAACAAGATATTCAACAATGCAAAGAGAATGCTGTAGTGGCGGAGTTTCAATGATAGAAGCTTAAAATTATTTCGTAACTACAGGTGTACTGGTTGCTTTATTGTTTCCATTCTTTCTTAGTACATTGAAACGATCATTGCTTCCCCATCAGCTGTAACTTTCTGTCTGGCACTCATTATCATGATCAAGATTCAGCAAGATATTAGACTATAGTCTGTTTTTCTCGAAATGCTTCTGAATTATAAAATTGGAAAGCAAGTTCTATTTTAGATTTTTACCATTTTCAGATAAACCATTTATCATGTGGGATTGAAAACTTGCGAGGTTATTCAATCAACATTTAACAATTTTTATAGTGAAAAATCTTACCCTGAATGTCCTGTAAACACGAATGTGATTGCATAATTGATTTTTGTCTTCTTTCAATTCAGAAGCATTTTCTAAAAAAACTCTATGTCCGTTATTAGTTTCTGTGTTTTTTGCACATGGTGAAAACTACTTTTAACTTAATTCATTCAAACTTGGAAGTGAGGCATGGTGGCTCTTATGCTCTTTGTTCAATGATCGACATAATATTTTGGAGTGTTTTCTACTTCTTTGCTTCATTTATAGATGAGAATGGCATATAAGAGCATATCTTACTTTTTCTCTTTATTGAATGAAAGTAGAATTTTTTTACAAATGGCAGCATTATTGTGAACATTTATCAATCAGTGATGCAGCCTCAAAGACTATCCTACAGCATATAAAAGTTTTTGGTGATATAATGATGATAAAATATTTGATTGAGTCATTTGGAATCATAAGTATTTTCTCTATAACATATTTGAACATTTTACATTTAAAGTAATGATTTGAGAAACCTTTTCTCTGGGCATTTGAGTTTTTCGTTCCAAATTGTAGTAAACTGGACATCAATCTGTTATCTCCCTGAGATCAACCTAAAAACATCATTCAAAAAGTTCTATCTGAAGTATTCCTAGAGCTAGGGCTACTAATATTCAATTCTATCAGTAATATTACAGTTTCTGCTAGGGATGTATCAGGTACCCTGACCCGAAATGAGACCCAAAATTACCAGAGTACTGGACTATTTTGCTGGACCCAGACCCAGACCCAGACCCGATATTTTCAAAATTTTGGACCTGGACCTGGATCCAATATTTCCAAAATTTTGGACCCAGACCTGGTCCCCCAACTGGAAAAAATTGTCACAATTTTGATTGGGTCTGATGTATAATATAGTCTGTTTTTCCTGAAATGCTGAATTAGAAAAGTGGAACTTTTTGGCTTTTGCTGAACCATAACTCACATAGAGCTAAAAATTTGTGGATTTATAAAACTAGCCTTAAACAATTTGCTGAATGAAAAATCATGCAGTAGAACCTTCCTGTGAACAATTTTGACAACAATATTGATTTTTTGTCATTTTTGAATTTAGAAGTAGTTTATTAAAACAAAAACTAGAGTAATTCAGCTGAAATCAAATACTCACATTGATGAATGCAATGACACATTACTTATTATAATATGAAAAGTAACAACGAAGACTTTATTGTTTAATTCACTATGAGACTGACTTAGATTTAAAATGTATAGCAACCAGGTTATAGTTCACAAATAACAATTTTTCAGCTGTTTTTCCTTGTAAACATTATCTTGTTGGCCAATACAGAATTCTGGCACTATTAAATAATAGCTCCCATGGGTACTTGTGGGGGGAGCAGATAAAAATTGACGAGCAATCTATCACAGCTGGGGTGAGGAAGATGCATTGCTTTTCCATCGAAATAAGGGCAGAACTGTTAATTCAGTTTTTACTTTTCAGTTTTCTATCAATTCCTGTAAATATTTAATCAATTATTTGTCAGCACTTTTTCATATATCCTTGGTATTGATATCCTGTATTTTTAATTTAATTTCAATTTTTTGTTTTTTAATAGTACTCTAGTATTTAATTTATTAGTTTAATACTAACCTTTTGAATCCGTTTTTGTTCAGAATTTGCAATAAATTCTCATTCCTTCGTAAAAATTAATTTGTTCAAAAATAGAAGTTGTCCTCTACTGTTGCTGTTGGCTCGTTGTTGTTCAATAATTTTTTCTTGATGGTTGACAATTGTCTGATCCCAGAAATGTTATTGGTATCAAAAGCCAATTCTATTATAGTAGAATTTACGTTTTGTACCATTGAAAATATGTTGAACACATTATCTTTATATCATGGATTTAAATAAGTTGCAATCATATTCCTAAAAAACATACATCATGATTATATATAGCAAAGTGATGTAAGATTATTATGAAAACACTTATTTTTCATCTTCAATATTGTAAAATTGTTTTTTCAATTCATCACACAAGGTAACAACCATGGTCCTTATGCCTTTGAACTGCTCATTGTTACTGATCTTCTTCTCTAGCTGACATAACCATGGAATTACGTCAGCACTTGACGATGATTCAGAGCTCAACTAATCAATAAGAAATTCAGATTTTAGGTAAGGAAGGATCTATAAAAAGTCTTTCATGTTAAATAGAGAAAAATTAGTTAATTCTTTCCAAAATATTTATACACAAAAGTAGGTATTGTTATTAAACTGGCTAGAAAGTAAAACAAAATATAAATACTAAATATTACCTTATTTGTCACTTCCAAAAATGGTTTCAAAGCAAGTATCTTTTTGTCCAATACAGCACAGTCCAAACTCCAATTGGTAATATTTTCGTCACTTGCATATAGAATTAAATCTTGGTTTAATGCTCATATTCTTTCAATCATTGCTAATGTTGAGTTCCATTGAGTGGGTTATTCCTACAGCAAAGAATTTATTGTGAAATCACCTGATAATTAGTATCACATTCTTTGACCAAATTTTCATTTAGTGTGACTTTTAATGTTTAATGTTAATTTTTACTTGAACTATTTGGAGAACTATCAATTCTGGTCACACGATAGTCTGAATTTCAGCCAATAATTTCCTGGCTCGGTCACTTTTGTGGAACAATGTTGCATTTTTCTGAGATGTACAAGCATGTTCGATACAGCTCGTTGCTGTTTAAAGCTAAACTATGATTTTGTTACAAAAATTATCACTGTAACAAAATCATTATATCATTACTAATATATACAAGTGTTAATGTAAATTCAACATTTCACTTATATACCTGATTTTACTATTAAATGCACCTGATGAACTAGGCAATCAAGATTAGAAACCCCAGTGTCATTGAGTCTTTTTACCATATTGCATCCATGATCACGTACAACAAGATGTACCTGAAGTGAGAAACAACAAAATCAGTTCATAGAAAATGTTAGCCATGTTTAATATTAATGCTTTTCATACATCAGTCAAATTGATACCTCAAGAAGTCAACATTTTTGTGAAAATCTCGTTCATATATTCACCAGTATGGCATTTGTCAGTCATAGGTTGGGCGGAGGATCAGTTTTTGATGCTTAAAATCACTGGTTACCATGAGTGCAGTTACACTATAAGAAAAAACAAAACTGACACAATTCTCAAATTTTAAAGTCCGATTAAGGTAAGGTTAAGATAAAATAATTGAAAAATAAAAAGCATCATTAACATAGGGTGTTTAAAAATTACTCAATGCCAATTTAAAGAATACCTGATCAGTGATTTCAGTTGCTTGGACCATATGCCGGTGGTGAATGACACACTATACACATTGTTTTCCTCGATTATTTTTATTACTTCACTACATAATATGTAGTATTGTTGAATAAGCTTTTTTTGTAGTAATTTCTATACCTTAATTGGTACCTAGGGCCCATCTGAATGAGAATAAGCCTTGTTGTACATGTAAATTGGTCAAAATACTGAAGTGTTTTATATTGTTACACACAATCTCAATTTATAGCCTAACTTTGATTCATTACCTCCATCATCAACTCCATAAATCCTACATCTTCAACATGACTCATTGGTAAGTCATCTAGTGCTATCATTCAGGCTATTTTTCATCAATGCACTTCGATCGATTATCATTTGGTTGCCGTTTTTTATTCTAAAGAGTAAGATTTTAGACAGTGTTGCTTATTTTTGATTGGCTAAGTTACTTTTTCAATACAATTTGGAAGCCATAATTACTTCTTGCTAAGTTCAGTTGCCATTCTTTTACTTGGCTCGTTTCTTGTTTCATTTTTTTCTGAACTCATTTATTGTTATTCATTCATTGCATATGCATTTTAAGGAATGTACAATTACAAATCATACTATCATCACTTTCTTTGATTTCTTCAACTCTCGACGAATATTCTTTGTATGTGTTATGGTGCTTCGATTGCAAATGTTTTGGCAATGAGCTTGTGCTGCCGCCCTCCAGCAATGAAAGTGATGCTGAAAACAAATTGCATTTTGCCTTATGCTCAATTTTTGTGAAATAATCTCACAACAAACTGCGAACTTGTTGTTGCATATAAATTTAGATATTTATTGATAATAGCAATCCAAAAGATGAAAATGAACTCATTAGGGCGCTTAATTAAACTTGATTTAATGGATGAAAAATTCTAGTGTATCATTAAAAAAAACCTCGAAAAGTGACTGAAAAACTAATTTGGATAAAATAAAACATGTTCTGTGCAAAAATATTTTCACGCTACATCAATCAATTTTTTAACTGGTCATGAAAAACTAGCTTGAGGCTGGACATGGGGAAAACAATGGAGATGAATTTTTCCCCTTCAACTTTTTAACCAAATTTCAGCTCAACTGATTTATCGATTATCAAAACTCCTAATTAACTTGTGACAAGTGCAAACAGATCATCACAGATGACATTACTAGAACTCCATTCATCCCATCCAAGGTCTGGTCCCCTATGTCTCACCCTAAGCCAAGAAAAAATGGAGAATAGTTGTGCCAAACAGGGCATTGCAGTAAACATTACTAGAACTCCATTCATCCCATCCAAGGTCTGGCCCCCCATGTCTCACCCCAAGCTAAAGACACATGGAGAATAGTCGTGCCAAACAGGTCATCACAGTCAACCTTACTAGAACTCCATTCCTCCCATCCAAGGTCTGGCTCCCTATACCTCACCACCCCAGTTGAGGATGAAAGAAGTAAGAATAGTTATACCAGGGTTAGTAACATCAATACCTAGTATATGAAGTAGATAATAGTTTACCCAATTTAAAAAAACTAAACAGACCTCTGACAATTGAAATCTGCCTAAACACACCACCTTCAATATGTTATTTTAACCATATGTATATTTTATGCTTGGCATAAGCAAAGGTAAGATGATGTGCTGGAATGTATAAAAAACTGTATAAAAATTCTCTGATCACTTTTTCAAATTGGGGATGGGGATGGGGATGAAAATCCAGGGATCCCAAGTATTTCTTTTGGAGATTGGGACCCCATATGATCACTAGTCTGCAACAGTGTTTTTTTGTCCATGAACAATTGTGCCAATTGGCCCAAACGCTCAAAATTTTTTGTGCCATTCCAAATTCTTTGTGCCAAAGACCAGGTTTTGGCACGAAAAAAACACTGGTCTGCAATCAGAATTTTTTTAATGTTCCCTCTAAACTACAGTGTACTCACTAAGGGAACAATTTTTTGGATGCAGTTCTAACCTGTAAATTGAATGTCCTGTAAGGCATGTTTCTAGAATGTATATAGGTAAGAAGATATGGTGATTCTAATAGAGGTACTGTTTTTTATTTTATGAAGATATACACAAAGGTGAAAGTATGTCACACAAAATAGCACAGCATGTGTAAAAATATAACAGACCAGGACCCCAAATGAGACCCAAAATTACATGACCATTTTGCTGGACCCAGACCCAGACCCAATATTCTCAAAATTTTGCATCCAGACCCAGACCCTGATGTGATATTTTCAAAATTTTTGAACCAATACATCTCTAGTTTTTACAAGTCTTTTGCTATTGGGCTAAAGTATATAGACTGGTCTACATGTAGACAGCCAAAAAATCTTTTATGTATACTGATGGTCTAAATCTGACCAGTCTATAGACTTTAGTTCAGTCAATAGACTTTAGCTCAGTCTATAGACTTTAGCCTCCTTTATGAATACAGCCGTAGAAACACTAGAAAAGAATAAAATAAAAAAAAACAACTGAAAATTAAGTAATTTGAAACAATAACTACATTTCAGCTCAAAAATGATTTCTTCACATTTTTTCATGACTGGAGAAGTTCAGGTTCAGCCATTTCTCCACCATTGAGTACTTTTCCAGTTTTTCTTCCTATTTTTTCTCATTCTTTCCATTTTCTTGTGTTTTTCTTTTATATTTTTTATGTCTTAGTGTTCATCCACTCTCTCATTACTCATTATCTGTTTATTCAGTCACACATAGTGGATTTACCTCTAATACATTTGAAAAATAACACTTTGTGATTATATAAACAGTATAATTGGGACTTGTTCAAGTTGTCAGTAAAAACATGGGGCATACAAATCTTTCATAGGAAAGTTGAGAAAGACATGGAAAATTTCAAATATTTGGCCTTTTAACTTGCGAATCAAATTATTTCATTTTTGTCATTTTCGGATTTCTGACATGCTCTCTATCATAATGACCATTGTTGTGTTTGATTGCATTTTTTGGCACAATTGTCTCTTTGGTTGAGCAGTCCATTTGGTCCAGTAATTTATGGGAAAGAGTATTAGTTCCTTGCATCACCCCAGCGGCAGTGTGGAGTGATCATGGCTGCAGCAGCAGTCACTTCATCTCTGGGATGGTGGTGACCATCACTGTGTCACATCTTACAGAGCAGGCTGATTAACAACAATTGGTCATTCTCTGGTACTGATTTCTGCTTTTGTGGCATTTACAAGACTGCATGCTTCAGCAAGAGATTGGCTAGTTTGCTGAAGTTCATGAACATCTGTACTTGATTTCCATTAGTTAAAAGCATTTTGGTCAAGAATGTATTAATACCTTTCTGATGCTGGAAAGTTTGAGTTTAATTTTGATACAAAAAAAGAATGCGAGTTTTTACCCTGCTCAAGAATGTCCCAATAGCTTCTCCAGCTTCATGAATGGTCATCATTAGCTCTCACTCTGAAATCATCTGATTGCAATTCTTGAGTCCCAATTGGAACATCAGGAAATTCTTCACTTCCTTGTAGCTGCTCATGTCTTGTATCTTACTGTAGATTGTGCAGCACTATTAGATGGCATATTTATTTCAAAACTGGAAATAGCAGGAGATGCATTTGACTTTGTAAAAATTGAAGATTCATGTGGGAGCAGCATATACAATTCTTGATGAGTTTGAGCAAGATTGAGATTGATTAACTATTTGTCGATTTTGCTTGTGAGAGGAACTCCCATCAAGGTCAGATAGAAACCTGGTTTGTAGCTGTGGGTATACAACTGCCTAGGACAATCAATCAGTCTCTAATAATTGAGCACAAATAATTGGAAAGCTGCAGGTGAGAGCCACACAGTTCATCAAAAGGAGAGATGGTCAGGAACTATGTTAATGTATAGACTTACTACTGTGGTCCACCTCAGTCAGATTGCTGGCCTCAAATTTAGAGGCTAAAGTTTGAGCACTGATGAAAAAAAATTGGCCATGAATGTCAACCCAAATCACCAAACCATTCATGGATTTAACTTGAACTCTGATTTAAACTAGAGGAAAACCTATGGGTTTTCTAATCTCATCTGATGTGATCTTAAGCCCAGTTAATAGTTCTGTTTGGCGAGCAAATTTACTCTGAGCATGCTCGACAAGCATCTCTGAGAGCATGCTCAGTGGGCTGATGCATTGGGTGGTGAAGTACAAGCTCGGGGATGCTACACTGAATGTAGAACCAGGTAAAATTGGAGGTGCTAAAAACCAGTTTCACTTGTTTTTGGAGCCTCACCGAGAACTACTTGCAATAGTCTCAATGACATCACAGAACCCTATTTTTGTCTCTATGCAGGATGTTATGCAAAAAACCCATAACCATTTTGCTCTAGATGAGGAATATCCCCAATCTTAGGGGTCCAACTATATTGTAAGCTGATGCTATTGTGCCACCTATAAATAATTAATATTTGAGGAAATTGTCCCATTAGTACTACAATTTCCCATAAACTCTAATGTTTCATTACCTCCAATAATGCATAGAACTCATTTTTTTCAAAATTTTATTATCCCCCAAATGACTGATTATCTCCTACGTTTCATTTACTACAATATATTGGCAACTTATGACACAAATTTTTGATGCAATGTAAGAGTGTATGTCTAAGCCTGCCTAAGCCTTTTATAGCATAGTCTGTTCTGATAATATTTTTCAAACATCTTAGGCTTCCTATGTATCTATTCTATTCTTTGAAAACAGATGAAATTGCAATATGAAAAACATTCAAGGTTCTTGATGTGTTTGCACATGCATATCATGCTGGTGCACATGCATATACTTTTTAGGCATGCAAATTGTGCCTACTATTTGGCGTATGTTTTTCGCCCCCCATGGGCTATGTAAGTTGTATGTAAGCATCATTTTCTGTGTATAACCAGTTGGCCTTTGGCCAACTATTCATTCATCTCTTTTCCGCATTTCTTTTTTTTCATTTACCATTGTTTATTTTTTTTAATAAATCATGCAAATTGGCTGTTGACCAAATGCTACAGTATGTTGACAGAACATTACAGTACAGTGACTGATAGAACATTACAGCATAGTGACAGCTACAGTAGGATTAACTGGCAATGGTGTGTTATGCTATACATCGACCTTCATAAGGTGAAATTTGATGCTTGATCAGAATTTTGACATGATTTTGATGTCTGACATTGGCAAAAGGTCCAGTTCCCTAATTTTCGGAATTTTACGAAAAATTTTGAACTTTTGGCGATTTTGATGCAAAATAGGCACTGTTCTGATCCTGCCAGTTACCCCACTGTGGGAGCAGCTGTTTATCAAAATTCCATGCCTATTAATGTGGAAACGGCAACTCCTTGTCATGTAGGACTTGATAGATGCCCAATGTGCAGTCAACAAGCAATTCAAGTACACAGAAAAGAACCAGATCATGTACATGCCACTGGAAGCCAAAGCTATATGAGGGTTCAAATATTTGCCAGCTATGGGTCAGATCCAGATCATGTCGCACAATGAGTTTAACACTGCCATTGTCATGATCTTCAAGCAGCTGATGCCCCAACTTGTCGCATTTTACCAGTTCCAAACATGCAAGCAGAGAAATGACAAATCAATGCTAGAATTCCTTAGGTTGCTATGAACTTTAAAAGCTGATTGTAAGTAAAATAATTTCAAAGCCCATGCTTACCTCACCTACGTGCTTACTCAAAATTGTTATTCGCTGCACACTCAGAAATGCTTATTTTTGTCACACACTCATTTTCATTGCACTTTCATATTCATCGATGTTTAAATCAACATCATGCAGGCTGCTGAAAGTGGGCAAAGTTTATCTGCCACCATCCAGGGGATTCCAAAAGTGATTATGCCATCAGCAATAATAGTTGCAACAGCAACAGCTTCTTTAATTGTGGTTGAGATCAATTGTCAAATTGATTGAAGCGCCCATAATCACCTACAAGGTCAAAGCATTGCTGGGGCTGCGGTTCAACACATCATATGTATTTATTGTCCAATTGTGAAGTGGAGGAGAGCAAATGCTACAATTGTGGTTGTAAGCAACATTTTGGAAAGTTTTCCGAGCAGCATCAAGGCAAGTCAAATGGATCAAGTGATGAGTGAAAAGCCATCAAGATAATGAACTGCATCAAATCGGCATCAAGCCCAACCTAAACAGCCTCAATGCAATCTGAAACATGCTGATCCCCCAGTCGATCACTGATGTCCAGAGTTTACTTTGGTCCATCAGCTACTTCCGCAAATTTTTGCTGCATATTGCCTACCATACTGAGCTAATCCAGCCTTTGACCTGTACATTCGAGCAAACGAAATTTGAATGGAGCAATGAATGTACTATAGCATTCAAAAAATTGAAATTGCTGCTAATGAATATTGTACAACTGGCAATGTTTGATCCTGATCATCCAATTATTTAGCCACTGAAGCATCCAACAATGATCTTGCTGCATCCCTGTCTCAAGGACCATTGGTGCCCATTGCGTTTGCAAGCAAAATGCTTACCAACTAGGAATGAGTTAAGGCCACAAAAAAATGCAAAGCTCTAGGTTGTGTTCGGGCCTATGAACATTTTTCTTACTTTTTGCTGGGCCCAAAGTTTACACTGATCGTGGATCCTCGAACCCTCGTTTCGATATGGGCCCAATTCTGCAGTGGATGCAAAGCCTACAAATTTGATTGATGGCATGCCTGACTAGCTGAGTTCGACTATGAGATTCAACACAAGCCAGGGTCAGACAACATCATCCCTGACATGCTATCTTGGTTGCCCAACTGCTGCCTACCAAAATCAATTCGAGTGCCGCAGAAAATTTCTCACTCAAGACATTTTGAACAGCTACCTCCAATGATGACATCTAGTGCCCAATGATCAAATTGTCAATGAATGTAGTTGGAAGGCCAACCATCACAAGGACATCAACCTTGCCCTGTATTGCATTGTTGGGGATGATTTAGTCATTGATCAAGGATTACTGCACAAAGCAAAGGTCATGCCATCAAAATTATGCAGACAACTAATGAACAAAATGCATGAAAGACATCCCCACATCATCAGAGCAAGGATCAAATTACAGGAGATGTATTGGTGGCCCAGTATCGTCCAACAACATCAAAAATACAATTCATCATTGTCAACTTTGTCAAGACTCAGTGAAGTCAAACTCACAATCGATGATTCCAACAGATCCATTGCCACTTCCAAAAGCTGCCTGGGAAAAAAATGCGTTCAATGTCACCAGAATATTTGCAATGGCACCATACCAAAATCGATTTATAATTGTTGTCATTCATTACCTCTCCAGTTTCCGTGAAGTTCGATTGTGCCCCGACCACACTGCCGAAAGGACGGTTGAGTTCCTAACCGAACTTTTTGTCTGCTATGGTAATCCTGCCATTCTTGTTTTAGACAACAGATCCAAATATCAATCACAGGAATTCAATGGATTCCTGTCAAAGCGTGACATACATCATAATGTGATGCCTATCAAATTGCAAAGTCAAAGTGTTAAATCACTCACTAACCTTCCATGCGCAGGCAATGGCTACCTTGAATATGGCTTTTGCTGCAGTAATAACTGAACTGTTGGCCCTATTCTGTGCAGAATGTCTGAATCCCGAAATGTTGATGCCAGTAGCGATGATGCTCAACTGAGGTTCCAGCTTACTGTTTGAGCCATGTCAAAGTATCAGTGAACCTGCTGCACCACAATTGAATAAGCTGAAACAGAATGTCTGTTTTGAGGAAAAATGTCACCTTGTCCTCAAAATCCATTGTTTAATATTGGCGACAAAGTCTGCCTCTGACAACAAGTCAGCCTTATAAAGAAGGGGGAGTTGCCTTATTCTGATGTCATCGATGTCGTCAACATCATTTGTGACTATGTTTACAATCTTTCCAACAGCAACATCTGGAATGCACTACAAATTCAAAAATATTATCTGCCACTCATGATGAACATTCCCGCCAATGATACCCCCAAAACAAACCCTGATTTACAACACTCCACATGCTTAACTGGATGCCACACTTCCTGATTATTTTTGCCCAGTTGAACATATTTCAAGGGGACAGTGATGTGTTTGCAGGTCCATATCATGCTGGTGAACGTGCATATAGTTTTTGGGCATGCAAATCGCATCCACTATTTTGTGTATCATTTTTCGCCCACCATGGGCTATGTAAATTTTACGTAAGCATCATTTTCTGTGTATAACTAGTTGAGCCTTTCGCCAACTATTCATTTGTCTCCTCTCGCCTTTCTTTTTGTCTTTGTTTACTGTGGTTTATATTTATGAATAAATTATGCAAATCTGCCAGTATAATTGATACATATCCACTACATTGTTTGTGTGGGCCGCCAGTAGAGGATAAACCTACTGACCAACACAACAGTTCTTAAGTTTCCTTAATCTTACAAGCTTTAATGTCCTTAGTTTTATAGTCTAAGTTCTGCATCCTAATTTCATACATCCTAATCTCTGCATCCTAATGTCTGAATTCTCATTTCATTATGTCTTCGTGTCCTGCATTTTAATGTCCCTGTGTCATATTGTTTGCACCCTATATACAAGATAAAAGTGATGTACACAAAACTCTGTTAACTCTTGAACTGTTGTGCATTCTTGAACTCTCATAAATGAGTAAGTCAGGAGTAGAAATGTTATTGCAAGTGGATTTTTCAGATAATTTTTCTGTAATGGGCAAGCGGACTATGTAATCAATTAGACGAAAAATGTGAAAAATTGCTCGATCTTATTCCCTGAGTCATATGATAAATACAAACAATTCAAAACAAAAAGTTACCATGGAGTCATTAAAACTAATTGATGTGACTTGAAATTTCACACATAATCATCATTTCTTTGAGGCCCTATGTCGAAAATTGGAGAAATATCAGTCACTGATAGATTAATCATATGATAATTTGACTTGTCTAATTTCTGATTTTTCCACCAGGAATTTTTGAAAGGTTCCTCTGAAAATTGGCTCAATGTCAAAGATTACGAAAAAGGTCAAATGAACATATTATACAGAAATGGAAATTGGCCTCACATTTTAAACGAAGATCGACCCAAACCGCAATATTTCCAAAAGGATGGCAAATTGATCATTTTACATTCCGGCCTGGAAAATCAGGGTGTTTACAATTGTTATGATCAGAATAATCCTAGCGCCCTCGACTTGGTCTACATCATGGTCGCCACAGCACCTTTGGCCTTAGTTGACTGCTACGTTTTGAACACCTTCGAGTATAAAGATACTGAATTTGTCAATAAGCACATGAATGTGGATCCTGGGTCGAGCATGTGTGGAATGGCTTATTTCCCCGATGGAAAAACTAAAAGTATGTTGATAAACTTTCCTACTTTTTAAACATAGTTCTTACTCTCTATAGCCCATTTTATGGATTGAATTGGGCTTTGAATTTCCGGTCTGGCCCAAAAATTCTTTGTAGAAGCCTGAGACCGGCTCGGTCCTAAATTGGGCTCGGTCCAGCTTGATTGAAAAAACAAGGCCCAAAACCCGACCCGAAAGTCTGATTTTATGAGACACTTTCTGAGAAAATACAGCTTCTTATACAGAGAGCTGTGATAAATAAAAAACTAACCCTACCTGAAAATAACATATTTCATGTAACTTCATGTGATAGATTTGAAAATGATATTCATTTCATCTGGAAATCAAAACTGGCATAGCTACAGTAAGACAAATATTGACAATTTTCGATTTTTAGGATTTTTGATACACAGTTCTTTCAACTTTTACAAGTTTAGGCACGTGAGACGTTGTGTTCTGAAAACTTATTATCCAATATTAGGTCAATTGATAGGCCACAATTCTTTCTTTCTTTCTTTGTTTCTTTCTTTCTTTCTTTCTTTCTTTCTTTCTTTCTTTCTTTCTTTCTTTCTTTCTTTCTTTCTTTCTTTCTTTCTTTCTTTCTTTCTTTCTTTCTTTCTTTCTTTCTTTCTTTCTTTCTTTCTTTCTTTTCTTTCTTTCTTTCTTTCTTTCTTTCTTTCTTTCTTTCTTTCTTTCTTTCTTTCTTTCTTTCTTTCTTTCTTTCTTTCTTTCTTTCTTTCTTTCTTTCTTTCTTTCTTTCTTTCTTTCTTTCTTTCTTTCTTTCTTTCTTTCTTTCTTTCTTTCTTTCTTTCTTTCTTTCTTTCTTTCTTTCTTTCTTTCTTTCTTTCTTTCTTTTCTTTCTTTCTTTCTTTCTTTCTTTCTTTCTTTCTTTCTTTCTTTCTTTCTTTCTTTCTTTCTTTCTTTCTTTCTTTCTTTCTTTCTTTCTTTCTTTCTTTCTTTCTTTCTTTCTTTCTTTCTTTCTTTCTTTCTTTCTTTCTTTCTTTCTTTCTTTCTTTTCTTTCTTTCTTTCTTTCTTTCTTTCTTTCTTTCTTTCTTTCTTTCTTTCTTTCTTTCTTTCTTTCTTTCTTTCTTTCTTTCTTTCTTTCTTTCTTTCTTTCTTTCTTTCTTTCTTTCTTTCTTTTCTTTCTTTCTTTCTTTCTTTCTTTCTTCTTTCTTTCTTTCTTTCTTTCTTTCTTTCTTTCTTTCTTTCTTTCTTTCTTTCTTTCTTTCTTTCTTTCTTTCTTTCTTTCTTTCTTTCTTTCTTTCTTTCTTTCTTTCTTTCTTTCTTTCTTTCTTTCTTTCTTTCTTTCTTTCTTTCTTTCTTTCTTTCTTTCTTTCTTTCTTTCTTTCTTTCTTTCTTTTTTATTGCCCCTACAATTTTCTTTATAGAGGAATTCGTAGGCTATCCTGATGCGCAGCCTAATTTGGTTTGGCGTCATCAGCATGTTCCTGCAATTGCAGCAAGCTTTGTGGTGAATTTGAATCACCCATTATTGGCAGTTGATAGTTTTAACCTGATGGTGTACTTCAAATGGAGCGAATGGTCGTCATGCAATGCTTGTTTGCCGTATAGAGGTGAGTCTCAGTTTTTCATTAATTTACCTGCAAAATGAGTGGATTATAGTGATTTTCACATTGCAAGAAGAGAAATCTGTAAATCTCTTGGGTTATCTATTTCTGTGTTCTCCTCCACTAGTTTGTTTTTGCAGTTGTATATCTTTTTTCTATATCAATAAAATATGACTCGAGTTTCTTATCAAGTTAATATCATTTTATTTCTGTGCTTTCAATAGCATGAGTTGCTTTTCTTCTGCTTGCCATTTACTCACTTTCCACCAAACATCATATAGATCTTGTGCTGCAGATTTTTCTGTAATTCACTTTCATTTGGGCGTTTTGCACAAAAATTTAAAAAAAATTTATTATGTAAATACAAAATACTTCACTTGTGATATTGTTTACTAATATAATATCTTTTTGTAATTATATCATCACACCATAATTTCAGCTTTAGAATGTGCAAAAATATATTTCTGACCAATGAATATGTGTCTATCAGAAAATAAAGTAATTCTCATATTTGGTGTGGTAGGGACAACCTATAATATACTTGAACCCATCATGTTTGCATCCCCACCTATAGAGCCAAAATGGTAAGAGCTAGAACCATACATGCACATGGGGGGACAGCTGGGTTGACACCCAGCATATTTTGATCAACCCCCAGGAGATTCTTGCTGACCCCAATAGATTTTATTCCCTTGACAATAATTGAGATGACAGAGCAAAATGAGCATGAGAGAAGAGAAAGTCATCATAAAACTGAGAATGGTGCTGTGGTTTAACAATTTTCCGAAAGAAAACATACTTGATTTCAAAGGAATAACAGTAAAACGACTTCTGAGAGGTTCTACTTTCCATAGGATAATTTGAAAATTAGTCATATCTCAAAATGAGACATTTTGGGCAGATATGCTGAGTTTCATGGTATCATTGGTTTAGCTTGAAAACGAAAATTCAGGCTGCTACAGTATGCCGAAAAATCGATCTATTCTTATCATTTTTCAGTGCTCTCACTAGCCAAGCGATATTTCAAGATCGAATAGATCTTATTTGATGATGTAATATTTACCTTAAATTACTGCATATTGATCTTTTCATAGAGTTTAAAGTGTGCAAAATGGGTCATCAAAATTCAAAAAAAAATTTTATGGGCGCACCCAAGCACCTTTCCATCAGATGCTACCAAATTCGATTTTCTTATTTTATGCTTGTGCAATTTTACTGCAGTTGTCAAATTTTCATCAAAATTATTGTTCCCTTCCGGGAGCTGCACAACTCTGAAGAAGACATTCTCATGAAAATCACTCAAAGAACACTGCATTTTCCAGGTGGCCCTGGTCTACCACATGTGATACATTTATTATCTGTACTTTAGAATTATCAAATAACTAATATACTATAGTTTGTTGTACTTATTCTTTCACAAAGGAACATTTTACAGGCTTCGTTCATGTATAATGTCAAATTTCTGTTTTCTATCCTTTAGGGCATACATACCTACAGTAGCTGCCAAAGTAACATCTCATCATTATGCACCATTTTGACAGCTGTAGACATCTGTGTACACTGCAATGTCATTCAAATGTGTTTTTGAATCTGGATAAATATCCAATCAATAAAGTTCTTAGAACACAGGATGCATCTTTATCCAATACATTATAAGAAAAAATGTGGCTTGGAGTGCTGATAAATTTTCATTGATGAAGGTTTCATGCTCCAGATAGTGCTCCAAATAAAAAGTCGAAAACTTTGAAAATTTCCATTAAATTTCAGAAATTCAGTGATTGTTTGAAATCAATTTACAGAAAAACAGCTCGAGACATTCAAACACTAATTGCTTCATGGGGAAGACATTGAAATCGAATTTTATTTGCTTTATTTTTGTCTGGCTATCATTACCAGGAGTGAAGCGGGGTTCCTTCAACTGTAGAGCACTTTGGCACAGCTTATAAGATAGGCTAGAGTTTGACAGCTGACATTTATTTTATAACATCGAACTCACAGGTTCCATTTTTTTCTGGTAAAATCACTGAAAAGAAAAATTTTTGTTGCATCTCTTCAGAGGCATTTTGTTGTGAAATCATCGTAAATTGATCAATGAAACTTTACCAGTGGTTCAGCTCACATCTTTCATTTCCATTCATTTAATTTGAATGTTTTCAATGTTTCCTGCATCCTGTTAATGGCATATTTAGTGGCATTAAACACCATTTTTGTATCAACTTCAGAATGTACAGACACCTACAGATCCTAAATAGGTAGATTAATTTCACTGAAATTTTAACACAATATGTCAGCTACAGAAATCAAAGAAAAAAATTCTGAATCATCCTATGGGAAGGTGCCTAGGTAAGGCTCCAAATGACTTTTTTGTTTTATTTCGATTTACTTTTTTACACTTTAAAACAGCATAAAAAGTGTAAAGTAGGGGATTGAAAATTCGTTTTCATATCTGAATATAAAGCATTGTCTTCTGCATGTGGTAGATATTTGGCTATGAAGTAACGCATTTTATGAGCTGTGATATTTTGAAACATGTATACAGACTTGAAATTAATCAAAAATTGAAATTAACCAAAAATTCCTAATTTTGTGATACTGGAGCTATGCGAATTTTGGTTTTTACACAAAATGAATGCTGCCATGATACTCAGCGTCTAAAATTACTCAGAAAGTGTTTTTTCTACACATTAGTTATTTTCAACTTATCATAGAATCTTCCCGAAATCGTTTTTAAAATGTGTTGTCTAAGCAAATAATTTTACATATCTGACTAATATAGGTTGAAGAGTATGCTGCTTGAATGTTAAAAGATATTTGTGAGATCTTTCTTTTTGTTATGAAGAATGAAAAGAAATTTCTATTTCAAACCCTGTCCTGGCTGACCCCCAGCAGAATTTCCATGCTGTGCATGTTTTGGTAGATCCATGGAATTTTTCTCATCATTTCGAGAAACAGGGGCAAACAATGGGGTACATGTGGTCATTTGACCTCTATCTCCAAATGGAGCTCGGTGGTGCTCCAAAAACATGCAAAAATGGTGTTTTTGGGGCTATTGGTTCCAGCATGCCCCGCATTGTTTGAAGCATTCCCCAGCTGTATACTTCGCCCCACTCATCTACTTGGCATTGCTCAGATTAAACATTTCTCTGAAACTATGACCTCAATCCAGGTCCTTATTTAATTTTTTTACATTCAAAATTTTCAGCAATATCATTGGACATATACATCACATTTCCCTAATTAAATATGTGTGATAAAATGGAAAATAGTGCAAATTTTGCGATGGTTCGCACTGAATTTTAATTATTTAATAATTTTTCCATATTATTCCAGTGCAAAATTTTTTTTGCAATCTTTAAAAAAATTTTACACTTCTGTGATTAAAACATTTTTAGTCCAAGTCGAAATTCTTGGTGGTTGAAGAATTGAAATTCTTGATTGCTTTCTTAGTTTTTTAACTGTAGTTTGCCCAACTGAAAATTCATCACACTTTACTGAAAAATTAAACCTTCTGTCTGGGAAATAAAAAGTGAACAGATTCATTTTTCAGCATTTCAGAATATCCAAATCCAAAGAAAATTTCCAGCACTATGCACCAAACAAGTTAATCCATATCAACCCTTTTCATTTTCTCTCCGAAATTCCGAGAAGTGAGTTTTGAAAGTTGAAAACTGATGTGAATCGAATGAAATACAAGAAATCTAGCTTCTGATATTTTTTCTGATAAACATGAGCTAATTTATTGATTTTAGAGCGAGCAACCAAAAATCTATCTGAGTAACTAAAATTTTTCACAAAGTTGCACAATGCAACCTGGCCTTGCAAAAAAAACTAGAATCCAATCCAAGCACACATAAACTAACTGAAAATAACTTGTCTTTACTGCAAAAATGATTGTATTTTTATTCAGTAAATTCTAAAAAAATGTTGAAAATTCCCTTCCTTTTTAAAAATCCTGAGTACGGGTATGTCTCAATCCAATTATACCATGACGCAGAGTGCCTAAAATCATGAAATTCTACAATTTTGTTATACAATACTTATGGCTTCGAAAAAAAATTTTTTTCCAATATAATGCACTACATGGCCAGAATTTATTGCAGTTCCAAATGTACCAGTGGTGCTATTGGGATTTTCGGAGTGCTAGGATTTTAAATCATGGGGAATTCAATGTTTGTGATGACTTCACACAAAAAAATTATCCTGATGTAAAAAACATTTCCATTCCATATTTTTTTCATCAAAGAGGGGTTTTGGACCACAGGAATTCAACGGATCCAGTCACTTTACACCAAAAAAATCATACCCAATGTAAACAAACATCTTTCTGCAAATTTTTGGTTCAAGGGGTTTTTGACAATGGGAATCCAATGAACACAGTCAGTAGCTATACTGGCTGGTACAGGAGGTACGCAAATACCACTGTAAAAAACATATACATCAAAGTATACCACCTTAAGTGTATGGGGCAATACATGGGTTGTAGGAGGTATCATTGATGATCTGTGTGGGGCATGTCATATGCCCAAATCCACATGGCCAGTGCATCAGAAAAAATGCTCGGTGATGGGCTCAAACCCTCGACCTGCTGCATACAAGGCAGACACACTATGGACTGTGCTGATTGAGCACATGGATGGTTCAGAAATTGTGGTTGTAGTGGGGTTAGTGAGTTTGGGGCATGCCATGCCGTGTAATGAACAGCTGGATGCACCATTACAACAGGCAATACCTGGGTGTGGGAAGTATGCCCAAATCTTTAACCTGTAAAACTCAACCTCCATGTAGAAAGTATGCCCTTTGCTCCAATGTGTAAAATTAGACTGCTATGAAGAGAGTACACTGGAAGGTTCAACAGGTGAAATTAGATGTCAAGGTACTTCAGCCAACTCAAACAATAAAACTGATAATGCAATGTCCCCCTAAAATTTTAATGTGACCCTTAGAATCTAATGCTCTAAAAGTTTTACTCATTTTTTATGTTTCCAATAACTTTGTTTGGGACACAATTTTTACAGATTCTGGACATGTTTTTCACTGTTAGGGGCCATGGTTTTCCATGTAAGTAGTTATACTGACCTGTACAAGGGGTATACAAAAGATACTCCTGTACAAAACATGTATGTGAAAGTTTGCTGCCTTAACTGTGCGGGACAATGCAGGATTTGTAAAAAAAATGGTGGATGATATAATATGATTCAATTCTGTTAAAGGTGCAGGGCTATACAGTTGGTGTAGAAAGTGCCCCCAAAAAGCTCCGATGTGTAAAATTTCACTTCCATGTAGAAAGTACGCCTGAAGCTTCAAAGTGTGAAATTCTACTTCCATGTAGAAAGTATGTCTGAAGCTTTAACATGTAAAATTCGACTTCCACTCAGAAAGTACACCCAAAGCTGCAACAGGTGAAATTTGATCTTAATGTTCCTCGACTGGCTTAGATTTTAAAGCTGATAACACAATGTCTCCCTCGAAAAAATTTAAAAAACACATGAGGATCATAGAATCTATTGATCTAATGGTTTTACCTACTTTTTACAAAATTTTCGCACAAAATGTTTGATTGGGGGCACATTTTTTACATACTTGGACATGTTTTTTGGTGATTCCTCATGCTCAAGCATTGTTTTAAGGACAAGTTTTCGACCATCTTAGAACACAGGTTTAAAAACCACCAGAAGGTCATAGAATCTAACAACCAAATGGTTTTACTAGTTGTTTACAAAATTTTCACAAACAATTTTTGTTCAGGAAATTTTTTTTACTCAGGACATATTTTTTGTCCTGAGTAAAATATTGCTTAAGCATTGTTTTGCTTGAGCATTTTTTTCAGGAACATTTTGCACCATTTCAGGACACAATTTTCCTTGGGTTTTGTTAAAAATTGTAACCCCAAAGAATAAACATGTCCTGAAAACAATAGTTAAGGATAAGGAATCATTGTAAAATGTGCCTTGAGTACGTGAAAATTCTGTCCCAAAACAACAACATTTTTTGTGAAAATTTTGTTAAAAATGAGTAAAACTGCTTGATTTTTAGACTCTATGACCCTCAGGTGTTGCTAAAATTTTTTAAAAGAAGAAACATTGTGTCAACAACCTTGATGTTCGAGTCAGTTGAGGAACATTGACAAAGGTTAAGCTTTGTTTTCTAGACAAGCTTTTCACTGTTTTGGGATATGATTTTCCAAGCATTTCAAAAAATGCACAGACTGAAAAATTTTGCTTATTTATTCAAATTTTTGAGGAGTAACTGTGGTGTTTATCTATTTCAGTGTTCACCAACTATATTTGTATTTCAGAAATACCAAATCTTGGACTATATAGGACTAATATAGCATATATAGGATTTGACAAGTGCAGGGGTGAATTATAGTCTTCATATTTTACGAATATATAGAAGTTATTACAGTAAATGTATTTTTATAATGATTTAAACCCTACAATTGCATAAATTAGTGGATGTATCATTTTTTCACATCCAACATTTATACAAGTTCAGGAAGATAAATAACTATTAGTTTTTTCATGAATATAACAAGGTGAATGCTGTAGTAGCTGTATTAATACCTTATTTTTAACCCTATACACTTGAAGATGATTGAATGTGTAAAAAATATTGTATTACATTTTAGGTTTGTAGGTGTACTATGTTGCAACAAATTTATTTCATTCTTATTTTATCTATAGAATAACAAACAAACCTACAAGAGTTTCAAAAATTAACATTCAAAATTTTAAAAGTGCATACACTAAATACAGTAGTTTGTAAAGATTTTACGATTTTTGTCCATCATTATAAGAGAGTCAAACTCAGTGTAGATGATCACTTCTATTCCATCTTCGGGTATTACCACTCCAAAATCCATTTATATACTAGTACTACAATTTTTAACCAATTCTCAAAACAATCCATCACTTCCAGTAGGGCTCAAATCAAATACAAAAATTGTTTTGTGCAATTGAAAGTCCATACAACTAATCATATTTCCCTTATTGTCAGTGCTAAGCCTAGTCCATGAAGCATTTTTTGAAAGTATGTGCATAAATTTTTATTCTCTTAAAAATTGAACATGTAAGGCATTGAAGGTACTACTGTAGTCAACAGTAATTCTTATTTTCTTGATTACAAAATTTTTCGAGTAGAATGGTTTGTTTCCATAATTACCTCTAGCTCCATTTGCTGAAACTAAAGCCACAACTGATTTGTGAGACAAAAGTCTCAAGAATAAAGATTTAAGAGGTGTGGACCTATGATTTGGCATTCTGTATAGGCTATTTGTCATACATCTATTTATAGGATACTTTGCTGAAGTGCTCAAAAGCATCTATCCTATAGCTAAATTAATATTATCAGCAACTTTTAACTTTTTTTATAAATGATGACATACTTTTGGTTCTGATTTTACATTTTTTTTATCATCTTCTCTATATCTTTGCAAACAAAATTTGTTTTTGTTATAGTAAATGTCAATTTTTAGATTGCATTGATTTAATAAAATCCTCCCAACATGAATAGGTCCAGGTGTATTGGTCCCATCGTTCAACTGACATACTATTTTCAAACATTTTTACTCTTTCAACAGCTCCTTAAATTTCTTTGATGTTTTCTATATTAACACTAACAAATGTATATCTAGCTGCTCTGTAAAGCATTTGCTTAGCATCATTAGCATAATTTAGTTCTGTTCCTAAAAATGCTCTACAAGCAGATCTATTGCCACACAAAAATTAAATATAATGTTGAAAATTTTTTACTTTTGATGATACTAACCTATCTGAAATAAGTTTGTCATTGAGATTTTGACTTGGCAAAAAATGCTTTCTGCACCATTTTAATAAGCACTATAAAATTTCCATCAAAAGTATTTACATTTTGCATCAAAACAAAAGTGATACCATTGCTTTCAAAATGCATAGTAAAGTATATATATTTTTTTGACAAATATAAAATGCACGTATATAATGAGAAATTCATATGGTCCTTCAACAGTACAAGGATTTTGAAGTTGTATTTCTGACCATATATTTCTAGGTATGGATACTCGAGCTGGAGGGACTGCAAATAAATCCAATTATGTTCCAGAACAAGGAGCTGATGAAACACGGATGTATGTACACAGTGTGAGAAAATATTGTTAAAACTAACTGCATGCTGTGACTGTTTTTTCAGTAATTAATTTGAATTTTTAGATTTTTTATTTTAAGTCTTTATTGGTACTGTAGAAATTTTGTTTTTGAATTTTCCTAAACCTTTACAATTTTTTTTAAATCAGAAATTCTATTGGCTGCATCATGCAACACCTGACCTATGAAATGTTTACTGTGTTTATTTATGCTGTATTTGTGAATGAGTGACCTGTAGCTACCTCACTAGCTACTTCTGAACCAGTACTTAAGACATGTTTTCCAGTGGTCTTCATGAGGGATAATGCTGAGCAAAACGAACTCTTTAAAAAATTCCCTGGACCTGCTTCATGCTTGCAATAAAGTAAGAGATAAGCAGTTCTGAAATCATCAGTCTCCACCTAATCGAAATTCATTATTTTGTATACTGCTTTTGTAAAATTGAACCCAATAATTAATAGTTTCAGGTCCTGAAATTGGTCCTGAAATTCAGGAATGTATATAGTGTGCATAATTTAACATAAGGGCAATAATGCAGAATGACTACACTGTAGCAAAGTCAAATAAAAATTATGTGTTGGATGCTTCACCATCTTTTATATGCTGTACGTTTTTCGAAAGAAATTGGCACCCTTCTCTGTAAATGTAATTTGACTATAACATTGCAAAATTCAAATGGTATATAATTGTTCATTTCATTTTTTTATGTTGGTTTTTATAGTTGAACTTTCTTTAGCAATTAATTATGGGCAAATAATGCAGCATTCATATGATCAATTAAATATATCTGAAAATGCCCTGTGGCCTGTACATCTACAATGCATAACAGAGGTGCTAACGTGTCTCCTACAATTTGATTTTGAACTATATTTGAATAAACATGAAATGTCTGAAAATTGGTTTTCACATGTGGAGGTTTCATAGCTCTTAAACACATGATGGTCTCATAAATCTCCTCCATAAAAACGTACTCAGTTCCTTCAAAACCTCCTATAGCACTTCCACCTCAATTACATGTATGTTGTGATCATTAAAATATTTTCATAGTTTTCTTTTCAGTATTCTTAGAAATCATTCAATTATAAAACATGTGATATAATAATTTTGTGATGCAAAAAGATTTGTATTCCTAGAATAATACTTGACAATTTTCAAAAAGGCTTATTAAAAGCAGCTTTATCATTAAGAACTTACTATGGACGTTGCTCATAATGCAAACTTCTAGAAAATGCATTGCATAATTTTAAGGGTTCTACCCAGGTGTACTTGCTTAATACATGTATGAATGTCAGCAGAAAGGTATGACCTTCATCAAAGTTTGTAAGTTTCAACATATCAGCTGAATTGATTTCCCATTGCTGATATACAGCTGTAACATATATTTTATTTCTTCTGAATTTTTGTGAGCTGGTTTATGTTGGGTAAACAAATTGTGTTTTTCAAGTCACTCTTCAATGTATTTTTCTGTAATTCTGTCATCATGCTTCTGATATTCTTTAAACAGCTTATATAATCTCCGGAAGACTGTACTATGCTTCGCAAACTTTTTCCCCCTGTATATTTCATCCATTATTTTGAATACAAAGGTGAATAATTTGAAAATACTGGACATGTTTTGGGAGGGATATTTTGATGAAATGGGTAGAATTTTAAATATCATATCATTGAGTTTAGGGTGTTGATATTCTTAAAATATCAGCTGTTTCCATTCCGCCAACATCTCCATTGCTACTGTTTTCAGTGCCTGATCATTTTATTTTACTTTTATTTAAGAAATTCATAGTAGTTTTATGCTTGATAAGTTATTTATCAAAGTCCTCATACTGACTAAAATGAGAATTTTCACCATTCTTGATATGTTGTCAATGGCTATATTAGGAATGTTAGATTGCAAAGAAGAGTTATGAATTCTAACACTCCTACAGGTGGTGATCTGTGCAGCTGTTTTCCTTTGGTGACTGAAATCGTGAATTAAATCTATAATATATGAAATACAACTTTTTCTTCCTTACTTCTGTTAGTGGAGGACAACTTAGACTGTTCTGATTTTAATTGCACTTGCAGCTGCTCTAAGACTTGGAAGCCCATTCTGTTTTCAAAATGATAAAGGGAGAAACAATTGAACAACCAATTTCAGGGCTCCCTAGTTATAATGAATAGATGTCAGATAAAACCTATAATAAGTTATGTAATTTAATATGTTATGAATGACTTGGTTTGTCTGTGTCTGGTTTGGGTGTTATTTGATAGGTCAATGTCTGGTTTGGGTGTAATTTGATCTTACATTTTTATGAAACTCAAGGAGCATGTTGCCTACAGTAAGTATAATGCTCTCAAAAATTTTTCAAAAAATTATATTGTCAGGTAATTTGATCCTCTCTGGTGTGCCAGCTGTTGACCATGGTTCAAAATAATTCATTTTGATAGCTTCATAGTCTGTTGGATAGTCTGTTTGTCCATGTCGTCTTGGGAACCTCTGATTGTGCACCAAAATTCTATAAGAACGAGTAAAACTATTGTGTTCCATAAGGTTGAGAGTCTCACACTCTAACTGTTATATGTAAAAATTAAAAGAACAAGTGAACCCATAAACCCATTCGATTCTGAAGGGTCAAGAAACTTAAGGGTCCTTCAAGTTAATGGTTTTACTGTAAAAAATGTAAAATTTTATTTCTAAAAAAACTCAGAACATATCGAGATTGTATAAAAAATGAGTGAACCCATAGAACCATTAGATTCTAAAGGATAGAATCTTGGGGGTCTTATATGCTCATGTTTTTACTGACAAAAATTTTAAACCCTCTGGAAAGATTGTAAAAATTCAAAAAAATTGATACTGCCTGGTGCATCAGCTGTTGATCAATGATTCATTTGAATAGTTATATAGTTTGTCGAATAATTGGTTTGTGTGGGATGAGCAGCTCATTTACCCTTGGCTAATCCTCCTTTGGTTCTTGCGAGATTCCTGACTTGATTCTAACCCTGATGCTAACTGGACTGACCTGACCTAGTGTCTATGGGAGAGAAATAACTCCATGCATGTCGACAATATTGTAGAATAATTATTGTGGAAATGGGCAAAATGGAATGCCGAAATAATGAATGCAAAGGGAAAAATAGTTTCAGCCAGAAAAATACACAAATCTGATGAATAAATGTTCATGCACAAGTGGTGGAAAAAATACACACAAAAAATATGTTGTCTCCCTTCTTTTATTGACCTCTGAAGATAAAGAAAGATGGTATAGAAACACATACATAAAACAGAGAAACCAACATGATGTCATCAAAAAGAAAAAATATCTAATCATAATGGCTGGCGAAAGAACCAAGATGTAAAATAACACTTTCCTGTGATATATGCAAATTTTACATATCAAAGTATAAATTTTGACCAAAAATGTATGTCAACACAAACCTTACTAAAAAATACACTTACTTAATGAAAAATTGAAGTACTTTTATAAAAAAGACTTTTTGGTATAATAAGATGATAAAGAAGCAGAAGGTCAGAGGAATTGACCCTCTGATATTTGCCCCGCAACATTAGTAGTACCTAGGGGCCCTTCAGGGCGCCACTCACGCATTTTCTAAAAACTGGATGTTTACTTTTCAGCTCGCGTGCTTTGTTTCTTATTGCATATCAAATTGGTTCTTGTATATAAAACTCACATAGACAAACTGATAAAGTATAGCCTTTACCTCTTGCCTGTTCTAATAATAGATTTCTCGGAAAACTTGATATTTACTTTTCAGCTCACATCAATGTGTGCTTTGTTTTTTCTTAATGCACTGTAAACTAGTTCTCCTATATAAATCTCACATAGGTAATTGATGAAATATAGTCAACTTGCTTCTTCCAAACTTCATGTTTACTTTTCAGCTCACATGCCTAGCTTGTGTCTCTTAGTGCACAGTAAACTAGTTCTTGTACATAAAACTCACATAGACAAACTGATAAAGCATAGCCCCTACCTCTTGCCTTTTTTAAAAATCGACTTCTCAGAAAATTTTATATTTACTTTTCAGTTCAATGTTTTGTACATGTGTAGTATGTTTTTTCTTAGTGAACTGTAAACTAGTTCTAGTCTATAAATCTCACATAGGCAGTTCATGATATATAGACAAGATGCTTGCTTTTGAAACTTTCGTAGTGTGCATGGAAACTAGCTTGTTAGAGTGCTAGTGGTAGTATTGATGCACTTAGACAAGTGGTTCTAGTATATAAAACTCACATGGACAAACTGATAAAGTATAGCCTCTACCTCTTGCCTTTTCTAAAAATAGACTTCTCCGATTCTTAGTGCACTGTAAACTAGTTCTCATGTACAAATCTCACATAGACAGTAGATAAAATATAGAAAAGGTGCTTTCTTTTGAAACTTTCATAGTGTGCATGAAAACTAGCTTCTTACAGTAGAAATGATATTATCAATGCACACAAACAAGCGGATAGAATCAAATAACAAACAGATGTTGGTTTCCAACGTGTAACTTTATCAACTTCTCCAAAAACTTGATGTTTACTCGTAAGCTCGATTTTCTGACATTGTGTAACAAACAAAGTACATGCTTAGCTTGTTTTTTCTTAGTGCACTGTAAACTGGTTCTTGTATACAAAACTCACATAGGCAAATTGATGAAATATAGCTCTATCTCTCGTGCTGTCTAAAAATAGACTTCTCAGAAAGCTTAATGTTTACTTTTCAGCTCGACATTCTGGCGTTTTGTACATGCCTAGCATGTTTTTCTTAGTGCTCAGTAAACTGGTTCTCATATGTTTATCTTACAACTAGCTTTTTAAAGTGTGAATGGTAGTATCGATGCACATAGACAAGTTGATGGAATAAAATAACAAACAGAAGTTGTTTTCAATGATGTAACTTAATCAACTTCTCAGAAAACTTGATTTTTACTTCTAAGTTCAAAGTTCTGACATTTTTTAGGAAACTACATTGCATAGCTTGTTTTACTTAGTGCGCAGTAAGCTAGTTCTTCAACATAAATCTCGCATAGACAAAAGTTGATGGACTATAGTCTTATCACTTCTACCTATTGAATTTTCCAAAAAATAGACTTATTAGAAAATTTGATGTGCACTTTTCAGCTTGCATTCTGACATTCTTTAACAGGGCATATGTGTAGCTTGTTTTTCTTTATAGGCATAAACTGGTTCCTAAGTCATAGCTAAAATATGAATGTCACATAGACAAATTGATTAGATATGGTCAACTCACTTATTCTCTTTCAAAGCTCTCATAACATGCATGACAATTGATTATTTAAAATAGTATTGATGCAATCACTGAAGTGCCCATCTAGGGCACTAATCAAGCAGGTTCTGAAAATAGACCTCTCAGAAAACTATGCAGAAGTACATGTTAGCTTGTTTTTCTTGCTACACAGTAAACTGATAGTCCTAGCTGATATATGAATCTCACATAGATAAATTGCTGAATTAGGGCCAACTACTCTTTCTTCTTGGAAACTACTTCTCACAGTTCGTTGCAGTGCAAATGAGAGTATCGATGCATATACACAAATCAATGAAATGCAGCTTGTACTGACATAACACATTTTCTAAAAATAGACTTCTGGGCATTGTCGTTAATTTTTAGTTCAGCATTCTGGAGTTTTTGAGCAAAGTACATTCCTAGCTTGTTTTTCTTAGTGCAAAGTAAACTGGTTCTCATACATAAACCAAAATGGATGAAAAATAGCTAAATTGCTTCTACCGCTTGCATTTTATAGAAGTTGACTTCTCAGAAAACTTGATGTCTATTTTTCAGCTCAATATTCTGGCATTTTGCAACAAAATAAATGTGTAGCTTGTTAGTGCACAGTAAACAATTTCTTGCATATAAATCTCATATGGACAAAAATTGATGGAATATAGTCGAATTGCTTCTACTGCTCGCATTTTCCAAGACTCTACTTCTCAGAAAACTTGATGTTTACCTTTCAGCTCAGCATTTTGATGCTTTTTAATTATGCAGAAGGTACATGCCTGTCTTGTTTTTCTTAATACATAGTAAACTGGTTCTCAACTCGTAGCCAATAAATGAATCTCACATAGACAAATCAATGAAAAATAATCAACTGCATCTTCTGTTTCCAAATACTATTAATGTACATGATAAATGTTCTTTGAAATAGAGTATTGATGCAATTAATGTAGCTCCCCTTTAAGACATCACTCAAGCAGTTTCTAAAAATAAACTTCTCGCAACACTTGATACTTAATATTCAGTGCAGCATTCTGGCATTTTCAACCATGCAGAAGATATATGCTTAGCTTGTTTTTGTTAATGCACACTAAACTGATTCTCAAGTTATAGCTAATATATGAATCTTACATAGAGAAATCAATGAAATGCAACCAACTCAATTCTTCTCCTTCCAAAGTCTCCTGACATATATAACTGGTTCTTTGAAATAGAGTATTGATGCAATCACTGAAGCACCCCTAAGGGTGCCAATCAAGCAGTTTCTAAACATAGACTTCTCAGAAAACTATGCAGGAGGTACATGAGTAGTTTGTTTTTCTTGGTACACAGTAAACTGATTCTCAAGTTGTAGCTAATATATGAGTCTAACATAGACGAATCCATGAAATATGGCCAATTCATTTTTCCTCGTTAGAAACTTTCTTGGTGTCCAAGAAAACTGGTTTCCACAGTTTTGTTACAGTGCAAATAAGAGCATCAATGCTGATAGAGAAATCCATGAAATACAGCTTGTTCTTTCTTTTTCAGAGTTTGTCAACATGCATGAAAACTCAGTGGGTGCACAGGAAACTAGTGCTAAAATCGATGCACATATATGAATCTCACATAGGCAAATCAATGAAATGTGGCCAAGTGTTTTTCCTCAATAGAAACTGGTTCTAACAGTAGTTTTTACATTGAAAATGGGAGTATCTATGCGCATGTACATATCAACGAAATATAGATTCTACCTGCATATTTTCTAGAAATAGACTTCTCAGGAAACTTAATTTTCTTTTTAGCTCAGCATTCTAGCATTTTGTAACAAAGTGTATATGTAACTTGTTTTGATTACTGCCTGCACAGTGAGCTGATTCCAAATTTGTAGCTCACATAGACAATTTGCTTTTCAAAATTCTCCTAACAAGCACGACAACTGGTTCTTTGTAATAGAATATTGATAAAATCACTGAACTACTCATGCAGTTTCTAAAAATAGACTCCTCAAAAAACTTGATGTTTACTTTTCAGCTCGACATTCTAGCATTTTTTAACCATGCAGAAGGTACATGCCTAAGTTGTTTTTCTTAGTACACAGTAAACTAGTTCTCAAGTTGTAGCTTATGTATGAATCTCACATAGACAAACATAAAGCTGAGGTAGCTGTTGTTGCTGTTGAAGTAGCTGCAGAAAACCATTGCTGCTGAGGTAGCTGAAGCAAGTCCTGCTGTTGCAAGTGTGGTAGCCTTGCCGGCTGAGAAAATATCAAGATGCTTTTGGCGAAGGCACATCTGCTAAGCTGCTAAAAATGTAGATGGCCTAATGTCCACTTCGAGTTTCAGAAATTTGTCCTAGAGAACTATTTTAAGATTCATAATGTGCTAATCACAATACAACTTTAGAAAGTCTGCAAATACTGAGAGTTGACTCTTCATGACTCATTGAAATTTGATTATTGATTGATATTCAAAAGATCATCGATGCATAGAGCTGAAAATTTATTTTTTTTTGAAAAATTTGTTTTGAATTCAATTTTCTATGTTATAAATCACTCAACCCTTAGTCTTCCATCAGCAATAAACCAGAAATTCAAATATTTTTTAAACATTCAGCTCAAATTCAGCATTTTTTTATGAGAATCTTGACGTTTTTCATCCAATAGCAACTAAAAATTCAATTATTTCCAAAAATTTACTTTAAATTCAATATTTTTGACAAAAATTTCAACATTATTCATCAAAAAATTACTCAACCTCTAGATTTTTCAACAATCCTCAAGATTTTTAATGAAAAATCATTCAAAATTCAAATTTCTTTTAGAAATTCAGTTCAAAACTCAAAATTTTGTCAAAAATCAACTTAGAATTTAATTTTTCCTGAATACTTTGTTTTAAAATGCAGATTTTTCTGCTGAAAATTACTCAGCCCATTAGTTCTCCATCAAAAATTAACCACAAATTCAAATATTATGCTAAAATTCTGTTTGAATTCAGTATTTTTTGATAAAAATCTAGATATTTTTAATCAAAAGTCACCAAAGATTCAATTATTTCCAAGAATTTAGTTCAGATTCAATATTTTTCGACAAAAATCTGAACATCATTAGTTAAAAATTACTCAAAGTTCAAAGTTTTCAAAAATTTAGTTCAAATTCTTAAATTTTCCACTAAAATCTCAACATTTTAAATCAAAAATCACCTAAAATTCAAATTTATTTCAGAAATTCAATTCAATACTCGAAGTTTTCATCTAAAATCAACCTGAAATTCAGTTTTTCTTGAAAAATTGTTTCAAATTCAATTTACTTGTTAAAAATTAGTCAGCCGTTCAGTTTTTCATCAAAAATTAACAAAAAATTCAATTGTTTTCCAAAAATTTTAGTTCAGTTTTAAGCAAAAGTCCATTTTAAGATTGCATTTTCTTTTCGAAACAATTAATTCCACATCCATAAGACACATTATTTATACAAAGTTTGAAAATTATGAGAACATTGATGAGGAAAATTCGACCTTCAGTATTAAAATTTTGCACTGAAAAGCTAAAAATCTGGTAATTAATGGCTTTGCAGTTCGAAATTCTTGATTTACAAATTTCAAAGACATAATTTTTGCGAAGAACTGTTTTTACAGCAATCAGCAAATGATGTTCAGCTTAATTTCATGGATCAAAAAATTAAATAAAGAATGTTGAATTGTTATCACAATATGCTCAATTACTTTTACTGTATTATGTTACAACATTCCTGAAGATCCACATTGATACTTAAATTTCTGATAACATGAAGTTTTTTGTTAATTGATGAATGCTGTAATGAGTCGATGATATTCGATCTGGGCACTGCATATTCTTCAATCCAATCTTTGAGTTCCAATGTGAAAATCCAAAACCCCTCATAGCATTGAGCTGCTTGTAGGTTTATTAACTAATTCTTATCTTAAGTATCTTGGCTGTATTCAGCTTTCATTTGCTGATCAGCTCTATTCCAAAAATATTCTATTCTATTACAAAAATGGCCTATCAGCACTGTAGGTGCATGTGCCTCAACAATTGAGGTTAATAATGATAGAAACGTGATTGATTTATTCCACAGCATGAGTATCTCTACTTGAGAACTTATTATTGCTTCGAACTCTCTGTATAAAAATTTCAGAAGCTGCAGGAATAATCAATCAATACATCACAATCTAATTATATTAAGACGAACACTTGAAAATGAGTTACGGCATTTGATCTTTCATTGCTTTTGAAGAAACAAGTTTATGATGATGCAATCTACATATGTTTTACACCTGTTGTTTGCATGAATCAAAATTATTGCACCATCAATATTGTACATAGTTCACATCATATATACAATCCAGTCGTCACAGAATCAATATTGTACATAGTTCACATCCTATAATCCAGTCGTCACAGGAAAGCAGCTACCAGATAAACACTAAGCTTTACAGATTTATTAATTAATTAAAATTGCATGACTTCATCAATTTGCTTTGGTGACATTATGCAATAGTTACAAGCATGTTTACTCCAAGCATCCTCTCTTTTACAATCTGTCATAAAATTTGTGATGAAATATTCATGCTTCTTCCTACATACAAGACCTATCCATGAATTGGAATGAGACATTGTCATAAAATTGAGGATGAGGATTAGGATACACCCATTGAGGTTATTCTGTAGAAAATGACGCCGATTTGCTTGTGTATCTACTTACTGTGCAACAAATTTCAGGTAATTGATGTTGTTTCGGTGATTTGGCACATGAAATTACCTTGTTCTATCGTTAGAAACTAAACTAAGAAGTGGAAAATCCTTGGATTTTTGTCACCGACTGTTGGCGACAGTAGGTGACTACACTTCTGAACAGGACTTGGCGCCCTGAAGGGCCCCTAGGTACTACTAACATTCTTGAAACAGTTTTTAAGGAGCATTAGAGGGTCATAAAGTCTAACAATCTAACCATACATGTAATTGGGGTTGCTTGCTTTTGCCAATTGCGCTGATCCAAAAGCGCCACATGTCATATGCACCATTGTCATATGCCCTATTAGCAAATGCGCCATGTGTTAAATGCCCCATTTGCAAATGGGCATTGTTCATTCGCGCCATAATTCTAATTGGACACTGAAAAGATAATATCAAATGAGAAATGTAATCATTATTGAAGACAACACAAACTAGGCAAAACAGCATTGTAAATTATTGTACAATCCTACAGGACCACACAGCTAGTCAATTAGCCACAGAGTTGTAAATTATCAGAAAGAAATTATGTCCCATTTGGAACTTCAGAATTTTTTACACTCAAGCTACAGTATGATCAGGGTGAAATTAGTGCTATTGATTTTATGACCAGCATAGCTCATAATTTGGCTGATCCTTTGGCGTATTAAATAATGTAACTAACATTTATGTCTTGCTTATTTTGACTTTGGAACTCAAGTGGTAAGATCTGGAGCAAATGTTTACTTTTACTGCTTCTGAACAAATTCGAATTATGAAGGTGCTGGTCACAGGATTATCTTTTTAAGTCATATACAGTAGATAAACTCTGATATAGATTAACCACATAAGTCTGAGAAAAATAAACATACTGCAAAAAAATCTGTACAAAAAATGCTTCCTAAGCGATTTCTGGAGACAATAGTCATCTTTGTCACTCTTTCTATTACCGGTTTACTCATTGTCTTTTCTATGATGAATGAAAACACCAAGGCGCATTTGCAAAAAGCGCAATCGCAGTGGGCGCATTAAACACACGGGGCAAATGCATAGGGCGCATATAAAAATGGTACACTTGAAAATCGGCGCAATTGGCTAGGGCGCAAATGAGAATGCGCAATTGACATTGGCGCATATGGCTACAAACAGTAATTGGGGGGGGGGAGGAAGTGCTATTGGAACCTCCTCCCAGAAATCATCGACCATATGGCTACCCATTGGGTGACTGTCCCTCCCACCAGGATTTTCCAATCCAATGGGTACAATGGGTAGCCATATGGTATTTGCAGGGACCCCCACACTTTTTGTCAGGAAAACACTGAAAAATGTCAATTTTTCGACAAAAAATTTCAATTTTCGAACAAAAATGGTGAAAAATGTGGATTTTCTTGGCGCTTTGTGCCATGAATACTTTTTTTTTTTATTTTTTTAGGAAAAAATTACTATTTTTTGAACTATTTTTCGGACTTTTCTTGTGAAAAAATCGATTTTGTTTTCCTTGAGGGACCCATCCCCCTAAAATTTTGGGAATTACTGACCCCTGGCCCCAAAAAAGTCGCCCAATCCCACAGACCTTGGAGACTCATTACATGTATGAATCTAACAGTTTAAATCAATGAAATAAAAAAAACTTTTTTTGGGACACAATTTTTACTTATTTGGGGCACAATTTTTACATGTTTGGGACATACCTGTTAGACCTCCGACCAGTTGGGGGGGGGGGGGGGTAAATCCGAAATTTGGGGGGGGGGTAGAAAAAAGTCGAAATTTTTCCCAAAAAAGGCCAAAAAACATACACTTTTTTGCAAATTTTTTTAATTTTTTCCAAACTTGGGGGGTTGGGGGGTAAATGGTTTTGGGTACAGGGTTGGCCAAATTGGGGGGCCCCAACCCCCCCCCCCCCAAGTACAGGTATGATTTGGGACAGATTTTTTCTGAATTTGCTATGCTTAAGCATTGCTTTCATGACACATTTTTTGCTGTTTCTGGACATGATTTTCACCTGTTTGGCCCACATTTTTCTACAAAAGTCATGGTAAATCACATTGGGAAAATGTGAAAAACTTGTCATGAGAACAATGCTTAAGCATAGGGAATCAACAAAAAATGTGTATCAAATAAGTAAAAATCGTGTCCCCTAAAAAAGTAGTGAACCTGTAAAACTATTAGATTCTAAGAGTTGGACTAAAATTTTTTGGGAGACATTGCATTATGAATTCCAATGTTTGAATCAGGCAAGGCATAATTTCTACATCAAGCTTTGAGAATACTTTCTACATAAAGTGATAGGTTTACTTCTTACATGAAGCTTCAGGTGTACTTTTTTCATCATGGTGAAAAGCTTTAAGCATACTTTCTACATGGAAGTCGAATTTTACAGGTTAAAAGCTTTGGGCGTACTCTCTACACATGAGTATGACCCAGCACACTATAAGAGTTCAGTTCTTCAATTATACTTTCTACATCCCATCTAACCACTCACACAGTTAATGTGGTATACTTTGATGCCCATGTTTTGTAGATGGGTATCCCCATGAGTATAACTACTGTTAGAATTGTTTTTTATTGTTTCGGTTAAAATGCTATCACCAACATCGGATTTTCTATGTCAGTTGGCTGAAGTTCATGCAACCACCCAATTGCATATACTTCATGTAATCTATTTCTAATTTACCTGGTCCACTCTGTGATAGTTCAGTTCTTGACTGAGGTTTGTTGTTGTTTCCAGGTCTGGGTGATGACTGCTGCAGTGGATCCAATGCATAGCCAAAGAACAGTTCTAACTAATCAACCCAACTACAGTTGTTTGCTTATCAGGAAGAAAGCACCTGTACAACAGCTCAATTGATGTCTGCTCAGCATATAATGAAAATTACATTTTTGTCACCCTATCCCATTTAATTCTTACCTCCTGCTTGAATGCATATAAGACCTACTATTAGTGCATAAAATTACCTAGCATAGCAAATGTTGAAGGTCATTTCATTCAACCCAGGGTGGTGCACAACAGGGGGTGGGGGTGGCTGCCCCCCTCAATTGAGGCAGTATGCACACAATATATCTGCATAAAATAAAGATTTTCTAGGGCTATTCAGTAAAAAAAACCTAGTCTGCTGCCCCTATGAAAAAATCCTGTGCATGGCCCTGATTCGACCCTATCAGTAATTGGGTCTTTGTTATTTTCTTCATCATTGTTCAGAAAGGAGCCCCAGATGTTTGTCATCTATATAATCTTGAACAGATATATCAACATCTTATCAGCAATACAGCCTTATTTGTCTGTGCAGACTCTAATGTGTGAGTGACAAGGAAATCTAGTCGAATCTTTTGATGACATCAAAGCTTCACCTGGTTTTAAACTTGAGTATCATAGGTGGCGCAAAAGCATCAACCTATAATATACTTGGCCCTCAAATTTCAGGTCCCCCCACCCTAGTGCCAAAACAGTAAGAGCTAGAACCTTCGGGTTTTTCTCATAATTTTGGGCATAGAGGCAAACTATGAGGTGCCTTTTGTCCTTTCACCTCAATCTGCAAGTGGTGCTTGATGGAGCCCCAAGAACATGAAAAAACGCACTTTCTAGCCCCCCCCCCCAGTTCCACCATGCCCAGCAATGGGTGAGCCATATCCAAGCTCCATACCTCAGTCTAAGCATGTTGGGGGTGCATTCTCAAATGCTATTTTTCATTTTTTAAAAATATGGTCTCAATCCAATTATATGGTGGTCCAAAGTCCCCGAAAATGCGAAACTCCCCAATTTTGTTATATAATACTTGAGGCTTCAAAAAAATAATTTTTTGCAGCATATTGCTTTATGGTGCCCTTTCAACTGAACAAGTAGGGTTATTGTAATTTTTGGTTTAAGGGTTTTCCACCAAAATGAATTTGATGAACCCAGTCACTTTACCCAGAAAATTATTCAGGGTGTAAATCAGCATATTTTTGTGATTTTTTTTGACGAAGAGCATTTGAACCATGGGGAATATAATGAATGTGATCACTTTTCACAAAAAATTATCCCCGATGTAACAAAGCATATTTCTGTGATTTTTTGGTGAAAGAGGTTTTTGACCATTGGAAATTTGATGGTCATGGTCATTCAACTCCAAAATTTATTCCAGATGTAAACAAGCATATTTTGGTGATTTTTTGGTGGAAGGGGTTTTTGACTGGAAAATTCACTCTATGCATCACTTTTTACACAAAAAATTATCTGGGGTGTAAACAAGCATATTTTCATAATTTTGTGGAAGGGCTTTTCAACTATTGATGCACATAGGGGGTAGGAGGGGTAAACCCCCATATCTGACACCCTGGCCACCTCCCTGGCCAATAAAATCGTCAAAACACCCCACCCTGAACTTTTTTCAAGACAGCTTTTTTGTGATTTTTGTGCATATTTTGTATGAAAAACAACCTTGTAGAATTTTTTTCATTTTTTTGCTTACCCACCCCCTACCCCCTGGGAATAAGGTCCATGGACCCTCCCCCTTGGAAAATCTTTGCCGTGCATGTCTGTTTTCAACCATGGGGAATTTAATGAATGCAATCATGTTACACAAATGATTATTCCAGGTGTAACCAAACATATTTTTGTGATTGTTTGTTGGAAAAATGTTTTGGAATGAAATGACTTCAATGGATGCAGTCAATTTACTCAAAAAATGGTCATTAATGTAAATGAAGGCACTCCCATGACTTTTTGGAGGAAGGGTATTTTGACCATTGGGAATTAAATGGATGCAGTTGTTCTACACAAAAAATTATCTGGAGTGTAAATAAGCATATTTTCTTGATAGTCTCCTGCAAGGAGTTTTGAACCATGGGGAATTCAATCAATGTGGTCACTTTATGCCAAAAAATAATCCTGTGTGTAAACAAGCACATTTTTGTGATTTTTTGTGGAAGGGGTCTTCAATCATGGAAACTTAATGAATGTGATCATTTTACACACAAAAGTATATTGAGTGTATACAAATGTATTCCTGCAATTTTTCGAGGGAGAGGTTTCTGACCATAAGGAATTCGATGGACACAGTCACTTCACAAAAAAAATTTTTCTGCGTGTGAACAAGGGTATTTCTGTGGTTTATGAGTAGACCATTCCCTGATCATGAGAAAATCAATAGAAATAGTCACTTTACACTATGTTCACAACATATGAGTTCTATGCAGCTTACACATCTTTTACTTTTATCGAAAGTGAGAATTTGATGCATTAAGATTGTTTTGTATTGTTTTTTTTATTTTTGATGACCAAATTTAAAACTTCAATGTGCTTCTATGAAGATTTTCATGCATGGCTGGGGCCCATTAAAAAAAGGTGGACCAGTTTATTAGAAAATGCCCTGATAGGGCAGAAAAAAGAAGAATATACTTGATTGGATAGTTGCCAAGCTACAAAATGAAGTGGACTAAATTTTTGAGAATATGGAAAAAATTCTATGTTGTTAAAGTGGATTTTCATTCTTTCTCGAAAAAAATTTTTTTCATGTCTGTGAAGAAGTATATGGTGCAGCTGAGTGCATCAACACACTTTCCAAGCAAACATGTGCATCTCCAAAATTTTGAGGGTGGTGCACCTTGGTTTTTTGCATTTCTTGAGACAAAAAATTCGAAAAATGTTGAACAAAAAATATTTTTTCGATAATTTTTCCAGTTTCAAAACCTTTGGGTTAGTTTGTACCCTCATGTCTTCCCTCACACATGTGTGCTTCCAACTGTGTTGAACTTTTTTACTGAATTTGGTGTCAACAAAAGGAATCAACTATGGAAAAGTGGCACATAAAATGCCACTCAACTTTTTAAAGAAAAAGCTACAGCACCAAGTTTTCTTAGAATTAAATTGATTGTGTAAGATATGCCTAATTGACTCACTTTATTTAACATATTGTATTGAATTCACTCTGCAAATAACCAAGGTCCTGGTGCACTAAAGGGGTCTAAGCTCGAGCCCAAAATAGTCTTTAACAGAAAGACTAGTCAGTTTGATTTCAAATTCTGAATGTCATCAGGACTATAGGGAGCTTAATGTTAAGATTATGGCTATAATATGTCTCCCTCACCATTTTTCAGCTAATTTGAGAGGCAGAAGTTTTGACTTGGTTCTGAGATAGAATGCAATTGGTTTACCATATTTTTACATCTGAAGTCATGTGCATATAAATTTTATATAGAAAAACTTCACTGTAGTTGAGGCCAGGAGAAGGACAAAATGCAAGACACGGCAGAATATACTTTTTCACAGATATGGAAAGTTTTTTCGAGAAAGAATGAAAATCTAATATAGAGAAAGTAGATTTTTCCCAACTTTAACCCAAGTTCTCAAAAATCTAGTCCATTTCTTTTTGAAGTTTGGCAATCATACATGCACAGCATATAAGTTCTTCTAGGGGTCAGCCAGGACAGGGAGTGGAATACAAAATTTTTTTCATTCTTGTAAATGAAAAGAATGGTCTCAAGAAGTCTTCTAACTTCCAAGCAGCAAATTCTTCGACCTGTATTAGTCAGATATTTGAAATTATTTGCTTAGGCAGCACTTTTCAAAGTTTTCTTGTTACTTTTCTTGGAATTAAGAATGATTTCTCTAGAAACATTGTTAAACAACAGCATTATTTCCATTTTTATGACGACTTTTCTCTTCTTTCTTGCTCATTTTACTCCATCATCTTCTCAATCGTTGTTGGAAAAGTCAAATATGCTGGGGGTCAATAAAAATCTGCTGGGAGTCGACCCCCCCCCCAAACCACCCATGTACATGTATGTTGGCAACTATCCAATCAAGTATATTCTTCTTTTTCCTTCCCCAATGGGGCATTTTCTAATGAACTAGTATTACATCTTACTGCATAGTTTTTGTAAGGCCCATTATATTCGTCCTAATCATAAAAAATGGCCTTTCCTGAGTCAGGAAAGCTCAATCAAAGAATCTTGGACCCTGACACAATCCATAATCCTGAAATCAGGATCAGGATAGTGTTACCGATCTGATAAGGAAAGGTGTTCCTGATGTCTTCCTTATGGGGAAAGGATGGTTTTCCTGACGTGGGGAACAAAGTACAATCCTTCCAAACTTTTTAGGGATCAAAGCTACAAGCTACAGTAAATACACATCAAATGCATAATGGCTTTGGCCTGCCTATCTTCCTAGTTGTATCTTTCGGTGATTAGAATTGAAAATAAAGTAGTGAAATTAACAAAAAATAAGATTGGCTACCAGATAAGATGAAGTAGTCAACTATGAAATAGATTTTTCCATGATTTTTGGTGAAATATACACACTTTATGCAAAAGCAATCCTTTGCAACTAGAGAAAGTTCTAATACTGTTACCATGTTTGTTTATAACAAAACAGCAGATTTGCTGCATTTGTTGATTGATTCCAGCATTCTAAATTTTAAAAAATTAATTGAATCTTCAAGAAATTGATCAATTTTAATTTTAAACCTTATTAAGTAAAAAAAATTTAATTTAAAATTTGAAATTTTTGAATTTGAATTTGAAAAAATTTTTAAATTTAAAATTGGATAATTTTGAAATTCAAACTTGAAGAATTTTAAAATTGAAAATTGAAAAATTTTAAAATTGAAAAATTTTAAAATTGAAACATTTTAAAATTGAAGAATTTTAAAATTGAAAATTGAAAAATTTTAAAATTGAAAATTGAAAAATTTTAAAATTGAAAATTGAAAAATTTTAAAATTAAAAATTAAAAATTTTAAGATTGAAATATTGTAGAACTTGTCACATATAGCAGAAAATGTGGCTTCTGCCATTGGCAGAAAGCTTCACTATGAGCTGAGACCGAGTGTAACTCGTTCAAACCTGCTGTTAAAGCATAAAGCAGCTATGTGCTGATCAATGTTGTTGCTTCCCAGCAGGCAAACAACACGATACAGTACCACAGACTAAAGAGCATCTCAGGTTGTGTATGTGCATTGACTGATGTCTCCCAGGCATCAGTTCACACAAAACATCAACAGACATGCATGGCAAGAATTCCCCAGGGGAGGGTCCATGCACTTTTTCCAGGTGGTGGAGGGGTGGGCGAGCAAAAAACAAAAGAGTCCAGCTAGCCTGCTTTCATACAAAATATGCACAAAAATCATCAAAAAAGCTGTCTTGGAAAAAGTTCAGGGGAGTGTGCTTGACGATTTTTTTTCAGCCAGGGGGGTAGCCAGTGTCTCAGGCATGGGGGTTCACCCTTTCCACCCCCCTATGTACATGTATGAACACCAACTCTTTGAAAAGAGCCACAGGTGGTAGGGTGATGGCACCAACAACCATCTACTCCTCAAGTGGCAAACTCAAAAGGCCAATAGTAACCTGGTGCTGATGTCAATGGTAGGGTCATAAAGCAACATGTGAGCTCAGTGCTGACTGCTGGTGCCCCGGGCTTGAGTACCAGAGTGACATGTTCCAGCTGGAAATGTCAAGGGTATGGGTCGAAGACCACCATACCTGTACAGGAATATGAGATGTTGCCCCTGTGGATGGCAGGAGTAGAGCTGCGAGACCAACAAACCCCACTATGGTAACATGAAATGATACTGTAGCTGATGTCAGGGATAGGGTCTATGAGACCAACAAACTTCAAACAGTGACACCTAATATTGCTGTTGCTGAGGTCAGGGATAGGGCTTGTGAGACCAAGCACCCCAATGCAACAATGTGAGCTGCAGTGGTTGCAGATGTCAGGGGTAGGGGCTGTAAGGCCAACAAACCCGGAACAGCAACATGTAATGTTGCCATTGCTGACGTCAGCGGTTTGGCCTGTGAGGCCAGCTGTACAGCAGCAAGAGATGCGGCTGATGCAGAAGTCAGGGGTAGGATTTGGAAGACCAACAAACCCTGAACAGTAATATGTGATGTTGCTGTTGCTGACATCAGGGGTAGGGCCTGTGAGGCCAGCTATTCCAGGGCAACAGCTAGAGGCAGAAGATAAGTGACCTTACAGTAAGCAGACATGAATGAAATAAATGATACTTAAGTATGGGTGTCATATTTTAGCGCTTTTGTGTGTATAAATAAAATGTGAATTTTATTTTGTTTTTGGAATAAAATGGAATGATAGAAAAAAATTTGGAATGAAATGGAATGATAGAAAGAATTTGTTTTAGAATGATGTATGGATAAGAAAGGGAATGAATGATTGTTGATTTGGTTTTTTTGAGATATGAGAAAGTTGGTTTTGGGAAGTGAAAATGTGCATTTTGAAAGATAAGTGGTTTGAAAATTGAGTTTTTTGGTCACGCAAAATGGGACATACAATAAATGAAGGGTAAAGAAAACAAAAAGTGTGATACAAAAGATGAGAAAGAGAAAAATTTGATGCATATATATGTTAAATGTCTCAACAGTAAATTTGAGCTTATCTCTTATCTCAAACTGAGCATTGTCAGAGTCACTCAAAGAGAGTGACTCGGAAATCTCAGCTTGAGATAAGAAAAAGAAAAGAGTACTGTACACAAATAACAATCACAATCATGCATGACATTCGGGATCAAACATTGAGGGTATAGTGTATCTTGGGGTTCTGAACCATCCAAAGTTAAGGGGTTGTAGACCTCCAAAACTGTGATACTCAAGTACCCACTTACAGGTATACTGTAGCTAGAGTGTGTGTTTTAAACAGGCATACTGTAACTAACCCAGAGCTGAGGCGGACCGTATACCACTCAGAAGATGGAGAAAGAAGAGGAAACAAAAATGAAGAAAAGAAAAAAATGAAAGGTTACTAAGAGAAAGAAGAAATGGAAGCCCAAGAAATAGGTACTTAATCTGAAAAAGGTTTACCAGTTGTAATAGCGATTTACCCTATTTAGGGGAAGGTTTACTCAAATGTAGAGAGATTACCCAACTTGAGTGATGTTTGCCCAAATCCAGGTAGATTTACCTGACTTAAGGGGATGTGTACCCAAATTGACCTAGATTTTTTTCAGCCTTATAGGCGATTCTCCAGCCTTAAGGGTGATTTTCCAGCCTCAAGGGCGAATTTATAGCCTCGCCATGTCACATATAGCAGAAAATGTGGCTTCTGTCATTGGCGGAAAGCTTCGCCATGTCACCTGTAGTGGGGTCATGGGACTGGCACTAAGGTGTGGGCTTTTCCACTATTGGACCTAAGCCAGTCAGTATACTGGCTATAGAAGAAACTACATGTACTGTGGTGCTGCTCTGTGGTTACTACTGTAGAATAAGGACAATGCCACCAGGTTAGTGGTGACCAATATTGGTCCTGTTCAGTGTGAAAAATGAACAGGGCCATCTGTAAGATGACCTAGAAGCTGGGATCCCAATTGTGAACCAAGAGACCCCTTGTTGACCCAATCTCAGGGAGGTGAACTACCGGTAACTAGGGGAGGAAAACCTGCTTAAAAAGGAATGACCTCGACTACCCCTAACAATAATGTACCCTGAAACTTACCCAGTCCAGCTGGTGGGCTTGGGCAAACAATTGAATAGGAGGCGGGGGTCATGTGGAAGGGGGATGGTGGATCTGGGTGGATCGGCTAAAGCAGCTCAACAGCATCTGGTAGATGGTTTTATTTGAAATAACAATGACTGGAATCCAGTACAAAGATGAGGAGGGAGGCGAAAATATGTAAATAAATATGATGTGAAGGGCAGGGGTAAGTCAGGGAAGTGAGATGGCGCTAATACAAGGGCGAACTAATAAAAGAAAATATAAATTGTGCGAGTGATGGCTAAAATAGTGAAGACACTGAAAACACAGAAATGAGCAAAATTATAGAATGACACATACTTTTAAGCACTCTGTCGTCTACACTAAAACTTGGGCAGAATTTATGATGCCCAGGCCAAAAATCTGCTGAGATAAAGCTGCAGAAAGGGCCTATGTGCACATAGGCACTTGCCCAGTTTGAATATGTTAAGCATTTGGGCCGACTTAGTACCTGTGCCGAACATATGAAAGTCTTTTGGCTAAAGTTTCCACAGATATTTGTTTTGCATCAGCAGGAGGGAAGCTCACTTTGTTACACAAGGGGCATGTTATGTGAGCCAAAATAGCTGTGAGCAAGGAGTGCCCTTTGAAGGAAACTTTTAGCTAATGGGCCGTACTGTAGCAGACACAAAATGGAACAGAATAAAATAAATGAGGGAACACAAATGAAACAGAAAAGCATAAAGTGACAAATGATCAAAAATAATAAAAATGACAAATGATTAAAGTAAAAAATATCAGAGTGAGAAATCATGTGACATTGATAATCATGATCAGCACAAGACAAATTGAAGAAAAAATTTTATTTGAAAATGTACAAATTTTAAAACTTAATATTAAAAAATTTTAAAATTTAAACTTGGAAAAAAAATTAAGTTTAAAATTCAAGATTAAAAAATTTGAAATCAAAAATTTTTTAATTGAAAATCTTAAAATTCAAACTATCTTGATTCAAAAAATTCAAAATTAAAAAATTAGAAAATTTACAATTGAACAATTTTAGAATTTAAATCAAACAATTTTGAAAATTTTAAAATTTAAAATAAAAGAAATTAATTTATGGGAGAATTAAAATATGGCAAAAAACAACAAAATAATGTAACCACATGCATGTTAACACGCCAAAAAGAAATAATATAATGTACAAGATCAATAAAATGTATAAAATCTACTGCCTGAGCGTCTTGATTTATACAACTTACTCTTCTGAATATCTAATCTTACTGAAAAATATTTGTCATGTAGTTTTCCCGAACCCAAAATTTACGGACGTTCATGACAACTTTACCTGGCCCTTTCTTTTCCTGATCCTTATCGGGTCAGGAACTCATGATTAAGGATCAGGATTACTGATTACTATACATTAGCCTTTATTCAGGCAGTTGGTAAGAATTTCTGAACAATTAGGGCGTCATTCTTCATTTCTCCAGTTAGTGTCAGCTTACGTTTTGACAGTCTCTTAGGCAACTTTACAAACTTTCATTTTTTAACAAAATTGATTTGCACATTTGTGCATGATTTTCCAATCTTTTGCGTGATTGATGGTTCTATCGTCTTATCTATCGTCTTATAAATGATTCCGGAAGTCCGTATGGTTCTATCGTCTTATAGTTGATTCCGGAATTCCGTACCCTTTTGAAATGGTTTGAATGAAAGATTGTCAATTTAGGTTGGCGAATTCGTGATGGTCACTGCTATATTAAAAAGAATAAGCCGGCTGAAACCATAAGATACGAACACTTCAGTTACCACACTTATCCTACTTCTACAAATTCATTACCGACCAGGCTTTCCAGCGCTGCAAGTTATACAAGGTGAGTGATACCTAGACTTCCGTGTCTACTATTTGGTCGGAGACGGAATATTTCGAACCATATGCAGTTTGGAACATTTCCGAGTAGCTTCACTGTTCATATTTACGGAAGTTTATTTCTCCTAGATGACGTAAATAACATTCCGAGCAGGACGGAAAAAAACTTGATATGGATGTCCAAAATAGACAATGATTCCTTGATAACAGAAACATTGGTTCTTACATTATAGGTTTGTGACCATGTCATAGAAAGACGCACTGAGGCGGCTAATTTCGCTGGCTGATTAAAGCTGACTATAGTTTTCAGAGATTAAACGCCAGTTATAGCTGATGATGAATTGTTTTGGTATGCATGTTGGCTGATTCATTACGGATTTCTTTAATTGGAGATTAAAATAATCGGTATACTCATTACCTGATAAGATTTTTTTCCGCACGCTATCTTTATAATCGTCTAGAAAATACCCAAAGCTTTTCTGCAAACGAAAGTTTTTCTCCATTCTAAGTTAGAATCTGTGAAAAATTTGTAAGATGAGCGAAGCAAAACTAATAGTTGCTACTGTCATTTTTGTGATTACTGCTGAAGATAAACAAATTTTGACTGATTTTTCAATTGACTCACTTTCTAGAGTTTGAAATTTTAGAACTCTGAAAAATGAGTCTTTTCAACTCGTATTCCTACAATAAAAGCTGTACATTTTCAGTCGAGGATCGTGTACTCATCGTCTCCCATTTTTTGCATTTTCCAGGTGGCCCTTGTCTAGCACATGTGATACGTTTATCATCTGTCTCCCAGTAACAAAATTTTGTTTGCAAAGTTCAGGAAGCTTCGAATGAAAGATAAAATTTCTGCATATCAATAAAAAATATCAATTTCGAGAGATGAGTAAAATTATCATGAAAACAATAAACGGTTAACTTTCCCGGTGAACTTTTGACGACATGAGCTTCCAAGATGTTGGGGGGAATTATATTGCAGAGATAATTAGCTTAGATTTTCAGTAGAAAAATGATGGAATTGAAGCAGAGAAAATTTAACTTCCTATACAGAGAGCTGTGATAAGTAACCCCGCCTCAAAATCAAATATTAAGGTAAATTGATGCGATAGGAAAGAAAATAATATTCATTTCATCTGAAAGCCAAAATTCGCATGGATTGAGCCAAATTATGGCAAAAAAATCTGAAAATTTTGCATGTAAAGTCAAGTTTTTCAAGCACTGATATACTCTTGATACGCACTATAAACTGATTTTTCCTACAGTATGCATTTGCCTTATTTACTCAGTTTACACATAATGTTTGACGTACATATATCTGCAGAAGTTCAAAGAAATGTATGTCAAAAATCAAAAAAGTCGGAAATGTAATATTTTGTATGGAGTCTTGAATTTGCGTCTTAAATAATTAATTGTTCATTTCTGTCAAAGGAGATTGTGTGGCACTTTTCGGATTTGCACACGTATTCCCGTGCAATCATTTCCAGTGAGTTGTTAAGATATGTGATCGTTTGTTTATTGAATAAATTAGCCAGTGCAACAAAAACTCTACTTTGATACACGGACTTACAAGGATACTCTTACACTATCTTTGCTTAGTTTATACCAGAACTTTTTATCAGGGTATGTTCCAACGGGATTAGATTGTTAATAGATCTTTTTTTGATTCTGGTAAATTGACATGAAGGTGCTAATTTTGATGCTTGAAACATTGATTAACTGAGGATTCAACGTCGATCATTTTAGCACCCTTTCAAAAGCAGCAATACTTTGTACTGTAAGAAAAGTTGGAAAAATGTGTTCCTTTACGGGGTGAGCCAAAAAAAGTGACCGGCGCTGACTTTCAAAACTTTCGAATGGACGAAGTTTTTTTTAATACGGTTTGTTGCATTAGAATCTCATGTTTTTCTCCGTTATAAGGGCCGAATTTTATGCTCCTAGCGTTTATAGTTTTTGTGCAAACAGATATTTCTTAAAATTGGTCATTTTTCAAAAAGTAAAACTTGTGAAATCAAAGTAAAAGTTGTCCTATTGTGAAAAATTTTTTGTAAAATTGTTTACACTCAATAATACTTTAAAAGTTACCCAGATTTGTAATTTACAAGTAATTTAAAGTCATCAGCTTCTTGTTTCAATATGAGTAAAATTTCTACAAAATCAAGAGCTTTTGTTTTGAAATTGGAAAAAAGCAAAATCAATTCCGTCATTGACCAATTAAAAAAACGATTAAAATTAGTGGTGAAACAGAAAGGAGGGCACATTGAAACGGCTCTCTTGTCTTTTCAGTTGTTGTATGGTTCTTATGATTGGATCTATTTCACTTTTTTTGTTGTGAAACATGTTAATTTTTGGCTATTTTTTCATGATATTTGCAAAAAAATTGACGTTTAATATTTTTGATTCTGGTCAGTCAATATTTGAGCAATCTGGCTAATACTTGTCAGTTTCTATGCCAGATGTTTTATGTATCGACACCACAAACCGCATTAAAAAAGCTTTAATCTCTTAAAAGCTATGAGAGTCAATACCAGTCGCTCATTCTGGCTCACTTTGGCACGCATCTGAGGTTGTTCATTCACACAAGCGTCAGATGAGCAACCTCAAATGACGCTTTCGAATATTCAGCTACTTTGAAGAAGCATTACGAATTAGATATGTTTACGCTGCCCACTACATTATGTGACACATTTTCAGTTGGAGATTTTACTTTCGGTCCTGGATCATAGGCGGTGCGGTGGCGACATTTTATATATACCACCAGTTCGTGTCCTCCCTCCTTTTGAGCCAAAACGGTAAGAGCTTGAACCTTGGGATTTTTTCATAATTTCGGCCCCATGGACGAACTATGAGGTGCATGTGATCATTTGACCCCTACCTGCAAATGGTGCTCGGTGGTGCCTCAAAAACGTGAAAAAAGCGGCCTTTCCTGGAGCTTTTAGTGCCAGCATGCCCCACATTGTGTGTAGCATTTCCGAGCTGGATACTTCGCCCCATACATCTACTTGACGACTTCAGCTTAAACTTTTTTTTGAAAAAATTGGCCTCAATCCAGTTATACCATGGCCCAAAGTCCCGAAAACCACTAAAATTCAACAATTATGTTATATAAAACTTATAAATTCGAAAAAATAAGTTTCTCCCATATAATGCACTACGGTCCCAGAATTTTTTGCAGTTTCGATTGAACCCGAAGTGTTATTAGGATTTTCGGGGTACTAAGTTTTTCGATCACCGAGAATTCAATGGATGCGACCACTTTACACAAAAAATTATATTAAGTGTAAACAAGCGATTTTTGGGACTTTGTGTGCAGGGGTTTTTGATTATGGAGAATTCGATCGGTGCAGTCACGTCAAACAAAAAATTACCCGGTGTGTAAACAAATGTATTTCCGCTTTTTCTAGGGGAAGGGGGGCAGACAAGTGGGAATTCTATGGATGTGATAGCTTTACATGAAAAATTACGTGGACTGTAAACAAAATATTTCAAATTTTGGGGAAGAAATTTTCGACCATGAATTCAATGGACGCGTTCACTTTAAACCAAGAATAGTTAGGGATGTAAACAAAGGTATTTCTATGATTTATTGGGTAGACAGGTTCTTGATTATGGGGAAGGGAATTAAATGGACATGGTTACTGTACACGTTGTCCACAACGTTTTTCAAGTACTATGCAGTTTACACGTTTTTCACTTTGACCGAGTGCTAGTTCATAGCTTTAAGACTGTTTTTTATTGGTTTTTTCGATTTTAAGGTATAGCCAATGTTAAAACTCCAATGGTTTACAATGAAGGTTTTCATGCATGGTAAAGGTTCACTAAAAAGGGTTGAACTGGTTTATAAGAAGATGTCCCGATGGGGCAGAAAGAAGAGAATATACTTGCTTGGATAGTTGCCAAGCTAGAAAGGCTGGAATAGGCTTTTGGGCATTTGGGTGAAGGGTTAAAAAATCCATTTTTGTAATATTGGATTTTCATTATTCCTCACTGAAAGTTTTCCCATGTCTGGGGAAAAGTATATTCTGCAGCTGAGTGCAACAACACACTTCCAAACCACACATGTGCAGCTCCAAAATTTTGAGGAGGGTACAGAGACGCCGGGTTTTTACGTTTTTTTGAGACAAAAATCCAATAAAGTTTGCCACAAATCATTTTTTGCTTGGAAAATCTTTCAATTTCAAAACTCTGGGGGTTTGTACGCCCATATCCCCCTCGCACATGTGTTTTTCCGACTGGATAGATATTTTTTACTAAATTTATTTTCCATAAAACAGAAATCCACTGTCGGAAGTGAGACATGAAATTTTTTTCGAGAGAAAAGTTACAGCACAAAGTCTTCTTAGAACTAAATCAATTGTGTGAACCGATTCCAAGCGTTAAAATTGTGCAGATGAGGAAAATATGCAATTGTGTCAATGTACTGTAGGAGCTATATATATATTTATATATTATGTAGACTTGGCTGAATCAGGAGCATTATTGTACGTTTTACCTTGGTGCCTCATGGCTGCAGCCAGAGCCCAGTTGCACTACACGGGTCTAAGCTCGTGCTCAAAATAATCTCGAACAAAAGGACGACCGATCACCTCAGTTTTCAGCGACTGCCGATAAACACAAGTTTAATCAAAAATCAACATCGTCAGGATTATGCGATGTCGAGGTTATATCCAGCTCGAGCTGTCAGGTTGCACTAACATTTTCTTATAATTTTTTATATCTAAAGCAAATAAATAAAAATATGTTCGCAATTCCCGAACTCGAAACTAAACCTGATTATTAGTTAATCATGAAGTGAGGATTGTAAGTACAAATGCAAGAAAGTAATCACGTCATTGGGATAAGCTGAAACTGAGGATCAGCAATGTAATCCCGACGTTGACATTATCCTCAGGCTGGTTTATTGCTACCAACTTCCGGTTTTTATAGTGTTTAAGGACTCCCCTTTAACCACATGCATGAGTTGTAAAAAACAAAACTATAATTTGTCCATCCATTTCTATTTTTCAGCAAGAGAGAGAGAGAGAGAGGCCCAGTTTCGAATTAGTCAGGGGCTAGAATACTGCTGGTTTCCCATTTCTATACATTTCAATCAAGTCAGCCATGAGCATGATTGCTTATATTTTTTACTCTGAAAAATTGTACTGTAGTTAACACAAGGGGAAAGACAAAATGCACGAAGCTGCAGAATATACTTTTTCACAGACATGGAAAATTTTTTAATGAGGAAGAATGAAAATCCAATATTACGAAACTTTATTTTTCAAACATTCACCCAAGTTCCCAAAAGCCTAGTCCACCTCTTTTTCTAGCTTGGCAAGGGTAACCAAGCAAGTATATTCTCCTTCTTCTGCCCCATCTGAGCGTTTTCCGTTAAACTAGTATAATTTTAATTGGACGGGTTTATTGTTAGATGGTGTTATGTAATCGTCTTCCAATTGGGAGAAGTGCATACTCATCATTTTAGTTGCCGTGTAATCTCTGATTGAGAGCAATGCCGATTATTCTAGTCGGCAGACAGGTACATCAGGCTATATATTAAACCTGAAAACCGTATCAAGACATAAAATCGCCTCTCCCTATAGACATTATCACTTTCGGTTTTGAAGGTGGGCCAATGTCTTCGACATCATGTAAGATCGCTTGTTTGAACATCCTCGAAAGTTTTTCTTGACGCTTATTTCTCACAGGATATTCAAGGTGGCCCATTTATCTAGGCTACTTTGATTTATTGTGAAACAGAAAGTTTTCCTGTAAAAGTGACAAAAATTCCCAGGATGTGAAGTAGTCCTTGCAATTCCGCGGGTAAAAATTTGTATTATTGGATGTTGCATATTGATGGAGCTTGTTTATAACGTACTTGATATTTCAATGTGTAAAATTTGTGCTCCGGTTTAGGATGCCGTCATCATTCAAATAAATTTCCGACCCGAATCCCACTATGATCAAAAAACGGCCAATAACATTTGAAAATGGCACAAGCATTTGAACCCTGCATTATTTTGTGACGTTTAAAAATAGATGAATCAGTCAGTCAATTCTGTTGGAAGTTCCTTCGGTGTAGATTATTTCATAGAAAAGTCCGCGTTTGCTCACCTAACGGACAACGTAAATCAGTGCTATTATCATGATATTTTATTAATAAAAACTCACACGAAGCTTATTTATGGAAAATTTCATGGCTATAAATCGAAAATCTATAATTTATAGAAAAATAAAACCGCGCATTGATAGGTGAGTCACCCTGTACGTTCAAGCACCCAATCCGAATATAAAAGGAACTATTGATTCCAGTTAATGCAACCATTGTATACTTTTGATTTAAATACAATTTTACCTTAGTTGGAACGTATTATTCGAATCTCATCCTGCCACAAATCAAACGATGAAAGCACTCGAGTATTTAGACGATCTCTTGTCGCCTGGTAGCCCAGTTTTTGGCGAAGAAGGTTTTCGACTGGATTCGTCTCTTGTTGTGCCTTTGTTCTGCAGCAAACGCTCAGATATGGTCACTTATTACCGATGCCTAATAGATTTTTTCAACTACGTTTTCAATTCTATGCCTATTCTCGACGGCGCCATGACGAACCCGAAGATGGACCGGCCTATTCAGAATGAACAATTTCCTATCCAAAATGGTAGGCGTCTTCACTGTAGGCGAATCATAACTTTACATTTAGCTTACTTGTTGGGAATAATAAAACTCCCTTTTACACAATGCTAGTTCAGTTCGAACAAAAACTTCATGATCAGCGATTACCATTCACGAACAGCAAATCATGATCAGCGATTACCATTTAGATTTTCGCCCGATCAATAGAACTTCCAAATGAGTGGAATCAAGCCCCACCGTCATGAATGATGTCTGAAACTGTGTCCATATGAATACTCACAAAGGATGTGCATTAAGCATGACACGGTAGCCTCAACCTATAATATACTTGGCCCCTGAAATTTGACTAACCCCCCTATAGAGCAAAAACGGTTATAGATGGAGACATGAGGTTTTTTGCATAACATCTGTCATATGGGCAAACATCAGGGCGGCAAAGGTCATTTGGGCGGCAAAGGTCATGGGGTGCCAAAAAAATGCAAAAAACAGTCTTTTTTGGGCCCAAGTTGCCACAAGTTACTCAACGGGTATGCATCCTTGGACCTTGATACTTTTGTTGTATTTTTATGTGGTCGGAGTTTCGTGAGTGGAGCCAGGAGTGGGTTCCAGAATTTGTCCTTAATGCATTATTTCCAACACCCACGCTTACCCGATTAATTACTTAATTAGTGTACTTAAACCCGACAACAATTACCCCACAAATTAAGAAAATCTAGTTCCTCAATTTGTCTCCCTATTACGTAATGAAAGTTAGGAGAGGATCTTCTCCAAATTTTATCTAACACGAAATAATAAAACAAATACGCATACAAAACGTGAGTATACAAATACGCATACAAAACGTGAGTAGGTGAGAATGATATAAAACTCCCATGTGCTGGGGGAAAACACGAATATTCTTTGCACATGGGGAGGTGCAAAAATGCAAACATATATTATAATGACACGAGAGTGAACCCAAAGCATGTGTGCCGATTTTCGCTACAGTAAGACATCTCTCGATGGTCCGCATCGCTCGCTCCACTTTGCACTTGCGTGCCTCTTCATCAAAATGACAAACAGGGGAGTAATTTTACGAATCGGCAGAAATACACTACAACACTTTTACTTGTGCATCTATTAAGCATCCGCTCCTAATGCTCTTTTTATTTTTTGAAAATGAAGATTTGGTCAGATTATATGAGTGACCAAAGTTAAAGAAAATCCCCTTCGCTTGGGTTTAAAAACCTTTTTTAGTGAAAAAATCTTATTGGAGAAGGGTTTTTTAACTATTGGGAATTCAATGGATGCAGTCACTTTACACAACAGTTATCCTGCATGTATAACAAAGGTATTTCCATGGTGTTTTTGAGGAACGATTTTCAGTAGTTATGTGGGCCCATACAGGGTGTACACAAAAGATACACATCTACAAAATGTATACCTCAAACTTTGCCACCTTAACTGTGTGTGGTGATACATGGGATGTAGAAAGTATAGTCGATGGCGTAATATGATCCAATTTCATCAAGTATGTGGGGCGATACAGGGGGTGTAGAAAGTATGCCCGACCCTTCAACGTGTAAAATTCTACTTCCATGTAGAAAGTATGCTCAAACCTTCAATCCTAGAATTCTATATTCATATAGAAAGTACGCCGGAAGCTTCGACCAAAGTTTCTACATGGATGCAGAATTTTACTCATTGAAGCTTGATCCCTAGAATTCTACTTCCATGTAGAAAGTACGCCCAAAGCTTAAATGTGTTAAATTCTACTTCCATGTAGAAACTATGTTCGAAGCTTTAATGGGTAAAACTTGACTTCAATGTAAAAAGTATACCTTGGTCGACTTGATTCGGACGTTAATGTTGATGATGTAATATCTCCATCAAAAAATTAAAAAAAACACCTGAGGATCATAGAATCTAACAGTTTAGTTTACTCATTTTTTACAATTTCAAAAAACACCTGAGGTATCATCTGTGTGTCATACGGTCCAACAATCTAACCATTTTATTCGTTTTTTACAAAACAATTTTGTTGGGGACTTATTTTTTAAATACTTGGGAGTCGGGACACGTTTTTCAATGATTCCCTATGCTTAACCGTTGTTTTCGGGACATGTTTTTTTACTCTTAGGGGTATGACTTTTTACAAAATGTACACAAAATCTTAACCCCAAAAGAGTAGAAACGTGTCCGAAAAATAACGGTTAAGCATAGGGAATCATTGAAAAACGTGTCCCTAGTATTTGAAAAATGACACCTGAGCAAAATTTTTTTTTCTAAAAAACAAGTAAAACCATCAGATCATTAGACCGTTTGACTCGTGGAAGTTACATTAGATCCTATGCTAGGATCCAACAACCTAACTGTTTTACTACCTGAAATTGTACAAAAATCTGGTGAAACCATTAGATTTTTATTAAAATGTAAAAAAATTTCGAAAAATTGATACTATAGTTATTGGCTGTAGTGGTAGGTTCGTCCTGCATTTTTGGGAAAATTAAAAAAGCACCTGAGGGTCATAGAATCTAACGATCAAACAGTTTTACTTGTTAGATTCTATGACCCAGGTGTTCTTTAAATTGCAAAAAAATGAATAAAACCATTAGATTCCATGATCTTCAAGTGCTTTTTTTAATTTTTTTCCAATAGGCATATTGTGTCATCAACTTTAACATCTATATGGAAGTAGGATTTCACCCATGAAATCTTCGTGCGTAGTTTCTACATGCAAGTAGAAGTTTACACATTGAAGTTTCGGGCGCGGCGTACTTCCCACATGAAAGTAGAATTCTAGCGTTGAAGCTCTAACATTAAAATTCTACCTCCATGTATAAACTATGGTTGAAGCTATTCGTGTACTTTCAACCTGAATGTAGAATTTTAGGGTTGAAGCTTCCAGCACACCTACTTTGAACACCCCCTGTGTCACCCCGCATTTTGGATCATATTACACTATTGACTATACTTTCTACACCCCTGTATTGCCCCACACAGTCAAGCTGGCAAACTCTGAAGTGTATGTTTTGTACAGGGGTATCTTTTGTGTACCCCTTGTATGGGCCTTTATAACAACTGGTTTCGGACTATTGGGAATTCAATGGATGCAGTCACTTTACACAAAAAAATTATCGTGAGTGTAAACTGTATTTTTGTGATTTTTGGGGAAGCTGTTTTCGGCTATTGGAAATTCAATAGATGTAGTAACTTTACACAAAAAAAATTTCCTGGGTGTGAAAAAATGTACTTTAGTGATTTTTTGAGGAAAGGGAATTTCGACTGCTGGGAATTCAATGGACACAGTCACTTTCTACAACACAACAAATTCTGAGTGTAAACAAATACACTTTTGTGACTTTTTGGGGAGGAGTTTTTGGCTATGGAGAATTTGATGGATGCAGTCACGTCACGTAAAAAATTATACATAGTGTGGAGAAACATATTTCATCGATTTTCTGGGAAGGGGTTTCTGATCATGAGGAATTCAATAGAAATATCAACTATACACATTAATTGTCCTTTGTGGAAACAAAAGGATTTCTGCCGTTTTTGGGTTGCGGGGTCTTGACCATGGGGAATTCAACAAATATGGCCATTTTACATTCTGTTTACAATGTGTTTTACAATGCAGTTTACAAGTCTTTTTCTTTTACCCAAAATGAGAATTTTTAATTTTAAGTTTTTTTTTGTTTCGTCGATGTGAGGATGACAGATTTAAAATTTCAATGCGCTTCTTTGAAGGTTTTCATGCATGGTTGAGGCCCACTAAAAATAGGTGGGCTAGTTTATAAGAAAATTCCCTGATGGGACAGAAATAGATATATACTTGCTTGGATAGTTGCCAAGCTAGAAAAAGAAGTGAACTAGATTTTTGAGAACTTGAGTTAAAGTTTAAAAAATGTACTTCTGTAGTATTACATTTCTATTCTTTTTCATTAAAAATTTTTCATGTTAGTGAAAGAGTATATTTTGCGGCTGAGTGAATCACCACACCTACCAACCATTGAGGCACTTAGAGAGGGAAAGTAGACCCTTCCACCGAGACTCTGAATACCCCTGGCTGGCCTCTGGAAAAAATCAATTGACTACCCTTGAACTTTTTCAAAATCTAAAAACATGAAAACCAGGTTTTTTTGACAAGAACTAATGAAAGTTGAAAATTTTTTGGAAAATCAATTTTTTGCTTTTCAACTCTCCCTCTCGAAAATTCTTCCCATGCATCTATACTTTCGACCATACATGTGCAGCTCTGAAATTTGGGGGTAGTGTGGTTACAGAAGAAGTGGATCCTGGTTTTTGGAGACAAAATTCCCAGAAACTTTACTAAAAATATTCTTCATACAGTAAAAGACCTGTGATTCCTAAATTCTGGGGATACATACGCCCATATCACTCTTGCACATGTATGCTTCTAACTGCACTGAGCTTTTACAGATGAGGCAAAAATCTGAAATGCAAAAATAAGATTGACATGAAACATTGTCTTACAAATATGGCATTTTCATTTAAGACGCGCTATATGTATACTTTCTGTTCAATGTGACATACAATTCAACGCAGAGGTTGATTAAGAAGGACCATAATACATTAAAATTTTATGGCATTGAGCAGAACAAGTTTGCCCATCACATTAACAAATATAGAGATGAGTAATTAGTGAATAGCACTCTCTGAGTGCCTGGCACAATTTGATTTCATGTAAAATCAAATATGCATCCGTTTAGAAACGTAAGTTTGCATTGGCGATGATAATTGCGTCAAAGCAGTATGTGCACGGCTGAATCAAAAACTTTTTGAAGGGATTTTTGTATGCTTTATCCTATTGCTTTGTTTGCAGGTTGTGCGCTATGACTGTAACCAAAGCACATATCTACTAAAGGTTTAACCTCGAGCTCAAAGATAATCTCGAACAAAAAAACAAACATGTCAGTTTCAGCAGTTCCACTAACATGTCAATGATGTCAAGTGTTTGCTATAATCTCGATATCTTTAGGATTAACCCAATCTTGAGCTGTTGGGTTGCACCATTTCATTAAATTTTTTATTCTTAGACCACAATTTCTTGGGCTTACACCTAAGTATTAGCTAATCTTGAGCCTGATGTGAGGATTGTTAGTTCTGCTAGAAAATAATCTCGACATTGTGATTAACTGAAACTGAGGATTAGTGTTTCAGTGCTTCACACTTTGAAAACCTAGGTAACCAGTCTTCACACTACTGGTGTTACCCAGGTATTCTGCTTACCCAAGTTGAGTACTATATTTAAGTACTTGAACATTCGAGTATATCTTGATAGAAATTGGGTACACAAGTCATCTGAATACCTAGGTAGCACACAGGTTCCATTTTTGAAATTGATTTGGGTGGATATACGCTGGTACCCAAAGTACCTGGGTACTCCGTATGAAGCACGACTGGATCAGCAATTTGATCCAGATGTTCGGATTATTCGCAGACGGTTAGTGCAACTAATCCCAGTTTTTTTTATAATGCACGTCTACTCAATCACAGGCATAAGTTGAAAAAACAATATGGCTATAATATGCCAGTCACTCATTTTTCAGCTGGTGTTTGAGGAATTTATTCGGATCAGTTCGAACTTGACAATGCTATATTGTTGTTGGTTAAGTATTTCTCCACATTTGGGTGAAGTCAACTATCAGATCGCATATTATTTTAATCCATAAAAATTTTACTGTGGTTGGTACTATGCTATGGGAGAACATAATGCACAATGCTGCAGAATATACTTTTCCGCAGACATGAAAAATTTTTTAATGAGAAAGAATAAAAATCCAATATTACAAAAGTGGATTTTCCCAACTTTAACTCGTTCTCGAAAATCTAGTTCACTCTTTTTCTACCTTGGCAATTATCCAAGCACGTATATTCGCAATTTTTTTCTCTGCAAATATTTTTCATCTTACAGTGCATTCGATAGTCTAAAGACATGCAAATCATGCTACATTGATTTTCATTGCCCATAGGTTGTGCTAACGCTGAGATTGCATAAATGTGTCGCAGGGCAGAAAGATTGAAAGATAACAGGTAATTGTGGGTCTTACACAGGGTGACTGGGAAAACTGAGAAATAACTGGGAATTTTGTAAGCGAGTCACACTTAAAGAAACGTTCAAAGCGATTTTGAGATAATTGATTGCCAGGAATTCACAATTTTTCATCATGTCACGTCGTTTAAAGGAATTATGAATATCATACTATTATTTCGAAAATATCCTAATATTATGTGAATTTCAACCTTGGTATTTAACATGCACTTTACTTTACTTGAGAAGATTGATTTGAAGGCATATAAAACTGAAAAGCAAAAACTCTTCCATATTTCTATGATTTCCAGTCAAACTGTGGTGTATGGCTGAAAATTCTGAGCACACTCGACTTTTGAATAAAAACGCTGAGGTAAAAGCCTTGTGCAAACGAGATGAATGGTAGGTAGCATTATTTTTGTGATTTTTGTCAGTTCACAAATATGTACAAAAACGGACAATATATAATTTTATCATAATTTTTTAGATTATCGACAAATTGTTCCCTGCTTTGCATTCAATTATAACGACGTCAGACAAAAAGAACGTTATTTCATGCCACCCTGGGAACCAACACCTCTGCCAGAAGAATTTATAATAGCGAGAAACAAAGAAATAATATCTAAATATGTAGTAGACGCCCAAATCGGCTACTACATCGACAGCGAACCATGTGTCCAGGAATGTCCGGGCTATAGTGATACATTTTTTCCGCCTTGAAACAAGAATTGTTTTTATTATTTTTTAATGCTTATTTTCATTTTTTCGCTCATCTTTTTTCCTCGTGTTAGCCTCAAGTAATCGAATGATATCAATGTCGACTAATAAATTAGTGGTATTTCCAAATTTCTCTAATAAACTTTGTAGGAATATTGTGAATTTTGTTCAGGATGGGCAAACTTGGAAAATTAGCATGAGAGACCACTATTTGTGTAATTCTATACAATTAGGGACATTCAACGGAATTTACACATAAATCTGCGTGACCTAAGTATCCTGAAAGCAGAATATTTCATACAAACTCATACTAATATGGCATAAAAGATCAAGGAGCAAATAAATGAATAAAATAAATAACACGAATCGATAGTTTCCATTGGTCGCTAAATGTAGTGCTGCAGGTACAGCAGTGCTTATCACAAAACTCCTGGTCTGGGCGTCTGACATGAATATGAAATAATGTCCCGAGAAAAATGTACGACTGCACCCCTTTGTGCATTGCCATAGTCTGCCTGCGTAATTTCTTCTTGCATATACATATACCTGCAAGCATGAGCTACAGTACACACAAGTATGATGAGTAGGTAAAATTTATTTTACAGCCATGTGACCATATAATTTATAGATTTATAGATTTATCACAAAACCTGCAGTAAGATTCAATCGATTAGTCTATGAGATTTAGGCAACCTGCTGGCAAACCGGCAGCATCATAGGTTGCGCGATCGCTTCAACCTACCCCCCCCCCCCCCAAGTCACCCCCCTCTAGAGGTAAAATGTTGAGAGCTAGAATTTTTGAAGTATTCCATCATTACGGGCTTAAGGACAAACTATATGGTGCGTGTGGGCATTTCAAATCTAGTTGCACATGGTGCTCGGTGAGACCCCAAGAGCATGCAAAACACTGAATTTTTGAGCGTTTAGTTCCAGCCTACCCTACATTGGATGTCGCATTCCCGAGCTTGATACCTCGTCCCATATATCTACTTATTGTCCCTCAGATTACACATTTTTCTTTATTGATAATATGGCCAAAATCCAATTACCCCATGGCCCAAAGTCCCGAAAACCACAAAATTCCACAATTTCGTTGGATAAGTTCATGGTTTCAAAAAGATAATTTTATGCATAAACTATTCTGCTGTAGGTCTTTTAAGCACACTCACAAGTCTGTACACGTGAAGTCGTAGGAAGTTATTCGAGGTGCATGGGGTCATTTGACAAACCTGGCCCACAATAGTTAAGGATACGATATGGTTAAGGATAGGCAATCGTTAAGTGAGCAACGGTCAAGGTTTAACAATTGTTTGAACCATGTGACCACTATGGGTTCCAGTGGATGGGGCTCGAGCATGTCTGAGCTAGCTTGCTGTGGCCACAGGGCCAGTTCCGCCACTGGGTCATCTTCAGAACCAGGCCAGTTCCACACTATGGTCATTTCCGTCACCGGGCCAATTCTGCCACTGGGTCACTTCCGCCACTGGGTCAGATTAATAGAGATCCACCTAGATGAACCATCAGAGCTCCACCTAGTTGGATTTGGCAACCTTTTGGAAGTGAAATAAGCCATACACATGTGAGACACAGCCATCTGCAGGTGAGACGCAGCCGCCTACGGGTGACATGTAGCTATCTCTGTGTAAGATACAGCTATCGTGAATGAAATCAGAAATCGACCACACAAGATGCTGCAGCCACAAGTGAGACACAGGCTTCTGGAATTGGACGCATCAGACCATGGATGAAATGCAGCCATCTGTAAGTGAGACACAGCCATCAGCAGTTATATAGTCTTAAATAGGGGGTACACAAAAGATCCCCCTGCACAAAACATGTATATCTAAGTATACCACATTAACTGTATGGGGCGATACAGGGGGTGTAGGCAGTATAGCCGATGATCCCAATTCATATAACATTGTATACAGTAATTATATGCTTTTTGAATTTTTTCATCGCGGATTTCATTACAGCACCGACTAATTACTTTTGTTGACTGTGTAACTTAGCTTTGACTGAGTGTGAATCAATGAGACCTTGTTCTAAACAGGCTGTAAAAGAGTGTAAAGAATTCATTTATCCACTTAGTTTTCATGTATATATGTATTTTATCCTACGCCTTTATATTTTCATGGATGATGTAAGTATTTCTGACCTAGACTTGACCTGTTATATATGGATGGGATGACTATTTCTAAAACAGGTAAAGCTGCATGGGATTTGTCAAATGATTTTCGAACAGCTGCAGCACAAATATCCGAGTGTCTGTGTTTTGCATTACCTTCTATTTTGTGAGTTTTTAAAAATGTTTATCGAGTGTTGTTTTTATTTTTTCCAGTAATTTATAGTGAATGTTATTGTGCATTGCGCATTTTCAATTAAAAACAGGGTTAAAGCAGAGAAGAGATACAAAAGACTCAATAATTGTCAAAATTGTTGAATGTGTGAAAAATCATTAGTGACGCGGCAGCATCAACCTACAATATACTTGACCCCCTAAAATCTGACTAGCCCCTTACCCCACCTAGAGCGAAAACGATTTTAGATAGAGGTTTTTTGCATAGTATCCGCCATATAGGCAGACACAGGGTGGCAATGGCCATTGGAGCTCTATATTCAGATGACGCATGCAAAATACGGCCTTTTTAGGTTCATACTTGCAACAGGTTCCTCAATGGGACCTATGGGGAATAAGGACTTTTGGACAATGGGGATATTTGCGGAAAAGGGACGTTGGGGGAATAAAGACACAATCGAAATGTGCGAGTACACTTGCTGTAGGAACATGTTTACACCTATTTTGCATATTCATAATTTTTACACATTAATGTCTTCATTGCAAATTGAGTGATCAACTTCTTAGTAAATCTTCATTGAAAATTAAGTAATCAAATTGATAAAATAATTTGACAAGTGTCAGAATTCAACATTCAAGTGAAAAATATGATTTAAGTACATGTATAGATGTCACAGTATGCAACAATATGTTATGACAACAGTATGCTGCAACTTTAGAACATATAACTTGTTAGAAAATTTTGGTTCAGTTGAAATTTGATGGCAGCACTGTGCAGCACCACAAAAATTACAAAAACCTATTCATACTTCCAAAGTGGTACTGCGCTGTACTGTGCTGCACTGCACTGCGCCGACCGGCGCCTCTTTTTAGTATACATAGGACAACTGGGCCTGCGCGGCGCCATGCTGTACCGTACAGTGAAGTATGACAGGGCCTTAATAGCATTCTAACTCCCGACCGACTCAAAGCTCCTGCCTCTCACTCTAGCTGAAAAGAAGCGAGTGAGGCATATTATAGTCATTTTCAGAATTATAAAGAAATCAGGCACCAAATGTAAATGGGGCAAAGGATGGAGTATAGAAAAATTCCATCACAAAGCTCCTAATTCAGCCATGCCTCTATTAAGGGTGTGCACCAAATCAGGCTCCGGTTACTCCCCCACTCTACTTGCACTCCAATAGTAATAGTACGACTTTTTTGACAGCAGGATGAGAGGGATCAGGATGGGTGAAATTGCTTCCCATCTGCAATTCCACAAAAAAGTGCTCTTTCGACAAATTTTAGATCCAAAAACTGTGAATGATGCTATTTTGCTGAATAGTTTCAACAAACACTTGTGATAACTTGATTTGGAGTGCCTACATTGAGAGAATAAATTTGTTTACAGCTTGTAATCAGTAAAACTTACAGAGTGAATTCTATGCCATAAGTTATATAAAATAACTGAATTAAATAGATCCTGTTCAATCAATTTAGTTCTAAGGAGAATTTGTGCCATAGCTTTTTTCTAAAAAAAAACTGAGGAATTTGATGTGCCACTTTTCGACATTTGATTCCTGTTTTACTAGAACTAAATTTAGTAAAAAAGTTCAACAAGTTGGAAGCACACATGCATGAGGAGGGACACGGAGGTGCGAACTAACCCAGGAGTTTTGAAACTGGAAAATTTTGTATGAAAAAAAAATTTTTGGTCAACTTTTCTCTTGGTCAACTTTTTTTAATTTCGTGATAGATTGTTGTTTTCAAGAAGATGCTGCAGGCACAATTCTGATCGAGTGAAGCAGACCATCTCAGGTGGCTTACTGTAGTAAGGGTTCCATACCTGTGCGGATGAGCTCTCGAGATTATTCTTACTGTGTGATTTTTATTGGTCACTAGTGTTTCCCTGTGCACTCCTTTTAGTTTTCACAGCATGCCCGAATTATTACCTAACTCTGCCCCCAGGTTTACTAATTTGGAATATTTTATTGTAGGGTTTTGGTACTTTGAGTTTAGTATCTTTCGGGTAAGCATGGGCATAGAAAACACGTGCATTAAGGACAATCCCTCATCTCAATTCTCTTCCAACTTATGGACTAGGACAGGTAATGGCCCGGAGGGATCTTTAACCCCTCATCCATTTCAAATAACATTGGTGAGCTGCTTGGTTTGCACACCATGTTTCCACACCACTGCACTGCATGTGATTTTGGACCCCAATTCTGGAGAATTGCTCAGGCTGATTCTGCACTCAAGGCTATTCCAAAAGATACTACAAATCAATCACAGCAAGGCCCTGAACAATCGGCAGTGCAAACATCAACAAATGATTGCTATGATTCTTCAATGGCCTTGAAAACAAATTCCAATACCACTTGTCCAACCATGTGAAAATTAGAGCCCTTCACCACCTAATGGGCAACACGCCAAGCAACATGATTCAAGACATAATGTGATACGAAGATGCAAAGAATTTCCTTATGCTTAACTGAGGCTGGACTGCAACCAAATGACCCTCAAATATAAACTTGCCACTATCACACTCAAAGCTGGCCAGGAACTTGCATCATTTTTTAGTAAGTTCATGATGTATGTTCAGTTGTTATATCAAAATGAAGACCAAACTCACCAGCATAAACAAGTAATCGACTCCTTTTTGACTAAAATGCCTGTTTTCTATCAACTGACTATTGGTGAGCAAGCAAAGACTTCCACAAATGTGCAACAACTGGCCAAGACCGTCACAAAAGTCCATAGCATTTATTATCAGTACCAATGATCAACATTAAGTTCTATCATCGGGCCTCCTCAAACACACTTTCAATAAATAATCTCTCTCTCTGCCCATTTGCAGAAAAATTAAAGTCACAATTGGATCCTCCCTGCCCACAGCTCAGTGATTATTGCTATGGAAACCACTTTTGGCATTTCATTGAGGCTTGTACAGCTGAGATTGAGAATTTTTGAGTGGAAGCTTCAGCGCAGCTGGCTGATGCAACTAGGTTAGTTCAACAAACTACTGCCACCATTAGTCAAATTCTCAGTTTTGTCAAAGGCAAAACGTGAGAAAGACAAGAACGAAATCTGGGGCTCTTGAAGCAACCCCAGGAGGAGCAAGTCAAGCATTCTGAAGCTCAAAAACATCGAACTGCATGTATGTCTGCTACTCTGAATACTCTGACGGAAAAATTTAACCTTTTTATTGGTTCTAATCTTACTCATCCTCCTGTAGTATTTCAGTTAACTCATTCAAATCTCCCTCATGTTACTGTCCCTCAATCTGATCATCTCCCCTCTTATAATATACCTGGTATTAATACTGCACATTTAACGTCTCACATATCTGCTATACCTTCTGTAATTAAGTTAAAAACTCATAATTCTGATTAGTCTGCTTCTCCTAGCCACTGTGATTCTTCAGTAATTGGAGAAGAGCATATCCCTCACTCTAAGATACCCCATAATTCTTCTCACAATGCTCCTCCTCCTGGTTTCTCTGACTATTCTCCTGTAAATTTTTCAAATAATTATGGTTACTACGCCACTGATATTCATTACCTATCACACCACTGATATTCATTACCTGTCACATCATGATGAGGAAAGCTGAATAGAGGTGATCATTAAAATATGAATCCTCTCTGCATTAATGAGACCACCCATGGTGAGAAATTATTATGGTTCTTCATTCCTCTCAAAAGCAAGTTCAGTTTTAACTTAATCAATTATGTCAAGATCAGTGCACTTTGCAGACTCACTCATGATGCTCCTAGTGATACCATTCAGGACGTCTATGATTATGAAGAAGCTAAGCATATGCTAATGTTCTCCCTTGCCCCTAACTGTGAGAAAATGACCCTTGAAACCTGAGTAAGACTCAATGACCCTGTGTACAGGTGAAAACTGTACTGCCTTTTCAGTCCAGTCATCTTATCTTTCAAAATGAAGATAAAAAATTCCACCATCAGACACTTATGAAGACTTTTTTGATGAAAATGCCCATTTTCTACCAAATGTCTATTAGTGATGATGTGCAGAAATGTTCTGCTGTTCAACAGCTTACCATTGCTGTTTCTAAAGCTCATAAGATGCTTAAAGTGATTAAAGCTGTGATTTGTACCATAAAATGACCCATTCTGGTTCTGGTCAATCAAGCTGATCCTCATCCTCAACAACAACTTCCTACTCCTCCTAGTCAGCGACATTATGATAGAAGACATCTTCATCAGTCACATTCTCTTAATCTTAACTGAAAGTTACAATTCTTGTAAAGCTCATGTCTCTTTTAGTGAAGCTACTGTCCCTGTAGGTAAGATTATTGATCTTCTTAAGCAAATTGCTGATGGAGTTCAAAATGGTAGGCCACCTCCTTTCACTCCTAATCCTCGCCCTTCTTGCTCTCAATTTCTAACTAACAGAAGTAGAGATAATTCTGCCCACCATGATTTTTTGGCTTCATGCAGCTGTGATCAATCATGTTCCGACAATGGTTCTGATTTCCATTCTTGCAATGATCGATCTCAAAGTGGAGATCATAACCGACCTTTATCTATTCAGTCCACCAGTCACTGGTGTGAGGCTCATAAAAGCAACATGTACAACACAGCAGATTGTAAACGCTTAAAGCAGGTTAATCCTCAAACTCAAGGTACTACTGATCATCAAATTGTCCCCTACTCTGCTAATAGGTATCAAAACCATTACAATCCAAACATTGTAAACAACATTTGCATCAACCCAAATTGGAGAAACAACAGAGGCAGTTATAGTAATAGAGGAAACTCTTATTACTCTGGCAGTTGCAGTTCATATTTTAACACTTATGTTGTGCAGGTCTTTCCTTAAGAGGCGTAAGAAAAGATTGGGTCTGAACTGACCTGTTAGAACTGATACCTTGGCTAAGCCTCGGTGATCTGTGCAACAGTCCGTTTGTCCCCAGACCTACAACAACAAAGATAAACTTTGTTCCAAATACGGGGGCCTTACCAAAGACCTCCGCAGTCTCCTAGATGAGACAAGGAATCCCCCCAGGGATAAACTTACTTGGGTATAACCCGGAAGGGGTTTCCCAAAACTTACTGGATGTAAGCTGGCGCCTGGGCCTTTGGCCCTCCGCCTTCGTCGATGCGAGTAATCTAAACAAACAAACGAATATATTAAGCAATAAGTCCGACGAAATATGTAAAACGAATGTGGGTACACCACAGTGAAATACTCATAAACAAAACAAGTTGCTGGGAAATATTTATTTGGGGACGCCAGCAAAAATACCAAGAATATAATAAAAAACGATAATAAGTGAAGAATGATTTCACTTTCATTTTTCGTCTTTCTTTGGCGCTCCATTCTATGCAAATGTCTGCGCCGCTGGTCGTCCCTTTTCGTCGATTTGCATGTCGATTTCCCCACACGAAATTGGCATCAACAGGGTGCCCAACATCCCTCGCGCGTCGAAACCGACCTACGGGAGGTAGAAAAAAAACTTTTGGCCGGGTTACCCCGGCATTAAAAAGAATTAATCAAAAAGAAAAAATCTACAATTCCGGCTGACTCCTGATAAACAGTTTGTCTCACCGGACTCCCGTTTCACAGTCTGTCCTAATAGAACTCCTGTGCTGGTCGTTGGACACAACGAATACCAAGGGCTTCGCCGCAATGGCTGGCAAGTGACGTCCATTTTGACCTCGGCATTGATGGAATAACCTCCTGCCCTAAGGAGTATGACGTAAACGTCGGTGCCGGATGTGTGGTCGGCTTCGGGCTCGGCCGCTCGGTCTGCATGCTGTGTCAATTCGTTGGCCGTGGGTCTAACCGCATGCAAATCGACTTCCCGCGTCTCTATTTTTTCTAAATTAAACTAAAATACGAGATTATATTACGATACAAAAAAGACGACGCGGGGTTGTACGGATATCACAAAAATTAAAATGCGCTAAAAAATTTGAGCAAAAATGTGGCCAAAAGTTAAAATATTTTTTACGGTTGCGTTTTTGCACCGGTTTTGTCGAAAAAGAGATTTTTGATGGCCAGCAGCACCGAAAAGAAATGTTTTTGGATTTTTTGTTTTTTGATTTTTTTTGGATTTTTTGTGATTTTATTAGTGTTTTTGGGTTTTATGTTTTATGAAATAAGTAGAAAATATATGTACGAAAAAGAAATTTTTGGGCCAAAATTTTTGCGGCTATTTACTGCTGCTGCCCGCCGCCTCGGTAGCCTCCTCGAGGTCTACCTTGATAGTACCCCCTCTGACCTGGTTGGCCTCGGGTCTGACCTCCATCCTGGCCTCGATTTTGGCCTTGTTGGCTTCCGCCGCGTCTACCTAGCGGAATAAAATTCGGATTATGAAATTCAGCATCCGGGTCTTGACCTTGGTGTTGCCAGGTTCCTCGGCCTCTGTAAGGTCGCTGAGGGCGCCCTCTGAAGCCTCCCCTGGGTTGACCTTGGTCATACCCCGGTCTAGCCCTGTACGGGGCCGGGTTTGAGAACATATCGTCTCTCCCCTGCTGCCTTTGACCACTGCTAGTGGAGCTGCTGCGCTGAAGTTTTTGCGTCCGATAAGTTGAATTAAGAGATTTTGATGATATTGATTTTGATCGAGAAAGCGGACTTTTGTAAGAGGTGCTAGCAGCTTCACTATATGACCTCTGGCTGGTCGTAGCCGATGATTGTTGTATCATCGGTGGTTGTTTCTTAGCCGGAGGGAGTCTAGGCACTTTGAACCTACTCGGGCTCTTGGCAGCCGTTCGCTGAAATTTATCAGCTTGCGACCTGTCATCGCCTGGTGCCTTCCTCTTAACACCCATCTGGTTTAACCTTTGCGAGCCCATAAAAATATACTGATTAAAGGCTGCAATGTAGACATCGTCTACGCGGTTTCCCTGGGCCTCAACGACTAGTTGTCTGTTCGCAAACGAACACGCCTGGGCATACCACCTACCAATTGCCGTTGGCGTGATCGGAGCGAAGTCCAACTGAAGAAAAATCATTAGGGTCACGTACCTAATGGCCGTAAAGACGTCTGAGGCATCGTAGTCCTGAAGCCATCTGGGGATGAGAATTAAAATTATCCATTCCCAGATTTCCTCAGGGATGCGCTCTCCGTCAAACATAAATCCGCCCTGCATTTCGAATTGCTGGCGGTAATTTTCGTGAATCTCGGCCATGGCATCATTGACCATTCTGTAAATTATCGGCCGTTCTTGCCGATCAAAGGCGAAGTAATTGGCGACCTCTGGATTTTCAAATGAGATCGGCCCAATTAGGCGCCTTTGTTCCCGTTGCCACTCCCAATAATCAATCAGAGTTTCAGCTAATTGACCAGGAGTGACAAACTGCTGTGGTTCCCTTTCGGGTCTACTAGCTACCACATTCAGTTTGACCTTCTTGATCAATTTTTCCTCCGATTCAAGATCGGGCTTCACCAATACGCTTCCCGCAGGTTTGCTACTTCTTGCGGTATAGCTGGAGGGCACGGATTTACTTTTGCCAGAATAAGTACTAACCTCTCCGCCGGTTTTCGATACCGTTCGCGTCTGAGTGTACGATGTTGTCGCAGTGGACCCTGTTGTCCTATCCGATTTTGTCTGGCCTATGGAGGTCTCCGTTCGCGTTTGACTTTTTGAAGTCTCCGTTCTCGTCTGACTCTTTGAAGTCTCCGATCTCGACTTTTGGCTCGTCGAGTATTGTGGGGTCGTCGTTTCTTCGGCCGTATCGTAGGCGTCGTTTTCGGATCCGGTGGCGGCCGCTCCTTGTTGCTGCTGTCCCTGAGCTGCAAGTCTGCGTCGCTTGGCCTTACTTATCCTCTTCCTGCGCCTTACCTTTTCTTTGGCTAGGTGTCGGATAAATTTTTCCGACATCCCTTCAGCTAACATCTGCTGAACTTTGTCTGGGGAATAAATTCCAGGAATACCTTCCTCGGCAATTCTTCCCCTCCGCATCAGCTCTGTCGCTGCAATGGCTGAATCTGAGCTATCGTCGGCTAGTGCCTGCTCCTTCAGCTTTCTCTGGATTGCCCTCTGACGCAGGAATTCCTGCTGCGTCAGCCTTCTCTGTTCCTGAATTTTGGCCTGTAGGGCCTCTTGCTTCGCTTGACGATCATGATCCTTAGGATCTTTGGCCTTTACAGGTATCTCCTGGGATGCTTCCTGCATCTTCTCCAGTCTGACATCGATCCCTGACATTTTGGTGACTGCTTCGTCAATTTGAGTCTGGATTTTTTCCTCCTCAAGAGCCTGTTTCTGAGTTTTGGCCTCCATCGCATCCTTATTCTCTGATGTCTGGCCCTCAGATTCGAGGATTTCACCCTCTTCTTCTTCTTCTACATCCTCCTCTGAACTGGACTCAGAGTCTGAATTTCGTATCTTCGGCAACAGCTGCTTTACTTTAGCCGGCAAAACAGCTGGTGCTGGAGGTACTGATTGCATTATGGTGACAACCTCTGGCTCAGGCTCGGCCGGTTGTTGTACTTGAGGTACTTGAGTCGGCTGTGCCACCGCTGGTTGGATTGGCGGCGGCACCACGACAACTACTGCAGCTGCCTGCGTAGCAGCAGTGTCCAAAGCTGGTGTAGCTTTGACCACTGGCGCTAGCGCCTGCGGCTGCGCTTTGACCTGTCCCGTCCCTCCGGCTTGCGCCGTTTGGGAAGTTGAGGGACGATTTAGTGGTACCTTAGAAATTAACTCACCGGCTGGGGTATATGTAAGTGTATACCCGGGCATTTCCGAAGCGATTGTTCTCTCCCGGAAGCTTTTAGTGACAAACTCCGGTCTGAGCTCGAGCGGATTTCTCGGTGCGTAGGTAATCGGGTAGTCGGTTGGCGATGCGTCTTCCGTCATGGGATACCGCAGTCCCGGCGTTAAAGTCTCGAAGCCTACGTAGTAAAAAGTTACATAAAAATAAGGATTTACCTTGTAGGCTCCGTCCTTCAATAACGATTTGTCGTCGCCAATTTGTAGAATCTCCTCGGCTTCTCGAAATCGTAGCGGGACAAAACCGAACCGATTCTGCCATGCGTATACCCCTTTTTTAGATGGAAAGCGGGGTTCCGATGGCGGTAGCGTCGCTGCTAATTCTAAATAGTAAGCCAGGCGGTCGCCTGACTTCCAGGACATTTTCTTTATCATTTCCTGGCCTTCTTTAGTATAACTATTTAGAAAGTTATAATTTAGCAGAGCGCTAGTTTCATAGTCGCACTCCGCTCTGGAATGAGGCCATGCCAAATGATAAGCCAATGGCATAAATTTGCAGATGACCTCTAACTCTGGGAAGTTTCGCTCATCCAGCATACCTGAAATTTTCGCCAAGTTTGGCGTGTAAAAATTGGTCTTATAGGCCTGTCTATGGCCCTCGATACCCACTGGGTAGTGGTTATTAGAGGAAAACACCTCTTGTGGAATGGTATCTGGCTTCCCGGCTTGTTGCCAGTATAGCTTGGCGTTTTCGTACAACGTTAAAGAAATTTTCCCGTCTAAATCCCAGTAGGCTCCGCCTGACTTGAGATTTTCCAGGATATCTTTTGAAATATTTACCCAGTCTGGTATCTGGACGTCCTGGATTTCGTCGGGATCGCTATCTGTGGTGTATCCGTCGTCCTTCATTGGTTTGTTATCTCTTGGAAGTAGTGGGTAGAAACCACTTGGCAACTGAACTCCCTGCGGACGGACTGGATTACACTCCGTGGGCGCGGTATAATAACCTGTGTTATTTCCCTGCATCTGTACCGCCCAACGGTTATACATCTCACACTTCATCATGTGATAGACCATGTTTGGTTGAACCTGATCGGTTTCCATAACTGGGGTACCTAGCCCCATTTCTCGATTCACATTGCCCGGAATCATTAGATATTGTTGATAAAAATGCAGGGCAATGGTGTTGATCTGTTTGGGATCCACCTTGTCATGGTCGAAAATCTGCATTTGCATAAGCAGTTGATCGGCCATGCCATAGTGAATGGCGGCAAACATGACCAATAAGGAGTAATATGCGTCTAGAGCGGCGTATCTGAGCTCTTCTGGCAATATACCCCTTTTGGCAAACCGATCACGGTTCGCTTTTAACGAAAAGTCATATTGGTAGGGGCCCACGTCTATCAAATAAAATTCCGTGAACAGTCCCTTTAACCGAAAGGTTTCGGGACATATACCTGTCTGAAAGCATTTTTTCTCCAGGTTCACTCCTACCATGGTGAGGGCGAAACGGTCTAAGTCAAAGTATCGACCTTTGGTCTTTCTTAGAAATTCCCGTAAGGGGACAGTTTTGTCCCTATCCTTATTCTCTCGCCCTGCGCCACAAACGTTATAGATACTCACCAGATCTTCCAGCACGGCATATCCGGCGAACAGCATGTCGGAGTTCAAGAAGTCGTGGAGGCTGGTCCACTCTTTGATCATCATCGACGTTGTATCAATAACGTAAGTTTGACCGTTCGTTAGCGCGAAGCTGATATATCGGGCAAACTGTTTTCCCATTGGATTGTCGACCTCCCTTGTTTTGAACAAGGCGGCGACCTTATCCTGGTTGACTTTTTCAACGTCGAAACCACAAACTGGTTGTCCTCTGAAGATCGAAACTTCTCGGATAAAATGGAGTACCTGGCTGACCTTCCCGATGTCTACCATTCGAGGTTCCTTGGGATTGGCCGGCCAGTATCCAAATGTGGCTTTGAACCACTGATCCAGTTCGTGGATTCGTACGGCCCGTTTGACGTTATAATCTAAACATAAAGTACTATTAATTTTAGTGTTTTATTCCCCTTTTTTCAGCGCATTTCTAGGGTCTATACTACACCAGCACCACAACACCAAGCGGGTTAAGTTTCGCAGAAAATTGAGTTTAGTGCAGGTTGTTAGGTGAGCCACTGATATACAAACATTGAGCTGGTAGGCAACTAACACCTTACCAAATCTTACCCTTGCTACCTCTATATGTTGGGGAGGGTAGACCCGGAAGGGGTTTCCCAAAACTTACTGGATGTAAGCTGGCGCCTGGGCCTTTGGCCCTCCGCCTTCGTCGATGCGAGTAATCTAAACAAACAAACGAATATATTAAGCAATAAGTCCGACGAAATATGTAAAACGAATGTGGGTACACCACAGTGAAATACTCATAAACAAAACAAGTTGCTGGGAAATATTTATTTGGGGACGCCAGCAAAAATACCAAGAATATAATAAAAAACGATAATAAGTGAAGAATGATTTCACTTTCATTTTTCGTCTTTCTTTGGCGCTCCATTCTATGCAAATGTCTGCGCCGCTGGTCGTCCCTTTTCGTCGATTTGCATGTCGATTTCCCCACACGAAATTGGCATCAACAGGGTGCCCAACACTTATGCTAATCATAATGCTGATGCTTGTAACATTATCACTTCTGCCCCTCAGTATGATTCAGCAAATTTCTCAATTGAGTATCACACTTATCCTAATGGTACTGCTTCTGCAAATCCTTGGTCTGCATATCTTGCCAATAGTAGATGTCTAACTGAGACAACCTCTATTCATCTCCCCTTACCTGCTCCTCACTCTCCAGCCCTTACCTCCAGTACTTCTGAATCTATTTCACAATCTGAAACTGTTTCTCATCCACCTTCTGCTAACTTATGCAAGATGTATTTGAGCTACTGAAAATTAGAGAAGTTTAAACTACTGCTTATCACCCTCAGTGCAATGGGATGGTTGAGAGATTCAATCAAATGTTGATTTCTCAGCTTAATAGGTACACTGTGGAACACCCGAATAATTGGTACAATTACCTACCCTATTCAGTCTTCACATATGATGCTACTCCTCACACTTCAACTCCTCATTCTCGTTTCAAATTGTTGTGGGGTCACGAGCCTTGGATGACATTTGATTATGAGTGCGCAAAATGTCTGACTTTACCTCTGAACTATAATGGGCGCCAACACATACTCACACAGTTTCATTTGAATCTTTATGAAATGTTAGCAAAAATCTGCAAAAAGCTGCAACCACCAGCAAATCTTATTATGATAAGAAAGCCAAACATTACAAGATCACTGTAAGTGATCTTGTGTCAATTGTTAATGCTAAAAAAGGTAATAAAATACAAGGTGACTATATCAGACCCCATATCATTACTGATATTTCTACTCTTCAGCATAATGTTGTCACTATTGACCCATTATATTTTCTCCAGGTAGATCTCAAATAGTGTTTATGTCTCACTTTAAAAATCATATTCCATGACCTGCTAGAGATGTATTTTTAGCTGAAGCTGGTTGTCCTCCACAGCCACTTGCGACCTCTAATCATTAACATATTCAGTCATATATCTGTATTTATTTATGCACATACTTATTTTTTGTATATTTACCAAAAGCTCTAAAAATTATCATTTCAGGGCCACACTTCTGCATATATTGTATCTATGTGTATTGTCCACCCAACAGCCAAATTTTTTTGGCTTGGACTACTTCCTCAAACCTAGTCAGAGTTGTCCATGTCTGTTGTACCTCTTCTTAGGAAACTAATACCCAAAATCTTAAGTTTCTGGGTATTAGTTAAGTTCAACTGCATTACTGGTGTAACACCCAACATCTACCCTATGAAAATCGGAGTGGGACTTACCCATAGGTATACATTCTGAACTGTGAGTGGTCGATCAGCTTGATTTTTGCCTCTGACACTGACCGTCAAACCTCTGAGAGCAGACCTTGGGAGACCTTCAGGATTTCACTTCGTGCATGATGGTTTTTTTATTTTGAATTTTTAGCAACTGCTTTATTCTCTTTTCTTTCTTCAGCTCAGCAAACTTTTTTTCCAAAAAAATTTCCCTTTGCTTTCGCTTCAAAAAATTTTTTGAGATTAGTTTTTCCACAGTGCGACCTGCCATTAGCATTGTTTCCTGGCCCCCATCTCACCCCCATCCTATATTCATCTGCCCTGCCAATTTTCAGCATGGGCATCAATGCCTAGAACAATATGCTGCTTGGGCCAAAGGTTCGAGATGTCAAAATAATGTTTCCTTTTTTACAGAAGGTAAGTTGCTTGCATTTTTATAAGGTTTTTATGTGCATGTTTCTTTTTCTTGATCTTTCTGGATTGAGTTTCCCACTATGCTCCTCTTTCGACTGCCTTAGAGCCAAGAAGAATTCCAGTGGTCAGTTTTGACCAATCTGATCAATGGTTATGCCTTGGCCTTGTGGGCGCAATTTCTGACACTGAGGCTTGAGGCTGCTTCTGAAGTCAATTAAAAGTTAGCTTTGGTGGTCAAGGTGGTGCTCAAGTCCATAATTGAGAAACTGTCTGTCTAAAATGTTCAAATTTCTAACAAAAATTACCGAAATTTCCAAAAATTCAAAACTTTCAAATTTCTCAAAACACAAAGATACAACTGATTTTTCAAAATTCAAAACATTCTCATCATCACACTCGCAAATAATTTCTTTCCCAAAATTAAAATGAGATTATTTTTTTATTTCCCTATACTTTTGGTCAAAAATTATATTTTCTAATTTCTATGCCTGTTTAAGTACCTTTTCCCACATACCTGCTCTCAGTGATCTTCCAGTTATTAGTAAGTCTACTTACTTTAGTATTTTTAGAGTTCAACATCAAAAGATTCGTCTGGGTAGGAGAACTGGAACAGTGGTATATGTTACTGTTCCAGCATCCTTCTAGTTTCATTCCCTCGCCAGATTTTGTACTCCCTGGTAACCTGCACTCCACCTTGGCTACAGTGCAGATGCCAAATTTTTGTGGCTACACTCTGATTGGTTTTGACACAGAATCAATAACCACATCCGACTTCTCAAACTCTGAACATTCTTCTTTTATACCTTTCAATACTGAGACTAAAACTTTACCTCGCTGTATTCTACTCACCTACCCTAATGGCTGAGCTCTCATTTTGGAAGCTCTCGTGGCCACTGAAGACAATTGGTTAGCATTTTTCAAACATTTCAATAATGAGCACACCATTGTTGCTAATTTTGATGCTGACAATGTTGGCATACCTTGTATTCTTTAGTGGATCATAAATTTTGTACTGCGAACCAAGAGGCTGAATCTACAGTCATTCCCAAGATATCTATGGTCCATCTTTTCCAGTTCATGAAATGAATTGAAAAGGAACCTGGTCTTTTCGGAAAAACCTGGCTTGTCAGCTTTTTCCCTGAATGGCACACCCTCAAAGCATGCATTACCTGCATGTGGGCTTGGTATACCATTTGTATTAATCATGACTTCTCCAAAAACCTGATGTATTAGGTCATCCCTTCTGAACACAAACTGTTCAGAGAGAAGCTGATGAAAACAGGCTTGGATGCTTTTTACCCAACTGTTATATCTTGCGTTAGGACATTACAGTTTTCTAGACTAAATCTTCTGTGCAGCTCAACTCTTTCCCCTCAACTTGTTGGATTCTCATGTTATCGACAATATCACCAAGGTTCTTATCAGTCATGGGATCAATTCCGATGTTAAGTTAGCCACTGGCTTCAACATTCCTAACAATCCCACACCATCGAGGGAATTCCTAGCAGCAGTGATGCGAGATGAGGTACTGTCAGCCTATTCCTATCTCTTTAGGCAGACTGCACATCCTAACCATGGTCAACCAATGTGTCCTGCCACATTGATTTATGGTGCATCTTCTTTAAGAGTACTTCAACATTCTGCTTTTCAACCTGCTCGTCCTAAATTTTCCAAGTCTCAATGAAAACAACTTCATGCTACTCAACCTGGTGACTCTCAGTCATCAAAAAAGTATGTTAAACTGCTTGATGACCCCGTCAATCTGCAGATGGCCCTAGCCATGACAAGGAGAGCAGGCACTTCTGCCAATCTGCATCATGCCTTGGGCGCACCTATGTCCTTCCAATACTTTCAACAGGTTTTCCACAACCTTGTTGATGATTCTATTTCCGAATCTGAGCCAATACCTTGTGAAGCTGACCCCTTCAATGACTGCATGGGGTCAGATCAACCAAAGCCAGGCAGTAACGACAAAAAAGGTTACCAATATTCTCCTCAATCCTACCTTCACTATCTGGAACCTTAGAATATTTATGCTTTGATAACCTTAACAACTGATATGCCTTACCTGCCCTGTTGACTTCACCATGCTCATTGGAGGAATACAAAGATATCGAGGAGACAATTCATAATGCCATCAGTGGTATGCCTGACAATCTTGCGAAGCTATTTACCTTCCAATGTTGGAATGATGTAAATGGTGACACTAGAGACATCCTTAAACTTTTTAAAGCCACCTTGCCACGAGTCAAACCTAAACTCAGGCATGAATCTATAACTCATATTACTAGTCCTTTGGTGTTATGACCAGTCAAAATAACCACAGCTAGAATGGCAGAAGATGATTTGAATATGCTACACCAGCATCCCTGGTACGCAGATAACCCTCATTACTATTTCTCCTGGGCTTCTAACCCTATATATGCTCTCTCGTTCTAGTCAATTTTGACTCCGCCTTCTGTTACTATCCATTTTAATGTACCTTTTAGTTCACCATCTGTTGAAAACCAACTTTTGACACAAGTGAAATCTGACACAAAGCCTGCTTTCACCTTGGAAGAGCCCCAAGTTGTTGTCATTATGACTGATGCTGATCTTCAATCTCAACCACTTTCTATTACAGTGGATAGGCCATCTCATCCTTTAACTGAGGAAAAGATGCGACTTTCAAATCTCACTATCAATGTTGTCGAAGCTGAAGAACCTTAGAATGAGACACAACTGTCACAAGCTGAACATCAGGTACCTTCCATCATCTCTGTCACTTCATCAACAAAATTTATTACCATTCCATCTGAGCCAGGAACCCAAACACAGGTCAGCACTCCCCAAATTTCAACTTCTGTTACCAGAACCTTGCCATCTCCTCTAATTCCTAAGACACCAACTGTTCAATCTCAGCAACCACTTCTGGTACCAATGGCCACTTTGATGAGTCCCCTCCATGAACAAATACCAATTGAACTAGATCTGTATGGCATCACCTATAAGATAATGAAGCGGGCTAATCTGTCTTTATCGCCTGTCTGTATGTCACCATCTAGCCGAGAATTACACCAACTCCCTCATTTTGACCTTTGATTTCTGTACCAATCCATTTTCAAAAAACCACCTACCATTGCTGATCTAACCTCAGATGTACCAACGACAGTTCAACAGAATATTTTTGATTCCCTTACAGTTCCAGCTCCTGCTACTACTCAACCTCAATCTGAGCCACAACCTCAGGTTCAAGCTCAGGATCAACCTTCGACTTCTGTACCTGAGCAATTCTCACCAGCTAAGTCTAAAAAACCTTTTTGCATTCTTAAGATTGCTGCAGCAACTGTTGTTGCAAAGCCTACAGTTGCCACTTCTGTTACTCCCATTTCTGGTGGAGAACTTACTGAGGCATTAGCTCAGGTCCAAGCAGGAACCAAATCTGTCTCCCGTCTCCACATCTCCATATCATTGACGTAAATGGAAAACCTGTTACAGATGTTCTTCACTATTTTTGTAACCAATTGAAGAAACAGAAAATTGAGACTCGGGAAAAATCTGGAAAATCTCTTAAGCTCACTTCCAAATTTTCTTCTGCCACTAATAAAGGCACCAAGGCCCCCAAGGCTAAAGCTAAACCTAAGCCCACAACTATGCAACAGTACATACCTTACTGCTCTCGAGTCATGCCTCAGTGCTTCTCACATCCTCAGGCCCCTGCTCAACCTTTAGTTCAACCTCAACCTCAGCAAAAATCTGTTCCTAAAGCATCTTCAGGTACTATTCCCTCTCTGTTCTCAATTACTTTCCGACCTGATGTGTGCATACCACAACAGCTAGCCAGAGCTGTTGCCTCCGCTTATCAGTATTATGCACAAGGACAGTCTCATAGGACTGTGTTCCTAGATCTCACTATCAAGCTCAAATCCCTCCTCCTCACCATATTTTAATTCCACCACAACTCACCAATGTCTATCAGGCACTGCCAGTTGACTATCCTCTACTTACTTCTACATCTTTACCTTCAGTTGCTCCTCAGCAGAAGCCGCAGCATCAGCTCTTTGCTGCTGCTGCTCACCCCCCACCACCTCCTCCACCTATTCAGTAAGCTCCTACTGTAGTCCCTCAACCTACCTCATCTACCATCACCAGTTGGGTTTCTCAGTTGCCTCCATCTAGTGTACCCTCATCGGCTACTGTTTCTACTACTGCTACAACTTCAGCTTCTTTACACTCCACATCTGCTACTACTTCAGCTCCTTCTACATCACAATCTGATCCTTCATCGGTCCCACCAACAGATAGGCCTCCAAAATATTTTCAGCCTAAGATGTTGAATGTCCCTCACTTTTTTGATCTTCTGACTCATTTTAATTTCATGCTCTTGCCTGCTATTGCTTAATGAGCTAACAATGCAGTCATTACTCTGTATCAACTGTTTAGAGACACTTATTCTGTTACTGTTACCAGCGCCACTGACCATGCCATTCCTGACATCCTATCCTTAACTGGGTACCAATATGGGCTAGAATCTTTGGTGCAGCTTCTGCAGTTCAAATAGGTACCATCACCCTCTTCTTGCATGAATGCCCATCATTGTCACGTTCGATGCATTATGCTACTGCCTACACCTTTTCTGTTGAAATGATTGTAAACCTTCTTCTGCACCTAGAAGAAGCCAACATCACTGAATCTGATGATATAAGCAATTGACTGCGGTTCGCACCAATGCCCATGCTGCATGCTCAATTACCCATCATGCTCTCAACCAGTTTCACGTACTTTCTGTTTCTGACTAAGCTCCTATGCCCTTACCTCGCAATACTATACCTCCTGACCATGCTAATGTTATACAAAATGCCAAAATTCAACCTGATCAAGATCCTCCTCACCAGTCACACTCATGTCCTGGTTCCCATAGCCCATCATTATTAACCACAGCTGTTGAGATTTTAGTTCTTCTGCATATGTTTCATTTTTTTTGTTTCAGTTCTTCTGCTCAAAAAATATAATCTTGTTGCCCTTGTTTCCACTTTCATTTTTAGAGCTTTTGTATAGTTTTGGCTATGCCCTGTGAAAATTTTTATGTGTGTATTTGTGATGACCAAATGTGATGACCAAATTCACATAACCAGTTTTGTCATTGCTGTACTTCAAGTTCCCTGGGTTCACATCCCATGAGATTCACCTTCTCGCCATTTTTAATCTTGTTACATTTTTTCCATCATTCATGAGCAGAAAGACTCTTTTACACTACAATGACTCTAACACACCTTGTAGCTTGATTGCTTAAGGCAATCTACTACAAGGGGGAGGGGTGTTGTAGTGTCCTTTTGGTTTCCCACAACTGTCTTTAAGTTACATTACATTATTGCTATCTTTACAACCACCAATAAGTTTGTTTCCATGCTGCTATCAACATTCAAACCAGGCAATGCAATTACTCTAGTCATTGCATCATTTGCTCTGAAATTGATTAGTAATTCAGTTCTTCATTTTATACTCCTACTGGTTGGCTGCTTCTTGCAATAAAATAGTCCTGCATTTTTGCCACTGTCATCATTATATTATTTTCAATCAGGAAATCACAGATTTCTTGATTTAGAATAATTTCAATTTGTGTTCATTTGAAAGTGGTTTTTCCTTATCACCATTTTTCAAGAGGGGTATGTGCCCCAGCCCAACAGGAAGTAGGTATTAGTAATAAGGTCTGAACTTCTTGGAACTACTGCCTAAATCACTTTTGGAATCAAAATCAAATATTATTCTTGATGGATCACCAAGCAAGAGTCTCAAATATATAAGAAAAAATTTTTAAAATGTAAAATTTCCCGATCCTATGGATTGGCGATTACTTGGACATTATGGGACAAGCCAAATTTCTCACCATGCTTGACCTCACAGTGACAATATTAGCAAGTACCCATCAACAACACCTATGACAACAAAACAACCTTCGTTTGTCAAGAAAATGTGTTTTGATTAAAAGTCCTTCCATTCTGCTTGAAAAAAGCTCCTGCCAAATTCCAGTGATTAACAGAATGAGTATTAGACCCTACATCTGGGAAATATGCCTCGTCTACATCCATGACATCAGTTTTTTATTAACATTTGGAACATCTGCAAATAATATTGGATGCCCTCTGTGCCACAAACCTTATGCTTTGGCCCAACAAGTGCAAGTTACGACTGCCACAAATGAAGTTTTTGGGACCTTTCCTCAACACAAAAAGAATCATTGCTGACCCAGAAAAAGTCAATGTGATTGCGGATTATGAGTTTCCATAAACAAAAAAGGTATGCAGAGTTTTTAGGTCTCATTCAGTGGTGCAAAAGTTTCACTCCACAATTGACCACACTATCCTCTTGGCCATGATTCAAACTATAATGCCATGGACAAGCAGAAGAGAGCCTTTGATGGTATCAAGAAAGCTTCCTCATACTCACTATTTCTGTGATATCCAGTTTACAAATACAAAGCCGAGTTCATAATCCAAAATGAGATGAGTATGATGGCTATTGGCCCGATATTGTACCAAGAAGGCAGCAATGATAAATAAGTGATTGCATACAAAGGGGCATACTTACTGATACCACAACCCAATATAGCACTATGGAAAGGGAATGCCTCACCATTGTTTATGGATTTGGTATGTATCACCACTACATCTATGGCCAAAATGTTATTGTTCATACCAATCACAGCCTCTCCATCCAGTGGCTCAAGGACGAGAAGCACCACAACTCCGGATTGCAGTTATTTGCCATTAATCTTCAGGATTATGATTACAAAGTTGAACACGATAAAGGAAAAGTCATGCTTGTGCTAACTTTTTATCCCTAAAAGAAGACTGTGAGAAGCTCTGGGTCCTGACTATGGAAGAATTGGCCAATGGAATCTTCGGCCCTTGTTTTCATGCCACAGGCAAGAAATCAGACCCCAACCCCATTGTAACCAATATTTTGTTGGTTGGGTTGTTGCCGCATTTGCCTGCCACCACTAACATGAACGTCATTACCCAAGCTATGTCAAAACAACTAGTTGATCAATCCATACCGCTGCTCCTCAGTTGCTACCCGCTGACTTTCAACCACCCATGGTTAAAGAAATTTCAATCACTATGCAGGCAGAAATTCGGTTCACACAAGCCTCTGACCCCACCCTCATTAAAATCATCATGACCCTCCAAACTGACAATGCTACAACACAGCCATCTGTTTTCTTCATGGAAGACAGCATCTTGTATCACCAAATCAAAGACAAAAAAGCCTAAGCCTAAGCCTAAGCCCAACCACTGAGCTTAACCCTGAGCCTGAGCCAAACCCCCTAAGCCTGACTGTAAGTCCGAGCCCATGCCTGAGTGGAGCCTAAGCCTAAGCCTGAGTTTAACTGTTAGTCTGATACTAAGCCTAAGACTGAGCCTGAGCCTAAGACTGAGCCTGAGCCTGAGCCAAAGCCTAAGCCTAAGCCTAAGCCTAAGCCTAAGCCTAAGCCTAAGCCTAAGCCTAAGCCTAAGCCTAAGCCTAAGCCTAAGCCTAAGCCTAAGCCTAAGCCTAAGCCTAAGCTTAAGCCTAAGCCTAAGCCTAAGCCTAAGACTAAGCCTAAGCCTAAGCCTAAGCCTAAGCCTAAGCCTAAGCCTAAGCCTAAGCCTAAGCCTAAGCCTAAGCCTAAGCCTAAGCCTAAGCCTAAGCCTAAGCCTAAGCCTAAGCCTAAGCCTAATCCTAAGCCTAAATCTGAGCCTGAGCCTAAGCCTGAACCTAAACAACCTAAGTCAGAGCCTGATCATAAGCTGAGGTCTAATCGAAAGCCTCAGCCTGAGAAGGGTAAAAATGAAATATTAAAATCAGAACTTCTATATTCTTCTTTTATCATTATTTCATGCAATGGGATAAAAGGAAATGCTGAAATCATAATTCATTATTTGCCTTTAAGCATTTTTCAGAGTAAGGTGATGTTGCTATACATTCATGTGGATATCATTGAAAGTAGGTAAATTATGTCATTAATTCGGTTATTATGAAGGAGCTATCAAATTACTGTATCTCTATCAATCACATCTCTAGTGATGTACTTCTTTTATTGAAATTGGTCAATCTTCAGCAACATCCGATCTCTTTGGGAATCATTTCTACTGACTCAGAGTAGCTGAAAAATGATCAGCATAATTTTCTGAACAAGATGAAAAGCTAAATTCTTGTTTTGGCACCTCATGTTTAAATGATAGCATAATTTACCTTCCAACAAAAAACACAAAAATATGATTGTTTTCACCCGGGATAAAATTTGGTGTAAAGTGACATTATTCTTTGAATTCACTCCAGTCAAAGCCTCTTCCACCAAAATATCACAAAAATATGCTTGTTTATACCTTTGATAATTTTTGTGTAAAGCCACTGCATCTATTGACTTGTGTGAAGTGACTGCATTCAAAATGACCAAAAAATACCTTTGTTTTACATCCAGGATAATCAGATGGCATTACATCTGTTTCACAAAGAAAAGATTTCTTTGAACCCCAATGAAGGGAATTTTCATTCTTATAATTTGACTGAATCAATGTTTTCAAAAAAACTGATTAACACTTGATAGATTCACTGGTGAAACTATCATGGTCCAGAGATGCATACCCATTGAGGAATCTGCAGCAACTAGGGGCCCATTACCCGTCCTAGTCTGTGAGTCAGAAGAGAATAGAGAATCAGCAGGAGTCAAAGCTAGGAATTGTCCATAATGCATGAGTTTCTTACCACCCTTGCTTACCGGAAAAGGGACTTAAACTTAAGAACTTAAATCTATAAATAATGACTCAAATTAGCAAACCTTTGCTTTCCTAAGTTGAGTCTACCTGATGCTTAAGTTGAGAGAAGAGGAGAGATTTCTCTTATATAACTTTACCTAATTCAAGAAAACACACTTTTGATATATACCAATATAATTATTACGCAATATCAACTAGTACATAATAAACACAATGATTGTGGTTAAGGATGTTTTATCCCGTACTAACGAAATATGATAAAGAGCGCATGGGGAAAACAAGACCAGAATGAAAAATAATAAAAAGCCCATGCTCACATCTGCCCAATCTAGTACCTACAGTAAACAGCCTGGAATTGTCCTCTACCCTGCAAGTGTTTCTTTGAAGAGGACAAACTACAATGAAATCCTATGAAATTGGTGGAAACACACTACAACAATTTGCTCACATGGCCGATATTATGCAAAAAACCATATGACTATCTATAACAATTTTTTCTCTGAGGGGTTAGTCAGATTTCAGGGAGCCAAGTATATTATAGGTTGAGGCTACCACACCACCTATGATATCATGAGTTAAGCATCTATGTATCTAACTTAATGCATTGATTTTTCAAGTATCCTGGGAAGGGTCAAGTAAAATTTGTTTCTGACAACAAACAACATTGTATTATGAAATCTTTTTTTTTTTGATAATGAATGCAGATAATGTGGAACCTTTTAAAATTTTAAAAAATGGGGAGTTAACATATGTTAAATATTCTACCAAACAAAATACAAAAACTATATTATGAGTTAGTTACCTGTTTGATAAGCCATATTAAACAAGCTCTTCTATAAATGCAGCTAAAATTATTTATTGTCATCAAATAATCTTGATGTACTTCATCCAATTTATTATACAAAGTATTAGTGTAGTTTTATCAGAGAATGTTTTGTAAGTAAAAAGAATACTCAAACTAAAACTTTGCTTATTCTTCAATTCTTTTTTCACCCTCATTTTATTTAAAGAGGCACACACACACACACACACACACATGTACACACACAAAACTATTGCACTACAATCAAACTAATAAAATGATCAATATTGATGAGCAAATGTGTGAATTCTTTGAATCATATCTTCATCCTTTTACTTTTTGTAATGATAAAATTTATCATTAAATTGTGATACAGCCTCCGCAATAACTTTATGCCCATAAGTAGTAAAAAATATTTTACAGTAAATAGAAATTAATTTTGCCATGACTTTGTAAATCTCACCATTATACCACTTCAAAATACAACTAAAAATATATAACTCAATACATTCAACTTTTTCATGTGAATGAATAATTGAAGGAGAAAAATCGGTGTTGTGGATCAATTGATGCCCAGCACATCGATGCTATTGATTTTCATAACCTTTTATGCAATAGCAGTCAATTCTGATACGTTTGTAGATGCTTCATAAAGTGACTTTGATGCAGATATATATAGTCTGTTTTTCTTGAAATGCTCCCAAATAATGAAAGAGGAAAGCAAGTAGTATTTCAGATTTTCCCGTTTTGCTGATAAACAATATGCCATATTGAACTGGAAATTTGTAAGCATAATGACCTAACCTGTGGGGATTTTTTGAGCAAAAAATGTAACAGTAAGAGCTCTATGTAAGTGATTTTGATGATAATACTGATTTGTGCCACTTTTCTATTTGGAAGCATTTTATAAAAAACAGACTGTAACTTTTTAGCACTAATGATGTTACAATCGATAAACTGAAGATGTTTCACATATCTGGGACTTTTCGCACTAACTATATGCTAAATGAAAGTAGAATTGACATCATCAGGATTGGAATAATCAATAAATAGACAAAGAGAGAAGAAACGACTTTTTTCACAGTTGGTAAAGATGCTTCGAGAAGTGGATGTTTCAACGAATTATGTAAAGCATCATACTCTTTGCTAATATTTATTGAAATTTTGTCTCTATAATTCAACCATTTCCGAACTTCCTGTCTATCAGTTTATCAGAATAGGTTACCTGCTTAGTTAATTGACAATTTCTTCCTTTTTACCAATCGATCAGTTTGAAGTCTTGGCCCTTACTTCGAGTAGCATTTTGTAGCCCAAACTAGTGCTGTACTGTTCATTGTTGATAATTGATCTATGAATTCTTAATGCGTGACTACCCAAAGTACTGTATTGAGGTAGAATCATTTGGAACATGGGAACAGCCCTAATGTCACTTGTAGATGTGAAGACTATGCATATAAATTTTGCCTCAATAATAATCTGCCTCAATAATAATCTTTAGCATCACTCAACTGAAAGTGTTTCCTTTTTTTGCACTAAAAATTGCTTAAATGTGTGAAACAGTGCAAACTTATCATCATCATTATTATCAGGAAGGCGAACATATTCAACGAATTCAGGCGGATTTCAAAGTAAGTATGATACAGGAAGAAATCTTTACATGTAAACATATGCAATTTTGGACAATCGAATGGCCTGTAACAACAAGTTTATATATGAAAATTTGACCCTGATTTGATGATTAGATAGATTGACGTATCCATGGCAGAAAAGATGCAAATTTGTACATAATTTATTTGTCAAAATAGTGAGCCAAAACATAACTATAGAAGACATTAAACATAACTATAGAACATACAATGCAGGCGTGTAACTATAAAACAAAACTATACAAATCATCATGTATATTTATTCATATTTTATTTGTCAAAATTTTGAGCAGAAACATAATCATAGAACACTTTAAACAAAAAAAATCATGACTTCTTCCACTTGTCAGATGAGAATTTGTCATCATCCTGATTGGTTTTCCCTTTTTGGAATAATGAATGAAAATTGTTAATGTGGTATTGGCAAACAGAAGTAACTCTTCAGCTTGTCGTTTTGGCAAACGGCAAATGTATTGTGGTTTTGGCAAACCGAAGTAACTCTTCAGAAAACAAAAAATTCACGGCTGTGATCAAAAATCTCTTTCTGCGAATGAATGAGAATTGTTAATCTTCTGGACTTGTAATTGAACAGAGTGAATCTTTTTAACTACAATTAATGCGTGATTCAATGGTTTTCCATTCTTCTTTGGAAAAGCGTATTTTAATTCTGCCTTTTTCCTGAAAATTCTATTGAATAGAAAATAATAAAATTAAAAAATCGGCTGTATGGTTTCCAAGTTTAGACTACTATTGGCAGTATGTTCGATTTTGCAGATAAATAAAGTAAGTCCCCAAATGAACACGGATATCAAACTCTTCAAATCCAGAAAATTTGTTTTGCTGATCACAGAAACTCACCATGTGGTGCGTCAGAAGCTTTTTTTGTTAATATTTGAGATGTTGTGCTGCTCTGACCTCATAATAACTCGAACTAGGATCTTCGGATTTGTAATTTTTTTCCAATGAATGAACATTGGCGCCAGAAAGGTGTTCACCCCAACAATCCACGTTAATAAAACATTTTTTCCAACATTGTCTGTGACAGTTAGACGAACAAATCGAGAAAAAAGATTGCCTTAGACGGAGGTAGATTGTCTGCGCAGAAATTTCTAAGGATTATTTCGCTGTTAAAAGCTTACTTGAAAATGAATCTCCAGCTCTTGTCCTATTTTTTTTCATTTACTTTACTATGTGCTAAATCAACTATCATGAACATCCCAAGCGTGACTACTGTGAAAAGGACAATGCTCAAAGTGATTAGAAGCCAAAATGACTACAGCTTAAATAACTATGGGTAAAATAATTGCAGCAAAGTTGACCATGAGAACGTTGACTAAGGTTAAGTAATGCATAAGATTTGAAAAATTCTGTAGAAGTTTCAAATTTCAGGATTCGAATTTCTGAAAAATTCAAAATAGCGTAATTGACAAAAATCGATAAAATCCTACTGGTACGAATTTGAAAATTTAAAACCAATGTTGTATAAAATTCAGAAAAATATTAAGTTATAATTAAAATTGTGTAATCCAAGAGACTTAGGATAAAAATTCTCAAAAATCCAAACTCTGAAAATTTGCCCGATATTTGAAAAAAAATAAAATACTTCATTTCAACAGAAATTTGAATGATACAATACCGGATTTTGCCACCAGAGTAGCTACCACTACTGGAACTACTACTGGGATAGCCGTAGGGTACACCATGGTTGCAGCTGTGATCATTATCATTATAGCAAGTTGATTTATCATACCTAGGTGTATTACAGCCATCAACATTACCATCGCCACCATGGTTTTTACTAGCACAATGATCAGCAACAGCTACTTTTGTGCTATATGTGCTATACCATAAAACTTCTGAATTTGAAATTCTTAACTACAAAATTTTGAAATTGGAAACGCTCAGCACTATTTTTTGACAAACGGAAGGAACACTTCATGGCTGGTTTGTTTGCTTTCCGTTTCATATCGTACATCATTTGTTGACAAACATCACCGTCTTGTCTTTTGGGAAAGATTCATTTCATCCCTCTTGCTTTTGGCATGTTAGGGTTTTTCTCAATGCATTGAAGAAAGTCAGAGCCACTCCGATCAAATTCGACCCCAAAAATACTATCTTATAAGCATTTTCACACTTGTTTATAACTTGCAATATACGGTTCAAACGTCACTTTCATACACTCGTATACAGGTATCAGATTCTATTTTCAATCTCAATTCTTCTAACTTATCAGTTGAGGCACTACTAGACTTTGCCGGACAGCGCTGGCTGTCTGTAAAGTAACGTAACAGCTCACAACAGGCCCCAGTTGCGAGCCGCTATACTTCGTTTTGCGCATGCCGGCCGGCGCGGGTTTGGCAATTTCAAGGATTGTGTCCCATTACCTCAACTGTCCCTTTACTTCGGCAATCCCATTACCCCAACTAATATAAAAAAATTAAAAAGTTCCCATTACATCAACCGTCCTGTTACCTCGACTGTCCTGTTACCTAGACTGTCTCGTTACCTTGACTGATGTTTTATATAAAATTATTAAAAATCCTGTTACTGTGATTGTCCCATTACGTCGACTATGTTGTGACGTTACAAAAAATTACAAAGTAAAATTTACAAATTTTGTTATTTCCCCACTTTCCACGAGTAATTAAACCATCAACAATTATAATGAAATTGCGTCTTGTGGAGTGGCCAGAATGTTGTACTTGAATTTTTGCCCAAATGGAAGATTATCGACAAACAACGTTTATCCATGCAAAATACAGAAGAGTTGGATTGTACAGCTCAGCAAAATCATTTCTACCTTTTCCAGAAAAATAAATAAGTTATTGGCTGATGTGTTGAGGCAACCTTTTCCCACTACTCGGGGCTTCAGTAAAAGTTAGGCTCCATCCAGGACTCGAACCCAGGACCTTGCGGCTATCATGCGCATGCTCTAACGAACTGAGCCAACCAAGCAACGGGAAAGGAGCTCTCTTTTTTTTCGACAATCCCTAGTTGATGTGGCTGCTGTGACCACTCTCAACATCTCTCCACCGTCAAGTTTGACTGGATGTCAAGGGCCACCAGTGTTGAGGCAACCTGTTCCCACTTTTCCGGCTTCAGTAAAAGTTAGGCTCGGTCTGGAACTCGAACCCAGGACCTTGCGGCTACCATCTGCATGCTCTAACCAACTGAGCCAACCGAGCAGCAGGAAAGGCGCTCTCTTTTTGCAACAATTTATAGTTGAGGTGGCTGGTTTGGCCACTCTCAACATCCCTCTGCCATCGAGTTTGAGGGACCCTCAAGGGGATGGTTCCCATGCCGGGAAATCGAACCTGGGTGGGGTGGGTGAAAGCCACAAAAAAAGACTCCATGGAGGCTAAAACTCAGCAACAAGAAATTGAGGAGGAAAAAATCCAAAATCAAATAGATGAAGCTGTGACTAAAATGTCCGGAATTGATGTCAGACTGGACAAGATGCAAGAGGCAGAGGAGATACCTGTCCAAACTAAGGATTCTAAAGAATTTGATTTGCAAGCGAGATGAGAGGCCGCTCAGGCCAGCCAACAAAAAAGACTGGCGCAGCAGGAATTCCTGTGCCAGAGTGCATTGGAAAAGAGGTTGAAGGAGCAGGCATATGCCGATGATAGCTCAGATTCAGCCATAGCAGCAACAGAGCTGATGAAGAGGGGAAAAATTTGTCACTAAAGAATCCCCAGAGTATATTCTCCTGAAAAGATTCAGCAGATGTTGGCTGAAGGTATGTTGGAAAAATTTATCCACCACTTAGGCAGAGAAAAGGTAAGATGTAGACAAAGGTTAAGTAAGGCCCGAGCACGTAGACTGGCAGCTGAACAGCAGCAGCAAGGAACGCCCATAACTGCTCAGAAAACGATGCCTATGACATGGCCAAAGAGACGACAACCCCAGATATATTGACAATGCCAAAGTCAAAAATGGAGACTTCAAAGAGTCAAGCGAAAACAGAGACCTCCAAGAGCCAAACACAATCGGATAGAGTGACAACATCCACTGCCTCGTACACTCAGAGGCAAGCGGTATCAAAAACCAGTGGAGAGGTTAGTACTTCCTCTGGCAAAACTAAGTTGGTTCCCACAAGCTATACCACCAAAAGTAAGAAACCAGCGGGAAGCATGTTGGTAAACGCCAATTTGGAATCAGAGGAAAAATTGATCAAAAAGGTCAAATTGAAGATGGTTAGTAATAGACCCGCAAGGGAACCACAGCAGTTTGTCACTTCTGGTCAATTAGCAGAAACTCTGATTGATTATTGGGAATGGCAGAGGGAACAAAGGTGCATGATTGGCCAGATCTCATTTGAAAATCCAGAGGTCGCCCATTATTTCGCCTTTGACTGCCAAGAAAGGCCAATAATCTATGCAATGGTCAACAATGCCATGGCCGAAATTCATGATAATTACCGCCAGCAATTTCAAATTCAAGGTGATTTTATGTTTGACGGAGAATGCGTCCCTGAGGAAATTTGGGAATAGATCATTTTAGCTCTCATTCTCAGATGGCTCCAGGATTACAATGCTTCAGATATCTTCACGACCATTAGGTACATGACCCTAATGATATTTCTGCAGTTGAATTTTGCTCCGATCACGCCCACGGCAATTGGTAGATGGTATGCCCAGGTGTGTTCATTTGCGAACAGACAACTAGTCGTCAAAGCCCAGGGAAACCACATAGACAAATACTACATTGCAGCCTTTAATCAGTATATTTTTATGGGCTCACAAAGGTTAAACCAAATGGGTGTTAAAAGGAAGGCACCAGGCGATGACAAACCACAGCCTGATAAATATCAGCGCATGGATGCCAAGAGCCCTGGTAAGTTTATAGTGCCTAGACTTCCACCGGCTAAGAAACAACAGCTGGTGACGCAGCAACCATCAACCTCCACCAGCCAGAAGTCATATAGTGGTCCCGCTAGTTCTTCATACAAACGTCTACTTTCTTATTTTCAATCAACATCATCTAAATCTTTAAATTCAACCTTTTGGACTCCAAAACAACAGTATAGTGGTTCCACTAGCAGTGGCTCAGCGCTGAGACAACAGGGGAGAGATGATGTATTCTCAAACCCTGCCCCCTATGGGGGTAGACTGGGGTATAGCGGAGGTCAAGCCAGAGAAGGCTTCTAAGGGCGACCTCAGTGACCCTACAGAAGCCAAGGAAACTGGCAACACCAAGGCCAAGACCCAGATGCACAATTTTATAACTGGAATTTTGAACCACTTGGCAGATGCAGTAGAGGCCAATAAGGCCAGAATCAAGGCCAAGATGAAGGTCAGACCCAAGGCCAAGGCCAGGGGGGATACTATTGAGGAAGGCCTCGAGGAGGCTAGCCGCATAATTTTGGCTCAAAATTATCTTTTTTGTACAAATTTTTATTAATTACATAAAACACAAAACCAAAAAATATTGATAAAATTACAAAAACCCAAAAAATACAAAATGACAAAATCCAAAAACATTATTTGAATTTCGGTGCTGCTGGCCAACAAAAATCTTTTTCTTGACAAAACTGCTGCAAAAAAACCGTAAAATCATTTTCAAATTTTTGGCCACATTTTTTGCTCAATTTTTAGCGCATTTTAAATTTTTGTGATACTCGTACATTCCCTTGTTTTTATTGTATCGTAAATATAATTCATATTTTAGTTTATTTTAGAAAAAATATAGAGACACGAGAAAGAGATTTGCATGCATTTAGACCGTCCACCAACAACTTGCCACAACATGCAGACCATGCAACCGAAAACGAAATCGACCCAATTTGGCGCCAATGGCAAGGTCATACTCCTTAGGACAGGAGGTCTACCATCATCAAAGCTGAGGTCAAAATGGGCATCACTCCTTGGTATTCATTGTGTCTAACGACCATTACAGGAATCCGAGCAAGACAGACTGGGAAACTGGGAGTCGGCTGGATGGTAGACTTTTTGGTTATTTTTCTAATGCGGGGATAGCCCGGCCAAAAGTTTTTCCTACCTCCCCTAGGGCGGTTTGGACATGTGAGGGATGTTGGGCACCCTGTTGATGGCAAGTTGCATCCAGAAATCCCCATGCAAATCGACGAATTGGACGACTGGGGGCGCAGACATTTGCATAGAAATGGAGCACCACAGAAAGACCAAAAGTAATAATGAAAATCATTGATTCATTATTATTGTTTTTATTATATTCTCGGTAACATAGCTGGCATCCAATAAATATTATCCCAGCATTTGTTTAGTAAATTAACATAAATTATATAGTGGTGTAACCACATTCTTTTTATTATTCATCAGATAATATTGTTTAATATATTGTTTATTATTTAGATTAAACTGACCATGTGGAGCGAAGGGCCAAGGGCCCAGGCGCCAACTTGCTGACTGCAAGCTCTGGAAGACCCATCAGGGGATCCAGCAGGTAAGTCTATCCCTGAGGGGATTCCTTGTCTCTTCTAGGAGACTACGAGGGCTCTGTGTGAGGCCCCTTATTTAAAGTAAGTTTATATTTGTTGTTGCCAGGTCTGGGGAACCAGACTGTTGCACGATCTCCGAGGCTTAGCCAAGGAATTAGCTCTAACAGGTCAGTTCAGACCAGAGGTCTCCATCTTTTCTTAAACCCGTAAGGAAAGACCTGCACAACAGATGCATCAACTACTGATTCCTATCAATGTAGAGATAGTGATGAACATGGGGACGAAAAATGATGGGCACAACAAACATACGAAATGTTTCCTTGTAGAATGATAATATTACCATTAAAAATTCAAATTTATCCAACCTCGAAGTCGAATTCATAATAGCTTCGTCGAAGAAACGGGATAGAGCAAACAAGATTTTATTTTTCATAAAAATTCAATTCAATGGAATTTTACACATTAGTCAGGGTAAAGGGACAGTCGAGGTATCCAAACGGTCAGGGTAAAGGGAAGATCGAGGTAACGGGGCAGATTCAGGTATCGGGACACAACGATTTCAACTCAATCAAAATTTTCTGAAGCGGCGCTAGCTGAAGCTCATGTTATAACATATGATGCTAAAATTATAGATTGCTAGACTTGATTTTTATTACAATTGAAGGATTTCGACGGAAAAGATAAATTTTTATATCAAAAGCCGTAAATTGAAGAATTGAAAAGTATCAATTTTCGCATCGAAACATTAAAAAACGGAATAATGATAATGATAATGATAATAATAATAACAATCATAAAGTTTGATTAATTAAAGGAAAAAAAATTAAATTTCAACCTGCCACTTGCCGGACAGCAAACATCACGTAACCGAGGCAAGCACCGATCAGAGAATTATCACATTATGTAACCGACAAAGTTAGTAGGTGAGATGCAGCAATATCGTCAAATATTTTCTCAACTGATTTCTCCAATGCTCTAACCTCTTCTGTCATTACCAGTCTTCCCTGCGGCAAACCTGGACTCGCTTTGCTCGCTGGTTGCTGCAACCTTAACTCACTTTATCTATTGAACTTTAAAGTAAGTAAATGAGTTGAAAATTGACCGATTGAGTTTATTTACGAGTTCATTTTACGAGTTCAAAATGGAATATTTATCCACGAGTTCATTTTAAAATATTTTTTTCGGTGTTGTGGGAATTCTATTCAAAGTGTGTGAAGAATTAGTATTTCACAAAAAATTTTGAAACCAACGGACTGGTGCGTAAAATTTTGAGGCATGCGACAAATGAGTACATCGAAGCAAAGAACACGGCTCTTTTTCGATTACCGTGTCGTATAGATAGTGAATTCGGAAATCAAGTCAAATACGTCATTAGAGCTGAAAAATTGTGACGTTACTCACTCTGAAATTTTATGAGTAAAAAATTCTACAGTCAAAGATTTGCCTAGATAATTTTGAAGTCAATGCATATCGATGTTATTTTTCATTTCATAAAAAAGGCTATTTAACGAAAAGATTTTTTGAAACACAGGATTTGCTGAGTTAATTATCTTTCGGAGAGCATACAAGATAAGCTGCTCTTATTAACCCTAAACAGTTTCAGATCCACTCCTCGAAGTTTCCAGCTGTCTGCAGTATTCATGCTCCAAGTATAAACAAAAAATTTCCTGATGAATCACTAAGTATGAGTAATTCGAACTGAACACCTCCACAAAAAAATAATTCAAATGAAAATTCGCGAGTTTGAAAGACAACCTCTGTTCAGGTAGAAATAAATACCGGAACTATCGGTCCAAAATCAATAAAAAAGATGCATCAGCCACGCAAAATATGGGAATAACATGATTATTGAGGATCAAAAAACAATGATGACGTCTTCAACAACAAAATGAAATAGTATGTGGTTGACTGAACTCTGCCTCTGTGCAAATGAACAGAGAAACTGATAAATGTTACAAATTTAACTTCTTATAGCAGATTGACTTCCGACTGTCATGTCCATTCTTGTGTTTTTTGCACTAGGTCACATTGACAGCCAACAGGAAAAGAAGCCGCGAGGAAATCGCCAATATCTTGAAAGCAGCTATTGAAAAACGTAAAGACGAGTGGGACAATGACCAAGATAGACAAGAGAGCTATGGCAGTCGTTCGGGCGAAGATTCTCCAAAGTGGATGGGTAAGCGAGTGAAGTCACAAATCTTGCTGAAAAATCAAACCATAGTCTATTTTATTCAAATGCTATTTTTCCGTTAAGAAATGAATGCAAGTACTTCATTAATGAGCAACTTGCCAACATTTACGGTATTAGCACTGAGTGCAAAATTCTATTTCTTGCTCTGGCAGCACCACGCTTATTAAAATATTGTTTGTTTTATTCAAATTTAGTGTTTGATCGTTTTAAGCTGTAAGTGTTTAAATGTAATGCAAGACCGATTTATTCATGTAAACATAGCTTGCTGATCATTAATGATTGGATGGAATGGACGATTTTTTTGGCAATTTTGGCGTAGAAGAAAAATGACAGAATAAAAAAAATGAAATGTAATTTTCAAGCCAGTAATTCAAGTGGATTAAAGTGCAGCAATTGATGAACTATTTTTTGTAAATAAGTAGTATGATTTTATTTCATCTTCTGATGAATAGGCTAGTTTATGAAAAATTCATATGATTGTTGACAATTGAATCGAGACTTTGTAGACTTATTGGACGTGAAATGTCACTGCAGGAAATTTTCAAATCCAAGACTGGTAAGCCAAAATTCTATTAGGAAGACTTTTTTACTCTCGTAGTACTAGAATTTTTTCTGATGAATTTTATTGAAAAATTAAGAAATATATGTATAAATTAAAAGGTTATTATTCAAATTCAATTTTATTCCTTCAAATACTGACACAATCGACAATTGCTTTCAAAACAATGCTTCAACAGCACAGAAAGCAATGATGACTGAATGATCCCCGAGCGAGCTTAGGTCTATAAATGGAAAATTGAAAATCATTATGATTTTTTCTTCTCGTATAATTTTGTTCACTTTAAGAATAAACAAAATAAACTTACGCTTGAAGTTCCATATATTCAAATTCTATTTAAAATTAAAAAAATCATGACTTGAAAATAAGGAATAGCACGGATTTTAAAATTTTATTATTTATTAAAAGTGTTGTATATGGGCATTCATGCTTAGCTATTAAAACAATCAATTCATGGGGTGTCAATTGGCTCTGCACCGTTTCCAATATGAAACTTTGGCCTGAAGACCCTCGTCAAAATTTCTCACCGTCCGTAGCCCAGCGTAAGGAAAACGTTTTAGATTGGTTGGTCTACAGCTCTTGAAATGGTAGACACAACGACCAGCAAAAAAGTAACTCCAATTTGATATACAATTTCCATGAAATCATAAAGAACGCAACGCCTATCCACTTTTCACTCGGATAGGACACTTGTCGACACCTGGCGCCGGTTGCATCAAAGCAGTTAAATTCGAGCTCGAGCTAAACCCGACTTAAGTCTGAGCTCAAGTTTAGCGATTGCATGAAGGTGGAGTTTAACTCGAGCTCGAGATAAACCCAAGCTCGAGTTAAACCTGTGATCGGGTTTAACTCGAGCTCATTCTCTCGGGTTGCTTGATAATTTTAGCCAGTTTTTAAATCCAAACTCGAGTTTAGCGCAATAGAAAAGTAAAACTCGGTCGGTAGCAGGTTTAAGTCTGAGAGTGTCACTTAAATTTGCGTGTTGTTGTTTTTTCCCATTTGTTATGGAAGAGCTGCATACAATAGTTGGTTTCTTTTTCGTTTTTTTATGCCTCATTAGTAATAAGAATGAATTTATGCAGCTGCGAATATTTAATCGAAATATGGAGCAAGACAGGGTTTTTTTTAATTTTTGCTGGTACACCTACCCATTTTCCTATAGTCGGAAAGGCAGGCTTTAGAGAGGATGGAAGGCTGTGTCTGCCCGGGCCAGCTACCAGAAATTCAATTTTGAGTTACATCTGGAATTCGAACCTTGTTCTTGAGACTAGTAGTCAGAGGCGATAACCACTACAGACCAAGACGGTCCAAGACAGAGTTTTTTCGGGATAGAAATAATCCCCTTGATTCATTAAATGACATTGATCTGTATAAATGCTATCGATTTGATCGCCAATCTTAAAGCTAAACCATATAGTTAAACCCGAGCTCGAGATGTATGATGCAACTGCTAAAAGTTTAACCTGTCGTCGAGTTTAGCTAAACCTCAGGTTTAACAGTTGAAACCGAGCCCGAGTTTAGACTCAGGTTTAGCTGATGCAACCGGCACCTGAGTGCTACTAGAGAAATCTTCATCGCAAAACCAGGTCAAAGAATGAAATATGTACTTATTCTATTTGCAGCTCATGAAAAAAAATTTTTTTCGTTGATCAGAGCAATAAAAAACTCACATGTAGAACTTACTTTCATGGATGGACATTGAGTCCCGTCATTTTAACCCAACCCAAAAAATCTTGCTACCACTGCGTTGTAACTTAACTACCCAGTAAAGACATTTCTGATCACCCAATGCCCATAGCTATCTTATGAGGACTTTGATGATTACCATAGCTAAAACTGTCTTTAAAAGAAAGTAATCTATGTTGAGGTTGTTTCAGTTTATGTCTTCTGATTTTTTTATTTGTTGTTTTATATAGTGTATAGGTTTCTTTTACTCTTCTTTTCTTCGTTTTCGGTGCTTTTTGTATTCTCTTTTGTTTCTTTGTTTTCATTTGTGTTCCTTTGGTTTGCAATTTCACGTTGTCTGTCTTGATTTCTCTTTGGTTTCACTAGTTGGACTGTTGGTGGTATTTATATTTACCTGAAAATGCCAGGAAATGGCAAAAAGGGGAATATGTTTTTCCTTTTTGCTTGTTCCACTGGCTTAAAAGTTCGATATTAAGCCTCCCCATCATTTCATTTCAGCAAAATTCTAACTGAAAAAAACTTTCCATTTTCTGAGAAACATATACGCGCCCAGTTTTTTAGTCATTTCTGAAAATGCCTCTGCCCAAAAAAGGACAAATCTTTGAAAAATTTCAGTATCAGTTATTAAAGTTGATTTTTACAGAAGAAACAACTATGGTTTTAATGAAAAACCCAAAATCTTTGTAATTACTTATGGGCCATTCTTTGTTAGAATTTTTCATTACTGTATACAATGCAGTGGCCTATACCTTGTTTCCAAAAAGCAGGTGGTAAACCCACAGTATTCCTGATGTAACGACCAGTTTTAGAAGTGCTTTACTTTATCCTAAAATGGACAGTAGTTACGGTATGCTACAGCGCAGGGTATGGTAAACAACGCAATACGATAAGACAATTGACGTCTGCTTCGGTCATCGACAACAAAAGGAAAAACACGCGTTCAGCTTGCAAATGAAAAAACGGATTCGGTTTAACTGCTTTCGTAAACAACAAATTGCTTGCAAATAAAAATCGCAGTGCTTGCAAATAAAACGGGTTTAGAAATCTAAATTCGAATCAAACTGCCTAAATCATGCTTTGCTTCTCTTTGAACATGGCTTCTTTGGCCACTCCCTGGGCGTCGCAGGAGGTCTTGCTTTTGTCCATCTTCTTCCACTAATCGCCGCTTCCTGCTTCATTATTCTCGCTAATTTGGTCAAGCCCTCCAATGCTTTCCCAGTAGTGTTTGCTTTTCGTGTCTTCCCTATGCTTGCTCCCTATGGTGGGCTTAGCCACACCTCTGTGCTTCTGTGCATGCTTTCTGTATCTATTTCCTCTGTATACACATGTTTTGTGGGACCATTGCTACCGTCCCACTTGAGACCACTGTCTGGTGGGGCTTTTACTTTTTACTGTGTGCAGGTGTTGTTTACGATTTTTATGGGGAATTACAGTAGCCATGGAATGTGTACTTTAATGTAGATTCTAGGGAACCAGCTGCTGTTGAGCAAATTAATTGGGGCGTCTTAATTGGGTCAATAGCGGCTACCGGGGTGTGGAAGGATCAAAATAAAGTACTTCACATGATTTTACAGGAATGTTTGGGTGTGAATCCCAGACACCCTTGAGAGGATAAATTATGAAATGAAATAATATTTAATAAATGAATATCACATAATGTATTCTACATATTTACAGTACTGTGGTAGCAGGTACGTTACACTGATTTGCAAGACAATGAATTTACACAATTTGAAACAAAGTCGAAAAATTAATTGCTGGTAAACAGCAAATTTTTGTTGACCCCGATTTTTGGGAGACTGGCGAACATTATTTGAGTAAAATTAGCTAAAGCATAGTCTTAAATAAGTTCAAACTAGCATTAATCGTATTTGAAATTTGAATTCCCATGTTTTAAACTCGGAAAAAACAATACGTGTGAATCAAGAATACTGTGAGTTTACAACTAGGTTCTCGGAAACGAAGTATCATAGGTTGCGCGACAGCGTCAACCTATAATATACTTGGCCCTCAAATTTCATGTCCCCCCCTCTAGAGCCAAAACGGTAGGAGCTAGAACCTTCGGGTTTTTTGCATAATATCGGGCATAGGGGCAAACTATGGGGTGCCTTTTGTCATTTCGCCTCTATCTGCAAGTGGTGCTCGGTGGGGCCCCAAAAACAGGTAAAAAACGCACTTTTTAAGGCCCCCCAGTTCCACCATGCCCAGCAATCGGTGTGCCATATCCAACCTCCATACTTCGGCCTAAGCATCTTGGGGGTGTAATCTCAAATGCGAATTTTTTTTTCTTTGAAATATGGCCTCAATTCAATTATATGGTTGTTCAAAGTCCCGGAAAACGACAAATTCCCCAATTTTGTTACATAGTACTTATGGGTTCAAAAAAATAATTTTTTGCAGCATAATGCACTACTAATTTTTTTGCAGTTTCAATTGAACCTGTAGCCTTATCGGGATTTTTGGGTTGCTAAGATTTTCGACCATTGGGAATTTGATGGACGCGGTCACTTTACACAAAAAATTATCCTTGGTGTAAACAAGCGTATTTCCGTAATTTTTCAGTGGAGGGAGTTTTCGACCGCGCGGATTCAATAGATATGGTCACTTTACACTAAAAAAATTATACAATGTGTAAACAAGCGTATTTTCGTGATTTTTTGCTGGAAGACGTTTTCGACCACGAGGAATTCAATAAATGTGATCACTTTACACAAAAAATTATCCCGTGAGTAAACAAGCATATTTTCGTGATTTTTCAGTGGAAGGGGTTTTCGACCACGGGGAATTTGATAAATGTGATCATCTTACATAAAAGAACTATCCTGGGTGTAAACAAGCGTATTTTTGTGATTTTCTATGAAAGGGGTATTGGACTGCGGGGAATTCAATGGATGCTTCACTTTACACAAAAAAGTTATCCAGGGTGTAAACATGCGTATTGCCGTAATTTTCTTGTGGAGGGGATTTTCGACCACAATGAATTCCATGAATGTGATCACTTTACACAAAAAATTATCCCGTGAGTAAACAAGCGTATTTTCGAGATTTTTCAGTGGAAGGGGTTTTCGACCATGGGGAATTTGATGAATGCGATCATCTTACATATAAAACTATTCTGGGTGTAAACAAGTGTATTTTCGTTATTTTTTGTGGGAGGTGTTTTCGACTGCGGGGAATTCAATGGATGTGTAATTTTACACAAAAAAGTTATTCTGGATTTAACCAAGCCTATTTTCGTAATTTTTTTGTGGAAGGGGTTTTCGACCATTGGGAATTAAATGCGATCACTTTACACAAAAAATTTTCTTTGGGAGGGGTTTTCGATCACTGAGAATTTAATAAATGTGATCATTTTACGCACTAATTCATATCGAGTGTAAACAAAGGTATTCCTGCGATTTTTTGGGTTGAAGAATTCTAGACCATGAGGAATTCAATAGGTGGTTTTTTATTGTTTTTTTCTCCAAAAGATGGTTTTTTATTGTTTTTTTGACGTGAAGATGACCAAATTTAAAACTTCAATATGCTTCTAAGAAGGTTTTCGTGCATGGTTGAGGCCCACTAAAAAGAGGTGAACAAGTTTATTAGAAAATGCCCCGATGGGGCAGAAAAAAGGAGAATATACTTGCTTCGACAGTTGCCATGGTAGAATAAGAAGTGGACTAGATTTTTGAGAACTTGGGTCGAAGTTGGAAAAAATTCACTTCCTTTATATTGGATTTTCATTCTTTCGCAAAAAAATTGTCTATGTCTGTGAAAAAGTATATTCTGCAGCTGAGTGCGTCAACACACTTTCCAACCAAGCATGTGCATCTCTGAAATTTTTAGGAGGGTACAGGCGTGGACCTTGGTGTTTTAGAATTTTTTGAGACAAAAAATTCAGAAAAAGTTGACCAAAAAATTTTTTGCATAACAAATTTTCCAGTTTCAAAACACTCGTGGAAGTTTCCCCATGTCCCCTCTCACACATGTTTGCTTCCAACTGTGTTAAACATTTTTACTGAATTTGGTGTCAACAAAAGGAATCAACTGAGGGAAAGTGGCACATAAAATCCCAGTCAGCTTTTTTAGAAAAAAGAGCTACAGCACAAAGTCTTCTAAGAACTAAATTGATTGTGCAAGATACGTTTCATTCACTCATTTTATATAACATATCATATAGAATTCACTCCCTAAGTTCTACTGATTACAAGCTACAAACAAATTTATTCCCATCTATTTAACTATTGAGCAAAATAGCATCATTCACAGTTTTGGATTTACACTGAAATTTGCTGGAAGAGCTCTTTTTGCGGGATTGCAAATGGGAAGCAATTTCACCCATCTTTGTCGCTCCGATCTTGCTTTCAAAAAAGTCGTACTGTTGCCGTGGGAGTGCGAGTAGAGTCGGAGAGAACTGGGTACGGGATTTCGCGCATACTCCTAATATAGGCAGGCCTAAATCAGGTGCATTTTTGTATGCTTTACCCTGTTCTCCCATTTGCAGATCGGTGCCCAATCATTTTAACCAAATCCCAGTTGCACTAAAGGGGTCTGAGCTCGAGCTCAAGGTAATGTCGAACAAAAAGGCCACGTGGTTTGATCTCAAGTTCGGTATAATTTGAATGTCATCCGGATCATAACGAGCTCAATGTCGAGATTATCCCCAGCTCGAGCTGTCGGGTTGCACTAAAATTTTCGCATAATTTTCTTATTCCTAAAGCAAATATATATAAAAATTTCTGCAATTCCCAAACCCGAACTTAAACCTCAGTTTTAGTTAATCCTGAAGTGAGTATGATTTGTGCATTGGAAGAAAATAATTTGGACATTGTGAATAGCTTAAACTCAGGATCATCAATTTAATCCCGATGTTGAGATTATCCTCATGTTGGGTTAGTGCAACGAACCTCAGGTTCCTTTATAGTTCTGAAAATGACTATAATATGCCCCCTCACTATTTTTCAGCTAGTGTGAAAGGCAGGAGTTTTGAATTGGTCGGGAGTTAGAATGCTATCGGTTTACCATTTCTTTACACTTGAAGTCAGGTGCATATAATTTTCATATAGAAAAATTTTACTGTAGTTGATGCCAGTTGAAGGACAAAATGCACGATGCTGCAGAATATACTTTTTCCCAGACATAGACAATTTTTTTGAGAAAGAATGAAAATCCAATATAAAGGAAGTGAATTTTTTCCAACTTTGACCCAAGTTCTCAAAAATCTAGTCCACTTCTTTTTCTACCATGGCAACTGTCGAAGCAAGTATATTCTCCTTTTTTCTGCCCCATCGGGGCATTTTCTAATAAACTTGTAGTATTATGCTGAGTGAAATATGGGACAAGGAGAAACATATTCATCTTTTGCCACTTCCTGGTATTACAGAATGGTTATTGTTCTGTATAGTTTTTGTCAATTATAGCACCTTTTTTGTACAAGCCTGTAATGAATCGTATACATGCAGTTAGAGGTACCACCTGTGTTCTATCATGTAAACGAAGTATGTATTGTACATACAGTAATCATGTGGATTGTAAAAATTGCTACAAGACAAATGAATTTCATGCACAGAGGCTTAAAAACGTTTTGTCTTTTAAAAAACTGGGCGCGTATATGGTTCTAAGGAAATGGAAAGTTTTTTTCAGTTAGAATTTTGCTGAAATGAAATGATGGGAAGGCCTAATATCGAACTTTTAAGCCAGTGAAACAAGCAAAAAGGAAAAACATATTCTCCTTTTTGCCATTTCCTGGCATTTTCAGATAAATATTGTACTTTCAAGAAAGTTTACTGAAAAACTTTACTGAAAAACTACTTTACTTTACTGGAAAAGTGTATTTTTGAAGTATAGTACGAACGCCACTAAAATGTGGCGAATTTTAATTTCTTGGCATATATCATTTATGCACATTTTTAGCGTACGTTGAGGCGTTTCGAAAAACAACAATATGCATCAGGGATAACAAAATACGCTCTTTGCAACGGCACTACTTAAAATCGATGAATCGGAAAAAATTTTTGTAAACAACATTTGTGCAAATTTCTAACGTACTATACATTTTTACAAAAAACAAATATCAAAACTGGTGGGTAGAAAAAGAAGCTCGTTTCAATGGTGCAACAAAAGATCTGAAAATCGCAAAAAAATTTTTACAAGAACATTTTCGCTTTGTTTACATTTTCTTTGCACTGCATATACTAGATCTTAAGGTGGTTTACTCTGGGCATTTTACTCAGCTATCGAACAAAAAAAGAATTAGATTTCTACAACTTATACAACTCGAGATATTTGTGCGGTCATCTACCCCAACTCGGCCAAATTTACATATTTTCTATGATAATTAAGTTTACACTGTAAATTTCTAAACCACCTGCCACTATCCTGTGCAACTCGAGGAGCTGCATCCAACAGAACAAGAATCGTCTAGAAAGACTAAATATATTCGCAAAGTTATTACTGGTCGGAGTTTTGAGATTTTTCTTTACACTGAAATAAGGTCGCATTTGCATATTTCGATAAAATTTCGTGGTGGTCCCGAGATATGACCTTACTGAAGATATTAATACCACAATCGAGCTAATCCGTTAGAATAATCGTTAGTTATGAAAAGGTGGCAAAACAGTACTCTAGTTTGTCTCATAACTTTAGCTACAGTATGTCTACAGTATTCTAAGTGAAACCATGTTGTAGCCCGCATCGAGTTTTATATTGATGTCGAATTTCAGCTTTGGATGTCTTATAGTTTTTCAGAAATCTTGCATTAAACGTGAAAATTGGCGTGCCCAAAACGAAACATATTGTAGTCTAGCACTAACATGCTAGCTACGGTTTCTCTTCTTCATTTTTTATGTTCCGTCTTCATATTGCTTTCTTATATTTCTTTTCTTTTCTTTACATTTGTTTTCTTTTTTATTTAAATGACCTCTTTTTTAGTTTTATTTGACTTCATCACAATTAATTTACTTTATTCATATTGATTTTCTTGTGTTTATGTTTTTCTTGTATTCATTTTTCCCTTTTTTCCTGGACGTTTTTGTTTTGTTATTTGTTTTAATGCATGTATTTCTTTTCTCTTACACATGAACAGGGTTTTCATGTGTTTCCTCTATTTTACTTCAATTTGCTTTTTGTTGTTTGTCTTTAGGTTTTCTATATTAACCCTCATTCTAATTCCTTTCTTCTTTTTCATTTTAGTTCACTATTGTTTATTTTTGCCTCGTTTTCCCACGTGTATTTTAGTTCTTTAACTTTTTTCCCGCTTCGTTGATTATTTCTATTTTTGCTTATTTTTTCTTGTATTGTTTGTTTTTTCTGAGTTCTATTGCCCCACGAAAGAATCCTCATGATATACGTAGACACAAGCCTTGAAAAAGAATTATGGGCATTGAGTGATCAAACATATGTTTGCTTGGGTTGTTGGGTTATGATGCGGTGGTAGCAAGCCTTTTTGGGTATAAGTTTCTATGGAATAAAATCTCCGTTTGTAGAAGTGTTGGTGAGGACTGTTGATTAGTATCCTCTTTTTGTAACGCTTTGGCCGCGAGTTTTTTGTTCACCTGTTTCGACCCAGATCGACAATACAATTTCCAGAGGGAGAAATTGGAAAAAATGTTTCTCACGAATTTTTCTTTCCGGCTAAGGCCCAAATTACAGAACGCAGGTAAAATAAAAGTAAGGTAAAAGTAAAATCTCGGGTAATGTAACCCATGTTTAACCCGCCCGCCATTTTACCCGCCTTTTACCTACTATTTTACCCATGATTCTACCCATCTTTAACCCGGAGTTTTACCTACGATTTTACCCATGATTTTACCCGTCTTTTACCAACGATTTTACCCATGGTACTGCGCAGTACCGCGCGGTGAAGTTTGACAGGGCCTTTACTCTTACCCGCGTTTAACCCACTTTCTGTAATTTGGGCCTAAGAGTTTCATTCACAAAATGAATAGTCAGTTGAAGATACACCGTATTAAATAGAACGCTCAACAATCCTACTTAAAACTTTAACAAGTAATAATAAATCAAAATTTATCAATACAAAGGGGATATGAACATGAGAACAAATAGTCAAAATATTTTTAAATCTATATTTTGCTTAGATATCATTTGGAAATTTTCTAGACTAAGAAAGTTTGAACATCTGAGTAAAAATTCTCCGATTTTAAACGCTAGTTATTACCATAAAAAGTCAAAATTATTCCAAAACGAACTATGTTTCTCGATTTTTTTCTACCTTTTCTTACATCTCCCTGCTTTTCCCTGCCGCGTCATGGGTTATCGTTTGACTACCCTTCACGACATTCTTTTCTACCTTTCCATACCTTTCTCTGAATCTCCATACCTTCCCTTCCACTTCATACATTGCCCTCACTTCTCCTACCCTTCCGTTCCTTCTCATTGTAGTGCGAAACAGTACAACAACATCCAATGAAACTAAAGTTAGCATCCTGATTCGCACGTAAAACTTCATACAGATGAGGTACAGGAAGAACAAATTCCCATCCTGGATGAGTTCCATCTCAAAAATAAGGAATATTAGCTGACAGTTTCAAAGCCGAAAATTTAAAATTAGCTGGTCAGCTGTGTAAACAAATTTGCACCCCTAGTGTACTGATCTAAACGTGCAACGATGAGTTGACTAGCACATTTATCTTTCCCTGTGCAACTGAAAAATACACGTGTTTCCCACCGCCGATCGGCCAAACATGAAATTACCACGCTAGCAAAGTTTGATCAGGTGCTCTCATTCTGGACCCACTTGTTATCAGAGCATTCGTCCCCATGATATTACATATTGATCTGCTTTTCTCACAAGGGCCTCTCGAATAGTTTAAACCTGGACCCAGCAAACATAACATTTTTATGTACGTTCTATCATTTTACGGTACCTTGTATAACAACGCAAACATGCACAGCATAAGAATCCTGATCCTGTTGGGGGTCAGCCAAGACAGTGGATGGGATAGAAATTTTTTCTCTCTTGATACTGAAAAAGGTCTTTAACATTTAGGCAGCATGTTCCAGCACATTCTTCTATCTATATTACTCAAATAGTGACACCATTTACTTGATCACTAGCAGGCTTTTTTTTGGTTGAAAATCAGGAGCCAAATGGCTCATAGGCCTAGATTTTTGGGGCCAAATTTAAATTTTGGGAGCTAAAAATTTTCAATTGAAGAATATCGAAAAATGAGCTTGTAACACACTGTAGAACGTACTATATAATTAAATTATATAGATATTCAATCAGTTGATACGAGTTTTAAAAAATTACTGTTCAAAGTTTGATTTCCACCCAGCGTTTTCAGTCACAGGCTTCCTTCTACATGTACAAACATCAGCCGAGAAATCTTTGTGCAAAGAAAATTTTTTATGCAAAAAACACGTTATTTTGTTTTATTTTGCACAAACCTTCTTCCAAGATAACACTTGAGTTCACTTCCTTCCGATTCAAAAGTATTAGGTTTTTGAAATTGCAACTTCTTTTGTTATTGTTCTGTTGTTTCCTATATCTTTCCGGCGCTATGCAACGAATTTTTTTTAATTTTGACACTCCAAAATTATGGAAAATCAATTTGAGGATAACTTATTTGATGTTCATCTCTTATAAGTTTGACAAATTCAAATTAAACTTGAAGTTTGTGAAAATCACCTCCATTATAATCACGAATTCAAACTTGTCTCCATGTTTAAAATGAGTTATAAAAATGGAAAAATTGAAATTTTGATCACCAAAGCTGTTTTACACCAAATGCACCAAAATTCATCTTTTTCATGTCGAACCCCCATATTTTTTCCCTTTGTCAAGAATTTTTTTCCCAGAAAGTTTGATTTGTAAAAAAACAATGAATAGACTGATTTGAAAAATTATATAATGAGATCCGGCACGAAGGTCGGAAAATTTTCGATCTTTTATGATTTCAGAGCCTGTTAAGTCAAAATTTTAGGAGCCGAAATGGCTCCTATACCTAGAATTTTAGGAACCATTTCCAAACTTTAAGGGGCCCAGGCCTCTAAAATGACTTTGAAAAAGCCTCATCAGTAGTTTATAAAGTTTAAATGTTACCTTTCTAGAACCAAGTATGCTTAGTTTAAAAGAATCACTAAACTACTGCATTATTTTCATTCTTCTGACAGTTTCATTTTCTCTCTTGCTGACTTTTCCGTCATCACCTCCGCGATCAATGATTGAGGGGGATATCTGCTGAGGATCAATACCCTCGAACATCCCACGTGCATGTGCGCTTCGAGATTTCAGGATTTTGATCGGAATTTCATTACCGTTAGACCAATGCCAACTAAGTTAATAAGCAAAAACTGGAGTCGGATTGAGTATATATTAGACTCACGGCAGTGATTTTCTTTTTCTTCGCCCAGAAAAAAAAACGTTTTTATGTCTCTTGTATCACTTTTTTATGTGACAGGCCTTGCCCGATAGTCTGTTCTGCTCGAAATGCTTGCGAGTATAAACTGAAAATCAAGTACTACCTCATTCTTTTACGATTCCCTGCTATATGTGAGCACATTAAACCTACCTTCTATAGTTTCATTGAGTAAAAACTGTTTCGTAAAAGCCATGTACTAATACTTATGATGACTATTAATCTCCGTATTTTATAATGCAAAACATTTAATAATAAGACTACAGGGGCCGGTTTCACTAAAGTGGTTCAAGCTCGAGATTATCTCCACCGCAAAAATAAAATCTCGGTTTCAGCGGTTTCACTAACTCCACTAAAAAATTTATCTATGCAGAACGGCGTTTGTGAGAGACCAACAAATCTAAAATTTTTATAGTAACGGATCCAATTTTAGATTCATTCAGTTGACCCGGCCAACGACGACTATGACATCCTACTATTTACTAATGGACCTTTTCAATCTCGCGGTCCGTTCAGGACGTTCCAATGAATATGTGAAAACTTATGCTTTGATTTTTTTATCGCAGACTTGGATATGGGCAAATTTATGGATTTGGCTAGAAATAAAAATAACGGACATCCTGTGCCAAAAAAACAATGGACGTTGTTCTTCGAGGATGCAGATGTGGATGACGACGGAATATTGAATTACGATGGTGAGTTGTTTGCTGTTGACGGAAAGAACTGATGTTCTGAACTCATATTTCGATACGGCCTTTCTACTGCTGTCTTCTATGCTGCACAACTTGCCTCTTTGAGCCACATGTTAAAAGATTGCAGATGCTAATCAAATGCTACTAGGGTAGAAGCTACTAGAGCATGAGCTTGGTTTTACCATGTACCCATGCGTTTTGACACAATCAGCATCATCTTAGAATCTTAGCATATCAGTTAGCTGCAGTCATGACAGAATATGATAAGCTAAACATGACATTTTGCACCATATCGATAAAAAAGACTTCTCTAATATTTAGTTGTTTGCAGAAATTAGATCATTCATCGATTACATAGAAGAAACGTCACACTTATGATATCAAAGATATGAATCGACCATGACTGATGCTTGTTTTATTTTACACATTCGTTTTTTTGGCGGATTGGATGGCCATTTTTAGATTGACCATTTATCTGATAATGTTCACTATGAACCAATTTTAATATCGTAAGTAAAACCAATATCACCACTATCACAATTTTCGGCCTAGCAATTCTGAATAATATTTTTAGAAAACTTGTGTCAAGGGTACAAAACTGCTTTTTTGTTAGATTTTATGTTTCTTGTAATTTCACTGTGCTCTTATTGTAGTTCTTTTATGTTTATTTTGTTGAGTTTGAAAACCCCTGTTTAAAATAATATTCATAAGAAACGCATGGTAAACAATATGCGCGACTTGATAAGCAAGGTCTATAATGATGACCTAGACTCTAAAAAAATATTCAGTAAACTTCCTAGCTATAGTCCGTTTTTCTTAAAATGCTTCTAAATAATGGAAGTGGAAAGCAAGTAGTATTTCAGATTTTCACGATTTTCTGCTAAACAATACATTATATAGGACTGAAAATTTGTGAGCACACTGGCCTAACCTTTAACAATTTTTCGAGTGAAATATTTTACAGTAAGAGCCCTATGTAAGTGATTTGACGAGACTACTGATTTGTGTCACTTTTATATTTGGAAGCATTCTATAAAAAACAGACTATAGTTTCATGCTAGCGAAAATAAGCAGAGTGAAACTTTCGAGAGACCATTAGCAACCTTCATGCTTGCGACAAATGAGGAGATTCCAAAAGACCAACCCACCAGGGTGAACATATAATTCAGGTCAAATGAGATAAGAAACTGCAAAGAGAAAAAGAAACCATGTTTAGAGATTGTTCTTATTCTTAGCTTGCAGTTAGACTGTGGTTAAGCTTTGCTCATTTTTTCGAATTTACTAATATTTGCTCATTTTTTCGAATTTACTAATAAACAGAAAGTATATACTTTCCGTGCGTTATTGTATACTCAAAATCAAAAGTAAAGAGAAATGAAGAAAAAGAACCATTATGACCTTTTTTCTCGCAAATCTGTCGCAAGTGATTGCAACAATCAAAATCGATCGAATCCCTCATTTTCTCTGTGCGCAAGAAAGATCTTGACGAGTTCTGCTTTGCTAAAAAATTTGCATAGTGTTGCAGATATCAGCTATTCTGTAAGTATCTTGCGTTTCTTACGTTTCTTGCGTCAAAGCTGGATTTAAAGCGCTCAGTTGATACTTGTTAAATGTGTTGGATATTTTTCGATCAAAAATTTTGATACCTACCTTATGATGTATTACATACTGAAATTGCTCCAATACTCGAAGAGCAAATCGCTCGCCTATGTTTTTTAGCGAAAAAACGTGTAGATGGGCCTTAAAAGCTGGATTATACTCCTTATGTCACGCTGGGCTTACGCTTACGCCAGGCTACACTGGGCTGGGCCAGCCGCCTGCCGTAGCGCAGCGTGGCGTTAGAAGTATGTATAACCAATCTTACGCTAGATGAGCATGCAAACAAAAAATCGTGGGTTTTTTAGCTAAAACACGTTGGAAATGGTTTTTAAAAGTGTTTGTTGTATGCTCCTTGATGTTTTTTATCATTTGAATCAAAATCGCAACAATTTTCAAAAAATTTCAAACATTTTACCGAATTTTGGAAAAAACTGCCGCATTTTGATTAAAACGCCACGATTCACTCCGTTTCAAATTTTATAAAGTGCTAGATAAGGGCCACGTGGAAAATGCAGTGACTTGTGGGGCCGTATTCATAAAAAGGCTAAAGTCTATAGACCGGTTCATAGACCAAAATCGGGAAAAAACAGTATTCATAAAATGTCTAAAGTCTAAAAGCAATAGGCTCTGGTGGATGGCTTGTGGAGTGCTTGTCCGAGCGCTTCTGAGTTGCTTGTCGAGCGCTTGTGGGTTGCTAGCAGCGCTGTGGCTTCTTGAATGGATGATATGTTTCTCAAAATATGTTGCATACTTTATGAGCATAAAAACAGGAAAAGCTCATGTAACCTGTGCGGTTTTGGTTTGTGTGTTTGTGTTCGGTGATGTGAAACGACTAAACCGTGACTATAACGTGAACAATTATGCAAATTTCATTTGTAAGACAAAGAATAACCTCGAAAATGTACTAGCTAAAGTAGACTTAACTGGCGAGTAATAACAATGACGAAAAACTTAACTTATACCAGTTTTTGTATAGAAAAGAAACGAAAAAGGGTGTGTCCAAAGAACCTTTGTGACTAAAATCGAAATGAGCACGTAGCACAAAAAAAATCATTGTACGAAGGACAATAATACTGAACATTGAGGAGGTGAACTGATTTTTGAAGTGGATCAAAAATATGTATTTTTAGGAGGATGATATTTTTGGGAAAAGGAAGTTTGAAGAAGAAAAGAAAAATGTATAGAAGTACAAGGGTAACTCATTTGTCTTTTTCTCAAAATTCTTCAATTAATCATAGTGAAAAACAAGCACTATTTTATATTTTCAAAAATGTCTTCTGAAATATACTCGTACAAAACTGAAATGTGAAATCTATTGGCAGAAATACGGGTGACAAAAGTTTGGTTAATAATAAGGTGGCCTCAACACAGATTTTTCTCGCAGATATGTTTGATAGTTGAGAAAAAACTGGCTATATCTTTGCAGAGGCTTCAAAATTAGTCTATTAGTCTTTGAAGATGAAACTATATTTGGAGTGAAAAATTAATTCATTCATATCCAGGGATCATTAACATTAAGGAGACGAATTTGTTTCAGAAATTTATATACTCAAAATACGAACTGATAATTTACTAGGGAAAGGAAGCGTTCAAATTGAGGAAGTGTTCAAATCTAACCCAAAAATTAAAAATCCCTCCAAAGAGCAATTATGCGGCAAGTGGCAGAACTTAAAAGCGGTAATGGTTTTACATTTGAATTTGACGTTGTATCACAGAGTTCTCAGGTGCAACCATACTGTAGATTAAAAGTGCTACCACAATTCAACTGAAAATAATGCAAAAATAATGTAAATTAAAGTGATCATTTGTATTTACACTGGATACTCAAATTTGGTACCCATGGAAAGTATAAAAAATTTAAAGCACGAGTACATATGGCATTCCACCTTAGCTGAAGTAATTAATTATAATAGCACGTTTTTTGCCTACTCCTTACACATCATCATTTTCATTTTCTTGAATCTGATCTTCATAATTTTTATGTTCAATATCCTCATCAACAAAATCGTTATTCATTTTTGCAAAATTGTATAACACAACACATGTGTAATGATTTAAATTTGCTTCCAAAAGCTGTGAGTTGAATCGCGTTATTTTGATCAGTTTGTATCTTATCCTAAATTCAGTATCAGAATATCTTTCAAGTGGAGTTGTACGATCTGAAAAAGTCGTGGTTCGAACATAATCATCAATATCCTCTTGATCCATATCTTCAAGAATGTCCGACAACACCCCTCCCCCCTTCGAGGAGGAAGGGCCCTTGGTATGGTCATGTTATGTTTACTTCTCTGCTTAGATCCGAAGATGTCAGCAATATGACTCAAGTCCTATCGGCTTGTACTCAATCGACTACTGTAGGTCACTCAAAGGAGCTTCCTATTGGCAATCAACTGAACACAGTGCAACAGTCCTTAAGCAGAAATAAACACAACCTTCAGTCACTAATAAGTAACTGGAAACTCTAACTCTTGCAATCGAAGGGCACTCAGGGTCTCCCCAGATGCCTCCTAAAGGTTCACACAAATAAATAGAACTCACTTCGATAATATCCAAAAGGACTGGGGCTTCACCTTGGCTTGGCTCCCGTGTAAGACGACTCCCTCCAACCGCTCAATGCGCGAGTAATAATAATAATATAAATAATAAATAATTATTATAATAATATTATGCAAATATGGTGTGGGGCTGTCAGCGTCGGCCTTTACTAGGCGAAACAGTACAAATATAATTTATAACGGACGCGACTCGCCCGAAACACACCAAAGTACGAGAATGATAAACATTGCTCTTTTTGGTCCAATCGTAACTTTGTCGATTCACCAATTTTGCATAGATGTGGGATTGCTACTGCCGTAAGCACATCCCCAACATCCCTCGGGCCTTGAAACTGACCAACGGGAGGTGAAGAAGGAAACCGTGAGCAGGACTTTTACCTTTTACGGTGTGACCTACTGCTGGATCCCAACTTAAAAGGATTATGATCCGACCCCGAAGGGTGTACGGGTCATAATCGTCCTGACCTGACCCGGAAGGGTGTACGGGTCAAGACCACCTCCAACGTCAAGTCTTTTTACAAGGTTACCTAGGTCTGTCCACTGAGATGCCGTGGCACGATCGATCACTGATCCAGCATCTGACGGATCGATGACTCTGCATCGGCTTGACTTTTCCTGGCTTCGCCAGCGTGCCTTGAGGCTCCTAGGTACCTTCCTCCACAGTCGATCGCTTCGTCCCATTGAGTGATGTGGAGTGTCTTTGGCAGCAGCGTCCCAATCCTTGCAGTAATCGGCTACTTTCGTCCGTTCCATCGCCCCTTTCAGTTCGTCGCCAGTTTTGTACGAAAAAATTTTAAAATATGATATGACTAACAAGTATTTACAAAACTAGTAGGGCGAAAAAATTGAGCAAAAATTTTAAAATACGAGGCACAAATAACAAGAAAAATTGACACGACACCGAAAGAACGACAAGAAAAATACGAGGCAAAATGACGAGATTAAAATACAAGAAAAAATAACAAATGCAAAATAAGTGAAAGAAAATTAAACCAAAAATGTGGACTCAAGCGATGAGCTTGGCCAAAAATGAGATTTTTTGAAAGGCAACAACACAACCAAAAGTTTAAATAATATTTTTGTATTTTATGTTTTATAATGTTTTTGGATTTTTGTAATTTTTTATGTTTTTGTGTTTTTTGTGTTTTTTGAATAAATGAAATGGAGTCAAGAACGGAGGATTTTTGACCAAAATTTTGGCGGCTAAAAATTATTGTTGCTGCCCGCCGCCTTGCTGCTGGCCTTGTTGATGACCTCCGCGACCTCGGAATGCACCACGAGGGTGTTGTCCTCGGTATATACCTCGGCCACCAACGTAACCAGCTCTGCCCCTGTTCGGATTGTTAAAATGAAACTGGCCTGGTTGGGCACCCCTTCCCCGTCCTCCACGAGCTCGCCTAGCACCCTGTAGATGCTGTATAGGTTGCTGTTGTTTCGGAACGGTTCTGGAGGCTTGCCCAGTGCCAGAACTGGGGCCAGCGAAGACCTGGTTGGCTATACCAACCGTGGCTCCTTGACCACCAGTTTGACTGCTTGCAGGTCCGGGTGCCCGAAAGGTCTGTCCCGCATCGTTCTGAACTTTGCTAAATTTAACAGTAGTCGGAGGACTTGGGCTACCTGACCTTTTGACATCCATCTCCGCCGCTTGTTGACTGTAATTATACATCACCAAGCGATAGGCAGTCTTGAAAACATCCGAAGCAGTGGCACTCCGATATTCCTGTAACAGCATGATGTTTGCAAACACTTTGGCTGAGACTGATCATTTACCGATCTGCTCAGCCGTAAGTGGTGCATAGTCAAGCATAAGGAATATCATCATGCACAAATATCTGACAGCTGCAAATACGATGCTCGCTCGATATTCCGTGAGCCATTCAAGGACAATCTCACGAATGATCCTATCCCATAGTGGCTCTGGAATATTTCGCGAGTCGTATAAAAATCCACCTTGGACATCAAACTGTGGCTGATACAGTTTGTATATAGTCCTGACCGCCTTATTGACCATCAGCCAAATCTCTGGGTCTTCAAACTGCTCGTCGCAGAAATAATTAGCCAATTCCGGTGTAGCAAAAGAAATTGGACCTCTGGCTCTACTTTTATCTTTGGTTACTTGCCAAAAGTCCAACAATACATCCCGGAATAACTCCACCGTCATTTCTGGTGTTTGTTGATTTGGGTCAACAGTAACCAGAGTTAACGGCTTTATCTTTCCTGGTGTAAAGATTTGAACTTTTTGTCCTGCAACCTGTGGCTTGCTAGGAGCTCCCTGCACCTTAGGCTGACGCCGTCCGGAAGCAGAGGTGTCCGTAGCCTGCGACACAAATTGCGTGGACTGACTCGTTGCCATTGATAAAGTACCTGTAGAGACAGTCTGCGATACAGGAGTAGTTGAAGATACGGTGGTCACGGGTACCGTTGCTGAAGCCGGAGCAGAAGTTTTGGCGGGTTTCGGCTGCGTAACCTTTGCAGGCTGCGCAATTGCCTTTTCCACCTTTTTCTTCTCCTGACGGGCTTTTGTTTTTCGTTTCTTTTTCAAGTTAACGAAAATTTGCCTATCATTTAATCCTTTTATTTTCATATTTTTTATCGCCTCAGCAGTCTAGTATCCGGGAACACCTTCTTTGTCCCAGGTCAAGGCTAATACTTGAATTTCCTTATCCTCTTCAGCCAGCCGGGCCGCTAGCTCTTGTGGTGTTTCCACCACAGTATGGCTAGGTGTCCCTGCCGTCTGCTCTTCCTCCTTCTTCTTTCCACCTTCGGCATCCATGTACTCATTAATATATGCCTGATCATAGACGTTCTGCTCGTCCTGGGTAATCGGAATTTCTTCCGATTGCGCTTGACTTTCTACACTAGACAAGTACTGACTCGCATCCATAGATGTTTGTGTGACTTGTGGTGTAGGTAAGCCAGGCGGCGGCGGCAGCATTTCCGTCTGCAGCTGCGTCACAACTTGTGGTTGCGGTTGCAACTGCGTGACAGAAGGTGCTGTCACCGCAGATTCAGCTACTTGGGGGTCGGCGATCGAAATATACAATAATGCGTCTTCGTCGTCAACCTCCTTGCAGCTTTCCTCTCCCAGGAGTGCGGAATTATCCTCATCCTCACTTTCCAATTCCGTGACGTCCTCGTCCACTAGACCCGTTTGAACTGTGGGTTCATTATCAGGGTCTAGTATATCAGATTTCGTCCTGAAATCGGATTGTTTGGTTTGATTACCGTATGAATAGGTAACCATGGGTAATTCCGACGGCAGAGGCCTCCGGTGAATACACTTTTCAGGAAATTCAATAGTATACAACGGATAATCAGCCTGTATACATCTGATCTGACCCGTTTGAAGAGTAGGCGTGTCTGGTGATAGGCCATATCGCAGTGACGGGGTTTTACTACCAAATTCCGCATAGTAGAATCTGACGTAGAAAAAGCAGTTGGCCCAATAATCCTTGTTATGGGTAATATTGTCCTTTGCTTTTTCCGTCGAAATTGGAGAACCTATTTTGTTGCGCAAGCGCAACCGAATAGGCATAAAACCAAACCTGTTTTGCCAGGTCGTAACCCTTTTGCCTTTTACAGCATGTTCAGGTTCCGTTGGCGGTAATGATGCTACTATGTCGTAATTCTGTAAAACCCTGTCATCGGTCTTCCATGCCATCTTCTTTATTAACTCTGCATCCTCCTTCGAGTAGGATTTGAGGAAATTATAATTCAATAATTCCCTCAGTATGTAATCGTACTCGGCACGGCTATGAGGCCAGAAAACAAAGAATGGTAGAGGAATTAGGTTGCATGCCTTTTCCAACGCAGGAAACTTTGTTGAGTCCATGACATGCTCATAATTCCTCAAGTCCGCCATCCAGTGATCCCTGTCGTACTTAGCCATACGGGTGTCGATTTCCACTGGTTCGTAGCAGTCCGTTCTGAGTTGAAACGATTGAAGCTGCTTCGACCAGTCCTGTCGAGGAGTCTTATTCATGGCAAGACCCGCTGTGATATACCATACCACATCTACAGGATCCGTCAATTTGAAAAACGAAACCCCTTGCAACATTTCTGTATGCAGTCGGTTTATCACCTCGTTTGTCCTATTGACTTGTTGTTCCATTGTATCCATGTCCTCCGGATCACTTACGTCTTCCCACTGATTTGTTTTCTTCTTGCTTGGACCAGCTTTTAGCGCCTTGGGATAAATCCCAGACAGTAAAGTGTGGTCCGTAGCTTTAGCGGGATTTTGAATATCCGCAGGACACGAATATTCTGGCAAGTCATTATGAAATTGTGTAGCCCACCTGGCCATTACCTCCTGCCGCATCATACGGTAGACCACGAACAACTGCCTCTTTACAATGTCCTTCTCATCTACGAAGTTTCGGTCCTCGAACCCCGTTAGGTCTTGAGAGTACACCGTATAGAAGCGGAAGCCCAAGGTCTTCACTTGGGCCGGCGATACAATATCATGGGGGTACGTTGCCGTAACCCCACTCAATTCACCGCAAAACCCGTAGTGAAAGAACCCTAAAAATACGGCAATTGAATAATAAGGGTCCAGGCCAGCATACACAATTTCTGTGTCTTGAATCTTGGGGGCCAAGAACTTTTCTCGAATCTTTTTGTCACCGAAGTCGCATTGGTATTTGCCGACATCAGCCAAGTAAAATTCGGTGAAAAGTCCTTTTAACCCAAGGTTTTCAGGACACAATCCTAGATCACGAGCGTGATTGGCCATGGGCCCCGTCATCAATCTGACGCAAATTTCACAGTCCCAATATTTTCCAAATCCTTGGAGTATACGGGCCTGTATAATTTTCGTCTTATCATGAGCCGAGGCCCCTGATCCGGATCCGTAGACGTTCAAAATTGCAACCAGATCGTCCACAACTTTGAAACCGACCAAGAAACGATCCACCGATGCCAGGAATGAAATCAAAAGATCCCACTCCTGCGGCTTCAATGTTGTAAGGTCGATCACAAAGCTGGAACCATCTATGTGTGCAAATGACACCAGCCTAGCGAACTCTTTCCCTTCCGGGTTCTGGATCGCTACCTTATAAGGTATAATACATACGTCGGTCTTCTTGACCTTTTCGACGTCAAATCCGACAACGCCTAGCCCCCAAAACTGGCTTGTGGCCAATTGCTTCAGGATCGGTTCGACGTTGCCGCCGTGAACCCGTTTGGGTTCCATTGGTCGTTGCGGCCAATAACCCATCGCGCCGGCGAACCATTGTTCGATTTCTCCGACGCGGACCAGAGGCTTGATGTTGTAATCTAAAAATCAAAAAGAATTTGCCCCTTGACCCTTTATAAATCAGGCATTAGGCCACCACCACCAAATAAATAATCGACTTTGACCGGCACCAAATTAGGAAAAAGATTTAGCGTGGGGAAAAATAAATTAATTAGTGAGGTTAGGTGTCAAAGTCATAAAGTAAGCAGGCCCAGTGATTAACGCAAATGCTACACCAATTTTTCAGGAACCTCACATTTGCACCACCTTTCGCTTCTCGACGTCAGCTGCCATCGATTTACCACTTACCCTAGCAATAACTTCACGCCTCGGTACCAAAATTAAATAGTGAATAAATAACCAATTAAGGTTTTAACTAATTCAAGAAATAAATTTAGTAAACCAGGGGCTTTAATAAAACCAAAATTTAAATGCTTCGGAATCAGATCCAAGGTAAAAACCATTAGATTTTGGCTTTCTAGGGCCGTAAATCCATTAGGTTTTTTCTTTTCACCTATCCTAACATTTTTAGAAACTTTTCTCCGAACTCGTTTTCCCCTTGGTTGGCCCATTCAGAAAATTGAGCGTGAAGAAATCATTCCTAAGACACCTAAATGGGCCAATTCGTCCCACATACCAAGAAATAATTAAATAAAAACTTACCGTCGGTCAAAAAATAACGATTGTTTTGGCGGCCTTGCGGTTGGCCCGCCTTGATGTGGTCGGCGTGCGGGCAATAGCTTCGTGCGAAAGGCGCAACGCCTAATTTCGACATTTTAAAAAATTTTTTAAAATTTTTTCTTAAATTCCCGCGTTGTATCTTCTAAAGTAAACAAAATGTTAAAGAACACTTATCGTTACTTCAATATCGATACAATATACGAAATTACCGAAAATAATTTTATTGGGTCCTTGGGCTGGACGAAAAAATTTGTTCCGAAAACTTTGTGCGACACGGAGCACAAGAAAAACACGACTTTTGAAATTGAAAATGAAAATTGGTCATAAACCTCCCAAAATGTAATCCAAAAATTTTAGCGTCGGGTGTACAAATTAACAATATTATTCTGAAAATTTGACCCTTCGCTACCCAAAATTTAAGAAAGGTATTAAACGAATATAAATCGGTTAAATAACACAGAAAATAAAAATTTTATTCACATAACATACACGTATACGGCATTTTCCGCTAAAAATTTTTAGACACCGAAATAACGACCAGATGATCTTCGGTTTCGGCGGGATTTCCAGTTGCGTTAACTGGAGTATCCCGGAAGACCTGCGACATTTCGTGTCGAGACCATCTGGTACCTTTGTATCGAAAGTGTTTTAGCCTACTTGCCGATACGACCTGCTTTTTAAGCGGGTTATTCCAATGCGCTATTGTGAGCACATTTTCTTTCAATCTTTTGTCATCGATGATGATATATGGTCCTTGCCAAGGTAACCCCAATTTTTTCTGTCTGTCTACTTTCAACAGAACCCAATCTTGATTTTTAAAACCAAAAGTTTTAATTTTGTTATCAAAATATTTCTTGCTGTCCTTAGCGGCTTTTTGTATGTTTTCGGCAATACTTTCGTACAAATTTGTAAGATGGGTAGCCAAAACATACTTGTAAGCCTCATAGTCATTAGGCATGACTATTCTAAGAGCAGCAGTGAAATTGATACCAAAATTAGCTTCATGCCCCCGCAGCAGTGAAAATGGCGAGCATTTCGTTGCTGCGTGAGGTGTGGCATTATATGCAAATACCACTGCACTGAGGTACCTTGGCCATTTATTGTTATCCTCAATTGCAACTTTTCGCAGCTGCTTTATTAGAGTTTGGTTAAATCTCTCAACCATACCATTACCCTGTGGGTGGTATGCCGTTGTGAAAATTTTTCTGCACTCTAACAGTTTACAGACTGCTTTCATAAGATCTGAATTAAATCCAGATCCCTTATCACTAAGAAGTTTTCTTGGGGTACCGTGCCTAAATATCACATGCTCTAAGAATGCATCCACTATGGTTTTAGCCGTTTGATCAGGAATCAATATAGCTTCAACCCATTTAGTGAAATAATCCTGAAAGACAATGACATATGGGCGACGTTCCCTCAAGGGAGCAATCCCTACTATGTCCACAGACACAATATCAAAGGGACCCTCCGATATAATGGGTATCAATGGGGATATGGAGCTTTTACCGGGAGTAGCCACTTGGCAGACAGGGCAAAACTTCAACCAATTTCTGACATCTTTTTCAATGCCAGGCCACCAGAACCGCTGTTTGACAATACCCAGAGTTCTTTTGAACCCTTGGTGTGTCATTATAACGGCTCCGTGATATTGGTGAAGAATGCTGTCTCTGAGGGAATTCGGGACCACGATCTGATCATGGCCACGTCCCTCAGTTTCCCTATAAAGAACTCCGTTATCCTCATAGAATCCACTATGATACTTCGTAGTGCTTTTGACCCCTAATCTTTCCCAAATTGGGGTAAGATTAGTGTCTTCTTTTTGCAATTGAGCGATAACATTTAGATCAATTGGATAATCGATCTTATCATCATCCTTTTCTTCATTCTCTCCTTCCTTCACCTCTTCAAATTCCTTCTCTCTATTCGGGAAAAGCCAAGCAATGTTTTCAGGATCATTTGGTACAGATGTACCCTGTTCTTGGTTTTGTGCCCTCTGATCCTGAAGTTTTGCTTGTCTTCTAGTTGTGACTGCATCAACTACCGTAAGCTTCTGCATTTCATTTCTGCTCTGCAATACATCTTTGGTAGTTGGTGCAATGTTGTCATTTCCTACCGTCAATTCCTGGATATCCGTCAATTCCTTGGTCTGCTCGGGGACAATTTTTTCATCTCTACTTTCAACTTCTTCGTCCCTCATCCTCTTGTTGTACCAGTATTTGGGTTTCAACTTCATTGGTTTGAGTTCCGAAATTACGAAATTGAATTTTGAAGACATATTCCCATTTTGGTGGGTTTTTGTCCTTAGCGTCTTCGGGTTCATCTTTTCTTGAGAGAAAATCGGCCATTGCGTTTTGTCTACCGGGCACATACTCCAACCTATGATTAAATTGATTTATAATGGAATACCATCTTTTCAACTTATCATTAGTTTGAGTATTAACTTTCATAGATAAAAGAGGTTTATGATCAGTTTTGATCAGTACTTTTTGTCCAAACAAATAGTGCCGGTAAACTTTAAGACCATAGACAACCGCTAGGCATTCTCGCTCTGTAGCACACCACTTCCTCTCATCTTCCTTAAGGATTCGGCTGCTATAGGCTATTACCCATTGGTCATCTTTAGTCTTCTGATAAAGTACTGCTCCCAGTGCCGTTCCACTGGCATCTGTTTGGAGAATGAACTCCGCAGTTCCATCCAAAACAGGATACCGTAGAAATGGCACTGAGGTGAGTGCTTTTTTCAGTTTCTCAAACGCTTGGCGATGTTCATCTGTTGCTTGGAACTTCTTCTTTCCCGTAGCGGTAAGCTTATACAACGGTTCTGCAAGATTTGCAAGGTTTGGGATAAATTTCTTACACCATTGCAGTATCCCCAGAAATCGTTGCATACGCTTAACGCTGTTGGGAAATTGGAATTCCGTAATAGCCTTCACTTTTTTCGGATCTGGTGAGATTCCATTTTCGTCCAGTATGTGTCCAAGAAAATGAACACTTTTTGGAAGAAATTCGCACTTCTCCGGTTTAAGTGTTAGCTTTGCTTTCCGAAGAGCTTGCAAGACCAACTCTAAATTTTCCAAATGTTCCTCATAAGTCTTGGAGAACACAATGATATCATCAATATAAACCAGGCAGATTCTCCAGACTAGACCATGCAACACTCTCTCCATCATTCTCTGAAACTCTGCAGGTGCATTTTTAAGTCCGAAAGGCATAACTTTGAACTGATATAGGCCTTCCTGACATATAAATGCAGTTTTCTCCTTGCTACTCTCCTCAAGTGGGATTTGCCAATATCCAGACTTTAGATCCAATGTGGTATAAAATTTGGCATTACCTAGACAATCCAAATAATCATCCATTCTAGGTATAGGGTACCTATCGTCCTTAGTTACCTCATTTATACCTCTGAAATCCACAACTGGTCTCCTGGAACCGTCCTTTTTCCCAACTAGGAAAAGTGGAGCAGCCCACGGTGACCGGCTGGGTTCAATAACTCCTTTATCTAACATGTCTTGGACTTGAGCTCTAATCCCTGATCTTTGGTTAATGGGAGCTCTGTAATAATGTTTTGCCACTGGCATTGCATTACCAGTATCAATTTTGCACGTAAGATACAGTGTTGTAGTTAAGGGATCATTGGGTAAGCTGAAAACATCCCTGTATTTAGACAGTTTTGCTACAGCTGTTTCCTTTAATTCCTCATTGATATCAGCCTTGGAGATCATTTTATATAGCGCTTCCCTAAATGCCAATGCATCATGCACGGACATTCTGGGAGTGGCATTAAAATTATCTTCAACACTAAATATCCCACAACTCGTACTTTGTACATCTGATACTCCTGAATTTTCTTGTAATATTGAGTCACAGTAGCCTACAACCTGATTAGGTTGCAATTGGCATCCGGAACCCGTATTATTCGAAATCATCAGAACAAAGTCTTCCCGTTTACCATCAACCAGTGTGCTATCAACTCTGAATTTCTTTTCTTCTTTATTTCCATCTATGACCAAACAATCGAGATCTGTTTTAGACGATTGTTCCCATAATCTTGCCTTAATAAGCACATCAGTTCCGTGTGGTATGTATACTTTCGTACATGATACCACTGGAACCACTATACCTAATTGGCAGATCCTGGGGTATTGATCCTCTTCAGGACTTGAATGTACTATAGGTGCTTCCCCTATACAATCAATGGCTTGTATATGACTCGCGTGATCTTTAGGTACAACACTTATAGCTTTCTCAACTCCATTAAGTTTCATGATACCTTTACCAAAATCTATCATTGCTCCAACATCCGGATGTGCTAAGAAATCCGTTCCAATTATGAGATTTTCCTCCGCATTAGGAATGATTATGGCTTTCACCAAGAAAACTCCAAATTCACAATGCATTTTGAACTGTATGTAACCATGTGCATGTACTACTGCACCATCAGCAACAGTGACTTTTAGTATCTCAGGATATCCGGTATATTCTTCATCAAAAGCTTCCTTAAGAACCCATGAAGACATCACCGAACACTGAGCACCAGTATCCACTAAAGCCTTGGTGTTAGTATTACATACGGTCACATTAATGTGAAATGGGAGAGTTCGAGGAAATTTAGAAAACCTTAATCGTTCCTCCTGATTAGGAATTATCCCATGCTTGAACGCTTTCGTAACCTTTGAATAATCTTCTTTCATCATGGCACACTTCAATACTCCAGGCCATTTCATCTCACTAACACCTTGACCCGTAGTGGCAATGCTATTAACACTTCCAGCAGATCCCAACTCTGTCTGACTGGACGTGGATGGTTGACTAGTGGAAATGGCTTGCACACTTGGGCTAGGGTTACTGATTTGAACCTGACCTTGAGGGGGAGCTGTGATCATCAGCTGTTGGCTAGGGGCTGGCAGTTGTGGTGCCATATAGAGCTGCTCATTCCGCAATCTATTCTGGTAATCCATGAATCGTTGATAAGTATCATAATCCATGGTATCACCATAATAACCTACGGCATGAGCACCTCTACTGCTCCCGCCAACATATCCTCCTCTAAAGCCTCCAAACTGTTGCCTGAAACCTCTGTTTCCACCATATCGATTATCCCAATTACGTCCTTGTGCATTTTTCCATTGAAGGGTTTTACATTCGGACGTGTCATGAGAATTATTTCTATGGTATCGACAATATGGTTTCCTGAACTCGTTTCCACCAGGTTTTTGGGGTTTGCCCTTATTAACTTTGGCAGAAATTTCATTCAATTTAGCATCAGTTTTTTGGCTTATCTCCTGATAACACTGAGCCAACTTCGCAATCTCCTGTGATAACTTTGCTAGAACAGAATCACTGCTAGGTTCCTCAGGCTCTTTTCCCTTTTGGGGAGTAGTAGCCATTTGAGTCCCCTGTGAGTTATTCTCTTCTATAGAAGTATCGGAATCCTTCTTTTCTGACACTAGGATCGGGGCTTGCTTCTCCCTCCTTGCTTGCTGTCGCATAGCTTTATTTTGAAACTGCCTTTGTGGGGCATTGCCAAATTTATTTCTACCGACATAAGCCACTTCAGCTTGCCCTTCACCCATCGTCACCTCATTTATCACAATTGGAGATTCCGGAGTTCCTCTCTTTTTATAAACAGCTGTGTTCCGCTTATCAATCTTGTGCACATCCTCTGCTAAATCGTGCCATGTTTCATACTTTTCTCTTTGATCTAGCAACTCCATCTGATACTCTTCAGATGCTTTATACAAAAAGGTATCGATTATGAAACGATCTCTGAACTCTTCGGTCTTATTAGGATACAATCTATCTACTAGCACACTAATTCTCTTGAGGAATTTCACTGGAGCTTCATCAAATTCCTGCTTTATGTTCATCAGCTCCCTTGTTTGCATACCGACATTTGAATCTGGAGCTTGCACTTTGAGCAACTTTCTTCGGGCTTTTTCGTAACTTTTGAACCTTTTGGCAGTAGCTTTCGGTACACCCTTAGAAAGCGCTCGTAAGGCAGCCAGCTTCATTTTATCAGTAGTTTCTGAAGTAAATTCTGCCTCTAAATCATTTAGGAAGCTGAGAACCTGTGTCTCAGTCATGTCATCGAGGAGTAGCTTTGGCTTTACGGCCTTCACTATATCTGACACAGTAGGCTCCAATCCATCCACTGAGGAGTCATCAGAATCTGATGAATTTCCTCGTGTGGACTTCTTGGATCGTTTGTGCTTTGACGTAGTATGTTTGCTTTCCTTATGACTACCTGCTGCTTCCTCATCAGCCTCTTGGAAAAATTGAGCAACTATATCACTTGCTTGTTCTCTAACAGCAAGCGGTTCAGTTACCCGTTTTTCCGTAGAAACCTTTGATTTCACAGCAGGTTTGACTGTGAACTTTTGCTCTGACTTATCTGCTTCCATCTGCCGTAACCTTTGGTCATTGGCAATACAGGTTGCAGACGTCGTTGGCAAAGTTCTACACATATCCTGAGTTTGCAATGGTCTGTCTGTAGTCATACTCACTCGGATATCCCTTTCCTTTTGATCCAGGACGAATCTTTCCAATAGTCCTTGGACTCCGACCATCGAATCGGCTATTTTATCAATTTTGACGTTTAGTCGTCGAATTTCGTCGTCCTTTTGACTCATTTCAAAACGTAAATCGTCCAGTGGATCATGACGGTAATCGTCCCGAATATTATCCATATTTTCGTTGACGTATTCGCGATGATACGTATCAAATCGCTGTCGAGGTCGTCAAAACGTTCCTCTCTAAATTGATCAAATGGATCAATATGATCCTCGGCCAATTTGGGCCTTCTATCAATAGGCACTAATAATTGAGCGTCTCTATCTTCGGCAGTCAATAGTTCCTTTGCCGTGGCCATAGTATTGATATTATTGCTGGCCATTATAGGCGCTACGGAAGTGGGAGCGCTTACTGGGTCCAATTTTACCTCAGCCCGCTGGCTTATGGCACTTGAATCAGAGCCTTTCCGCTTGCTCGTAGTATTAGATACCACGGGCAGTGGGAAAGATTTATCCGACTCATCATGCCTTACACCAGGCGGAGTCCTCGGCAAAGTCCTACCAGAGGCTAAATCCTCAGCACTTTTGGACATTTTGAGCCCTAAGTCTTTGTAAAAACCTTTAGGTTTTGTGACACCTCGAGTGACTCTGCGCTCTTCCGTATTGCATTCTCTGCTTAGATCCGAAGATGTCAGCAATATGACTCAAGTCCTATCGGCTTGTACTCAATCGACTACTGTAGGTCACTCAAAGGAGCTTCCTATTGGCAATCAACTGAACACAGTGCAACAGTCCTTAAGCAGAAATAAACACAACCTTCAGTCACTAATAAGTAACTGGAAACTCTAACTCTTGCAATCGAAGGGCACTCAGGGTCTCCCCAGATGCCTCCTAAAGGTTCACACAAATAAATAGAACTCACTTCGATAATATCCAAAAGGACTGGGGCTTCACCTTGGCTTGGCTCCCGTGTAAGACGACTCCCTCCAACCGCTCAATGCACGAGTAATAATAATAATATAAATAATAAATAATTATTATAATAATATTATGCAAATATGGTGTGGGGCTGTCAGCGTCGGGCCTTTACTAGGCGAAACAGTACAAATATAATTTATAACGGACACGACTCGCCCGAAACACACCAAAGTACGAGAATGATAAACATTGCTCTTTTTGGTCGAATCGTAACTTTGTCGATTCACCAATTTTGCATAGATGTGGGATTGCTACTGCCGTAAGCACATCCCCAACAGTCACCAATGTCGTATGCCCAAATCCACGTGGCTGGAGTATCAGAAAAATAACACTCGGTGAGGGGCTCAAAACCTCGACCTTCTGTATACAAGGCAGACGCGCTATCCAACTGCGCTAATCAAGCCACGTGGATGGTTCAGACATTGTGGTCGTAGTGGTGGTGGTGAGTGCGGGGTATGCGGCATAATGAATAGCCAGACACACACTACAACACCCCCTTTACATCTCTTTGAGTTCTGATACCTTAGATTAGAACATTGTAAGATAAATCTTTCCAACACATATTTCATGATTTGTAATTTAATTTTTCCGGCCTGATGATGTTAATGCTTGAACAATGTGCGAGTGTTTTCACTGTGCCCGTTTGGGTAGGAGGGTAAACCCGAGATTTTATGGGGGGGGGGGGTCAAAAAAGTTGTAAATTTGAAAAAAAAACACTTTCCCCCATGTTTCCTAATTTTTTCAAGTTTTGATTTTGAATTGAGCGTTTGTGCCAATTGGCAAAACATTTTCGGCTGGTCAAACACTAAATTTCCTCGAATTCTAGACGTTGCAGAGACTGAAAATGCAAAAAATTTTCGGCGCTTCGTGCTGGGTCAACAAATATAATAATCATAGGTGGCGCGACAGCGTCAACCTATAATATACTTGGCCCCCAAATTTCATGTCCCCCCCCCTCTAGAGCCAAAACGGTAAGAGCTAGAACCTTCGGGTTTTTTGCATAATATCGGGCATAGGGGCAAACTATGGGGTGCCTTTTGTCATTTCGCCTCTATCTGAAAGTGGTGCTTGGTGGGGCCCCAAAAACAGGTAAAAAACGCACTTTTTAAGGCCCCCCAGTTCCACCATGCCCAGCAATCGGTGTGCCATATCCAACCTCCATACTTCGGCCTAAGCATCTTGGGGGTGTAATCTCAAATGCGAATTTTTTTTTGTTTGAAATCTGGCCTCAATTCAATTATATGGTTGACCAAAGTCTGGGAAAACGCCAAATTCCCCAATTTTGTTATATAATACTTATGGGTTCAAAAAAAATTTTTTTTGCAGCATAATGCACTATTAATTTTTTAGCCGTTTCAAATAAACCTGTAGCCTTATTGGGATTTTTGGGCTGCAAGGGTTTTCGACTATTGGAAATTTGATGGACACGGTCACTTTACACGAAAAATTATCCCGGGTGTAAACAAGCGTATTTCCGTGATTTTTCAGTGGAGGGAGTTTTCGACCGCGGGGAATTCAATAGACGTCCTCACTTTACACATTAAAATTATCCACAGTGTAAACAAGCGTACTGCCGTAATTTTCTTGTGGAGGGGATTTTCGACCACAAAGAATTCAATGAATGTGATCACTTTACACCAAAAATTATCCCGTGTGTAAACAAACGTATTTTCGTGATTTTTTGCTGGAAAGGGTTTTCGACCACGTGGACTTTGATGAATGCGATCACTTTACACAAAAACTTATTCTGGTTGTAAACAAACGTATTTTCCTGATTTCCCGGTGGGCGGGGTTTTCGATCACGGAGAATTTGATGAATGCGATCTTACAAAAAAAAAACTATCACGGGTGTAAACAATCGTATTTTGGTGATTTTTATGGAAGGGGTTTTGACTGCGGGGAATTCAATGGATGGGTCACTTTACACAAAAAAATTATTCCGGATTTAACCAAGCCTGTTTTCGTGAGTTTTTTGTGGGAGGGATTTTCGACCACTGGGACTTTAATGAAAGTGATCACTTTACACACTAATTCATATTGAGTGTGAACAAATGTATTTCTGCGATTTTTGAGGGAAGATGTTTCTGACCATGGGAAATTCAATGAACGGAATCAGTTTACATGAAAAAAGTCATTTGTGTAAACAAAGGTATTTCTGCGATTTTTTGGGTTGAAGGATTCTAAACCATGAGGAATTCAATATATATGGTCACCTTTCAGTATTTTTACAACGTTTTTTAAGTAATATGTGGTTTACACATCCTTTACTTTTGCCGGAGTTGAGAATTCGTTGCTTGAAGTTTTTTTATTGTTTTTTTGAAGTGCAGATGACCAAATTTAAGACTTCAATGTGCTTCTATGAAAGTTTTCGTGCATGGTTGAGGCCCACTAAAAAGAGGTGAACTAGTTTATTATGCCCTGATGGGGCAGAAAAAAGGAGAATATACTTGCTTCCACAGTTGCCATGGTAGAAAAAGAAGTGGACCAGATTTTTGAGAACTTGGGTCAAAGTTGGAAAAAATTCACTTCCTTTATATTGGATTTTCATTCTTTCTCACTTCTTTTCGGCCACTTTTCGCCGCGTCCAACCGCCTGCGCACCGACGCCGGAAGCTGAACACGTGCACCTGAGACCACCTCAACATCCCTCAGCCCTCAAAACCGACCAACGGGAGGTGAAAACCTTTCTGCAGCCTGAGTCTCATACTGAGGCCCCGACTGCATAACAGTTTTCCCCTCGGAAAACAAATTTTTGGGGCTACCCCCTCCAAAATGTGATCCAGCCCCTACCAGGTCCTTCAGGTGATGGCGACCTTGACCAATCCATTCGGCAGGGCACTCCTTTTCAGGCTACCGGAAACGATCACGAACATAGTTCAGCCTGGACTTTGACGTCGATCTGTGCCTAGATCCGGGGCGTCGCCGTTCCTCTTCTCCCATGTACTGGTTTTTACAGCTTCGGTGATGAGGTATCCCAGGTGCGCTTCCTCCACGGTCGGCCGCTCGCCACGTCGCTCCGTCCAATACAAATCTACTCAGTAAAAAAGATTTTCTATAAAATACTTCAAATTTACGAAATAATTTTATAAATGCAAAATAAAATTTCACGTCTTCATCTTTTTCAGGCCCTGAAAATAAACAAGAAAAATACGAGGGCTATACACGCCCGAAATAAGATGGACGGAAATAACGAATTCTGCCGGGCAGTGTTTGAGCACCGGAAACGAGAAAATTTTTAAAATTTTAAAGCAACAATAAAACAAGATAATATATATTTTTTTTGTATTTTGTATTTTATTTGTGTTTTTGTATTTTGTATTTTTTGAAATAAAATTTGTACGAAATAACGAATTTTGGTCCAAAAATTGAGCGGCTATATGAAATTATTGTTGCCCGCCGCCACCATAACCGCCGTATTGGAAGCTACCACGGCGAGGGTAGGGACCACCCCGAGCTCCACGACCCCTGAGGAATCCCGAGCTCCACGACCCCTGAGGAAACCCTAAGTTCTACTGATTACAAGCTACAAACAAATTTATTCTCTTCTATTTAACTATTGAACAAAATAGCATCATTCACAGTTTTTGGATTTAAACGGAAATTTGCAGAAAGAGCGCTTTTTGCGGGATTGCAAATGGGAAGCAATTTCACCCATCTTTGTCCCTCCGATTAGAGTCGGGGAGAACCGGATACGGGATTTGGCGCAGACCCCTAATATATGCATGGCTGAATCCCGTTTACAGATCGGTGCCCAATCACTGTAACCAAATCCCAGTTGCACTAAAGGGGTCTGAGCTCAAGCTCTAGGTAATCTCGAACAAAAAGGCCACTCGGTTTGATTTCAAGTTCGGTATAATTTGAATGTCATCCGGATCATAACAAGCTCAATGTCGAGATTATCTCCAGCTCGAGCTGTCGGGTTGCACTAAAATTTTCGCATAATTTTCTTATCTCTAAAGCAAATAAATATAAAAATTCTGCAATTCTCAAACCCGAACTTAAACCTCAGTTTTAGTTAATCCTGAAGTGAGTATGATTTGTGCATTGGAAGAAAATAATTTTCACATTGTGAATAGCTTAAACTCAGGATCATCAATTTAATCCCGATGTTGAGATTGTCCTCATGTTGGGTTAGTGCAACGAACCTCAGGTTCCTTTATAGTTCTGAAAATGACTATAATATGCCCCCTCACTATTTTTCAGCTAGTGTGAAAGGCAGGAGTTTTGAATTGGTCGGGAGTTAGAATCCTATCGGTCTACCATTACTTTACACTTTAAGTCAGGTGCATATAATTTTCATATAGAAAAATTTTACTGTAGTTGATGCCAGTTGAAGGACAAAATGCACGATGCTGCAGAATATACTTTTTCACAGACATAGACAATTTTTTGAGAAAGAATGAAAATCCAATATAAAGGAAGTGAATTTTTTTCCAACTTTGACCCAAGTTCTCAAAAATCTGGTCCACTTCTTTTTCTACCATGGCAACTGTGGAAGCAAGTATATTTTCCTTTTTTCTGCCCCATCAGGGCATAATAAACTACTTAATACTTGACCCGAACGTGAACGAGTTCTCATCGAACAGTGTGTTGGTATCGTCGCAACAAACTTTATAGGCTGTCAATGACTGATGGATAAAAAAAATTCTATATATTTTTCTGTTCATTAAGCACTAGTCGGATTGGGATGTAAAACTGAAATTCACTTTTTGAGTTAGATCGATTCAAATAGAAAAATCGATATCGTTGGAACAATGTTTCGACCAAAAAGTAGACAATTTTCGACCTTATTTTCTCTAGTGTCTTTACATAGTTGTTTCCATAAATATTCGTGGTCGAAAATTGAGCTAAGATGTGAACTTCCTGAAAAATTCTAGTCATAAGTTTTCTCAGCATTCCGTTTGAGTCGTCGTGAATCATGATGCGTAAAATTTTTATTAAACTTTTGGCCTGGAACCTTTCCGCAGTTTTCAGAGAAATTTTTTTTGGTTATTGGCTCAAGTTTTTTTAGCCTCTTGGGCCAATTGGCACAATTGTCCTTGCTAAAAAAAGACTGCCCTTTTCCCCAGTTGGAAAAAGGCCGGCGGGGAAAAAACAGTGGCTCTCAGAGAAAAATTGGTTGCACAGCACGAAATTTGGTTTCTCTGCGCGAAAAACCCAGAAAGAAATAGTATCCAAGCACAAAAATTGGTTGAAAATTGAAAAAAAATCGGAAATTAAGAAATTCTGCACTTTCTTACGAATTGTTAATTTAAACTCGTCGGAAAGATTTATTTTATCACTAAATTCGGTTAAAATTGCCGAACGAACAATAATTTTGCAAAAAACCACGATGAAAATGGGTTAAAATTAACAATTCGGTGAAAAATTAACAATCCCGCTAGGATAGAAAAATTTCTGAAGTAGCGGGCGCGTGAAAAACTATAGTAGGATTGCTAGCGAGGATTTCGGTCATCACACGCGACACCGCTCGCGGTCTGCCCGCTTGGTATATGTCACATAGGAAGGGGCGAGCGGTTTACGCTCGATTTTGATTGGTCAATTTTTTCTTTTTACTGTAGCGTGACGCGGAAAGCATAAAGTGACATTCCGCCTTAAGAGCACCTGAACAAAATCCTGGAACTTCTCATGCTACAAATTCGAGACCATCAGTGACTAATTCTAATTCTAACAATACTTATCGAGCAAATCACCGATTTTCCTCTGCTTTTGGTGTTATTGCTGAACAAACTTCAGCTGTGAAACATGCTAATACAAAGCTACATGCTGATATCTATGTTCATGTTGGTGAAAGCAAAACTCGATGCTACACCATTGTAGACAATGGGAGCTTATGTAACATTATCCGTTTAGATTTTCTCCAGCTTTTACAAGATAAAGGCGAGAAATTTGTTTATAAGTCGACCAATATCACGAGTATTAAGAGTTTATCAGCAGAACCTATTGCAGTTCTGAGTGAAGTTTTCACTGCAATCACGCTGGGCAAAGGTCATAATTCGTTCGCTTTCAAAACGTCATTCCTACTTGTTGAAACCCTGCCTTACAAAATTTTGCTGGGTGCAGAGGCCATGTCAGATGGTAACATGTTTGTCAATATTCCTCAATGGTTGGTGTGAGCAATTTATCCCAATAGTGACAAAATTCAAATTCCTTTTGTATCTGAAGAGTATTCCTCATCTTTTGTCTGTTCTATAGCTTGTGAAAGCACTGTAGTCGTTCCACGGAGTGCAATAGTCTACACTTATGGCCTAGCCGATGGAAGAGTAGATAGTGTCACTCGCATACATGCACGTGGGGAGGGTCTGGGGGGTTTTGGCCCCCAGCAGATTTTTATTGACCCCCAGCAGATTCTTGCTGACCCCCAGCAGATTTAACGCTCCCAGCAATAATTGAGAAATTGATGAAGAAAAATGAGCAAGAGAGAAGAGAAAGTCGTCATAAAAATGGAAATGATGCTGTAGTAACAATTTTTCTAAACAAGGCATACTTGATCCCAGAGGAGTGACATTATAACTTCTAAAAGTGCATTCTAAGATAATTATTGTACATATCTGACTAATATAGTTGTAAGAATATGCTGTTCAGACGTTAGAGTTACTTTCTTTTTGTTATCATGAACGAAAAAAAATTTTGTGTTCCACCCCCTGTTCTGGCTGACCCCCAGCAGAATTTCTATGCTGTGCATGTATGGTCACTGGTTTAATGGAAAGCATTTCAAAATTTTCAACTACGACGTTTTTTGTGGTGCAAATTCGTTTGTGGAAGTCAGGAATGGACGCATTCCTGTCATGTTTGTGAATTTCAGAAGTAACGCGTTGTTGTGTGAAAAGGGTGCAGTGGTAGGAACATTATTTCCACTGGACAAGGAAAGTGTTGTCGCCCGAGCTAGTTGTTCTGCGGGCTTAGCCAATGCTGTGGCACAAGTGAGTGGGTCGCTCCCAGACAAGGAACAGGGTGTTCCAGTGTGTTCTTCACAATTCACAGTGAATGAACATTGCAGACAGGGTTCGTCAAGTCAGATGCCTGAGGAAGCCAATGGGACTGGTAAGCAGATTCTGGTGGAGGGTTGTCAGGATGACCCAGTATTTTGCGAAATACTATCTTCCTCCACTGGAATGGATTCAGTTTTGAATGAAGTTGATAAAAATAAGCTCGTGGCGTTTTTGAAGCAGAATTTTGATCTGTTTACAGAAGTAACAGGTAGAATTGGTTGTACCAATGTTGTGAAACCCAATATTGATACAGGTAACTCAAGTCCATCTGTGCAACTGATGAGGAGAATTCCAGAGGCACAAAAGGTGATAATCGATGAAGAAGTGGAGAACATTTGCAGAACATTTGACACAACTTGTAACAAGTGTTCGACTGTTTGAGAGAAGCAGGGTAGACCTCAGAGCAAAACTGTCTTTTTTGTGGAAAATCGGTACCCTTTTAAGGTTACATAATTTCACCTGAGGGGATAAAACCTGATCCAGCTAAAATCAAATGTATTCAGAATTGGCCCATACCACAGAACAAAGAGGAGCTGCCCTCCTTTTTAGGTTTTGTACACTATTATCATCATTTCATTCACAACTTTTCACAGAAAGCAGCAGTTTTGATGGATTTACGTAAAAGTAGTCATGCTTTTGTTTAGACCTTTAACAAACTTAAAGCTAAGGCACTCAATTATCCTACTTTGCATTACCCTGACTTCACAAATCGATTTATAGTGCTGTGACAGAGGCATAGGAGCTGTTCTGGCACAAGAAGAGGATAATTGTGAATGGGCCGTAGCTTATGCAAGTAGGATGATCTCTGATTCAGAGAGAAAGTTACATATAAACCAAAAAGAAATGCTTGCTGTGTTTTGAGCGATTACTAATGTTTTTTGTCCCCACGTTTTTGGTCCCGAGTTTGATCTTGTGACAGACAGTTCAGCTGTCACAGCTTTGAAAAAATATAAGGGTGATAACGGCAACAAGAATTAGGTACTTATCAATTCGTTCTATATCACCACAAAGGTTATGCAAATTTGAATGCAGATGGCCTCTCAAGATGCCTGGATATTGCTGATAACTTTATCAATTTAAATCAATTTAAATTCAATTCAATTCAATTTAAATTAATATCAATTTAAATGAAGAACCATTAACATGCTGTGATTCTCAGTGTCAAAAACAATCTTTTTGCCCTCAAATTGTAGGATCACAATCTTCATAACAAACTTCTGGGATGATGCCACTTGAAATTACTTTCTCGAATGCTGAAGATGTTGCTTCTTATGTAATTGATAGGTTAGACCTTAATAAATTCGAGTCTGACTGGCCTAAAAATTGGGGCCTGGACTAAATGGAATGATTTGTTTTGTAAGCCAATCATGGTGTACTTAGTACAGTATAATATACCAGAGGCATTGACAGAATATGAAGTCAAATTCAAAGACTTTGCAGTGGCTGATGATAAACAACTTTATCATCACTTAATATTCTCTGATCTAGAACAGTAACAGGTAGTTGTTCCCTTCAAACATATGAACACAATTCTAGAATATTTTCATGACTTTGTCTTTGGTTGTCATATGGAAATGGTTAAAACATTGAAGAAAATACAAAGTAAGTACTGGTGGTCGTCTATGGGGTTTGATGTTCAAGAGTGGGTTCAAACTTGCAAAATCTGTCAATCAGTGAAAAAAGGTAAGTTAGGTAGGTCACCACTGAACAGCATCACTCCTGGTAGAATCCTTGATTTGATTGCAATAGATATTCTGCAATTACTGGCCACAGAAAGCAACCTCAAGTTTGTCATAGTTCTTATTTTTTTCTCGTGTTTTCTCAATATTTCTCATGTTGGGTTATAGCTAAAGCTCTGGACCATATGAAAGCTGACACTGTGGCAAAATTTTTAATAGAGAGTGTGATACTACAACGTGGCGTCCCAAAAGCTTTGCTAACAGATCAAGGGAAACAGTTCACAGATGCTGCAGTTGTGGAATTATGTAAGTTACTTGAGATTCACACAGTCCTGACAGTGCCATATCATCCTGAGACTGATGGCTTAGTTGAACGTTTCAACTGAATGTTGATTTCCATGCTAGCCACCAGTTTTGAGGCATACAATATAGAATGGCCAAAGCTCCTACTATATGTTGTGTTTGCTTACAACACATCTGTGCAAAGTTTCACCACAGTTTGTCCATTTGAGCTTATTTATGGATGAAAACCAACGTTTCCTGTGGATCAAATTTTGACAACCACAATTGATACATCCATAGAAGGTCCATGGGATGTTAACATAGTGAAAGAGAGACTTGAAGCTGCTCAACGATTGGCTCACCAAACTTTTCAAAAATCTCAAACCAGTCAAAAACGCAACTATGATCGTAGAGCCAAGGAAGTGAAGCATGAAGTAGGGCAGATAGTCTGGTTGATCAATAGTAGGAGAGCAAAAGGTGCAGATGGTAAATTAACTCCTCATTGGATTGGGCCCAACAAAACTGTGGCTCATCCATCTCCTCTTAATTATACAATTGGTCCTGCTAATGGTCATGGAGTAGAGAGAACTGTTCATGCTAATCAGCTTAGGTTGTATTTCCACAGAGTGGAAGACAACAAAATTATGCAACAGAAAGATATTGAGGCCTCCACAATTGAGAGTCCTTCTCAGAACAGAGAGAATGTTGCTGAGTTTAAAGATCAGAATGAACAATACTCATTTGATCGTAGGGCTATAACTGAAAAGGGTGGTAGAGTTGGTGATTCTGTCATAGTGAAAATTTTCAAGGGTTTTCTGCAGTGTGGTTATGTCTTATGTCCCGATGAAACACAACAATGGTGTCCAGATTCACTAGAAAATGTAGTTGCAATAAAATTGTTCTTGAGTGGAAAAATAGTTCTTGCAAAACTTGAACAACTGTCTACATATCAGAATATGAAAAATGAATTACCACTGAGAACCAGAGCTGATTCTAAAATCAGAGATGAAGCAGAGCGTTATTGTGAAAAGCTTCAACAAAGTGACACCCCACATGGTTTAATTGCTAACTGTAATCACAGTTAGTTTTCAGAGTGCAAACAGACTTTTAAGTCTGAAATTTACTAGTTTTTTGAGGTGATTTTGTTGCCCATTTATTTAATTTTCCATTCTATTCCACAAGATTTCATAATCCATTTGAATATAGATTTTCGTCCTCTTCAAGAAAAATTACCATTTAGCAATTTGAATGATTGGCAAACTTTGTGGGAACAAAAATCTGGCCCTTCACCTGGTATTTCCAATATTGAGGAAGGAAAAATGTTGTACATGTGGATGTCAAACCATTTCAAGGAAATGATGCGTAAACTCGAAGTTACCCTGAATGATTCCAAAATACTACCAATTGGGGTGATTATCCTGATAGGATTCAAAGAGTACATTTTTGTGGAGGTAATTAATGAATTCCACATGATATACACATTGCAAGCCTTCATGATGTAAAATTTTTTTTCAGTTACTGAAAAATACAAAATCACCAAATTTTATTATGGACTCGTTCTTTCTAAAGCCTATCATGATCAGTGGATACCCCCAACATCATGAATAAAGCCGGCTATATTTTTGACATTGCTTATTTCTATGAAGGTCAGCCCAGACAAATTTTCGGCTTTCCTGAAATTGCTGGTCACAAGTTTCTTACAAAGGAGACAGTTTCTCCTTGAATCATATGTTTTCACTGTTCTTCAACACTCACCAAGAGCAAGAAATCTTAATGTGGGACAATTACTGGAGTTTAGATCAATTTTTAGCTACTTCTAGGAATTGTTTTGAAAAGGCTGTTATAGATACTCAAGTCCTCAATTTAAGTGTTTATTTTTTGCCCACTGGATCCCCAGATTTTGGCCAGAAGCACTACAAACTTTTGCCTCTGACCTCGCCAAACAAATTGTTAATTCTTGTGCACCATGGCCATTGTTCATGGATGTTCATCGGAAGTATCATCCCAGTCAGTTGAGTTCAAGTAAGTGTTTGGATGATTCACATCCATCATCATCAATGGAGTGTGAAGATTAAGTAACTGCAAGAACTGAACAAATTTCAGATCAGCAGGTTACAACTGGTTTGTCTATTGAACTGGAACTTGAACTGGAAAACATCATGGATGATGAACCGAAGATAGAAGTTCAGGCAGAATGTGAAGCTGCTCAGAGTTCTTCCCAAATGTAAGAACCTGAGTTTGCAAACCTGATTCTAGATGACATCAAGAATGATCGAAATTGAAGACAATAATAGCCTCATAGAACATTCATTCCATTTAAAAGTTGAAGCTGTTATTGAAGAGTTGAAAAGCCAACAAAAACATGATACTCAAATAGACTTGTTCGTACTGCACTTTTAACCTTACATTCTGTAATATTTTTGCACATAAACTATAAAAAGCATTTCACCATAAAAATTGTAAATGGAAATGTCATTATACGCCAGAGAAGACCGAAAAATGCTATCAGACTAGCCCAGCTAAAACCAAAATCTGCCAAAAAAACCAAAAAACCAAAAACCAAAAAATTATGTCTAGCTTTCTTTTGTCAACAACGTCCATGATATCCTTGTTAGGGAGAAAAAGTCCAACTACAATCATCGATGTCAACATTCTCTAGATGAACGAGCAACCCTGTTGCTGCTGATAGTCTAAAAACTTTATTGAATTGTAGGAACGAATTTAAAACAATCGATTCAATTGATAATCGAATTATTTGACTCGAAAATTTTGTCGACAAATTCACAAAAACGAAATTGCAGACCAATTTCGTTTTTGTGAATTTTGCTGGGTTTTACAGACCCAGCAAAATTTGCCCCCCCCCAGCAACCTCATCATCCTCAGCCTCAAAACCATGTGCCATTTAACCATTGCAACTCAAATTCTTACAACAACCATCCCCCACCCCAATATGGTCACAATAATTATCAACATCAAAGTCGATTTAACGAGAACAATCATTGGGATGGTAATAATGCTGGAAATGAACAATTTATGAGGAGCAAATGAAATTACCAACAACCGAGTCGTGATTATCATGGTCAATATCAGCAGCAGCATCATCATCATCAGGACCCCCATAATTTAAATTCATCTCATCCAGCGAACTCATCTGAAAATCGACAGGGATATTTGAATGAAAATCGTAATACTAACAATTTCCAATCTCGACAAAATGGTGATGGCTACAATAACCCTAATTATGGACAATTGAACAGCAGAAATGAACATGGACAATATCGACGTTTCTTAATTTTGTGAGTTGGTTTTTTTGTAATTTTCATTTATTTTGATTTCAAAAATTATAGAGTTTTGAATCAACATATTAATGTTATCTTGCTGTATATGTGTTTTTGTGTTCATGTTTCACATGTACTTCCACATAACCATTTTTTTAGTCCATGGAGCTCACTTTTGGGATCAAAGAATTGTAGTATAATCAATTTTTTTTGTTTATTCCAAATTTTATTTGTTCTAGCCTATTTTTGTTTTTCTTTCTCATGTATCCCATTTCCAATATCTGCACATCTGTTTGGCTTGTGTTTCATTTTCCGTTTTTTTCCTCATTTTTTAGACCACCCAATGCACTTTTTTCGCGACGTTTTTCAGTCAACTGTTCTGTGGATCAGTTTTCACCGTTGTCTTGAAAATGATTATTTTTTCTGTTGGTGGAGAATCATTATTGTTGTTTTTCGTAGCCCATGGTGAGGCGTCTTTTCTTTCTTTTTGTTCTTACTAATAAATCAGATGCCAACCTACAGTAGCTCAGTGGACTTTGTCCAAACCAGAACCCAGTTCCTTTACCTCCTACAATCCATAGGCAAACCATTACAAAATATGTAAAAATTTTACTCAGTTCTATAACACATTTCTTTTTTTTGGTTCTGTGTGAAGTTGACTTAATTTTTAAACTCTGTAAAATAAGTGTAAAATGCAGAATTGAATTCTCTACAAGACGATATATTGCATGTTCATGTTGCGCTTACACATATAGCCATAGGGGTAGGGCAAATCATTATGAAACAGGTATCAATTTAGAACAATAGTTCTTTAAGCTGCTAAAAAATTTAACCAATCCCACCCACTTCCATCCCGCTTTCAAAAATTCCATGCTGTTGTGGCCAAGGGAATATGGGAAAAGCCGGCAGGAAGCGGAAATGGAATCCCATGCACACCGATATTTTGGACTGTAAAGCAGCTTCTAACAAGGAAATAATTAGTATCTGCACTATAAGACGATTGTTATCATAGGTGGTGCGGTAGTATCAACTTATGATACACTTGGCCCCCAAATTTCATGTCCCCCCCACCCTAGCGCAGAAATGGTAAGAGCTAGAACCTTCCGGTTTTTTTCATATTTTCGGGCATAAGGGAAAACTATGGGGTGCCTTTCATCATTTCGCCTCTATCTGCAAGTGGTGCTCGGTGGGGCTCAAAAAACATGCAAAAAACACACTTTTTAAGGCCCCCTAGTTCTACCATGCCCAGTGATGGGTGTGCCATATCCGACCTCCATACTTCAGCCTAAGCATCTTGGAGGTGCAACCTCAAATTCAATTTTTTATATTTTTATAATATGGCCTCCATTCAATTATATGGTTGTCCAAAGTCCCAGAAAATGTGAAATTTGACAATTTTGTTATATAAACTTACAGCCTCAAAAAAAATAATTTTTGCATAATTATGCACTGCAGTACCCTTTGAATTGAACCAGTAGGGTTATTGTGATTTTTGGTTTAAGGGTTTTCGACCAAAGCGAATTCAATGGACCCAGTCACTTTACACGAACAATTATGCCAAGTGTAAACCAGTGTGTTTCTGTGATTTTTTTGTGGAAGCAGTTTTTGACCACAGGGACATTGACAAATGTGATCACCTTGAACAAAAAATTATCCTGGGTCTAACGAAGGGTATTTCTGTGATTTTTTTCAGGAAGGGGTTTTCGACCTAAGCAAATTCAATGGATGTGGTCACTTTACACCAAAAAAGCCCTAATGTAAATGGAGGTAGTCCCGTGACTTTTTGGAGGAAGGGTCTTCGACCATTGGCAATTCGATGAAGGCAGTCACCTTACAAAAAAAATTATCTGGGGTTGTAAACAAGCATATTTTCATGATAATTTTGCGGAAGGAGTTTTCAACAATGGGGAATTTAATGAATGATATCACTTAACGCAAAAAATAATATTGGGTGCAACCAAATGTATTTTCATGAATTTTCGGTGGAAAAGGTTTTCGACCGAAAGAAATTTAATGGATGCAATCACTTTACACAAAAAAATCATCATTAATGTAAATGAAGGTATTCCCCCGACTTATCAGAGGAAGGGATTTTTACCATGGGGAATTTGATGGAGGCAGTCATTCTACGCGAAAAATTCTTTCGAGCATGAACAAGTGTATTTTCATGATAAAGTTTTGGACCAGGGGAAATTCAATGAATGGGGTCACTTTACAGGAAAAAATTATCCTGTGTGTGAACAAGCACATTTTGGAGATTTTTTGTGGAAGGGGTTTTCAACTATGGGGGACTTGATGAATGAGATCACTTTACACACAAAATTATATTGGATGTATAAATATGTATTTCTGCGATTTTTTCAGGAAGAGGTTTCTGACCACGAGGTATCCAATGGAAATGATCACTTTACACTACATTTACAATGCGTTAAGTTCTACTCAGTTTACCCCTATTTTACTTCTATCGAAAGTGAGAATTCGTAGCTTCAAAATTGTTTTTTATTGTTTCTTGAATGTGAAGGTGACCAGTTTTAAAACTTCAATGTCCTTCTAGGAAGGTTTTCATGCATGGATAAATGGACAAAGAAGGGGTGGACTAGTTAATTAGAAATGCCCCAATGGAGCAGAAAAAAGAGGAATATACTTGCTTGAATAGTTGCCATGCTAGAAAAAGAGGTGGACTAGATTTTTGAGAACATGGGTTAAATTTGGAAAAAATTTACTTTCATTACTTTGGACTTTCATTCTTTCTCAAAGAAATTTTCCATGTCTGTGATGAAAAAGTATATTCTGCAGCTTAATGCATCATTACACTTTCCAACCAAACATGTGCATCTCCAAAATTTTGAGGAGGGCACAGGGGTGGACCTTGGATTTTTGTCATTTTGTGGGTCAAAATTCAAAAAAAGTTCAAAGAAAAATTATTTTTCATAACAAGTCTTGCAGTTTCAAAACCTTTGGGGTGGTTTGTTCCCCCATGTCCTTCCTCACACATGGGTGCTTCTAACTGCGTGAGCTTTTTTTCTAAATTTAGTGTCAATAAAACAGGAATCAACTCTGGGAAAGTGACACATGAAATCACACTCAGTTTTTTTAGAAAAGGCTACAGCACAAAGTCTTCTTAGAGCTAAATTGCTTGTGTAAGATATTATGTTCAATTCACTCATTTTATATAACACATCATATGGAATTCACTCTGTGAATAACCAATGCCCAGTTGCACTAAAGGGGTCTAAGCTCGAGCTCAAGATAATCTGGAATAAAAAGATGACTCGGTTTGATCTCAAGTTTGGTATAATTTGAATATCATCAGGATTATAATGAGCTTTATGTCGAGATCATAACTATAATATGTCTCCCTCACCATTTTTCAGCTAGTGTGTGAGGCAGAAATTTGAATTGGTCAGGAGTTAGAATGCTATTGGTTTACCATTTTTTCACATTTGAAGTCATGTGCATATAAATTCATATAGAAAATTTTCATTGTAGTTAATGCCAGGATTAGGACAAAATACACGATGCTGCAGAATGTACTTTTTCACAGACATGGAAAACTTTTTTGAGAAAGAATGAAAATCCAATATAACAGAAGAGATATTTTTCCAATTTTAACTCAAGTTCTCAAAAATCTAGTCCATCTCTTTTTCTAGCTTGGCAACTATTAGAGCAAGTATATTCCTCTTTTTTCTGCCCCATCAGGGCATTTTCTAATAAACTAGTGAATAATATTCATTCCAAGCTGATATGTCTCTGATCAAGCATGACAGAACAGTGTAGTCCCAAGATTGCCACCAAAAATTTACAACATTGCCACCATCTCAACACTGCCACCATCCCAACAGTGACACTGTCCCAACATTACCACCATTTTTTAACAGTGGCATCCTGAATGAAAATTTGGTGTAACATAATCATAGGTGGCACGATAGTGTCAACCTATAATATACTTGGCCCCCAAATTTTATGTCCCCTCTGCCACCCTAGAGCCAAAATGGTAAGAGCTAGAACTTTTGGGCTTTTGCATAATTTCGGGCACTGGGGCAAACTATAGGGTGCCTTTTGTCATCTTGCCTCTATGTGCAAGTGGTGCTCAGTGGGGTCCCAAAAACATGTGAAAAACGCACTTTTTAAGGGTCCCCAGTCCCACCATGCCCCACAATGGGTGTGGCGTGTCCAAGCTCCATACTGCAGCCTAAGCATTTTGGGGATGCAATCTCAAATACGATTTTTTATTTGTTTAAATATGGCCGCAATTCAATTGTATGGTTTTCTGAAGTCCTGAGAACCACACCATTTGGCAATTTTGTTTTGACTTATCAGCTTCAAAAGAATACATTTTTTCAGCATTTATGCACTACAGTGCCCGAATTTTTTGCAGTTTCAATTGAACGGATAGCCTTATTGAGATTTTCGGGGTGTAAGGGTTTTTGATCAATTACAGAATTCATTGGATGAAGTAACTTTTCACAAAAAAACTAAGCATCATCAATGTAAATGAAGGTACTCCTGTGACTTATTGGTGGAAGGGATTTTCAACCATTGGGAATTCGATTGAGGCAGTCACTTCACACGAAAAACTATTCTGTGTGTAAACAAGCGTATTTTTGTAATTCTTTGGTGAAAGGTGTTTTTGACCACAGGAATTCAATGAATGTCGTCACTTAAAACAAAGAAATTATTGTCGGCGTAAATAAGCCTATTTGCATGATTTGTCAGTGGAAGGTGTTTTTGACCATTGAGAATTCAATGGATGCAGTCACTTTACATAAAAATTATCTGGGGTCTAAAAGAGCGTATTTTAGTGATAATTGTAAGGAAGGGGTTCTCGACCACAAGGAATTTAATAAAAGGGATCACTTTACACAAAAAATTATCCTGGGCGTAATCAAGCATATTTTCCTGATTTTTGGTGGAAGGGGTTTTCCACTGAAGTGAATTCAATGGATGCAGTCACTTCACACAAAAAAGCATCATTAATGTAAATGAAGGTACTCCCATGAATTTTTGGAGGAAAAGGTTTTTGGGCATTGGGTATTTGATGGATGTGGTCATTCTACAAAAAAAAATTTTCAGGTGTAAACATGCATATTTTTGTGATATTTTGGGGCAGGAAGTTTTGCAGGACGGGCAGTTTGTATTCCTCCAGTGAACATGGGGAGGTTAGCAGAGCAGGTAGTGGATGGTCAACAGTTGAGATGCTGAAGGGGTGGATGTTTTGAGGAGTCAAATAGTGAAGATAAGATTGAGGTGGATATTGGTAACCATTCTTGTACTGATTTCCCCACTTCGGTTGATCTGCTGCCATGCAGTAAGTGAAGGGATCAGCTTCACAAGGTATCAGGTCAGACCTGGAAATAGAATCAACAAGGAGGTTGTGGTAGACCTGTTGCAGATAGTGGATGGACATAGGTGCACCCACAGCAGATCGGCAGGAGTACCAGATTGCATAGTAGTACCAGATTGCATAGCAGTGGCTACCGCTGTTTGTAGATCCAGAGAATCATCAAGGATCTTAGGATACTCTTCCTACGACTGAGCATCAGCAGATTGAGTAGCACCGAGATGTCTACCATGATTGTGAGATAGCTTAGGAGGAGGAGGTGGAAAAGCAGAATGTTGCGAGATTCTTAAAGGTGCCGCACTATTGGTCAATGTGGTAGGACTCATTGGCTGACTGTGGGTGGGATGTATAGCTTGTGTGAAAAGATAAGAGAGGGCTGACAGTGCCTCATTTGGCATCACTGCCGGTAGGAATTCCAATGACAGTGTGGGGTAATTAGGAATTTCTATGTTGGTAGGTAACTTAGTGTCCAAATCTAACCCTTGATAGATAAGAGCCTTTGCGATATGGTCCATAATGGGAGGGTGCAATAAATTGTGGGGAAAGACTTGGGGGGCATAGAAAATTCCATCAAAGAAACCATACTGACCTAAAGCAACATAGAGCAGAATTGGATAGAAAGTGTCTAAACCTGCATATATTAGATTCTCACCAAACAGTTCGTGTTTGGAAGGTGTTGCATAATATGTAGGGTTTTTTGAAAAGTCATGGTGGAAAGATAGAGTGTCCCAGGCCCACATGCAGGTTATGCATGCCTTGAGGGTGCGGCATTCAGGGAAAAAGCCAATAAGTCAGGCTTTTAGGAAATGATCAGGATCTTTTTCAATTACTTTCACAAACCAGAAAAGGTCAACCATTGCTATCTTGGGGATGACTGTAGGTTCAGCATTTTGACTCTCAGTAGGAAACTTAGGACCTATCAAAGTATACAGAGCACACCAGTTGTTGTGGGCATCGAATTTCCGACAAGCATGTGGGTTTTGTCAGAGTGTTTAAAGAAAGCAGTCCATTCACTTTCTGTCGCCAAAAGAACTTCAAAAATGAGAGCTCTGCTATCTGGATAAGCAAGTTGAATGTGACGAGGTACAGTTTTTGTGTCAGAATGGAACAGTATAAAAGAAGAATGTGAAAACTTTAACAGGTCTTATGTGGTAAACAATTCTTTGTCAAAGCCGATCAGAGTGTATCCACAAAAAGTGGGTGTCTGCACTGTGGCCAAGGCTGAGTGCAGGTTACCTGGGAGTAAAAACTCTGACAAGATAATAAAACAAGGAGCTTGCTGGAACAGCAACATATACCACTGCTCCAGCTCTCTTACTTGATTGAGCTGCTTCACATTGCACTCTAAAAACACTCAATTTGAATTATACACATTGGTTAAGAGAAGATGACTGAGAGGAGGTACTTAGATTAAGATACTTAAACAGATGTGGAATTTAGAAAGTATAGTTTTGTACCAAAAGTAATAGAAAATAAGAAAATAGTTTTTTGGAGATTTTGAATAAGAAAGTACTTGAGAATATGATGTTGAGAATGTTTTGAACTTTGGAAAATCAGTTGTGTTTTTGTTTTTGAAAATATGAAAAGGTTTGAGTTTTCGGAAATTTTAATATTTGTGAATGAAGTTTGATTTTAGACAGATGGATTTTCTAGATTATGGACTTGAGTACAACCTTCACTAGGAAAGTTAACTTGAGATTAACTCTAGAAGCAGTCTCCATCCTCAGTGTTGGAATGTGCACGAGCTAGGCCAAGGCATAACAACTGATCAGATCAGTGGAAACTGACCAGTGGAAGTCCTGTTGGCTCTCAGGCAGTTGGAGGACAAGCACAGTGGGGAACTCAAACTAGAAAGACCAGGAAAAGGAAAGAACGTTGACAATAAAAGCTTATAAAAATGCATGCAACTCACCATCCATAAAAAATGAAACATCATTCTGATGTCCCAACGAATTGGCCCAAGCGGGATACTGCTCCTAGCATTGATGCCCCTGCTAAATATTGGTGGCAGCTGGGGATCATAGAGCTGCAGTGAAGGCGAGGGCCCAATGGCTCCTTTAAGGGCGGGTTGCACCATAAACTGATCTCAAAATTTTTAAAGCAAAAATAAGGGCAAACCTTGAAATGAAAATTTCTAAGCTAAAGAAAGAAAAGAAAAATAAAGCAATTGCAATAAATTCAAAACTAAAATGAGCATCACGCAAAAAGTGAAATCCTGAAGGTCTTCCAAGGTCTGCTCTCAGAGGTTTGAGGGTCAGTGTCAGGCGAAACCAACCTGAATGACCACTTGTGGTTCAGAACCTATAGCTATGAGTAAGTCCCTCCAACTAGTAGGGTAGATACAGGAGTTTACACCAGTAATGCAGTCGTCAAGGGACATGTATATACGTCATGTTTAGCATGCATAATATACAACTCAAGATTTCGAGTAAGATTTTCCTAATCAGAGGGACAACAGACATGAACAACTCAGACTACGTTTGAGGAAGTAGTCAGAGCTGAAAAAATGTGGCTGTTGGGGAGGGTGGCTATAGGCATAAATAGAATAAAATGCAGAAGTGAGATGCCAAGAAAATAGGTTTTTATACTTTTGTTAATTTTGTGAAAAATAGATATATATATATATACAGGGAATAAATACAGATATGTGGAAGTCAACTTAATTATTTAGTGATAGCAGGTGGCTGTGGAGGACCACCAGCTTCAGCTAAAAAGATTTCCCTAGCTGACCATGTAATGTAATTGTATAGGCAAGACGTGGATACAATTTGAGGCCTAACAGGAGAATCTAATGCATCAATAGTGACGACATTGTGCTCAATAGTAGAGATATTCGTAATAATGTACAGGCCAATGTAGTCCAGCTGTATCTTAGTAGCTTTCTTAGAGTTAACCAGTAACACAAGATCATTTATGGCCATCTTGCGATGTTTGGCTTTTTTATCATAATAGGATTTGCTGGTAGTTGCAGCTCTTTCCAGGTTTTTGCTAATATTTCCATGAAGATCCAGATGAGCTTGAGTGAGAATATGCTGATACGCATCATAGTTCAGAGGTAAAGTCAGACATTTTGTGCATTTGTAATCAAACGTAGTTCAAGGCTGATGACTTCTCAACAATTTGAAAGGAGAATGACCATACATGCACAGCATAGAGATTCTGATGGGGGTCAGCCAGGACAGGGGGTTGAATACAAAAATTTTTTTTCGTTCTTGATAACAAAAAAAAGGTCTTAGAAAGTCTTCTAACATCCAAGCAGCATATTTTTCAACCTATATTTGTCAGATAAGTGAAATTATTTGCTTAGACAGCACTTTTTAAAGTTTTCATGCTACTTTTTTGGAATCAAGTATGATTTGTTTAGAAAAATTGTCAAACTACGGCATCATTTCCATTTTCATGACGACTTTCCCTACTCTCTTGCTCGTTTTCCTTCGTCATCTTCCCAACCATTGTTGGGGAACTCAGATCTGCTGGGGGTCAGCAAGAATCTGCTGGGGTCAATAAAAATCTGCTGGGGGTCAAACCCCCCTATGTGCATGTATGAGAATGGGGTATGGCAGTATGGGGATTTGCATTATATGTGAACACAGCATAGGGTAGGTAATGTTCCCAATTATCAGGGTCTTCCAGGGTATACCTTTCTAGTTGAGAAGTTAACATTTGATTGAATCTCTCAAAAATCCTATTGCACTGAGGATGGTAAGCAGTAGTTTGAATTTTCCTAATTTTCAGTAGCTCACAAAAATCTTGCATGAGTTTTGAGGTGAAACAGCTACTTTGATCAGAGAGCAGAAATTGAAGAGTTCCATGTTGCAGAATGACATTGTTGACAAAAAGTTCCACAATAGTAGAGGACTTCTGATCAGGGATCAGGTGAGCGCTTACCATACCTGTAATTGGGGGGTAGGGGTGGGACCCTCCCTACCCAACTTGGCCAACCATAAACCCAACCTCCTCCACCCAGTTTGAAAAAAATTGGAAAAAATTGGCAAAAAAGTGTATGTTTTTGGCCTTCTTTGGGAAAAATTTTGACTTTTTTCGACCCCCTCCCCCCAAAATTTGGATTTACTCCCCCCAACTGGTTGGACCTCTTACAGGTATGGGGCTTATCCAGTTGGTGAAGTAGTCTCAGAAAATGATTAGGTAGAATCTGTGATCATCTACAGGAGAAATATTTACAATATAAGTTGTGACAATCTCGAATGGATATGCCAGCTTGATAGGAATCAGAGGTCCATGAGTAGGCAGTTTAACAGTAGTTTTTGACAGATTTTGCAAGTTTCAATCCAACTTTGCATGGGGTCTTCCATCCTGGGCCACCAGAAATGAAGCTTTATGGCATAAAGGGTATGGTTGTGCCCTTGATGGTTCATAATTTTTGCACCATGGAATTGATGAAGAACAGTATTGACAAGTTCTGCAGGAACTACAAGTTGTCTCCGTTCCTTAGAATTTGGGTAGAGTATACCATCTTCAATGGAAAAGCAGGTCGGAGACTTAAGAGGATTATCAGAGGTGAGAGCACATATAATTTTAACTAAAACAGGATCCTCATTTTGAAATCAAGTGATTTCAGCTGTTGAAGCAATAGAAGGGGGTTCTACTGCCGATAACTGGAAATCATCTTTTAACAAAGTTTGAGGATTAGATATAGTGGTTGAAGGATTTTCAGAGGTCTTAGCCATAGAGGGGGTAACTGCATCTATGAGAGCAATATCTGACTCAGTAGCAGCAGGTTAAGTAGTATCTGGGGCTGTGGAAAGTGAACAGTGAACAGAAGTGAACATTTCATTTGGAGTTTGAGATTGTTCAGAAGAGCAAAATTCAGATCTAAAGATTTCAGAAGTGAGTTTTTCAGTCGGAGGGATAGGAGCAGGTTCGCGAAGATCCCTGAGACACAAAAAATCTGTGCAGGCATTATTCTTTTCTTTGACACACTCTACCTTATAGTAATAGTCTTGCAAGCTAATTGTGAAGCATTGCAATCTAGTGTTCCTATGTTTTTCATCTTTTAACCATTGTAAATGTTTATGGCCAGTACACAGTATGACATGTCCTTAAACATAATTTTGGTACTTTCAAAAACTGCAGACAATTGCAAGATATTCTCTTTCAGTAGTACTGTAGCAAGTTCCAGCATCAGTTAAGGCAAGACTATTATAAGCAATAATCCATTTATCCTCACCAGATTCTTAATACAAAACTGCACCTACTGCCATAGTACTGGTGTCTGTTTGGATGATAAATTCTGCTTTACCATCCTAAACAGGTATGGCAGCAAAGGAGTAGATGTGAGAGCTGTTTGAATACCATCAAATGCTTGTTTTTGAAGATCAGTAACAGTGTCGGTCGCGTCTTTTTGGAGCAGCTCACAGAGTGGCAAAGAAAACTTTGCATCTGCTTTTTGGTACTCAGAAACTGGTAATCGCAAATAGCTTTTATCTTATCCAGATCAGGGGAGATGCCATCATGATTGATAAGATGACCAAGAAATTTGACTTTAGGAGGTAGAAACTCACATTTATCAGGTCTAAGAGTGAAATTAGCATCTCTAAGTGCTTTGAAAATCATCTGAATGTGTTTGAGATGCTCTTTGATGGTTCTCAAGAAAATGATAATATCATCAATGTAAACTAAACAGATTTCCAGATATAAGGATAAAGAATTCTTTCCATTAGATGTTGAAAGTCTGCAGCAGAATTCTTTAAGCCAAAGGGTAAAACTTTAAAGCAAAAAAGTCCTTCCTGGCATATGAAAGTAGTTATGTCATGAGATTCAGAATCAAAAAGAACTTGCCAGTAGCTTGCTTTCAGATCGAAAGTTGTGAAAAACTTTGAATTTCCCATTACATCTAGGTAATCATCAATTTGAGAAGATGGAAAATGATCACTAGGTGTAACTTCGTTAATGCCTCGGTAGTCAACTACCAGGTGCCAAGAACCCTCCTTCTTTTTCACTAGAAAAAGATGAGCAGATTAAGGGGACCGTGAAGGTTCAATTAAATCTTTATCGAGCATTTCTTGAATGTGAGACCTAACTATAGGACAATGCTCAATGGGAGCATGATAATAGTATCTAGCAATGGGTTGGGCATCACCAGTATCAATGTTCACAATGAGTTCATGAGTAAAAGTAAAAGAACCACCAGGTAAGTCGAAGACATAGAGATACTTTCTAAGCTTTGGACTTCTGAGTGGGAGATACAATGGTATTTTGAGTCATTTTTGAACAGTGATGTGAAGTTTTTGAGACTCAGAAGTATTAGGTAAAGAGTGATTTAATGCAGTAGGTTGGTGAATGCCAGATCATGCTCTGATGCAGCTACAGCAACACGAGAGAGGATATCTTGTGAGCCAGTGTGGAACTTTTCCACAGAGTGCTTTGCAATAGAGACTACTGGGTTAGGGCAAACCTTGAGACAGTTTCCAGAATTATTGACAAACAGAAGAAGACAGGTTCCATTACAGATATTAATCATCAAAGTCTCTACAGGAAATTCTTTGCTGTTAGAGGTGTTAGGTGCAGATTGAACTATTAAATCAGGTATGGATGCATCTATTTGTGGAAAAACATGACCAGGAATCCAGTGTTGAGAATAAGGTTGAATCTCAACAGTAGCAGCACCAACAATAAAGATAGGTTTAATAAGTTCAGGGACAACTAGATTGTTGAGATCAACAACTGTGGGAATGGCAGTTTGAACAGGTCAATCAGAGGATTCAGCTTCAATCTCTTCCACTTGCTCATCACTTTCAGATGATTGATAGTCTGGAGATTGGTCGTGAATTGGAATTTCTTCCATGATAGGTCCTTCAAGACTGGCCTGAGTAGAGATTATTTTAGGTGAGTTAGGCAGATGTCTAGGAATTACAGTAAGAGGTTGCTATTTGTTGGCTATCTCAACGTATCCTTATTTAAACTTCAGAATAGCTTGGACATCAGGATGAGCCATAAAATCAATACCAATGATGCACTGGTCGCCGGTATCATCATCGAGAATGACATATTTGACAATATGTTGACTGAAATCATATTCCATGGTAAATAGAACCAGACAGTGGGTCTTTACCACTACTCCATCTGTGACACAATTGTGGCCACAGACAGGTAGAGGGATATCTATCTTTTCAAAAGCTCTTCTAACAAGACCAGATGATAATACAGAACACAGAGCACCAGTATCGATGAGAGCGTTTGCAGTTATGGGCCCAATTTTGATAGGAATCAGAAAGGCATTAGTATGCAGACAATTTTTTACATAGTTATCAGAGACAGGAGTACAGTTACCTACATAGCATATTGCTGGGTATGCAATCCAAGGATCATTCTCTGAGATGTATTCTGCATCCCAACTAATACCAGGAGAGAAGAGAGTAGCATTCGCAGAATTATCAGACTTAGAATCAGTTTTACCATATTAGCAGAATGTGGTTGAGAAACTATTTCAGATTGTTGATTAGGTTCAGAAGAACTAGAGGTCAGACCTAGAGATTGAGGAGCAGGTAAGGCAAGAAGAGTAGAGGTTGTCTCAGTGAGACATCTACAATTAGCAGGAAACTCAGCCCAAAGATTTGCTGGAGCAGTACCATTGGGATAAGTGTGATACTCAATAGGAAAATTAGCAGAATCATACTGAGCAGCAGAAGTGATAACATTACAAACATCAGCATCGCAGTTAGCATATGTGTTTAAATACCAACCATGACTGCCACAATAATAATAGTTTCCTCTATTACTGTAGCTGCCTCTGTTGTTTTCTCCAATTTGGCTTGATGCAAACATTGTTGCCAAAGTTTGGATTGTAACAGTTTTGATACCTATTAGCAGTGTAAGGAACTATTTGACAATCAGTAGAAGGTTGAGTATGAGGATTAATGTGCTATTGCAATTTGCAGTGTTGTGCATGTTGTTTTTATGAGCTTCACACCAACAACTGGTGGTTTGAATAGATAAAGGTCGATTAGGATCTCTACTCCGAGATCTGTCATGGTGAGAGTGAAAGTCAGAACGATTATCAGAATGTGATTGACCATGGTTACATGGTGCTGAAAATCATGGTGAGCAGAAATAACGGGACTTCTATTAGTCAGATATTGAGAGTGAAAAGGTCGAGAATGAGAAGTGAAGACAGGTTGCCTACTGTTATGAACTCCATCAGCAATTTGCTGCAGAAGATTAGTAATCTTACCTAAAGGAATAGTAGCTTCACTAAAGGAGACTCTAGGTTTATCAGAAGTGGAATTATCAGAATTATGATTAGGAGAATGTGACTGAGGAAGACGCATTCTATCATAACATCTTTGAGAAGGAGGAGTAGGAGGTTGAGGTTAAGAAAAGGATCAGCTTCATTGACGAAAATGGGTCGTTCTGCAGCACCAATCTCTGCTTTCATAGCATCCAGAATCTTATGAGCTTTAGAGACAGCAGTGGCAAGTTATTGAACAGTAGAAAATTCCTGAACATCATCACCAATCAAGATTTGATGGAAAATAGGCATTTTCATCAAATAGGTCTTGATGACTTTCTGATGGCTGAATTTTTCATATTTATCTTGAAACAGAAGCTGAACATATGTCATTACTTAACTGGGAAAAGTCTCGGGGTCTTCCCCTGAGCTTGGAGTCATTGAGTCTAACTCATGTTGGAGAGTCATCTTATCACAGGTAGGAGCAAGAGAGAATATTGACATATGCTTAGCTTCTTCATAATCGTTGATGTCCTGAATGGCATCACAAGTTAATCTGTGAAGTGCGCTAATCTTGACATAATTACTTAGGTCAAAACTGAACCCACTTTCCAGATGAATGAAGAACCCTAATAATTGCTTATCACGGATAGCTTCATTAATACAGAGAAGAGTCATATTCTTAACTATTCATCCAATTGGGCTTTCCTCATCATGATGCGATGGGTAGTGAATATCAGCAGTCTGGTAACCATATATATGTGAAAAATTTGCAGCCAGCGGAAGAGTCAGAAAAACCAAGTAAGAGGATCAGTATGCGAGGATTTGTGAGGTATCTTAAAGTAAGGTATATGCTCTTCTTTGATTATGGAAGAATAGTGGTGACTAAGAGGATTAGATTGATCAGAATTGTGAGTTTTTATCTTAATTACAGGCATTATAGCAGGTATGTGAGACGTTACAGGTGCAGTAATAGTGGCAGGTATACTATGAGAAGGGAGATTATCAGATTGAGGAAAATAGAGAAATCTTCGACTTCCCAATTTAAAATATTTGTTTAGGTAGAGGGTGGTAAATAGCACAAGGCGTAAATTCGGGCACACAACACAATGACTATAGTTATTGCTTTGAATTAAGAAGGAATGCTGGAGACATGCTCATCTTTGGTTGTTAAGATCAAGAAGTTGTAAAGTGACATTAAAACATTTATGGTAGACTGGAAAATGCCACTACAACAAATTGATCCATTGCCCCTTCCATTCATTTTGCAAGCATGGATGCAGCAGTCAGAGTTTCAACTAATGCAATCAATTCTGATGGTCTTAAAATGGTTCGGAAGAGTAATGCTCAAACATTCTGTATCATGAAAGAAAAAATAGAGCCAATGAGCCTTCCATAATTTCCAGTAAAAATTTGTCTGCAACATCACTGCATCGATCATTTCAGAAGGAATAAAATATAGTTTGCTCCGAGAATGCTCATACTTACTTACTTGCTGTACCAAAAAAATCCCTTGTACTTACTTGTTTTACCTTTTGTGAAAAAATGATCCTGTTTCACAGTGATGGAAAAAGAGAAAAAAATTCACAAGCAGAAGTTAGTACATCTCCAAGACTGGTCCTGCATTCATTCCTACTCCGCACTTCACAATTTTTAAGTCATGGCTAAAATGTTCTTACAAAAGCGCTGTCCATTTATCTGAGAGTCAGCATTAATCTGAATAGTCGATGTATATTGAAACATTTAGTTTACTGTCACTCATCACTGAACCCAATAGGCAGTAAAGAACAGTCAAGAGTGATTTAGTGTCGTAAAAATATTGGAGCCTTCTATTCAAATGATTTTAAAGCATTTCAAGAAAAGGAGATTACTAACTCAATTGTAAATCAGTAATTAAAATGCTGGTTTATGAGATGATCTTGCCCCAACAAATACAGTCCAGATCACAAGTAACGTGTGTTTTTGCCTGTGGGTTGCTTGTCACAAGCCCCAATTTGGCAAGCGCTTGGCGAGCAATCCACAAGCAAAGCACTGGCCTTAACAGTGACCACCGCCACCCTCCTGCGCCAACTGTTACTGTTAAGGCCCTGCTATACTTTGCGGGCCCTCACTGTTAGAAGTACAGCACCTCATGTCGTAGAGGAAAAAAAATAACTTGATGACGATTCATTGCGCATTTTTAGTAAGAGACCTATGGAACGTAGAAGAGTGTGCAGAACGCTATGAATGGAACACTCGGAGTGTTTGACAAATTTCAGGCAATGATAATTGTACACAGGAGATTGACGGGCTCATAGAGAGTGCTATGTCAATTTATCCAGGGATCATCGCTCAGGACGTCAAAGGTTTTCCGATGCTGGAATTCAGACTGGGCTGACATACCCAATTAGGAGTTATACCCGTTTACTCAAACTATTTTCCAAATAGTTTGACTTATCCTAGAGCACACTTTCAAGTCACAATTTACTCAACTAAAATACACCGCTTCAACCTCTCAAAAATCGTCGCACACTCTAGACGCAACCGTTCGTCTACAGTACAAAAACCAACAATGAAAATATTTTCACAATTTTCTTGATGGTGTGCCTCTTCTCACATCTTGTCGCGATCTTTCTCCATTAAACTTGCCAATCTTTCCACAAAACTGACATGAACTTTACAAACATGCCAAATCACTCCACAACACTCCTCCCACTTCAGATGTAAATCGCCTTAAGTAATTTGAAGATGTCATTGGGGTTTGACATTCTGATCATAGGAGAGCGTTTAGCTCATATCGGCACTTTCTATCTTTTGGTGACGGCTTGTGTCTCTTTTTCTTCCACATTGCGGCTGACTACACAAACAAATGAACAAGAAGAAAATCAACGACAATATCACAAGTGTTTAGGCATGAAATGATGTGCAAATGAGAAACAGTACTTTTGTACTGAGAAATTTTAAAATTTTAGAGATCGAAACCAAAAGATTCTAGTGGATAAGAATTAACTAGTGAAGAAAAAATGTGTATAGCACTGCTTGATACTCTATCCTTTGATTCCAGTTCATTTCGGCCGGAAACCTCGACCTTTCGGCAAAACTTTGATGGGTGTTTTGCTCGTTTTCAAAATGCCAGGCCGAGCCATTTGCCATCCCTGAATTGTGGTCAGCATTTGTGGAGCGAGAGCTCACTGTGCGGCTCCTAACAATGTTCGAATTCCAGCAACTGGTGGTTGCATTGTGGTAGTTGCGGCGATAATCGGCGCCGGTTTCATTTGATATTTGGGTGGTATAGCCGGTTTTGTCCGCATTACTGAGTCTTTCTTTTTCTTCATTTCGGCTTTCTTGTCCATTTCCATCTGATATTTGCACTGAATGTCTTGAATTATCGCTTTTTGTTCTTCCCTAGCCAGATAGTTCGGGGCTCTCGTGTCAGTCAAGCATTGCAGAATGTAGCGTAAAGCCATCAAATATGAGCTATTGGTAGTCTTATAATCGAATGCTTGCCATGCAGAAAGAGAAACAGCATAAGCTGTGTTATAACAATTGCATTTTCGGCACTGTAATATTTGTAGTAATCACACATCCAGTTCAAAAGAACTGCGGTGAGTTCTTCTGTGCATTGCGGATCGCGATGTAAATATCCCGGATGGAAATAGTCAGGAAAATCCTGAGCTATGCGTTGCGAAGACAGGGTGGCTTGTTGTAAAATCGTCAGATGGAAATTCAAGTGAGCACTATTGAAATAATTAATTATAATCATTTCATCCATTGATTGGGGCAATATTTGGGCCATAATAGGCGCAGTAGGTACATTAGGGTACCGTTTTTCTGGTGGTGTTTGTTCCAACGTGTTGTTGTGTGTTGTGTGTGGTGTTGTATCTGTTCCAAATCGTCGATGCAGTATTTTATACTCGCCGATGATTCCCCTGGCGGTTGTTGCTGTTTAGTCGCCATTTCGGCTTGCTTTGACATAGTTGGTTCATCGACCATCTTTTCCCAGTCAGCCGTTGCAGGCTGTTGACTCTCTTTTTTATCCGTTTTGTCTTTTTCCAGTTGTTCTCATTTGAGGGCGCTTGCCCATTCCAATTTCTTTTGTCTATCTTTCGAATCACTAGGGTGTTCGTGTTGATATCTGGAAAAGTATTGCTCATGGTGATACTTCCTTGGGCATTCATTTGGCGCTTACTCACCATGTCGATTTTTTCGACTACCGTAATCTTCGTCCTCTCTACCTGTGGTAGATCGTGAAGGTCGTTTGTAATGCCTTTCTCGAATTTTGTGTTCAATTTCTTTTCTATCTCTACATTTCATTTCTTCTTGCGAATCGTGACACTTTTTTGGAGGTGGTATGTAAATCGGGTCTTCTGGATGTGTTTCCAGATAGTCCTGAATCATTCGCAATTGCTTATCAATCGAATTTCGCCTTCCAAATAGTGAAAACTGGTAAGCTCGGATATTGCAGATTGGTTGACCATGTTTGTCACATAATCGGTCTTCTTTTATTTCTAGGACTGGAGTTCTACTGTCTGTGCTGACAGGTGTAGAAATCTTGGTCTCATCCCGCATCGCTAACTTATGTCTCGTCAGGTTTATTTGCAGCGGAACCATTTTCGAATTGTCATCATCTTTTCCCGAAAGGTCTTTCATCGATATTGTTTTCATCAAAGTGGCTTTTGTTCGATACTCTTCTCCTTTACTCCAGTCTAATTCATATTGACTGATCAATAGACTTTTAGATAATGGAGTTACCGAAGATGTTGTTTTAGCCGTCGTAGTTGGTGCAGTAGTATCAGTTTGCAATACGTCTTCTTTGATGCTTTCAATTCGAATTATATCATTTTTGCTTCGAATCTCAGTTTTTATCATGAAGGACTCTTCGGGATGTCCTTTATTAATGACTCAACGGCCATAGTGGTTTCTTTATCGAATTCAGTATCAGTAGGAGCCTGAGTAGGCGTTTTCATTGGACTTTTGCCCAACAACATCAATACCAGAAATACTGGCGAATTGGAACTCATCGTCAAAATAGTATTGGGTGGAAAGCAAATTAAATGCTCACATTTTCGTGACCTCAGAATCGGGGAATTATACAAAAAATAGTAGTAAGGGTTCTCCTTATACTTCTTTTTCGTGAATAATTCCATTTCGTTAATGACAGGAAAACTGTCGTTTCTAAATACTATCGGTCTGACGAAATATCAGTTTGAATAAACTAGTTGTTTGTTGTCATTTAGAATTTTTTCCCTTAAAAGCATTTGGCTAGCCCATTTTATTAGTTCTGGTTCAAATGTGCCATCGTGCTTGATCCAGTTCTGCTCGCAGATGAGATCGATTTCAATATTATCGCTTTTCGATATCAGTTTCCAGATTTCGTTTTGAATTATAGCACGCAGTTTCATTTTGGAATGCGGTGCCCATATGTGAATGGCTATTGGCATCATTCCTCAGGCGGCATCTATTGGTAATGATTAGGAATCCTGTATAGCGGGGCTAGGGCCGGCGTTTCCAAACTATGATGATCTGATTTCATGTCATATATCGGCCAAGTTTCGGGGGAACCGTATGTGGTGAATGGATCTGTTACGACTAGATTAAAATTTGTTTGGTTCAAGTCGTCGCTCATGACCATGTTTTGGTCTATTTCCAATAGAAACAAAAGCGACATCGGCGCACCAACTGCATGGTGAATACTCGAGACATCGTTAGAGCATAAAGCTCTGTCAATTACGTCTGCGCACAAGATGACATTATCGTACTGTTCTATCTTTTTGTTGTCGGTCATCGATGATGTATTTTGTTTGCTTCCTTTTATTGTTGGTAATTTAGCTGGATGCTGCTTCTGTCCCAAGCTTTAGTAGAGTGCTCTACGTTTGAATGGTTATATAGACAGAAGCACATATTAGGAACCCTATAGTCATAGAAAATGACTCGGTTCAATGCTAAGATTTTGTCTTGCATTATCACGTGAATAAGGCTTTTCAATAAAGTGGGATCAATGACACCAAAAGCCTTTCTTGTTGCTGTCATGGTCGACATTGGCGTTATCATATAAATTTTGTGTCACCATGTGTATATACTCAGGCGGCAAAAAATCGTGTCGGAAAATTTGTATATTGTCGTAGATGCTGTCTATGAAGCCGTAGCACCCATAGGCTAAAAACATTATTATCCGATAAAAAGCGTCCAAGATCAAATAATTTATGACTTGTTCATCTGGTTTGCCTGCTAAGGTGATATAATCGTTAGCTTGCGGAAAGTATAGCGTAAATCATTCGACCACTAGCGCAAACATGTCAGCTACTATTCCTTTCAGTTTTTTGTTCTCTGGGCAGAGGCCTATAAGTTGAGCTCTCTCCCATTTTTCCGCCGATCTTTCAATATTCTCCAGTATGATTTGAACCTCTACCAAAACACTGGGTGCTAGCATTGTAGAGTGCATTTTTCGCGCGTCGGGAGAATAAAAATCTCTTCCATGCATATCTTTGAGACATTTCCAATCATCAGCTTGGTCGAAACCGATCACAATGGTTTTTGGCATGGATACAAATTAGTAAAAAGCAGTCCAATCATCTGGTGTGGCCGCGAGAGCAAGGAACATAATGGTGTGTCCAGTTGGAAATCCAAGCTGGATGAATCTTGCGACGTGAGCTGCGTTCTGATTCCGGATATCCAGCTTGGCTTTTTTGTGAATATATAATTGGTTTTTCGAAATTTTTTAGATGTCAAAGCGGACCAAGATATGGCTTCTAAAGTTCTGTTTGGCATACAGCGCCAACGCCTTTCTCACATAAACGCTTTCAACATAGGTTGGTTCACATAGGACGTTTAACGGCCTTGCCTATACAGTTTTTAACCATTTTTCAAATTCAGGGATTCTGATCATTTGCTTTATATTGAATTCTAAAAAATATTATAAAATTTCAGATTAAAACTAATAGATTTAGTTTCGCTTAAAAACGTCAATCTTTCGAATCTCCGCATGCAAATCTCCTGGCGAAGTTACCGCGACCCAAATATAATATATGGACAGATCAATGTATATTCTTCCCAGAGGAAGAGAAACAATGAGTTTCTATTTTTTCAGACTTTAGTCTAACAGTAGTGCAGAACTTACCATCAGCGAAGAAGAATCTATCATCTTGCCAATGTTTTTTATGCTGGTACAAAATGTACTGGTCTTGGATGTTGAAATATTTTCGAAATATTGGTGGCAGCTTTATGAGCGATGACACTATATCGGATGTCTGCAACATTGTCACCTCGGTATTGGTAGTCATATTTCTTTTTCAATTTCGAATTGTTTCAGTATCAGAGTTTTGCTTTGATATGACCGCTTGGGAGACTTTGAATTTTATCAAATGAGAACTAAGATCTGGAATCTTGCTATAAAAACCAAGGTGTAAAGTGGGGAGTAGTTAACCACGACTTCAAATTTTTCATGCACATAACGAAAAGTGTAAAGTTCAGGTTGGATGGGACCCGAGGAAGATATATCTATGGTGCGCCCTTTTTGTTTACTTTCTTATTTGGCCCTGCTTCTCAGGGATGAAAATACCACACACATTTCATTCACTCATTCCAGGCAGAATCTGAATAAGTGCAATAAGCCCATTTTGAATACCAAAATTCTATGCTCATTGATATTGTTTAGGATTAAAATATGATTGAATAATTACGTTAATTTATTAGCAAAATTAAAAATAAATGTTAGTCAAAATATGACAAATTTCACAAATTTTCCAATTCATTTCCTAGTCTCAGAGGACTGTTATCTTCCAATTCTAGGATTGCCAATGCCATATGATGCATGTATGGCTTTACGCGAGAAAGTGAGACTTTCTGAGATTGTCCGTGACAATCTAAACTATCAATCATTTTGACGTTTTTCGAAATTTCGGAGTTTTCGACCACTAAGAAGGGTCCCCTATAGTTTTTGTCGATTTTGTTCGATTTCTTGTTGTTAATTAGCAGTATTAGATTGTTTAGACCGTATTTCTGTTCTTTCACTTTCCTGTCAAAGTATTGTTTATGCGATTCTGACACGTTTTTCAAATTTTCCAACACTTCATTATACAACATTAGTTGCGCTTGAGTGAAAATATACTGATAGGTGTCGTAGTTTAGCAGTAACGTTAGGCTTTTTGCGCAGTCAAAGTCAATAGCGATTCTGGGTTCATACCCTCGCAAAAGTCGAAAGGGAGGAAAGTGAGTATCTGTGTGAGGAACAGCATTATAGGTGAATGTTGTGAAAGGCAAATATGGTTCCCCATTGTCGGGATTTCAGCAATGAATTTCTTGAGTTGTGAAATCACGGTTTGATTGAATATTTCCACCATTCCATTACATTGAGGATGATATGCCGTAGAATTGATTTTTCGAACCTTTAGAAGTTTGGCGATGTCTTTCATCAAGTTTGAAGTAAACCCTGAACCCTGATCTGATAATAGATGTTTCGGGCTTCCATGAACTAAAACTACATTGTTTACGAAACTTTGGACAATAGTGGCTGCTTTTTGATCCAGAATCAAATGAGTGCTTACCCATTTAGTGAAATAGTCTTGAAATACAATGATGTATGATCTTTTCTCATTGAGAGGAGAAATGTTTACTATGTCAGTTGTGACAATTTCAGACAGATATTTTGGCTGTATCGGCAGCAAGGGACGTGGTTTCGGCAACTATGAAGTTGTTTGATGACACGTTTCACACATTCTGATTCATTTTATTATCGATTCTTCTATTTTCAGCCACCAAAGATGTTGAGGGATCATCGCAGTAGTGCCAGTATGACCTTGATGGCTTAGAATTTTTGCATCGTGGAATTGATACAAAACACTTTCAATCAAAGTAGTTTGAACTACTATCGCCGAAGCTGTGTTAGCCTGTTTCGATGTTTGGTATACTATTTCCTCTTCGGTATGAAGAGCAGATAAAATCGTAGAAATTTGCTTTTGTTCAAGGATTTTTAACAACTTTGCCATGTACGGATCTTTTCTCTGAGCTTCTCTAATTTCTTCTGGCGTTTCTTGAATTACTAGCCCTTTTTCAGGCTGTTGGAAATCTTCTTCAAACATCCGAAAATTACTCTGAGACAAGAGTTTGTTTCTTTTTTTTTCACGTTTCTTTGTTTACTACATTAAATAACATTAAATAACAAACATAATAATAAAAGTACACACACACTAAAAAAGGGATGCTTATATTCTGGATACTAAAGGAGGGAGAAATCGTTCTTGTTTTGCCTGCTGAATTTTTAGAAAAAAGGTGAGAAGAGGGTTTTTTTGTACTTTTGAGTGATGATGGGATGATTTTTGGGGGTGATTTACTAATTTAGGTTTGTGAAAAGTTCAAGTGTGATTGGGATGTTTGAGTTTTTATATTTTTTTGCATGTTTCACAATGAGTGACTGAGTATCAATAAAATTGATTAGCGCCTTAAAGCTGGTTCTTTTTTGTGCATTTTTGCATTTATATATATACCATTTTGTGAATAAAATGATTAAGTTTTGTGTTTCAATAAAAGGAGTTTTCTTTTCTGTAATGCCCAGTATGATTTCTTTTTTTGTGATTTCAAACTCCTGATCAATTTTCAATTTTATTCTATTTTCAACTTTTTTCCACAATATTTGTGATTCAAGACAGGTGTATAACAAGTGTTCTATGTTTTCTTCTAACCCACAGTATGCACATTCTGCAGATGTTTTGATCTTGTATTTTACTAGTAGTGATGAGGTTATTAGAGTTCTGTGCAAAATTTTAAATTGAAATTGTGATATATTGTTTGGCACAAAAGTTTTCCTCCAAATAGTCCATGTTTTCCTGAATTCTTCATCTGTTACATTCAAAGTTTCCTTCCATTTAACTACACCCTTTGGAGTACTATATTTCTCATTGATTAATTCTTTTTTAAAATTTTTAAAACTCCCTAGGGTTACCTTGTTTGGGTCAAATTCAATTTCTGATTTGTTTATTTTCCAGTTTTTCAGTAACTTCTTCCACTCTTGTGGAATAGCATTTGCTATAGTCAGATAGTTAAACCAACTTATCTCTAATCCTTCAGATTTAATTTGCTCAAATGATTTCATTTTCAAATTTTCCTGTAACCAATTGTATATATAGCTGTGGTTTGTGTTTTCCAATTCTTTTATGAAAAGGGAATGACCAGCTTTTTTTATGAATCTGTTGTTATTTATTGTCTGTAAAGTTACTTGGATTGGTGAAATAATTTCATAAATATTGCTTTTTCCACACAGTTGAATCATATCTAATATTTGTGTATAAAAAGGAGTTAAACTTACTCCTGTGTTCTTTAGTGAAAAATTTGCATTTATGAGTGAATTTATTCCTCCAACTTTTTGCAGTTCCTTGTTGATAAGCCAACTCCATTTTTATGCTTTTTGTAGTCTTGTGATCCATTTTATTTTGAGTGATTGAAAGGCTATGCTGGGGTCATTTACTTTTATTCCTCCATGATTATAGTTCTGTATCAATACATTTAGTGCAATTTTTGATGTTCTCCCATTCCAGAGGAAATTTTGTAGTATTTTTTGTATATATTCTAATATTTTTTTGTCAACATACAGGTTTATCAATTGGTACGTAACCTTTGACATTATTAGGTAATTCCAAATTATGACTTTACCAAACAGAGTCAAGTTTCTTTGCTGCCAGATTTTACATTGTCTTTCACATTCTTCCAGCTTTTCTTTAAAATTTGTATTGTCCATTCTTTCCTTATTATATGCAAAAGTGATTCCTAATAATTTAATGCAGTCCACTATTTCACTTTCTCCTATTTTCCCAGTCTTTTCTTTATAAGTACCAAGTCCTATAATTTGAGTTTTCTTTAGGTTTATTTTTAATCCCGATGCTGCAGAAAATTTTTTTATGATGTGTAAGGCTTCTGCCACATCTGTTTCATCTTTTGCTAATACTACTGTATCATCAGCATATAAGGATATTTTATGGGTGTTTTGATCAATAGATAGCCCCTTGTACTGATATGAATTCCTTAGTGATATTGCCATGACCTCCATTGCACATATGAAAAGGTATGGAGATATTGGGCAACCTTGCCTCACTCCACTTTTTAATGAGAATCTTTTGGTGGTGTATCCTGCATTTATTACAGTAGCTTCAGATTCTCTGTATAAGGTTTCTATCCAAGAACAGAATTTTTCTCCTATGTTAAAGCCTTTTAATGCTTTGATCATAAATTTTCTGTCTAGGGAGTCAAAAGCTTTTTCTATATCTAATGATACCAAGTACCCAGGTGAATTTGTGTGTTCATAATGTTCTATTATGTCCAGTAAGTACCTGATATTTTCTCCTATGTATCTCCCAGGGACAAAACCTTTTTGATCCTCTTTGATTATGTTCTTCAGTAACCTCTTTAGTCTCTCAGCCAGGGTTTTTGCCATAATTTTGTAATCAACATTTAGCAGTGATATTGGTCTCCAGTTTTCCAGTAGTTGCCCATTTTTTCCAGGTTTTGGGATCAAAGTTATAACACTTCTCTTCATTGATGCGGGCAGAATACCCGTTTCTAGAGCATAATTAAAGCATTCTGTCATAGACTTTCTTATGATTTCCCAGTATTGCTTATAAAACTCCACTGTTAAGCCATCATCCCCTGGGGACTTATTGTTAGTCATTGAGAAAATTATTTTTTTATATTCATTGTCCATTATTGGCTGTTCCTAATTTTCATTTTCTGTATTTTCTAGAAGTGGTAGTATTATCTGTTCATTTTGGAAAAATTCTTCAATTTTTGTATGCCTAACTTCTTTGGAATAAATTTTCTTATAGTAATCATGTATTCTGTCTAAAATTTCTTTTCTTTCTACAATTTCTGTTCCATTTTCTATTTCTAATTTTGATATATTTTTCCTATTATAGTTTCTTTTTTCCATGTTTAGAAAGTACTTTGTTGGCCTTTCGCCCTCTAGTGACCATTTTATTTTTGATCTTTCCATTGCAAACTTTACTTTTTTTTGCATTATTTCATTGAGTTGTGCTTTTATTTCGCTTTCCCTTCTGTTGTCCACTGAATTATTTTCAACTCTGTCTTGTATTTGCTGCAGTTCTTGTCTCAGCTCTGTCTCATAGTTTTTCTTTTCTTTTGATTTAGTTTTTGAATGTTTTATTGTCATATCTCGGATTTTATACTTCACATATTCCCATGTTTTAGCAGGATCAAAGGCATTTTTTGTTGATTCACATTGGGCAGTTTTAACAATCTCCTGTAATCTTACTTCGTATTCCTTGTCATGTATTAAGGAATTGTTAAAGTGCCATAGTCCAGGTCCTCTCTTTTTATACAATTTTCCAGATATTCTTACTGTTATTGCTTTATGATCAGTAGGCAGCCCTGGTATTATTTCACATTCAGAGCTCTCGTCTATTATTTCTTCTGACACATGAAAATGATCTAATCTGCATTTTATTTGGGGAGTATTTTGAGACCATGTGTAAACTTTTTTTGTTGGGTTCATAAACCTGTATATATCAGTCAACTCATATCTGTCTAAAATTTCCTTCAGAACTTGAACTGATCTCGTTTTTAAGTTTAGGTCATTGCCTCCTTGTTTATCTAATGTTGGGTCAAGTATAACATTAAAGTCTCCACCAATTATTAACTTACCTTCATTTTCTTGGTTGAAATATTTTAGCTTTTCATCAATTTCAGCCCAGAACAATATTTGCTCTTTTTCTGTGACAGGTGCATATAAATTTACTAATAAAAACTCAGTCCCCTCAATTTTGACTTTCATGAATACATATCTGCCATTTGTGTCCACCAAAGTTTCCCTCACTTCACAGTTTACAGTATTATTTATTAAAATGGCAGCTCCTCTTGAATTTGAAGTCCCATAAGATGAGACTACAGCATTTTTATTATTCAATCCCATGCCCCATTCTAGTAGAATTCTCCTCTCTTGTTTTTCTATCCAATGTGTTTCTTGCATAAAAATTATATCAAATTTATTTTGTTTCACAAAATTAAAAATTCCTCTCCTTTTGGTATCCTTTTTTAACCCTTTTACGTTAATAGAAATACATTTAAAATTATAAGCCATAAAAACAAACTAGTAGCTTCTCCAAATTTAGTTTTCATCAAAAATTCTAATTTTTGTGTGAGTTTTTCTAATTTCTAATTTAATTTTCTAATTTAATTTTTTTTCAGTTAGTCTGCCGAAGCAGGGTCGCATTTCTGCCTAAGCAGAAATGGACTGTAAGTTAAAGATGCAGAAACAAGACCCGAAAGTCAAGTCTCAGTTAAAAGATGCTGAAACAAGGCCTGAAGGCCAAGTCTCATGTTAGTGCGCATATGCGCGGTGTTGCTCAATTTCCAGTTATTTACAACTTACAAGCTATTTATAACTTGTGTAAACAAAAACACAAATAATATAAATAAATAACAATATTTATAAGCAAATAAGAAAAAACAAAACAAAAATCCTTGGTCAATGTTTTGGTCAATGTTCTCATTTCTTTTGTTTTTTTTGGCGCCCTTCTTTTCATCATTTCGTTGTTGGTCCGTCATGTCGTTGCTCCAAATGGTTGCCGGTTTATGATTTTCGTTAAATTTGACCAGTTCTTTAACATTGGAGGCGACTAAATGCTTGTCATCCATGTGGAGAAAGTCCACTTTGACCTGAATGCGTTTTGCATCTCGTTTGGACGGGAAAATGCCGACCCATTGCAATTCAATTTTGTTGCTGTCCGGAACCTTCATGATCAGGTCGAAAAATTTTCGTAATTGATCTTTTCTTTCGGCCATTTTGGTTTTTGGGCTGATAGGTAGAATATTGGCCGGAAAAAAGGAAAATTTTGAGCATAAAATTATAGAAATAATTTAAATATAATAATTTGTTTCCTTTTGGTTAGATGTTCATTTGCTGTTGATTTAATTTATTTTTGTTAACATTTAGCTTAGTTCTTACTTTTAAAAAATTTTGACAGTTGGCAGCATTGCTAGCTGAACTTTATAGAAGGCTAAGCTTCCCAATGGGTGTTATCTTTGATTCCCATCTCTCTTGTCTGTTACCTACTTTAAATTGTCTGATACTTTAAATAAAAGAGAACTCACCGGGAAATCATACAACCAAATTGCAGTCTTACGATCTTTTTGGTCCATTTCTTCAAATTTTCGTTCTAAATTGCCGACTCGGTTTTTCAAATCTCTGGGGTCTCGACTTTGTTGATTTTGTCCAGTTTCGCCAGTCGGAAATTCGTCTTCTTCCCGCCGTCATTTTGGGCCAGCTTGATTGCCACCGTTTTTTCGATTTTGTTCTTCATTATTGTTGGGGTTTTTGCATTGTTCAGCCATAATAAAATAAAATATTGCCGCTAGAGTTGTAGGCAATAAACTCTCGTCGTAAACAAAATTTTGCGGCTAGGATTGATTGAATAATAATCGAACAATGAACAATAATCGTAATGGCTAAAACTGACAGCAATAAAGGTGCTCCACTTTGTAGTTGGTAGAACTAAAAAGGCCAGTTGTGAAAATAGTCAATGTGTTTCTTAAATTTGCATAGGACCCACCTAAACATCATTTGCATATCTTACCTTGTTTTTGTTTACTTACAAATTCTGATTTCTGACCCCTTGTATCCTGGTAAATTATCTGCTAATGTATTTGATCATCCTCGGTCAGGAATAATTAAAATTTAAAGAAAATTGATAAAATTAATGAATTTATTACTAATAAATGCGTTTCGAGTTTGCCACTAGTTATACACTACTCGAACTTTTGTGCTGTGCAAAACATATAGAAAAAATATAGCATCCAAAATGAGAAAAGACAACCGCACAGCACGAACACAACAGGCAAACTCCCTGTTTCTTTCTTTTTTTTCATCATTGATCTTGTTATAGCTGTGGCGATGGTCTTTCTCTATTCACAAAATGTCGGTCTGAATATTTCATCTGTTACTTCTTCGCTAGACTTTGACTTCAATTTAGCATGAGGTTCGTTTTGTGACAAAAAATCAGCGCAAGCCTTTTCTTTACCTTTCACGTATTCAACTCAATAGTCATAGTCTTGAAGTTTTGTTGCGAAGTTCTGAAGTCGTGAATTTCAATGTTTCTCTTCTTTAATCCTTTGCAAGGGTTTATGATCAGCTGACCATTACTTTTTGACTGTACACATAATGTCTGTATCATCGGACTCATACCTCGATGGAATCGCGACCTAGGATTCTCAAAATTATTAGCATTTTGTGAATTTTCTCGGATTCCGAAATTTTTCCAAGACTTGTTTTATGCTTTTCTCGAATTCTTCAGTCTTCATTAGAGTCGAGTTTTTTTGAAATCGGATGGTATTTCACTGTCTAGAATCATCTCTATTTTGGGATTGAGAGTTATCTCTGAAGCGAGGTTTTGAATCATCTCTAAAATGCGATTGAGATGGTTAACCAGTATGGGTTGTTCTACTCTTACAATCATTTGTTTGTTTGCTCACTGGATTTCCTGAACTTTCACGACGGCTATTACTAAATCAGTAATCGTTTCTAGAGTACTTGCGTCAGTCAAGAACCTGTAAATTTCTGACATTTTACAAAGAAAAGATGTGATAACTTTTCTATGGCGATAATGAGTGCTTCTGTCATAGTACGGTAAATGTACATGGGTGCTGATTCGATAAAGAAAGCTGATGGATTTTCGGTTTCAAATGGAGCAATGGACTGGAGCTCGCATCGCACCATATCTTGATCGCAATTTGGTGCATTCATACACATCAGAATCTGTTTCGCTTCGTCATAGGATCAGACATCTTGTATGGTGTTCAGAGCACCATCGCAAGTCAAGTGACACAAGATGTGAAGTTTCACATACTCAGATGCATCGAGGCCAAACTCGTTTTCAAGCGCCATGAAGAATTTAAATACTTGTTGATTTCGGGTCGAGTTATCCAATTTTTTGGGCACTATCTTTTTACAGATAGTCTTAATTCTCATTTGGTTGCCGGCAAAAGATCTATGCACCTGCGAAGGTGGGATAGATGGAAAATTTATCTGAGAGTTTAGTGCATTTAGCACGTTAGAGTGGTCAAATGTTTGCATCGGGATGATTAGATCATCATCATCCTCGATTATGCCTCGAAAACTAAGTTGACTTTTTCGATCGTTAATGGTGTTTTTTGGTTCATTCGATTTTAGAGACTGAGCATAAGAGCTCATAGGTCTTGCGATATTTTCGATTTCGGGAATGTTCAGTTTCAATAACTCTCTTTTCTGAGCTCTCATCTCTTTGCTTTCAGTTTTAAACTCATCGGGAAGTTTTCATTGTTGAGTCACTATTGTAACCATTTCGCTAAACGCTTTAGTAGCATCCCTATGAAAATTTATCATTTCAGCATCACATTTTTGCATTACGTCTATGTATGCCTCATTATCGAAAATTTTTCGAGCATCAGTTTCCTTTGGTTTTGGTTTTAAAAAGTTGAATTTTCGATTTTCGGAGATAAAGATCATGAAGATTTTTGCGGGGCTGACGTTTGCGGTAAATGGAAATTACGCTTATCCGCTTCGAATAGAAGCAGTAGATTGGCATTTTCGCAGTTGAAATTTTCGATTTCTAGGTTGTCGGGATTCGTTAGTTTCTTGTAGAAACCTTTTTCATAGCCTACAGTGGTAGAGCAACATGTACGGTTTTCCTTCATTTTTCGGGTCGATTCTGGTAGTTTTTCGGATTTTCAATTTCTCGCAAATTTCAGTGTTTCCTCAACCTTACATTCACCAGTTTGTCGTAGAGGAAAAAAAATAACTTGATGACGATTTATCAGGCATTTTTAGTAAGAGATGTACCGAACATAGAAAAGCGTGGGGAATGCTATAAACGGAACACTTGGTGTGTTAGATGAATTTCACCCAACAATAATCGTATGCAGGAGATTGAGAAGCTCATAGAAAGCACTATGTCACTTTATCCAGGTCATCAAAGGTTTTCAGATGCTGGAATTCAGACTGCGCTGACTTACCCAATTAGAAGTTATACCCATTTACTCAAACTATTTTCCAAATAGTTTGAATATTTATTTTGCAGCATCTATCAATAACATAATTGATTGTCGAATTCAAGTTCAGGTACTTAACCCAAATAACCATCCTGTGAAATTGTACCCAAACACAACCAATGGGGAAATAACCCTTTTTACTGATGAAATTTTCACAGTGAGCACACTTTCAAGTCACAATTTACTCAACTAAAATACATCACTTCAACCTCTCAAAAATCGTCACACACTCTAGACACAACCGTTCGTCTACAGTACAAAAACCAACAATGAAAATATTTTCACAATTTTCTCCACAGTGGAGCCACGCCTCTTCTCACGTCTCGTCGTGATCTTTCTCCATTAAACTCGCCAATCTTTTCGCAAAACTGACACGAACTTTACAAACATGCAAAATCACTCCACAACACTCATAGCCGGCGCCGGTTTTGAGCTGCTATACTTCGTCTTCTTGATGGCAGATGATGCCAGTTGCCAGTTTAGATTCAATTGAAATTTCTGAACTGTCACTAGCCTTCGCGATGACATATGAATTATGGTGCGAAAAATGCATCTTAGTGTTTTATCATTTTTTCGTAGGTTTGTAGTAGGTATCTCATGGCCGGAACGGATGAAGTATAGCAGCAAAGTAGTAAGGCGGGCCCATATAGGTCGTACGCTTAAGGATACTCCTATCTTTTGTGTACGACCTATAATTTGTCACTTTTTGCCGATTTATAGGTCATACAGTAAACATACACGATTGGCTTTTGTCGGATTTACAGGTCGTACAGTAAACATATACGGTTAATTTCTTCGTCGATTTATAGGTCATACAGTAAACATATAGGTCGATTTATAGGTCGTACGGTTAAAAATGTATGTTCTAGAGTTACCGTAATAGTAGAATTACAGTAATTTTTCGATTATGGTAATAAATGTGTTACTGTGGGTGGAAAAGGAAAATCAATGATGAACACAAAAAGGAAAACTAAAATGAACAAAAAATGGAAAAGAAATAAAAAGAGATTGTGTGTAAAAACGGCTTCCCCTCTGGGAAGAGGAAGCCCACAAAAATTTGCACCCCGGACCCCCTTTGTCAAAAGGGTGCCACCTGCAGGTGTAAATATATTTCAGATTTCCCATTTTCTGAAGGATCGTTCAAGTCAACAAATGTCAGAATGGTCAATCTGGTCAGTAATGGTCTGTTTAATGAGTAAAATATCGGGAGAGTCATTACGCGATGAAACATTATCCTTACGGGTGCATGCGTATAAATTTTGATGTTCTGCCAAAAATGACCAACAAGGTTTTTTATAAAAATGACCAGAGCAAGCTGGCCGTAAAAAGCATGTAGACAAATAAGGTCTTTTATAGAAAGATGACCAAACGAGCTGGTCGTAAAAAGCGTGTAGAAAATTTGGAGAGTTGACGCACGGTAAAGGATACAGATTCGGGAATTACCGTAATAGTAGAATTACGGTAAATATTTCTATTAGGGTGATGGAGGAATTAGGGTAATAGATGTGTTACTGTAGATGAAAAAGGAAAACATAAAATGAACAAAAAATGGAAAAGAAATAAAAAGCGATCGTGTGTAAAAATGGCTTCTCCCGTGGGCAGAAGAAGCCTTTCAAAAATTTGCGCCCCTGGACCCCCTTTGACAAAAGGGCGCCACCTGCAGGCGTAAATATGCTCGGAGGCCCCATTCCTGAACGATCGTTCAAGTCAATCTCAAACGGTCAAATTGGTCAGTAACTGTCTGTTTAATGAGTAAATTCTTGGGAGAGTCATTACGCGATGAAACATTATCCTTACGGGTGCATGCGTATAAATTTTGATGTTCTGCCAAAAATGACCAAAAAGGTCTTTTATAAAAATGATCAAAAAATAGTCGTAAAAGACATGTAGAAAAAAGAAAAAATCTTTACATATCAAAAAGAAAAATTTTCAATTCGATGCAACATTCTACTTTATTGTAAAATTATTTAGTCCAACCATAAGGAAATGTACAAAAATTACGTTTCAAAATACATTTATCATATACTATACGAAAATTTTTCAAAGTTTTACGAGTAACAACTTTACGATCTTGCTGACGCTCTATATGGAGACTATGTACATCTACTTCTTCTTTTCCATTGTTTTTTACAAAGGCAAAAACCATTCCACGAAGCGAATAAAAATTAACTTTTTTCATAGTATCTGATGACAAAGTGATACCGCGGACTTTGATTACGTGAGGGTATTGGTCTGTAGAGGGACTGTACAACCTGTAGGCGTAATTTTTAGGACCTTCACTAACAAATTCGGTAATGTAAGATCCAGAACCATATTCACGTAACTCGTCAGTCATTTCACCAAGACACCAACCAGTGGGTACTTGATATTGTTGTTTGTCAACTGTTGACAGGTAAATAATACTATCCCTGTCAAAATACAATACTCGACTTTTTAATCGCTCAATGTAAGAATATAACTTTAATCGAGCTTGAGCCGTTGTATAAGCTGCAATAACAGCGTTAGTATTTCCCATGACTCCGGCAAAATCATCATGTTGACAATATGTTGTTGACACCAATTGTTCATTGATTAGTCTAACATTCTTAATAATATTGGCGACATTCATCACAAGTTCAAAATATTCTTTGGGTGCATTGTGCATAACAGTCTTATCCCTATTGTTTCGTTGACCGAACTAAAAAAACTTAAAAATAATTAAATGAAATACAAAAAACTATGCATAGTTACTTTTCCCCAGAAAGAATTTAGCATTAATTTAGCCAAAGCCCTCTTTCCAGGATTTTTTAAAATTTTTGAAGAATCCAATGAAATATTCTCACGATTGTAGACCTCCATCTCCTATTCACGTTTTTGCTCATCTGTCTGAGCTTTAGCAGGATAGCCTTCACTCTCCTATAAAAATTAAAATCAAATTCTGTCACATTTACATAATATAAAATTTACTAGTTTCATTTTCATAAAGGTATTGACGTATTGAGTAAATAAACCACCAGTAGGGTTTTTGGTTGGATGATATTGCTCAATATTATCATAATGCCAAACCTCGAAAATCTTGAGGATCTGAAACAAAAATAATATACATAGGAAAAGAACCATTACCATAACAATATACCTTATATCCCTTCTCTAAGGCTTTATATAATTCTATCGTAACCCATGTACCGTCTAATGCTCTGTCTTGGTCATTATGCACGCATGCGGTCTTTTGTGAATCATGCGTGCAAGTTTTGCATAAAGGAAACAATAATTTACCACCATGTGGATATGGTAAAACAGAATGTAAGAGTTTGGGAGGTGGTAAAACCTTACACTTGATTAACCCCTCATAAGGTTGTGATGTTGAACTGACCTCTTCAAAATCTTCAGTAAAGATTTTTGGATGACCTGTAGGGTATTTCCCATATTTGTTGACAAACGGGTATAAGCTGCATACATCTACATAATTGATCTTTTCTGCAGGTGTACCATCTTCATTGTACTTAATTTTATGATACAGTTTTACAGCATTAGTGCGACCGCCAAAGAAAGCTAAAACAAGAAAACTTTTGACAAAATAAAAAAGAACAATTCAAGATTTTACCTTCTCGAGGATTTATAGGTTCAGGTATTTTGACTGTATCAAAAAATGTTTTCATTTCGGGATCTGAGTGAAGTTGTTGTAAAAGTTCGCACTCCCACATTTCGACTACGCTATAACCGAGTGATTGAAGTTCCATAACATGGTTAAAAGTGCGCTCATATGCATCGACTGCTTTTGTATTATTATCGGCTGTTAATTGATATCTATTTTTCATACATTTAGGGCAACCATGCCAATAAGAACCGTGAAATTCATAAATTGTCGTGTCTTAATGAGCAAACATATAGATATTAAAATTTCAAAAATTTGAACAAAATTACCTGATAAACCATCAACTCTGTATCTTCCAATTTGAACTTCGCCACCATTAAGTTTATGTCGAATATACAGTTTTTCATTTTTATGGACTAACCACTTCAACCATTTTAAGGCTATAACAGATTGTCTTTCTTCTTTACCATAACCTTTGTATGGTATTACACCAATAGTATCTGGCTTCAAAAATAAACGTCAGAAAACTAAGTTGCAAGCACTAGCAATGGTTATTGAATTTTCAAAAGGATCGACATTTGTTTCTTCCATAAAAATATCGCGAAATTTCAGACAACATTGTCGTAAAACTTGCACATCGCTACGACAGTAGTCAATTAACTCATTATCAAAATTAAATTGACAACCCTAAACAATGATGCATTTAAATGCAAAACTTTATACTTTTGCAAACTTACTGCTTCAAGCTTTCGATTATACCACTCCAAAAACATGGCACGAGCCGCAGGTTTCATAGCATTGTAACCCTACATATTGGGTGATGGATATGAGCCAATATATCCGTAATTTTCTTTTCTGTCAAAGAAATGAGGGAAATATCCTTTACATATTTCACTTATTCCAAATGTTTTCGGTAAAGCAGCCAAAGGCATCGGAAGAAAGTTCAGAGAATCAATAATTTTTATCGACCCTACTTTGATACACATCAACTCTAAACCTAAAAATAAATAAATAGATGAAAATGAAAAACTATAAACAATTTACTAATTCACCCTTATTAATGATATGTAGTTTATGATGTCCATTACGATACAAAAACTGCATTATAAATTGTCCATCGAATCGTCGAGAATTATGCGCTATTGCAGTAATGTTTTTCATACCTTTTGCAAAAAGGTATTCGCAGAAATCATTTAGACATGTAGATCCTTTGAAAATACGTTCGCGTTGACCGCATGTATTGCAGCAAAAATTTCCCTCGTTTTGACGACACTGATCGCATACAGTATGCACGACACATAAATTTGGTTCATGTTCGAACACATCCCCTAATTCGCTTTGTCGTAGAATTTTTTCCTGTGTAGTCTCAAAATCATAAAAAACAAATTTTTGATTAACAGGACATTTATCGGTAATTCCTGTTTCATTATCATCTAGACACTCATCCTCATCAACATTTGTTTCAAATATATCTTCTTCCTCTTCAATTTGCTCGCTACCAACAGGTTGCATAAAACATAAATGATCTAAAATAAAAATTTTCATATAAAATAAAATAAAATAAAATAATTACACCATATCTAATACCTTTTTTAAGTACGCTTTTCTTGCATGTTTTGCATTCAAAATAACTGCAATTATGAGGATTAGAGTGTGCTCGTCGAACAAGTGTATCACATTGTTCGCACACTTTGAAATGATCGCAAATAGATAAACCTGTTTTTTGACGTTTGGATTGACCTCTTTGAGTAAAAACAAGCTTGTGTCGAGCAAAACACTTATCGTTTTTAAAATATCGCAGACAATCTTTGCATTTTCGAGCATTAAATTGATTACATGGGGGTGTATTGTAACACAGAGGACAAACGTTTCTGCATCTGTGTTCCATTTTGTTGTTGTAGGCCAGATCGCAATGAGGACAAAAGTAGCTGCAGTCAAAAAATCCAGGCATCTTTGTAATGACGGAGTAATGGTTATCATGGTGGTAAATATTTAAAACATGCGTTGCTTCAGGTCCTTAAAACTCTAAATACGTACACAATAACAGAAAAATAAAAAACTCTAACCTCTAAATATTAAATCTTTAAAGCATTCTCTGCTAAAAACTTTGATTTGATAATTGGGTAATAAAACAGTTTGCAATTGTTCCCACTGATGAAAACCGCAAGCTCCTTGATGATTAGCTAAGCCTGCTAAGGTCATCAGTTCTTTAGCAACCTTTGTTTGCAGCAGATGTGACTTGTCAGACTTTCGAATACTTTCCCATTTGTGCTCAGCATTCTTATCTTTTTTATGAATGTAAGCTCTAGCAACAACTAGAGCTCTAGCAAAACATAAATCATCCGTGTTGTTGATTTGAATAATACAGCATTTATCTTTTAGAAAATCATTATGTTTTAAATATTGATGAGCATTGTGAATACCTTAAATAAATAAATAAATAAAAATCTTACATAAGCAATTTTAATCAGCTTACCGCTACCCGCAGGCGGTGTTACAACAATGGTACGAATTGTAGACTGACGACTATCAATTTGTATTTGCTCGTTTGATTGAAGAACAGCGTTAAGAGTGTTTACAATCAACTCTCCAGTTAAAGCATGTTTCGGTCTAAAAGGTATCAAAACACGACCTTTTGTCAAATCTGGATGGTCAAAGGAAAACCCTATAAACACATTATCAGCGACATTCTCAGAAATTCGCTCTACTATACGTTGAAATGTTGGCACTATTTGAGCATTAAATCATCCATATGTTAAGTATTACGAAAGTTCACAGAGTACTCGCGACCTTCGGTATTAAAACGCCTAATATTTACGGTACTGGGTTGACCTAGTTCGAAAAAATCATCCGCAACAAAAGATGCATTCGTTACACCTCCACTACCTCCACCACCACCACCAATTTGAGCTGTTTCGTAAATTTCTTCCTCATCAGAACTGTGAGGCGTATAACTTTTGTATTGATCATCATCTTCATCATCATAATCTAAAACAGTTCCTTCTTCTTCTTCTTCCAAAATATTATTATCGAGTGTTTCTTCTTCTTCTTTCTCAGAGGTAATATTCTCTGAAGACTCATTCACTATTGTTTCATCGTCTTCATCAGAAGTAATATCTTCTAAAATTTCCATAGGCATGTCGTCTTCGTCTGAAGTAATATCCTCATAAATGGGTTTCATTATAAAAATTATCTAAACTAGAAAATATAAAAACTATAAACTAGAAAAATAGAAAACAACCTATTCATCAAAAATTTATACAGTAATGATAATAGAAAATTTTTATAAATCAGCAAAAACTATTAATTTTATGGTAGAGATTTAATTATTGTTTACGAGGTTAATGTAGTACTTTTCTTTTTTATGATGGGAAAGCTTTAAAGACCTCTATAACTCATGAACACGTGCCCATATCATTTCTTTAGCTTATTTTATTAGCATATAACCAGTTAAAACCAGTTGAAAACCTGTTTTACTGTACAACCCTAGTATTTTTGTTTTGATTCTTAAAGCTATAAAATAACTGTAATAGCTGCTTATAACCCTGTTGCACCATCTTTTCTTTTTATGTGGAAAAGCTTTAAAGACCCTTATAACTCATGCGCACGTGGCTATATTGCTTCTATAGCTTTGACCTTGATAATTACTATAACACATAAAACACATATATTTTTCTAGCTTTGATCTCAAAGGTTACCGTACCACATAAACACATTTTATTTTATTTTTGTAGAACATAGCTCCTCCTCTCATATACTCCTCAGAATAGTAGAATACTGTAGGATATATGTCTTGAATATTTATTATGCTTATAACTCCTCCTCTTACAGCTATAAGCTATATATCTTGGTTATTTTATTATAACTATAACCTCCTTTTACTCAAAAATTTTGAACACTTTATACATTTATCTGTTTTGTTGCTACAAAAACTACTCGCTTCTTCTCTCTCTCTCTCTGTAATATTTCTTCAAGAATTTTCAAAAATGGAACACCAGTTTATGTTAGACGAAAACATGGCATTATTTGTAGTGGTTGAAGGTAGATACGCGTCAATCTATTTTCGTAACGTCGACCCTAAAACAAAAGAGGCGTACGGTCGCGGATTCAAGCTCATTTTACCACAATACGGTATACTAGGTCGCAATGTCAATATTATTGAAAAGACATTTTCACATGGAGGTCGATGCGGCATCAACCTTGGTTATAAAATGCTGGTCGAGAGCGAGGGGGTTACAGTACGATTTAACAACTTGTTTAGTAGAACGACATGGTGTTTATCTAAAGAAGTGAGTTGATATATGAATTCTTTCTTTCTTTCTTTTAAAATATAATGTTTTATTCTTTAGCAATTTTGGCGCTGGACCAATATGATACATGAGATAGCTCCAGCTATTTCAAACGAGTACAACGCTTTAGCAGCAAATTTCCAGCTAGCGATAAAACGCAAAACAAACGAAAACGACAATGTAGCTGGAAAAAATGGTTCTACCCCGAAAATCGTTAAAGAAGAAGAAGAAGTCGGTGCAGATAAGAAAATTATAAAAGCAGAAGAAGGGATTCATGCTACAAAATTCGCCGGAGAACAAAGCAATGCTCGTGGAGATCAAAAGGAAGCTAGCGTTCAAACGTCGTTTATTAATGATCTCTTCATCAATTGTTTCAATGATCCAGACTACGATTCAAGGTCGGATACCAATTCGTTGGACGCCGAAACCAGACGTATTTGTGAGTTACGTGTTCCGGCTTTAGATATTCCATGGTTTTTTGATGAGCAAGTAGTAAAAGGTGAAAAATTATTTATAATTATACGTGCTGAGTTAGTTATACAAGACATCTTTAATGGGTGTATTTTTGATTGTTATTGCGGGAAAGAGGTAGGAATTGTTGAGGATCATCAGTGTCCAGCTCGTAATTCCATATATAATATCGCAATTACACCAACAGTTAATCGTTTATATGAAAAGATGGGACTTATCATTGACTGTTTTGAATATGTTATAGGTCAAGTTCAAGGTTATTACTGTCTTCGCACTTTTAAACAGATTCTTGACATATTTAGATGTATACCACTTACAAGTACTGGCCGTAAAATTCTTAAGGATACTGTAGCTTGTTTTATTGATGAAGGTTATCATTATGATTTTGATGATGCTGTTGTTATCAAAACACTACGCGATTTTATTAACAGTAAATTGTAAAGGTTTTGCTTACATTCATTCATTCATTCATTACAGCTTGTATGTTTTAATTAGCTATATTTTGATTGCTTATGTAATTGCTTACGTATTTGCTTGTTATATATAATTTCATACATACATTGCGCGTATATTTTGCATACAGTAATGCTATTCTATTTTATATAATCATCTATCTTTATGTTTTACATGTGCACTGTTTTATATTGTAATTTTGATAATTATGTAACATTTTGTTTTAAATAATAATAAAAATCATTTTAAAAATTGTTCAAGTAAAAAGGTGGTTGGTTTTTGTTGTTGTCAAAAAGAGATGTCAAATGATGATGATGATGAAAAGTTTTATATATGGAAACATCCATTTAACTGTATAGTTTCTGCTCCAACAAAATCAGGAAAAACACAATTTGTTAAAAAAACTTGTAATTTTTGCTAAAGAAATGCTTCACCCTGCTCCTGTGAAAATTTATTGGTGTTATTCGGAATGGCAAGAAGCTTACAATGAATTAGTTCAGAAATGTTCTTATGTAGAATTTATTCAAGGTTCGCCTGATTTGAATGAACTTCAGAAAAGTAAAGATACACCTAAATTATTAATTATGGATGATATGATGCAAGAGATGAAGAATGATCAAAGTTTAACTCAACTTTTTACAAAAGGATCGCATCATTGGAATATATCAATTATACATATAGTTCAGAATGCCTTTTTTGATGGAATGCGTACCAGTAGGATAAACGCTCAATATTTAATTCTTTTAAAAAACCCAAGTGATAGATTACAAGTCGGCACACTGGCTCGACAGATTTTTCCAACTACCTCAAATTATTTCATAGAGGTGTATGAGGATGCTACTAGTAAACCATACGGTTATTTATTAATAGATCTTACACAGACATGTCCTGAAAAATATGGACTTAGATCTAATATATTCCCCGACAAGGATCATATGATTTTGTATACACCTAAATGATTCATCATTTTTACAAAAAACTTTATACAGGTTAGTCGGATCCTATTATTTTAGCGATATGATATACAGTAAACACATTTTTTTAAACACTCTCGCTGTGATCCTTTTCATAGCTGTTTTTATTGTATGGGTACAATACCCTTTTCAATTTTATGAAAATGAAGAAGAACCTGTAAATGTTACAGATTTTACGATACCAAACACAAAAAATGTTACAGATCAGAAATTATTATTACGGGAAAATTATGAATTACATATAATACCCTTACTACGTTATGTAGAAAAAATTTTACATTGTCCTCAGAATGACGGACAATTTATGCAATTACGAGCATGTTTCAAAATATATATTTTCAATCCTGTCGTATTTTCTTGTTGTAGTCGAAGCAGTAAATTTCAAAACTTGTACATCAATGGAAGTAGATTACGATATATTGATACGATAGCTTTATTACATAATCAGAAAAAAATATTATACCCTTCATCAGTCTAGTCGAGAATTTTGAAGAGGTTGGTCGTTTTTCTATAATTCGTTTGTTTTGTGACAATTACGATGTCAGCTGCATTTGAAGTTTTTGTCAGAATGGTGCAAAATAAAGTAAAAGGTAAAAATTTTATATCTCTTCTTTAACTATTTATTAAACTATAGTATTTTTATTTAAGGTAAAATACTAAACAACAAACAGAAATGCGAAATAGCTGATTTGTTTTGGACTCGTTTCTCACCCGAAGCCAAGATTTTTTACAAAGACATAGCTAAGGCGTGCAACCATTTACGGCATGAAGTTGGTTTACCTATGGGACGTAAAAAAGTTACACAATTTTGGTGTTTTGCTAGACTATTACTGACGGAGTTGGATATGGTCGAAACTCGCGCTATTTTTGTAGAAGATCTTTTTTTAAAACTAGATACAGCTCATAAACTATTTTTTATGAATATGAATAACTTGTGTGCTTTTTCTAGACGTGAAGAGTTGAATATCGTCATACAAAATGAAGCTTCATTACTATCTTAATGTAATACAATAAATATTTCAATGTTTACTCATCATTTGGTCATTATTGTAAAATTTTTTTGTACTGTAGGGTCTGTTTTGTATGGCTTCTAGATTAAAGAAATATATTCACGAGCTCAATGTGTTGAAAAATTCAAATCGTGTTCAAAGACGTGCTTTTCTTCAACATTCTTCCCCCGATTTGATCTGTTGTATATGTGAAATTTGTTTGAACATTTTGAACGGTAATATTCCTATTAATTCAAACTTAAAAAAGAAATTGGCCAAACATAAATTATTGCTCAGAGGTTTAGCTACTAGACACGAAAAAAACAAGAAAAAAGATTTACATAATAAATGTGTAAGAATTGTTCAAAGTGGTGGAGCATTTTTACCTCTAGTACTACCCATTTTATTATCTACATTAGCAAGTTTTGTTACAGAGAAATTATTATAGAATGAAATTTGCTAATAAATTTGCTCTTATACCTCAGGAGGTTCTGAATAAACTGAATAACTCTCAAGTTTCTTCTTCTTCGACGATGACGAGTTCAAACGAAAAGACAGGTATAGCTAAGCAAGTTGACATGTATCGTAACGAGCTAGAGCACATTTTGAAAGATAATACGTTAAGACCTGAAGAACAATACAAAATGTACTCGCAACTATTTTCACAATATTTAACTTTTGAACATGAAAAGGCTCAACCTACTACAGTGATTTTAAAACAAAAAGTTATTGATAACGAAGAAGATGAGAAGGATAGTGACGATTTGAAACAAAAAGAAAAAAATTGGTTGAACGATAAAAAGTTACTTAGCGGTATTCCTAAACAGTTTAAATGCTCAGCATCCTTATTATTGGAACATGTGCGACTTAACCCTAGTATAAATGTTGATAAGCAAGGTGAAATATTAATTGATGGAAAATTAATTGAAGGATCACATATTATTGATTTATTACATGATTTGTCTCGTAAACATTCAAAAATTACGCAAACGCTTGGAGTAGATGAGTTTGTTAATGCTTTGAAAAAATATAATGTACCATTAGAGGCTATAGGAAACCCATTACGTAAAATGTTATTCACTTTACCTCGGAAACTCCCCTACCATACACCTCCGGAAGAATCAGATGATCATGCAGTTAGTAGTGTCAAGCGGTTGAATGAAAGGTGTTGATTTATTTTCAAGTGATGCCGAGGAAGATATCAAAGACGATTCATTCTTTAATAAAGGAAACTCGACAGAAAAGAAGATACGGCGCAAAGCTAGAGCACTTAGACGGTATACTCCTTTGTACTAGAGCGATGAACACCTTACTTTGGAAATTATACAAAAATTTACACGGAAATCCCTCAGCTTTTTCTAGTATTGAAAAATTATATGCTGAAGCTAGAAAGCACCGTAAAACAATTACACGTAAAAATGTTAAAGATTGGCTTTCAAAACAAGATAGTTATACTCTACATAAACAAGTCAACAAAAAATTTTCACGTAATCGTGTTTATGTTACAGCAATGGATCAACAATGGGAAATTGATTTGGCAGATATGTCTTCTTTAGCAGATTTTAACGATGGATACAAATTTATGCTTACATGTATAGATGTATTAAGTAAATACGCATGGGTTGAACCCTTAAAATCAAAACACTCAAAGAATGTTTGTGATGCTTTTCAAAATATTTTAAAAAGAGGTCGAATCCCTTGGAGAGTGCGCAGCGATAAAGGAAAAGAATTTGTCAACAAAGATTTCCAAAAATTATTGAAAACTAACGATATACATTTTTTTACTTCTCAAAACGAAGACATTAAATGTTCAATAGTGGAACGGTTTAATAGAACTTTAAAAACTAAATTATTTAAATATTTTACAGAGTTTACCACTTATAAATGGATTGATATTTTACCCGCAGTTGTTTCCAACTACAATCACTCTGTTCATAGATCTATTAAGGAAAAACCTATTAATGTAGATTATTCTAATGAAAAAATTATATGGCAAAGACTCTACCCTGAAAGATTATACACTAGAAAGTCTAAGATTGATATAGGAGATTACGTGCGAATTAGTAAACATAGAGGTGTATTTGACAAAGGTTATTTACCTCAATGGAGTGAAGAAGTTTTCAAAGTAAAACATATTGTGAAGACCCGAAATCATATACTTTATACAATTCAAGATCTGGAAGGCGAAGATATAGAAGGACGTTTTTATGAAAAAGAACTACAGAAAATCGATTTTAATCCTAATATCAAAAAATACAAAATTGAAAAGGTTTTGAAGACTAAACGATTACCAGATGGTCAGAATAGAGTACTTGTGAAGTGGTGGGGTTATCCTGAAAAATTCAACAGTTGGATTTTAGAAAAGGATATACAAAACGACGACGACGAGGATTACGATGAACAACTTTAAATTGACATATTATGCTCAACAAGATGAGCTATTATCACAAAATTTTTTAGGAGTTTTTGCTTGCGATACTCTACCGAAGATAGTTAAAAGACCCGCGGCTTTAATTGCAAACACCGATACATCTTTTCAAAAAGGAAGTCATTGGATAGCTATGTATTTTGATAATGCTAACTCTGTATATTATTTTGATTCTTATGGCTTACCACCAGTTATTCCTGCTTTTATAAATTATATTAACAAAAATGCTTTAATAATATATACAAATAAGAAACATTTACAAAATTTTAATAGTAGGGTTTGTGGTATATATACTTTATATTTTTTGTATTACAAAGTGCGACATGTTCCTATGTATAAAATGTTTAAAAGTTTCAGTAACACAAATTTTGTTTATAATGATAAATTGATTTGTAAGTTTTTTCATTGTAAATTTTCTGTAAAAGGTCACTTGGGAAATAAATTATGTACACGTTTGTAAAAAGTTAACTCCTTCTATATGTATTTATATATATATAAATTTTACTTCACTTTGATAGCTCCGCCTCCTTTATATTTTTGTATATTTTTATTGGTTATTTTAGTAGCTCCGCCTTTTTATAAATTTATAACTGAGTGTTTAGTTGTTAAATAAAAATTTTTTATTTTGAAATGGATAGTAGTAATAGTACGCATTCAGAAACGTCTTGCATTAGCGTTTGGGAGTTTTTTGGAAAACGTCTACCTCGAAACGAAGTGGTTTTCTTCAGTCAGGTCATACTAATATACATTGTAGTCATTACAGCTATAATAAATTTATCTCTCTACAATAATAATACACAATTGTGGGTTGGTCTTTTGTGTGCTTGTATAGGATATTTATTACCTAGCCCCGTACCGACCGTATTACAGTCATCTAATTCATTGAAGACCGTACCTATAGCAACAGCAAACAACATTATAAATAATGACAACCTTTGAAGATCAATTTTATATCACATTACCTAGTAATAGCAAAAATAGAAACAAACCCTCTGATTTTTCAGCCCATCTACCTTACCGTTTAAAACTAGATGGAAGCTGGGAGGTAGGACTAAGTGAAATAATATACCCCTATAGTTGGGCTACATTTACCAATCATGGTGGAGATAATGTAATAACCTTAATTACGGATGGTGTCGGAAATAAGGTCAAAAAAATTAAAGTAATAGTTTTTGAAAAACATTACTTTACCATATCTGAATTAATTGAAGAGTTGAATGCAAAAGTTGGAGCAGCTATTGCCGGAACTAACATGGAAATCATGTTTTCATACGATGAACATAGTAGAGGATTAGTTAATTTGAAAATAAAAAGTGGTACAATTTTACGTAAAATCGAAATAAGCAAACGATTAATGGAGCTTCTCGGATTTGGCGCTACCAATACTGAAGCCTATGCAACTGCTGATGATTTTTTAAATAGAGCTGTGAATATTAACTTATATACTGTTGGAGAGAAACCTCCAAAAAATTCTAACACACATATTCCACCATCCAAATCTGTTTTTCTTGCCGAGCCTGGAACTAATCATTTATACATGTTAGGTATTCAACCACCAAATTTGAATGATTTACAGAATTTTTATGTTTACTGTAATATTATTGAAAATCAGATTGTTGGAAATACTTTAGCGCTGCTTTTACGTATAGTAAATGTTCAGGGAAAATACAAAGATAATGTGAGTCGATTATATGAAACACCTTGTCACGTGCCGACGGATTTCGTCGAACGTCACGTGATTCACATCACAATTTTTCATTATGTTTTTCGTTATGTTTTTGTTACAGTAATTTACATCAATTTTGCGTTTCGTTTTTATACTTTTTACATGCAATTTATGTGTGTACTTTTTATGTTTATTTCTGTTGCTTTTGCGCACATTTATTTCCGTTTCGATTTATTATTTTCAATCGCACACGTAGACTACGGTATGTGCCCGCTAGTCAAGAATTTCCGTTAGAGATAAGCTCTCTGAGCTCGTCGCTGTAATTAGAGCACAACGTGCACTTCTTATCAGTAAAAACTAGCGACGTTTCACAACGTGAAACGACTAGTTGAAATTCTTCACTAGTGACGTTCCTATGTTAAGCATGGAGAGTGAAAACTCGCCCCAATGCTTAACGTTGTGAACAGAAAATGTCTATGTGATCATAGGCATCTTCTGCAACGATTTCCGCTGCAGAAGTTAGCTTGGGGGAGTGTTAACTCCGCCCAAGGCATACTGTAGTCTATGGAGCCCTTTAAAAGGGCATGTTTTGTCATTTTTGGGTTGTCTTCGACTCTCCTTGAGCCTAACTGGTTTTTCGTCGTTTAGCTTCAGGTCGCGTCCGCCGTCGATATTTTTATATATTTTTATTGTTGTCAACTGCGCCTTGCCGTACGTCGAATAAATTACCATATTCGGACCCCGACCTACATACCTACACTTACACACATCGCCTACAGTAACCCGACCGTAGGAACCCGTCACCGTCGCTGTTAGTGTAGAGACCCGTCGCCCCTCGCCGAGGAAACGTTAGTGATCGCCGCCTGCCGTTTAGCAGCCGCCGAATCCCCACGCCGAATCGCTCGGAGTTCGTTCCCACATCGCCGTCCGTAGGACCCCGCGTTTGACCCCGAACCCGTCGCCCAGCGCCGAGTAACTCGAGAAGGAGTATCGTGAGTCCTCTCAGGGGTTATTGTTGTTGAGGGTTTATTTGTGGGAGTCTCCCCTAAGCTAGTTTTCCCTCGGAAGGACCCTCAGTTAAGAAAGCCCTCAGACCCCTAAGGTCAGGGCCAATAAAAGGGGATTTAGGTTAACAATCGGGTCCCCTACAGTAAGCCATTCTCCGAATGGCACCGTCCCCCATTCCGTAGAATGAGGATTAGGGATTGACACCCCCGACCCGGCCGCGTTGTCCATTATTCTACAGCATTGACCCCAGGACAAGGCCGAGATACACCATAGGTTTACCTGTGGTAGTATCAGCTGGGTTGGGTTCCCGAACTGAAAACACATACTGGAGCCACCCCACGGGGTCACAGCATGGCACCTACCGTGTCATGGCCACGTCTCCTATGGGACATGGTACGGGGTTGCCCGTCAATGTGACTGATCACCACCTCTGTTTAATGTGACATGGCACCAATTTCAGTTAATGTGACATGGCTCCACCTCTGTTTAATGTGACATGGCGAGGCTGGAAAATCGACCTTTAAGTCTGACTCCACAGTCCTTGGGAACGAACCTTTTAACCTTTTGAGTGAGATACCTCTTTCAATTAGGTAAACTTTCGATTTGAGTAGGGGAAACCCCCATCAGATCATGAGAATCGCCACTTGAGTGGGGAAACCTCTCTCAGGTCTGCTGATTGGCTTCCAAAGTGGGACACTGACCCTTGGGATGAAATTTTTGCCCTCATGTAAGTGGATACGCCCGTAAGAAGGTAGACTACCCCTTAGGTCGGAATAGGCCCTTACATTCGAGTTTAACGCCAACTCAGATAGCACCGCATTTGAGAAAAACTTAATTACTGTAGGTCGGGATTTGCCCCACGAGTGATTAAATTCATGATTCTTGCGTGTAATTCACCCCTCATGAGTATACTAGCTCCCGTAAGCTTTGGTTAATCCTCTGGTATCGATTTCTTCCCCCAGATTTAATCCCCAAGAGTCATAAAATTCACAGAGTTGAGTAAATCGAGTATTCTGCCGTAATTCTCCTCTGAGCTTTTATTTTTCCTTCGTCTTTCTATTTTTCCCCCAATTTGGGCCTCCATTCACTGCGTGTGATCGGAAAGGTTACTGTAGCGCCGTAGGCCTTTTTGGTTACAGTATGACTGCGATTAGCACGTACTCTAACTACAGTATACCTGGGTACGGGTACTTGAGTATCACAACCCATGAGGTTTTCACAGCCCCTGAGGGTTTCGGGATCTCCGATCTCGAGGTACAGTAACCCATCCACTCTTGATTCTGGACGTCAAGTGTGGTCGTGAGTTGTTATCTGTGTCCGGTACGTGTGTCAACACACCTTTTCAAAATTTTTCTTATCTTCACTGAGCACTAGCCAAGTTGCTCATTTTTCCGGCCAAACAAGCCAAAATTTTACTGTTGACACATCTAACACCGTACTTAGCAGATCACATTGCTTATCTATCGGGCCTCAAATTTTTATTTTATTTACTTTACTTTTATTTCTCGGTCTTCTATGCGTCGTGTGTGACCCAATTAAAATAACTTTTTCACCTAATAAATTTTCTTATCTCCAAAATCAACTCCAATAAAACTTATAACCCCAATTTCCTTTTCTTTCCCCTTCCTAAACAAACAAATTACAATTTATCCTTTTTACTACCAAAAAAAAAACCCCAAACAAACAAAACTTTTTCTTTTCACTTCTATTCAAATTTTCAAAACCAAAACTTTTCTTTATCGGCCACACATACGTCATAGTTGGCAAACCTTCAGTAGGTCATTTTTATTATTTTTCCACTACTGTACGGTCTTCTTTTTTTTTCTTCTCTCTTCTCATTTTCTATTTCTGGGTGGTTGCAAGTGGTGAGAACCTTACCGGTTGGGACCACTGACGTCAGCAACAACTACGTATTGAGTTGTTGTTATGAGGTGTTGTGTCTTGTGCGACCCCACCTCTGACGTCCGCAACTACCTCACATGCTGCTGTTGCACCGAGGCTTGACTAGCGGGGTCATGCTTCTGACGTCAGCAATGGCCACATATCAGGTGGTCACTACGGGGTAGAAGGTCCTCCGTGTCCTCCCCCTGCGTCTGCAACAGCTGCATCCCTTGCTGTTGCTTTTAGGGGTGGGTGGCCCTCCGGCTCTACCTCTGACGTCAGCAATGGCAACGTAACAGGTTGTTATTGCAGGATGGTGACCGTATGGCACTGTCCCCTTGACGTCTGCAACAGCAGAGGCTCGTGTTGTTGCACTAGGATTGGTCGATTATTCCAACTTCAGTCCTTGACGTCAGCAACAACAATGCATCGTATTGTTGTTCATAGGTGTGAGGCCTTACAAACCGCACATCTGGCGTCTGCAACAACTGCATCTCATATCATTGTCGTAGGATAACTGAGACTCAGCTATTACCTTTTGACGTCAGCAACGGCGATGCTCCGTGTTGTCGTAGCAAGGTTGCTGGCCTAGGGCCCTATCTACTGATGTCCGCAATGATAAATCTCTATTCCAGTATCGGAATTAAGACTGTACAGTCTTATTCTGGCGTCAGCAAGGGCGATGCCCCGTATTGCCGTAAAGGGTTTGTAGCCGCAGGCTCTTACTTTTGGCGTACATACTGCAATATGAGATTATGGCACTTACATCCCAGTTACCTGAGGTCAGCACCAAGCGTGGTGGTGCGTATCACATCTTTTGACGTCAGCACCGGGTTACTGTGGGTTCCCAAGATGCCACTTGAGTTCTAGGTGATGATTGTAGTATTATTCTCTCACCTACGGCTCTTGTCTTAGGGTTGTGTCTGTGTGCTACCAGTGCCTGGGAAACATCAGTAGACATACTCACGCAACCTGAGATGCAACCAGTCCGTGGCACTGATCAAGTTGTCCGCAAGGGTAGCGGCACTGATGGATCAGCACGTGACTACTCTTCTAAGCTTTAACTGTAGGTTCGAACGGGTTTACACTCGGCCTCAGCTGGGTTGGTTGTTCAACATACGCAACCGTTAGGCATTTGCAGTCAGTACTGCCTGTGTCTAACAACTGCAAGGGTTGTCAACCTTCCTGTAAATTTCTTATCTAAAATTCTCGCATTTCTTTCTCATCTATGATCTTCTTTAGTGTCCCCACCAGAATAATTCCTCGGGAATTACGGCACAGCCACTGGTTGGGCCTAAGGTGTAAAAGACCCCCCTGTATTCTTTTCTTTACACTCAAACGCCTTCGTTAGCTGGCCTAATAATGTCCGCACTAGAGTCGCCTTTAATCCTGAGTCCGCCTCCGTTGGTTTGTCCCTTAGCATAATATTACCGCTAGTCCGCCTAAGCGAAGGTGTTCGAGTCCGCCTAAACACGTTACAACTAAGTCTGCCTTAGCTCCTCACTTTACACTCACTTATTCGAGACAGACTGTACCCCTGATCTCAAGATGCGTTGAGCCTAGCCTCGATTCATAGGAGGAAGCCTGCATTTCCCCACCTCCACCACCGGCACAGCTGGGCCAAGGACCCCCATGCCCTTTTACTGACTGAGTGTGTCAGAATAGCACCCTGGTACCTGGTGCTCTTATATCTCAACTGGTGACCTGCGATCCTCACTTCATCTCAGTGAACGGAAACCCGGCCCCCAGCTGTATATAATACTCCTGGAGAGTTCCCGTTCTGTTCAAAACGCGCATTCCCGTTTTTGGGCACGGTTGTAGCATACACGCGAATGACGTCCTCCCGGGATCCTCCTGTCTAGTCATCACACTTTTCAGAGTTCGCAATTGCTCCTAGTGAGTGAGGCCGATTGCGTAATAGTGCGTTTCCCTTTGCGTAGTCTGGTTTGTAAACTAATTTTGTCCCTATCTATTAGCACCCACTAAGTTTACTTTAAGTTGTCCCCCTTTACTTATTAATTCTTAAGCTACTCCATGCGCTACTCCTGGTGAGTAGGACTTTGTCGATTACGAGCCCTCCCATATCCCAAAGTTTGTAAACTAGTACAACGGACTTAACCTCCAGATAAAATTCCCTTTTGAGCGGGTTTATCCGTACGCCCTCACGTCGGTTCCTTAATTTTATGGTTTGGAATTCCACCACTTTCTTTCAAATGTACTATACTTTTGGTTCAAATAACCGGGTCTTGCCCCATTCATCTCTAAAGTTTGGGTATACTCCTCCCTCTCTTTACACTCGGGTTATCCCCTCTTTACCTCCATACGTGACCAGATAAATTCCCTTCTGAGTCAACCTATTTCTCCGTCTGGCTGTTCTGAGAGCTAAAACCTTGTCCTTTTCTAGCCCTATCGCTGAGTGGCCGCTAGATATTGAAAAGAACAAGCGTTACAGCCTCAACACGCCATCGCGCAAACGATCTCGTACTTCCCGCGCTTCCTCGCCACGCGACTACAAAAGTAACTCTTACTTTACTCCTACAAAATAGAGACACCTAGACGTTCCTGTCGACTTAGTACTAAGTTTAAACGGACAAGTGAACCCCTCTCTATTCAGTTTGATCGAATAACTTCACAGGCACGATCATCAGTCTTAGATACCTTACAGGAAGACGAATTCTCATCTATGAAGTCAGAAATTGATTTACCTTCACAGATTGAGAATAAGGTCCAAGCTGCATTTGAGAATGCCCTTGGACCACTCAACCAAAAGCTAGAGGCTATGAATGGCAGAAGGCACCCTCCTGTGTCCAGCTTCATGGCCCCTCCCGCCTTTTCAGGTGCTATTGGTGAGTCCATAACGGATTTTATATCCCACTTGACCCGCTTCTTTACACTTCAAGGGGTAACAGAAGCGGATCATGCATATAAAATCGCGTTTTTGGAGTCTTGCCTCACAGGTCCTGCTCTGGCATCCTACCGGGACTTCAGCAGTGGTACTCCGCAGCCTACCCGCTACGAAGAGTTCACGGCTTTTCTTAGGAGAGACTTTCCAGTAGGGCGTGATTCAGATCTGCATCAGCAGTTGATCCAGGATCGCCTGCAAAAGCCGACTGAATCCGCGATAGTCTACCTTGAGCACCTTAAGAGACTGTCCAGGGTGGCTTATCCGGATCTCGCGACTGACGTTAGGGATTCTATTATTAAACCTATCTTTCTGAGAGGGTTGAGACCAGTCCTCAGAGATAGTATTAAGTTCAGGGAGTTCACAACTCTTGAAGAGACTCTCAAAGCAGCCTGTTACGCGGAATCACAGATTTTTCGGGATGAGATTAGGTATACTGCCCCATCTAATGCTGTTTTCTCTTCAGAACAAAGGACCGCCGACAACGTCAGGTCAATGTCGAATCAAAGGAGCACCCCTCAACGTCCGTCGGCCACGCCGTCCGACGAGGTTCGACGTTTACAATCGGAGATGGCCCGGCTCACGGCTCACGTTGCGCGACTTACGGCTCAGCAATCGGCGCCACCTTCGAGAAATTCGACGCCGTCATCGACGCCGTCGACGCGTGTCCAGGCCGCCGGCGATCGCCCGTCAGGGGCACATCTACAGATGTGCTCCTACCATGGACGCTGCACCCACAACGACGCTACTTGCCAGGCGCAAAATCCCGATAGCGCCGGCCCTAGCACCGCCTCCGCCACCGGCGCCAGCCGTTGCTATTTTCGTCGAACGAGGGCGCACCCGACTGACCGATGCGACAGACCCTGCCCGCATTGCCGAAAACTACGAGTGCACCGGGCAACAGCTTGCCCCAATCGAAATTCGACACTGCCTGGTGAGACTAATTTTGGTAACTCTGGTTATTCTCCTCAGGGGGCGAGTGGAAATTTTCGGAGGTATGCTAATCCAACTCCTCACGGGATAGAGAACCAATATCGGTCACCTCCACGGCAAAACAATGCTGTAGGGGTTACCGACGGTCTTCTTCACCCAGATTTATTTGATCTGGATGATGAAGTTTTGGCTGAACACCTGGCGGATCGCTCACAACTGTGTTATCCTGTCTGTGTAATCAGTATTGGTTTTTCAGCTACAGCAGTGGTTTCGGCGACCCCGTTGTCGACTTTTCTGCCGCCACCACCGAAATACGCGACGCCGGTCAACGTAAACCCGTCAGCGACACCGAAAACGACTGGCAACGTCAGCGTAATCGCGTCGTATCGACCGACGGAAGATACAGCGGCGCCACCGGCACGTGTTATCAACCAGGGACCGCCGCCTGGAATTCCCACGGACTCCGCGTTGGAGGTCGTCGGTCAATTGGAATCGATGAATCTGATAGGTAAACTGCCTTCCTTTTCTGAAGTTTCAAGGTCACAAAGTAGATATCTTTACAAGTCTCCGGCTTTAATGATTTCTTGCTTACAGATTCCTCATCCGTCACCGACGCGATGCGGGCTGTTTGGTCAACCGACTTGGCCAAAAAGTATCCGCACCTCCCCTGGGCGCTACTCAACGAGCCGTTCGAGGTTGAGGCGCTTACGGCCGCCGACGTCATGCTATCGGCACCGGCGGTGTTGCGGATTTTGGGACCCGACGTCGCTCGACGGGCGCTCGAGTTTATCGCCGACGGAACTATTCGCGCCACCCTGGTGGACAAGATCCTGTTGGACGGTGAACCGTCGTCGCCGGCAGTGGACGCCGTCCGCCGCGCTGTGGAAAAGGCCAGTCGCAACGTGCGGCCCACAGCAGTCGTTGCCACGTCACCGACGACAACGACGACGGGAGCCCAAACTTTGGCGGCGATTGCGCCCCAGCAACCGGTCGCCAACGCCTTTGGAGAACCGTTGCCCGCCGTTCACAACGCCGTCAACGTCACCGAGGCGTCGCCATTTCCGACGGCTACCGTCCCGCGGTCCCCGAAGATTGGCGTTCTTCGAGAAGCCCACCCCGGAGGAGGCTTGGTCATCGACTTCCCCGGAGAGGAGCCCGCGTCGTCCGACGACGATGACGTGGAAGAATGAAGCCGCCCGACGGGTGAAAAATGTAAATTTTGGTGTAAATTTGCAGACACCGTTTGTAAATATTTTGTTTGTATTAAATTGGGCCTTCGTGACACTACTGTTCTTAGGAATGAGCTCTGCAACACATGCTACTCAATACCAATTTTGTGGTCTTTCAAGAAGCGGTCATCCACTTGAGTTACCTCAAAAAGTTGAATGCAAACCACCAAAATCTTCGTGGAGTCCACGACGCATGAATGTTACAGTATATGTACCTATTTCCGATCCAATCACGACTAAAGCATGGAAATGTACCCTACGGAATCGTAAGGTATGCACAAACACTGGTTTTTTCGGATCTAGGGGCATTACTGCAGACGTCATTACTACTCAGCACCTCGCGCCTGCGGCGTGTACACTAGCGCATCGCACAAAGGTGTTTGGTTTACAAAAGCTCATGGAAATACGTCCTGGCTTTTATAGCACTAACCAAACGCTGGAGGTGATGTACTCATGGTGCTGCAATGACGTCTGCAAGACAGTGACTAACCTCTTCATCGAGGAGGGACAGGTCGCTTCGTGGGATGGCACTACAGCTCTAAGTACCTTAGGAGATGTAGGTGGATGCAGTCCCACTGCAGGTCAATGCACTACTCTAGACGGGGTAATTGTTTGGCCTGCCACAAACTTTACAGCACAGTGCCATTATCGGCCACAAGGTAATTACACTGCGTCTGTATCAGGGAACCACATCATCATCGATGATTTGCAGGTTGCCCTGAAGATCCCGGGAAACTCTCGTGTGTTTCGACTGTGTCCCGACCTCCGGTTGAATACAGTACGAACGGATCAGGGTCTTCTTCTACGCATCCACGGAAGATTTAATCTGACCCAGAGGTTATTCGGATTGGCAAAGGACTCCGTCCCTGACCCCGTCAATGCCAAACTGAATTACCTGGCTCAGCAGATCAAAGAGTCGGAAATTAACAATTTTCGATTCATGTGGCTAGAGTTGTGTTCTCGCGCTCAACGCTACCTTGATCTGATTTGGCAGCTGCTTCGTTTTGACCCTACACTAGGAGCCCGGGCATTCCTTCAGAGGAATGACCTGACGGCGGAATTTACGGGTGAAGCACTGACAATATGGCCGTGTCAAAAGGTCAACGCCACTTATGTCTATCATTCGTACTGAGTGGGAGACACCTGTTACAAGTATCTACCCGTACAGGTTGGCGGTACCATTTATTTTGCCACCCCCGGTGGCCCAGATCTCACTAAGTTCAGTCCAAAGGTGCCGTGTGACCACCACTTTACAGGAATTTTCCGAAATCTCTCTGGCTGGTTTACTGAATCTGGCACGGTCCATGTGAGCCACATTCCGCTTGAACTGTTCTGGAAGCAGCGATTCAACGTCACTCACTTTGATGCTCCTGCGCTCTTTCATGACCAGTTGGCGATGACCCCTTCAAGTTTTGCCTTCTTTAAACAGTACGTTTACAAGACTGAGCAAATTGAAGCGGTCTTGAACCGGTTGGTAAACTATACAGCTGGTTTATCCCTACAACCAGATACCCTGTATCAGGCGGTTGCAGGGGTAGGGACTGACATCAGAGCCTCGCTGGAAGGTGTTGGTCTGGCAGCAAACCACGTGATTACTGGTCAGCAGCACAACCTCATGCAGGGCTTACAGTCTCTTTTGAGCGGACCAGTACAGCTCATCTTTAACACACTTATTACCCTGGCAGTACTGGCCGGTACAGGATTTCTCATCTACGTTGGGATCTCCTATTACCTCAGCTACCGCCTGCGGAAAAGACAGGTTCGGTTTGTTAGCCAATACTCTCCGTTGAACCTCCTCCGGAAAGTTCAGCGTTGGGTAGGTTTTCATTACGTACAGAACGATGTGCCAACTCAGTTAGACAGGATCACTCCGTGTTTTGTCGTACTGGTTGACCACAAGGAAACTCCAGCTTTCCTTGATACTGGTTGTCCACGGACTATTATTAGTCAACGCCTTCACAAAGCGCTGATCAAAGAAAGTCCGAAGGCGGCGATGGCTTTCCAGCAACATCATGACTTTAATCCATTGATGAGTATCAATGGTAAAGCTGTTCATACTCTCCTTTCAGGACCGTATGAGCTAATGTTGCCGGGAACCCGTCAGCCACACACACGAGTGGATATACATCTCCATGTGTGTAAGACTACGTCTCCTTTCTGGGCACCGGTCGATCTGATTCTTGGATTGGACTTTTTAGAACAATTCCAGAATATTACGTTTGACTACCAACAACATGTCTGCTGATTGAATGCGGTAGAACTACCACTTCTGTCGACAGCAGCCGAGATTGATCAAATCGAACTCTGGTGGGAGAACACACGTTCCCTATCAAGGGCCTCCCACAGGTCCGGGTCTCGCTCACGATCAAGGACTTCGTCTCTTTCTCGGCCACACTCGCGAGCTTCCTCCATTGCCTCATCCCGTGGGTCAACCAGAGGAAGTAGGACCTCTTCTAGACGGGCTAGTGGTCATTCCATGGCCAGGTCAGGGCCAAACTGCCCTCGACCACCGCCTGGAAACTCTCCAGTCACACCAGAGAAGGGCCGTTTTCGCGAGCCTAGTGATTCTGATGCACCCGCATCACCTGTATTAGAGGTGCCACCGCTCTCTGATGCTGAGGTTGAATCACTAGGAGCTACTCAGAGCTCAGGCGAGAGGTCAGACCATGTACTAACTGTTCAGGTCCGTCCAACTCCTGAGGCCAATCCGGAAACATCGGTTGGATATGCTCTGGTAGGTTTACTCAGGCGCACTGGCTTACCCATACCAAGACGAACCAATGCGCCAAAGTCGAGCTTTGATGACTCTGTACCTGACCCAGGTCATGTAGTATCAGCCTTCTACCCCACTGAAATGAGGACCCCTCATATCACGGTTCTACTGAACAATTGGGTAGAGGCCAAAGCTCTAATTGATACTGGAGCAGTTTTCTCGCTCCTGGATCACAAGTTGGCGGTCCAGTTACCCGACTTGGTACTCACAGAGACTAGGGCTCGCCCCATAGCAGCCAATGGGTCCCCGATTCTACTGCTAGGCTCTGCCTATGTCATGGTGACAGTGGCTGATGTCTCTGAATGGATTCAAGTCCAGGTTCAAGAGAATTGTTCAGCTGAACTAGTCTTGGGGACGAACTTCCTCGGACGTTTCAATTGTGTCAGCTTGAGCTGGGAGAAATCCTTTCTCCAGTTCAAGGAACTTCGAGTTCCGTGTGAAGGCCTCATCCACAATCCACCTTCTGCTCGTGGGGCACTACCCTTGCAGGAGTTGATTGTCCTTGAGCCTCGCTCGCTAACACAATTCACTGCACCTGTACCTTCAATATATGCAACTGTACCCGAAGTAGCTTTCTTCCCTAAGCCTCTTTTGGGCCAACAACGTAATGTATACTTTGCTGGTACTGTGAGTACTGTGACCAATGGTCGCATACCCCTACAGGTAGTTAACCCAAGTACACACGCTGTGGTTCTCTACCCGCACACGACCATCGGTCATGTGCAGATGCATACTGATTCCTTACAGGGATCGGCAGTCAAGTCTGATACCATTCTTGACCGTAAATGGGTTGAAGCCAATGCTGTGATATCTTCAGATATCTCCTCACAGGATAAAACAGCGTTGCTCGATCTGCTGGTCGCATTTCCTGACCTCTACGCTGTTGATGAAAAGGACACAGGTTCCACTGACCTCGTGCACCATGAGATCAGCACGGGTGACGCTCGCCCAGTCCGCCGTTTCCCTTACCGCACCGCGCCCAAGGAAAAGGATCTCATCATACAAGAGGTCAAAGCGCTCCAAGAGAAAGGTATTATTCGGCCTAGCACTTCTCCCTGGGCTACTAACACCGTCTTGGTTCGCAAGAAAAATGGGTCACACCGGATGTGTGTTGATTTTCGCGGTCTCAACGAGGTCACGAAAAAGGATGTCTACCCTCTCCCACGGATTGATGATATCCTGGACACACTCAAGGGTATGAAATACTTTACTACCCTTGACCAGGCTAACGCCTACTGGTCCATACCTATTGCCGAGGCAGACAAAGAAAAAACGGCGTTTAATACACCTATTGGACTTTACGAGTTCAACTATCTGCCTTTTGGTCTCTGCAATGCCCCTGGGACGTTTCAACGCCTCATGGATCTGCTTCTTACAGGACTGCAGTGGCGCACTGCACTGACCTATCTCGATGACATCCTGGTGTTCGGGAACTCTCACACCCAGATGCTTGAGCGCCTGACGGATGTGTTTACGCGTCTCCGTCAGGGTGGAATGAAGCTCAGACTGAGCAAGTGCAAGTTTTCGCACTCTGAGGTAGAATATCTCGGGTACCGCATCTCACAGAAGGGGCTCGAGCCGGACAAAGTCAAATTGGCTGCCGTCCAGGATCTACCCATTCCACAAAACCCTAAAGACATCAAGTCTTTTCTTGGTCTTGTGTCTTATTATAGGCGTTTCATCCCTGGTTGCGCTCAGCTCAGCGAGCCGCTGACCAAGCTCTTACGGAAGGAAGTTACCTTCCAGTGGTCAAAACCTCAGCAATCGGCGTTCGACGAACTCCGAAAGCTGTTGTTGAACCCTCCTGTCCTGCGCCATCCGGACTTTACGAAATCCTTCATACTTCAAACTGATGCAAGCATTTCGGGGATAGGAGCAGTTCTAAGCCAGTTGGACGAAAATGGATACGACCATCCTGTTGCGTACCCCAGTCGAGGGTTAACAGCAGCTGAGAAAAACTACACTATTACGGAGTTGGAGACTCTCGCTGTTGTCCATTTCGTCAAGCACTTTCGGCCATACCTCTTTCAACATGAGGTGGTCGTTCAGACCGACCACACTGCTGTTAAAGCTGTGTTGGAAAAACCGAACCCTTCGTCCCGGATAGCTCGGTGGGGCCTCGTGTTAGCTGAATTCAAACTGACTATTCGGCCGCGGAAAGGTCGGTCTAATGGTAATGCAGACGCATTATCACGCCTTCCTGATCCTAATTCCCTTGCCGGGGAGAGTATTGACGATATTCCCCTATACAGACCCGAGGGAGAAGTTATGATGATTTCCGATGGTGCTCAGCGCCTGGCGAACTCATCCCAAAGGACCACCAATGGTGCGCAGCACCTGGCCAGGTCTGAGTCTTATGCAGAGATATCACAGGATGCGCAGCACCATGACCTTCTCGCAACTCAATTTGAGGATCCGGAATTAGCCTCCATTCTCAGGTCACTAAAACCCTACCGTGATCAGAATGATGTTAATGGCTACCACCTGTTGGATAACATCCTTCAGAAGTGGACAGGCGAGTCCAACAAGATTGTTGTCCCTCGTTCAATGGTTACTACCATTATTGAGGCTCATCACAATGACATTCTTGCTGGACACTTTGGTGCGAAACGTACCGCGAGGCTTATAGCCCGCAGGTACCACTGGCCTTCCCTCAGTGCGGACGTCAAGTCCTTTTGTCAGCGGTGTGATCTTTGCCAACGGAATAAACCTGCGAGACAGAAGACCCGTGCAACTCTGAAACCGATCTCCATTACGGGTCCGTTTCATCGAGTCGGTGTCGACTGTATGGGACCAATGACCACTAGTGAAAACGGAAACCGATTTATTGTAGTTTTTATAGACTACTTTACTAAATGGGTTGAAGCTTTCGCTACTCCGGACATCACTGCGCAAACTATAGCTCGACTTTTTGTTACTCAAATCATCTGCAGACATGGGGCGCCGCAGATTCTTCAGTCTGATCGTGGTACTGATTTCACGTCCAAACTGATGACTGAAATCACTGCCATTTGTTCAACTAAGAAAATCCACTCCACCGCTTATCATCCCATGACAAACGGAGAAGTGGAAAGAGCTAACCAAACGCTAGCCACACGGTTACGTATGTATGTCCACCAAGGCCATACTGATTGGGATGAACACCTGCCGTACTCTGTGTTCGCTGTCAACATTAGCATGAATGAGTCCACAGGGTATTCACCCTTTGAGCTCATGTATGGTCGTACCCCCATGCTACCTGTTGATGCAGCGCTCTCATTCAACCCTCCGGCCCATATCATAGACGTTTCTACTTATGATATGGAGGTCAAACGGCATTTTACTAATGCCTTGACTTTGATCCAGAGCAAAATTGAGAGATCACAAGCGGCTTATGCTAGGTCCTACGACCGCATGGCACGAGATGTCTCATACAAGGTTGGGGATCAAGTGCTCAAACTGCGCACTACTGGAAAACGTGGTCTAACGCCCAAATTATTACCCATTTATGATGGCCCCTACCTTGTCACGAATGTGGCTTATCCTAATGTCACCATTTGACTTGAGGCTGATCAAGAGGATACTGTGCATGTCAATCAGCTTAGACGCTACGTGTCACCAGCTCAGCCTACAGAAGAAGAGGAGATACCTTCCACTTCCCAGGTCATCGAGATGGCACCTTTGTTGATCCCGTCAACAAATAGAGATTTTACACAAGATCTCATTGACCCACATCTTGATGCGGAGGTCGCCGACCCGTAATCAAGTAGCTCTTCTCTTCTTTACTTACGGACGGGGTCATCCTTTTTCGAAGGACCGCCGTGCCCCTCACAAATTACCCACTTCTGTTCCAAGCTGGAATAGTAGTGTAAAGAAGAGAATGAGCAGCGATCAATGCATCTAAACTAGGGTATTGCTTCACATTACAGGCGCATCCATGCGATAGCCTATATCTCGCCTCTAAAATTTTTCTTTTAGTTTCGTTTCAGATTTCACAAATCAACCGACAATTGGCAACTTCACCGAAGGGATCAAATGACGTCAGCAATTTCACGCATCTCCAATGGACGTCAGCAACTCCACGCAACATTGGCACAATTCCACAAACCAGAACATACCGAAAACCACCGGACCAGCAACCGCTCGCCGCCACCCTCACCTGAACGTTTGACCGTTGCAGCCGGCACAAGGACGAGGACGCCCTTTTTCGAAGGACCGCCGTGTCACGTGCCGACGGATTTCGTCGAACGTCACGTGATTCACATCACAATTTTTCATTATGTTTTTCGTTATGTTTTTGTTACAGTAATTTACATCAATTTTGCGTTTCGTTTTTATACTTTTTACATGCAATTTATGTGTGTACTTTTTATGTTTATTTCTGTTGCTTTTGCGCACATTTATTTCCGTTTCGATTTATTATTTTCAATCGCACACGTAGACTACGGTATGTGCCCGCTAGTCAAGAATTTCCGTTAGAGATAAGCTCTCTGAGCTCGTCGCTGTAATTAGAGCACAACGTGCACTTCTTATCAGTAAAAACTAGCGACGTTTCACAACGTGAAACGACTAGTTGAAATTCTTCACTAGTGACGTTCCTATGTTAAGCATGGAGAGTGAAAACTCGCCCCAATGCTTAACGTTGTGAACAGAAAATGTCTATGTGATCATAGGCATCTTCTGCAACGATTTCCGCTGCAGAAGTTAGCTTGGGGGAGTGTTAACTCCGCCCAAGGCATACTGTAGTCTATGGAGCCCTTTAAAAGGGCATGTTTTGTCATTTTTGGGTTGTCTTCGACTCTCCTTGAGCCTAACTGGTTTTTCGTCGTTTAGCTTCACGTCGCGTCCGCCGTCGATATTTTTATATATTTTTATTGTTGTCAACTGCGCCTTGCCGTACGTCGAATAAATTACCATATTCGGACCCTGACCTACATACCTACACTTACACACATCGCCTACAGTAACCCGACCGTAGGAACCCGTCACCGTCGCCGTTAGTGTAGAGACCCGTCGCCCCTTGCTGAGGAAACGTTAGTGATCGCCGCCTGCCGTTTAGCAGCCGCCGAATCCCCACGCCGAATCGCTCGGAGTTCGTTCCCACATCGCCGTCCGTAGGACCCCGCGTTTGACCCCGAACCCGTCGCCCAGCGCCGAGTAACTTGAGAAGGAGTATCGTGAGTCCTCTCAGGGGTTATTGTTGTTGAGGGTTTATTTGTGGGAGTCTCCCCTAAGCTAGTTTTCCCTCGGAAGGACCCTCAGTTAAGAAAGCCCTCAGACCCCTAAGGTCAGGGCCAATAAAAGGGGATTTAGGTTAACAATCGGGTCCCCTACAGTAAGCCATTCTCCGAATGGCACCGTCCCCCATTCCGTAGAATGAGGATTAGGGATTGACACCCCCGACCCGGCCGCGTTGTCCATTATTCTACAGCATTGACCCCAGGAAAAGGCCGAGATACACCATAGGTTTACCTGTGGTAGTATCAGCTGGGTTGGGTTCCCGAACTGAGAACACATACTGGAGCCACCCCACGGGGTCACAGCATGGCACCTACCGTGTCATGGCCACGTCTCCTATGGGACATGGTACGGGGTTGCCCGTCAATGTGACTGATCACCACCTCTGTTTAATGTGACATGGCACCAATTTCAGTTAATGTGACAACCTCACTATATACCAATTCAATTGAAAGAAATTACAGTACTCGAGATTAATATAAAAAACAGTATGAATGAGCTTATACCCTTTCAGTTTGGGAATGTTATAGTTAAATTACATTTTCGGCGACGTACTCCTTTATTCCTATAAGCATAGTATCAAATTTTTATTTACTCATTCATTCATTTGCATTTGGACACGTTGTCGTCAGGTTGAATTTTCGCAAACGCTCTTAATTAATTAATTCATTTAGTTGTTGTTCCTTTTGATTTTCAAAGCAAAATATGCATACCGTATTTATTCCTGAAACCGTTGATTACTGGATCAAAATTTATCAACATAGTATTCAAGATAATCAATTTCAATTAGGTGGTACTTTAGAAGGTTTTCGAGCAGCATACCCGTATTATTATAGACATCAAGGAGCTGGAGTTGGTAATTTTTTTAAGAGTTTGTGGCGTCTAGCTATGCCTTTGTTAAAATCTGCAGGAAAGCATGCACTTGCTGCAGGTTCCAAAATTGCAGGTGATGTTGTAGAAGGTCGTTCTTTTAAAGAAAGTGTTGCTGAGCATGGACGAAACGCAGCTGGTAGCTTATTACACGAAACGGGCGAGCGCATTCATAAAGGAAAAGGTTTAGGGAAGCGTAAACATATAAATTCTACGATACATATAAAAAGCAATAAAAAGTTAAATGATGGTCAGCGTCAACAACATCAACATCAAAAACAACATAAACGTAAACACCTGAAACGACGTTCCTCATTCTTAAAAAAGACTCCACGTAGAGTAGTCGGTTTCAAGGATATCTATTCAAAATGAGTAAATTTATTGATGCTGCGTCGTCTCCTAGTAGTAAAACGGAGTTAGATTTATTTACCGTACCTCCAACACAAGTTGCTATTCACAGAAGTTTTTGGTCTGAAATTCAGTTACAAAATCCTTGTACTAATGAAGGACCTTACGAGTATGTTATTTTACCTGATTCATATATGTTGGACTTATCAAAAAATTTTATATATTTTACTATTCGAATTACGAAAGCTAATGGCGCTGCTTGCACTTTAACAGCAGATGCCAACAATAACCTTACTGGAAATGTTGTAGCACCAATTAATTTGATCGGCAAAACATTTTTTAAACAGATCAAGATGTACTTAAATGGAAAATTAATATCTGACAGGTAAGTTTTATAATTAAATGTATGTTTACCTTTTTTTAATTTTAACATTTTAACATTTCAGTGGGAATAGATACGCTTACAGATCTTATTTGGAAACGGAATTGAACTATGGTCGTGATGCTAAGTCGACACATGTTGCAGCTGCTGGTTATGCTTTTGAAAATGGCGATGTTCTCGATATAAAGAAAAACAAGGGTGCTTTGGAAAGAGTTCCGATGTTCAAGAACAGTGCAGTTGTTGAATTAATGGCTCCTATACACGCCGATCTATTTATGCAAGAACGTTTTCTATTGAATCAATGTACATTGAAAATTGATTTATACAGACATAGAGATGATTTTTGCTTGCAAAAATTTATATCTACTGACAACGAAGCTTATAAAATCGAGGTTAAAAGCATGTCTCTATTTATTAAAAAAGTTGAAGTTGCGGATAATATCAATCTAGCTATTGAATCCATGTTACAAAATACAGCTGCAAAATACCCTATTCGTCGATGTCATGTTACAAGTCTATACATAACAACTAGTCGTCGCTCAGCTCCTCTGAACTCATTGTTCACAGGTCCTTTACCTCGTCATCTCGTTGTGGCGCTCGTTGATGGTTCGGCTGCTAGGGGTGATTATAATCAAAGCCCCTTCAATTTTAAGCATTTCGGATTAAACGAGATTAAAATAACAAGTGGTACTACAACCTTACCTACAACACCATATATGCTAAATTTTAAAGAAAACAAATATTTGCGCACTTTTGTACAGTTATTTGAGGGTGTAGGAATCGGTACAGATAACAAGGGTAATGAAATTACTCGAAATTCTTTTACAACGCATAACACAGTTTTTGTTTTTGATTTGACACCTTGCGGTATGGATGGTAATTTTTGGGAACTCGTACGTGAAGGAACCACTAGTTTACAGATGAATTTTGGAGAGGATATACCAGATGGCGGTATTGAAGCACTTATATATGCAGAATTTGACTCTCTCGTAATGATTGATAAAAATCGTGAAACCTTTACAGATTATAGTATTTAAATACGTTATATTTATATGTACATTTCATCTCATTTTTTTATAATAAAAAATCACTTATAGTTGTTGTTTATACACTCCTTCTCTTTAGCTATTGTTTAGAAATATTCTTTTAATTTATTCCTAATTATAAATGAACTTCCTTTTATTACTCCTTCTTTCCTTTAATTTCTCCTTTAATTCTACAGTACTATGTAATTATCTTGTACGTTCTTTTTACCCTAAGACCTGTTTGTGCATATTCTCTACATATCGTTTACTCGTACATCTCTAAATATCTGACTACAGTAAACCCTTTTTTATATTCCCGAAGTTGACACATACACACACACACACTCATAGTGGAACTCTAAAGAAATTACCTTTACTATTAAACGCAATAAATAAAAAATTTTATTAATTTTAATTCAGTTTAATTTATTTGAAACAAAATATATATACAAAATTTAAAACAAAATAGAATAAATTATACATATATACAAAATTTAAAAACAAAATAAAATATACATATATACATCCCCCTTCGCCACCGCCGCCGCCGTCGCACCCCACGCTAGAGGTTTCACGCGTATCCACTAAAATTTTTACAAAATTTAATAACTATTTTAGTTAAACAAAAATTTTACTCTAATATATATCATTTTAACTGTTAAGTAATAGGTACAAGATCTATCAATAGCCTTTATTTTATCGTAAAATTTTATCGTATAAATCGTGTAAATAATTGAAAGCTTCTAGAATATTCTAGAAATGTTCTTTGTTAAGTTTTAGACAACTCAGCTATATACCATACATTAATATACATGAATTAAAAATCTGTAACATGTTCCAGTTAGCACATTTTAACCTACGCATATTTATCTTGAAATATTGTAGTAAAAGCTTATAATAATAATAATTTTACTCTCATTAAATATAAAATTTATATGTCTACAACGTGTTTTAACTATAACATCTGAACTTACTAGAAACGCGGCAGCGCTAGTTTTACCCTCTCCTCGACGTAGCGACCGTCGGCGTTTTCCCATTCAGCCCTCGCACCTGGGGGGAGGATATTCCACAAGTGCGAGGCTAGGTGGCCATCGACCAGCGAAGGGTTTTCAAACATCTGGCATAGACGTTTCATGAAACCCCAAAAGGGTTTCTATCTAGCTGGATATTCAACCCCTCGCTGGCTTTTCCACCAGCTCTTGAAGTCCGTTGAGGCCTCCTCCCAGAAGACGGATGCCCACGCGTCAATGTCGGCCGTCGTTAAAAACGGCTCTAAATTAATAATAATAAAATAGTATACATATTAATTTTTAATTCAAAATATTTGTAAAATCAATGTACCGTAAGCCTCGTAGGCAGCTCTCAACGTCGAAATAAACGTAACGAAAACGGCTTCCATTGGTAGTCTCGGGTGTCGCGCGCAAGTACAAAAATAAGAATGGTTCTTCTTCTTCTATTTTTTCTATTTATACCTCTTTACCCTCATTAAACCTTTTCCGGTTTTTTCTGCTTTTTGGTTGAATCTTTTCGGTTTTTCTTTGAAGGTTCTTGACTCTAGGTTATTCTAGAAAACTATCAAAATAACAATAATCACCACCTTAATTGTTTTGGTATTGCGTCTCTTTAAAGGTTTTAGGCTCTAGGTTATTCTAGAAAACTATCAAAATAACAATAATCACCACCTTAATTATTTTGGTAAAGCCTCTCTTGCTACCGTGTTTTATAGAACTTTTGACCTTTTCTAGCATTTCTAATTGGTTTTACGATCTAAATGGCTTCAGCTGTCTAACCTTTCTATGTTTGCTCTGGGAAACACTCCGTATACAAAATCGTATCTACCTACATAAATCACACAATATTATGTATTAATTTTCTATACACAGAGTAACGTTCATGTATGGCTACCCTTAATGATTTAGTTCTTTTCTTTTCTTCTTTTTCTTTTCTTCAAATATTTTTTGTAGTATCAATTACTTTTTACATCTAGAATATTTTTTATCTCAACTGTTCACTTTTTTACATGCGCTTTATGCCCACTCTTTTGGGTCATTTTTCTATAAAAGAATTTGATCATTTTCGACTTTATAAGTATAAACCTGTAGGAATAATGTTCCAAGTTTTATAGACTCTTAGAGTTTTTATATGTGGAATTGAGCATTCTGATCTAAAAGACCGTTCTAATTTGGACGATCGTTCAGTATGCAGGGCTTCCAATTAGCTATTCTGTGAACCTGCAGATGGCGCACCTCTTATTTTGGAGCCCGAGGGCGCGTTTTTTGAAGGACTTCCTCCGTGGGCGGAGGGGGTCAATTTTATAAATGGATTTTTTCTTTCTTTCTTTCTTTTATGTTTTCCGTTTTTTGTTCACCTTATCATTATTTTTGTATTTAGACAAGAGTATTTTGGTGATAAACAAAAATAAAATAGTGTTTCAAAAGTTTTATAATAATAAACTAGAATGTTGCATTGAATTAAAAATTTTTGATACGTAAAGATTTTAACTCGTCAAATTTTCCACACGCTTTTTACGACCTGCTCATTTGGTCATCTTTCTATAAAAGACCTTATTTGTCTACATGCTTTTTACGACCAGCTCGCTCTGGTCAGTTTTATAAAAGACCTTCTTGGTCATTTTTGGCAGAACATCAAAATTTATACGCATGCACCCGTAAGGATAATGTTTCATCGTGTAATGACTCTCCCGATATTTTACTCATTAAACAGACCATTACTGACCAGATTGACTGTTCTGACATTTGTTGACTTGAACGATCGTTCAGAAAATGGGACCTCCGAAATATATTTACACCTGCAGGTGGCACCCTTTTGACAAAGGGGGTCCGGGGTGCAAATTTTTGTGGGCTTCCTCTTCCCAGAGGGGAAGCCGTTTTTACACACAATCTCTTTTTATTTCTTTTCCATTTTTTGTTCATTTTAGTTTTTCTTTTTGTGTTCATCATTGATTTTTCCTTTTCAACCCACAGTAACACATTTATTACCCTAATTCCTCCATTACCATAATAGAAAAATTTACCGTAATTCTACTATTACGGTAATTCCCGAATCTGTATCCTTTAACGTGCGTCAACTCTCCAATTTTCTACAGGCTTTTTACGACCAGCTTGTTTGGTCATCTTTCTATAAAAGACCTTATTTGTCTACATGATTTTTACGGCCAGCTCGCTCTGGTCATTTTTATAAAAGACCTTCTTGGTCATTTTTGGCAGAACATCAAAATTTATACGCATGCACCCGTAAGGATAATGTTTCATCGCGTAATGACTCTCCCGATATTTTACTCATTAAACAGACCATTACTGACCAGATTGACCGTTCTGACATTTGTTGACTTGAACGATCATTCAGAAAATGGGACCTCCGAAATATATTTACACCTGCAGGTGGCACCCTTTTGACAAAGGGGGTCTGGGGTGCAAATTTTTGTGGGCTTCCTCTTCCCAGAGGGGAAGCCGTTTTTACACACAATCTCTTTTTATTTCTTTTCCATTTTTTGTTCATTTTAGTTTTCCTTTTTGCGTTCATCATTGATTTTCCTTTTCCACTCACAGTAACACATTTATTACCATAATCGAAAAATTACCGTAATTCTACTTTTACGGTAACTCTAGAACATACATTTTTAACCGTACGACCTATAAATCGACCTATATGTTTACTGTACGACCTATAAATCGACGAAGAAATTAACCGTATATGTTTACTGTACGACCTGTAAATCTGACAAAAGCCAATCGTGTATGTTTACTGTACGACCTATAAATCGGCAAAAAGTGACAAATTATAGGTCGTACACAAGATAGGAGTATCCTTAAGCGTACGACCTATACGGGCCGGCCTTACTACTCAGCAAAAATTTGCAACCAGTGACGGCCGTCGCAGGTTTAAAAATATTTCATCCGGCGCCAACTGTCGAAGTATAGCAGGGCCTTTAATCGCTCAAGCAATTGTCACAACAAATAAAACATAATACACGTCTACAGTATTCCATTTCCATGGGGAATTCTTTGTCGGAAAAGACAAAGCCGTCTTGAACAAGAAGGTTGTAAAAGTGTCTGTTGTGCATCGCTTGTGAAACACTTGTGGATCGCTTGCACAAGCGCTTGTGGCGCAATCCACAAGCACTTGGCAAGCAACGTGCTTGCCAAGCGCCTGTGGACACTTGTGATCTGGACCGTAGGCCATACTGAGGAAAAAATAAGAAGGACGAAGCAAGGGTGGCTAAGACACATTTTCTGCGTGTCAATCGTTGTCTATTTTAAACATGGCATCGCAGAAGCACATAAATAAAAGCACGACGATAACAAAAGTCATATACAGCCTATTTTTTCTCAAATGTGCCAAGAAAGATGTTCATGCAAATAATAAACAACCTGCGTATACTGCCACATTTTTTCTTCCTCCAGTTGACTGTAGCAGTTAGACGAACAAATTGAGAAAAAAGATTGCGGCCTACGATGTAGGTTTTTTGTATGCTCACTGAGGATTATTTAACTCTCCGAGACTCATTTGAAAATGAATAGACTATAGGCACAAATTCATTGTTGTTTACATTTATCTTTCATTTCTTGCGTTGATTTATTGACCGCCGAATTATTTTCAATATTGTCTAAGATCGATTTTCGGGTCAAGGTGAACGTTTGATCTTTGATGCCTCGCGGAGTCGGAAGGTTTTCGTCATCTAAAGTAAATATCATCTAATTGTAAAATTATCTCCCTCCTTAGTTTGATCGTTGTAGCGAGTCAATAAACAGAAATATAGAAATAACGCGCAGTGCAACATTCAAGCTGATTATAGAGATGAAACTATATACCTGTGCTTCTCAGGAAACAACAATTTTGAGGTCACTCTATGAAAAATTCGGACAGGAAAACCTTCTTTTGTTGCAATGTTATTCGACTGGTACAGTAAAATAATGATACTTGAAATCTTTCTAGGCTTAAAAATTGATTGTTCACATTTATTCGAAGAATAGTTAATTAGTGAGAATCTAATCTGCGGAAAAATTACGAAATGTAAAAATATCATTTCTCACTTGACTCAGTTGACTCCATACCATCAGAACCTGTTGAAATTTTTGATGGAGGACGTTCGGTTTCTGCTGGACAATCAGGGATTTGTCGAAGAACCGCTATTTTCTCTTTTTCTTCTTTTGGGAATAGCTCGAATTCGGTCAGTTTAACGCTGAAGTACAGGAAATTAAGTTATGCGGGATAAAGAATCATTTTCGCAACTTTTTGCAAGCTTCGTTGCAGAAGTCTCTTGCATATCACAAACACATCATACGGGTGAAGAGTTACATTTTGCATTGAGAGTAAAAGGTTATAACAGATATGTGGGAAATAAACGATATAATTTTAATCTATGGCCTTAATAACGTTTTCTGATCGTATTTTCGACTTTTCATGATTCTACTCGTTTTTCATCATTTGCGTTTTAGAACTTCCGTCTTTATCACTTCCGCAGTCCATTCATCTTGGGTACGGTACAAATTCGATTGGGATCGCGTTTTTGAACTTGCCTTTCTCGGAATACTTATGAATAATAAACTTGAAAGTAAGTATTATTCTACCTTTTTATGCTTTCTCGCTGAACCATACATTATAACAAGACTGGGAAATTGTGAGTCCACTTGACTAAATTTCAACAAATTTCTGAGCAAAAAGTTTCATGATGCTATATGAACAATTTTGACGACAGTATTGATTTTTTCATTTTCCAATTTAGAAGCATTTTATAAAAACAGAATATGGTTGTTTCGATATCCTGAATGTTGAATAACAGTTTTTATAAATACGTAAAAACTATAAATTATCTGCATGAACAACTATTCTTTTCTCAACTAAACGCCGATTCAGTAATCCAGATTCTTAATCCTGAGTTCCTTACCGGATAAGGATCAGAATAGGAAAGGACTATGAAAAGTTGTGCTTAACGTCGCTAAATTTAAGGATCGGGAAGACTACATGACAAATATTTTACAGTATGATTAGATATTCAGATGAGTAAGTTGTATAAATAAAGATGACCCGACAGTAGATTTCATACATTTTATTGATCTTGTACACTATATTGATTATTTTTTTGTTTGCGTTTACGTTACACATGTTTACATTATTTTGTTTGCAGTGTTACTGTCATATTCTAATTCACTCTTAATTAATTTTTTTAAATTTGCATATTTGAAATTTGAAATTTCTAATTTTTTTCAATTTTAAGTTCAAAACGCTGGAATCAATCAATAAAAACATCAAATTTACCGTTTTGTTATAAACCAGGGTTCATAGCGATTTCCAAAAACATTTCCGGCTTCTTCCTAGTTTTCCCGGTAGGTGAAAACGTTTTTTCCCGGTAGGTTTCGACATATTTTTTCAGTATAACAGGTAGGTAAAAATTTAAAATGCAAAAAAGAATCAAAATAGAACAGCAGTTCAAAATTTATATACCTATTTAAAACATACCGGCAAAACAGAGACTTCGAGCATAGTAAAAAAAAGCCTCGTAACAGGCTTTGCTTTCAATCAATCAGTGAAAGCCATACGTGTAATTGGGGGGTTGGGGGGAATCCCCAACTTGGCCAACCATATACCCAACCCCCCAGTTTGGAAAAAAATAGAAAAAATTGACAAAAAAGATGTATGGTTTTGGCCTTTTTTGGGAAAAATTTCGACTTTTTTCGACCCCCTCCCCCAAAATTTCTTATTTACTCCCCGCCAAGTGGTCAGACCTCTTACAAGTATGATGAAAGCATCCTAAAACGGGAAGCTTTTTGGCTTTCCAGATTCCTAAAAATTTCAACAGTAAAAATGATCATTGAAAGCCAAAAACAAAGTGCTTGAAATCACAAAATGAAATTAACGAAAACAAATCAAGGTAAGTGATATAGGGTAAAACCCCTGACTTCGTACACGTTCCCTACTTCCAATAATTTGTAACGTCTAAATCATTCAATTAAAAAGATTTCCACGTTTTGTTTTTTTCCAACAAGAAGGCTGATTAACGTTTTATATTATTACACAGTTTACTGTAGCCGTCAGATTTTGAAAATTTCGTCACACCCGATTATGGCGGTGACTTTCGAAAAATCGTTTTTCAACAGTAAATAATTTCAATGATATCAATAAGTAGGATATAATTTCACGTGGTTCAGCTGAATTTGGAGTGTAGAATCTAAATATCATAACCATTTTGAACTATTTTAAGAAGGGAAATGATTCCTTCGATTATTCACCTTTCCCCTAACTTGGAACACCCTGTTTGAAGTTAGGTAATATATAGTTTTGTACAAGTATCTGCAATTTTGGAACGAAAGTTGATCAAAAAAGATGGTAAAAAGCAAGAGGCAGACGTCTGAATCGTAAACACGGGAAGCTTCAACTGCTGATGAAGCGATTCATCAGTTAAAGAATTTAGACATTAGAAGAAAGGTAAAAGCTGCAAGAGATAGAGGACGAAGCCAAACATCTGTCTGAAAGCTCTCCATGTGAGGAAGGATTTGTGGTAGAAACTAATACTATTTGTAAAAAAGAGAAGGAACAGTCTCCAAAAAAAATTAGGCTTAATGGGATTTTTATCAAGTTTGGATTTCAGAAGACTGCTCGCCTGACGATTTTGACAAGGACATTTATTATCATTGTGCTAGTTGCATTGCATAACTTCTACAGTCGTTATTCGAGCCTTTAATATGTTTTTTCAAAGAAGCGTTAGAGGGACATTATCTCCAGATTTTCGCCTCCCATCATTGTTGAATTTCATTTCCGTCCACCTGTAACTTTGCTGTTGAACTTCTATAATATTGCTTTGTAATATATTACCCATAACGGTTTTTTGTCATTTAGTTGATTGTTATAATCTCGTATTGCGATGTTTGTTGCTCAATGATTCTAAGCCAATTTCTTAAAAAAATAAAGTGTTCCAAGTTAGGACGGAACCAGTCCTAACTTGGAACACTTAGCGAGTTTTCAAATAATCGATCTGTAAAGTCTACTTTTTCGCACTTACAGTAATGAAATATTTTTTGTCTGTTGCAAAAAAATTGATCCAATTTACTATTTTTTTGGAGTCGCTGGACCAAGTCAAAGCCGAATGTGTTCGAAGTTAGGGATTTTATTCTAAAAAATTCATAGAAGCAAAAAAATATTGTGAAAATACGATAAATCGTTCATTAAATTTTGGATTTTTCTAGAAATTTCCGGTTTTTTCCCGGTTTTCTCAGTCCAACAAAAAATTCCCGGTCTTTTCCCAGTTTCCCCGATCGCTATGAACCCTGATAAACAAACGTGACTACAATATTGGTAAGCGCTGTAGTTGCAAAGGATTGCACTTGCATAAAGTGCGCATTTATCACCAAGAAACATGAAAAAATCTATTTCGTAGTTGACTACTCTATCTTATCTGGTAGCAAATCCTCAGTTTTTGCTAATTTCACTTTATTTTCCATTCTATTTACCGGAAAATGTAACTAGGATTATGCGAAGGCTACAGCGGTTACACATTTGATGAGTATTCACTGCATCTTGTAGCTTCCCCGATCCCTAAAAAGTACGGAAGTTTCCGACTTCAGGAAAGCCATCCTTTCCCGATCAGGAGGACATCATGAACACCTTTCCTTATCAGGTCGGGAACGCTGTTTCGATCTTGATTTCAAGATTACGGATTGCGTCAGGATCGAAAATTTAGGGAACGAGCTTTCCTGACCCAGGAAAGACCATTTTTCAAGGATCGAGACGACTATACATCGGCCTTTACACTGCTATGGAAGCAATTACCATCCAGATAATAGTCGTTTTTCTCAGCCTGGTACACATACTTACACTGCGTCGTCGCGCTGTCTCGTAACGACTTCGAGTTGTTTTTCTAATCTTTCCATTTTTTTGGTCACTCTGTACAGCTCTCGATCGAGCATATGGATTTTATGTTCTTCGACGATACCTCCTCGACATAAACTTCCTGCGGGTGGAAAAACCTGAAAAAGAAAAATTAAGTTGATTAGTTCTACCTTTGAAAATACTATGGAGTAGTAAGTATGAGTTCAATAAACGCAATTTCAGTGGAAACGCAATCTTCGTACGTAAAACTGCTCTTATAATAAGATCAGGCCCATCCATATAGAGGAATTTTGCGTTAGTGATTGACCGATGCATCGGCCGATTATTTGCCTTTTGGCTATCGGCTGATAGTTTACAAAAAAGGTCAATAGTTTTTTGTTCTATGTGTTATTTAAAGTGAGTCTGTGTTTGGTTGCATGGAAATGAGATCCTAGATAGATTTTTTGAACAAGTTTTTTCTTTTTTTTTGGTATGACTGTCTTCTGATTAAACTGCGCGATGCGTACAGTGCCACTCAGAAGGATAGCCAAACTTGTATGCCAACTTTTCATCAAAATTTTTGGGAGTGTAAATTGCAGAAAAATAAGCTCTGAGTAAACAGAATGTGACGAATCTACTCGTGCTGGTCATTGTCCTATGTAATGTAAAGAACAGGGTCAAAGGTCTTCCGCCAACGAAAAATGATGGTATTCTATAGCGCTTGGCGTCATAGATCGAAGCTGATGAACAGCAACCACTTATATTTGAAAATAGACTCAATGGATAGTCTTTTCATCGACCTTCATATTTTAGGGCATCTCGAGGCAGTCTATTCACATTACACCGTGAATTGGTTTTTAAGCAAACTTAAAGTGCCCATGAGTTCATGCCTTGCAATGGCAATCCACCCAAGCTACCAGGTAGCTACGTGCTGGGGTCCAATAACTACATTGGTGCCTGCAGAAAAATCAACATTTTGAAAAAATAGTTTTCAAGATTGAGAAATGTAATGGTGAAACTTCAAGGGAAACGGGAAGCATAATAAGCAGCGGGATGAGGAGACAGCAAACCAAATTTTGAGCCAACCAACTAACAAATTCGCGAACTGAACAAAAAAACAATCGGGGAGTATTTTTTTGCTTCGATATTCAAATAACTTTTCGAAAAATGGCAACCAACTCACGAACTCGCTAAATAACTTTTGCTCAGGTATCTATGTCTGTTATTTAAGATTAATTCGGAAAACAGTGAAACTTTAACAAACACTTAAATTAGAGGTATGGATGTGTCAGGTACCTCTAGGGTCTTTTTCATTATGTAGTAAGCAAAAAATCAAACAAAGAAATGGAAGAGGAACAGAAAATGGAAGACGAAAAAGAAACATTGGAGAAAGACATAATCCAATATTCTCTAGTTGGTTGTCGATCCTATGCGTAAGAAAATTAAGCCAGTTTGATGCAACACGATACGATACGACCGCACCATATCAGCAGCATTTGAGCACCAAATAAAAAAGGGAGAAACAGAAATATAATGAAAAGGCAGCATATTATCATGGAATAAACCAACAAAAGAACCAGCGAATCCAGCGAACCATTTGATCAACACTTATCCAGATATGGTGGACTCAAAATTGGTTTCTCTTGGTTGATTCCAAGTTTAGTCATCTGACATGCTACTTCGTTGAAAGGCTGTAACCTACTTGAAGAAACCATGTCAGATGCCTTGATTTGTTAAAAAAAATTTATATTTTGAAAAACATTTTAGAAATATTTTGTGCATTTTATGGCCAATTTATCGGGGACCATAGCCGATGAACAATAAATGCCCATCGATTGATCACTACCACACAGGTTCAAAAAATTGATCACTGGATAGATACCCGATTTGGGGAGGGGGGTAAAATTACTTATTTAGAGGTTGCTCTGATACTTCACACAACCTGAAAGCTTTGAACTTTCTGCCTACTTCAAAATCTCACTTTGGGGACCTCTAAAGAGAATGTCCAGGTAAATAATAAATTTTGGGTTCGAGTTTGCTTTGACTCCATTTCCAAGTATTTAGAACATTTTTAAACGTTCTAAAAGGTCATGAAACGCAACTAATAGGATGTTCACAAAAAGCAACACTTCCCTTTCACGCACTATACCGACCTCTTCCTGAGTCACGAGCGATGTTTTACAATGGTCACTTATTTAATATTCTTGACAACATAGTTACTAATATTTCTATGATACGTCTCTTTTTCTTGTACAAAAAGCTATCAAGAATTTACCACAGGAGATTGAGCCTGACTAGTTAACCTTACTCATGCCATTATCAGACAGTCGAAAAAAACTAAGAACGTACCGGTTGTTTTAGTTTTTGTGCTTCGAGTTCTTCTAATTTTCGTAGCAGATCTTTTTCTAGAGTTTTCTTTTCATCTAATCTAAGCCGCAACGCTTCTATTTCTTGTTGCTGAATCTCTATCTTGCTTTTCTGCTTCGTTTCCTTTTGCAACTCGTCTAATCGGCGGCTTTGGCGCAAAATGTCTAATTTTTGACGTAAAATCTTCATATCACGTTTGAGATTATTCGCCACGCTTTCTTTTTGGTTATTTTGATCTATAAGCTCGTCGATGTGACGTTTGAATTTATCCTCTTTGATTTTTTCATTTTGCTTCAGCGAGTTCAATTCAGCGCACAACAATTCGGTTTGCAGTTTATAATTGTTCAAAATACTTTCTTTTTCGTCGTTTTGACGCAACAGTTCATCGATTCGGCGTTCAAACTTCTGTAAATCTTCTTCCTTCACTTTGTTCACTTCCACTTTAGCAAGTTCGATACGTAAACTTGCCATTTCGTTCTCATTTTCGATCAAAATATTATTCAATTTTTCGAACAATCGTTTATTTTCCTCGTCTTTTTTATCTGTCTCATTGACCTGTTGACGCAAAATGTCAATCTCAAGTTTATAGCCATCAAGTTTCTGCTGACTTTCATCGTTTTTCTGTATCAATTCGATGATACGATTTTCAAGTTTTTCAATATTTTCTTCGCGAATTTTCATTTTGCCCAAATCGTCACGTAACGTTTCGATTTCTCGTTTGTTGTGGTATAGCATTCCATCTTTTTCAATCAGCTGGTGCTCTAATCGCTGCGAAGCATCTTTCACCATGGAAACTTCCTCTTCGTAATCTCGTAAAGCTTTTTCTTTCTCGTCAAGTTTGGCCGTCAATTCTTTGTTTTCGTCGACAAAATTTTGAATATTCTCTAATAGTTCTTTTTGTTCAAGGTCGTTTCGCAATATTTTTATTTCGTTTTCTTTTTCGCGCAAAATCCTATCTTTTGTATCAATTTGTTCAACCAACTGATCGATTTGATGCTCATTTTTGGCCATATTATTCTCACTAGTCTTCAGCTTATCAATCTCGGCTCGTAAATTTTCCAATTCGACATTTTTCTCTTGCAGCAAATTTTCTTTTTGCAAATTTTCGTGCGCTAACGTCCGTAATTTTCTGTTGATCGTCCAATTTTCTGTCATCATTTGCTCGAATTGACGATTAGCTTCTTGCAACTCTTCGTTTAATTTTTCCAGTTTTTCGTCCTTTTTAACAGCTTCTTCCATCATTTTTTGGCATTGATCGCGTGATGCGCTTAACGACTCGAGTTCGTCCTGATAGAAAATTCGACTTTCGTCTTTTCTGTCCAATAAACGACGATTTTCATCATCAAGTTCTTGATTTAACTTCTTGGCACATTCCAAATCACTCTTCATAGCGACGAAGTCCGCATTTTGAGTTTTGTACTTCGATATTAAGGACTTATATTGATGGAATAGGAGTTTCTTTTCTTCTTGAAGCTTTTCAATTTCACACGTCAGCGATTCCTGCGTAGTTTCAAAATTTGCCGATATCAATGCAACCTTGAAGAGTGTGATCCAAAATGCAATATGATGTGTCAATGAGGCACGAGAATATACAGATTAGACAGCACGTATTCCAGATCTTAAAACTTTTTTAAAATTGAAATATTTAAAAAAATTTGGACAGAAAACAAAATAAAAAGCAGTGACTGAAATATCGGGACTCGAACACCACTGAATGAATTATATCGTCATAATTTTGTGAGCAACCATTTATAAATCAGTTGTGTCCAAATGTGACCCAAGTAGAAGTATATATAGACAAAACTTACTTCTTCAGTTTGGCAATCAGCGTCGCAAAACTTTCTGCGATCATTCACGGAATCAGTGAAAGAAACTCTTTCTTTTTCCAACAAATCGAAATCGCGTATTAAACTATCTCGATCCACAGCGATGAATGAAGATTCCGGTAACTCAGTGACAGCTGTAACATGAAAAATTTGACGACCGAAAATGAGAAAACCATACTCCTGGTGTGGCGACAACTGTCAAATATCTTTTATCAGACGGCCCCACCAATGGGTAGGAAGAGCATATTACGCTTGTTTAAGATTTGGAAAAATGTTCATTATCAAGGAAAAGTCTGTGAAAACTCATTCATTTCCCTGAGAAAAAAATGACTTATAAACTGGTCGGCTGATCTTGGAGGAGTCAGTCAGTTGAGAAAAGGGTCTACTGGGTTCCTGAATTTCAGAAGATGACCAACGCTTTAAACAGTTCTAGACATCTACTGTAAAGATTATTTCAAAAAATATTCAAGTTGATCTATACGCAGAATATAGAATAGCATGATTGAGACAAATAATTGAACCTAAACATACGAATATTGAATAACAAAGAGATAATTTCTTGGATTCGTCCGGATTGCCGATCTCGATACCGGCTGGCCAATCCCTTCCACGGAAAAAAGTGGTCGGGACTAGGATTTTTTAGTACATATACATAAACAGGGCCGTGCACAAGGGGAGCGGGGGGGGGCCGCCCCCCCCCCCCATTGAAGCAGCATGCACACAGTATATCCGCATGAAATCAACATTTTTTGGAAGAATTCAGTAAAAAAACCTAGTCCGCCCCCCCCCTATGAAAAAATCCTGCGCACGGCCCTGTACATAAATGTATATGAAGCTTTACTTCGTTTCAACATTTGTGAATGATTTCTCAAGCATTTCAATATGAAATTGTCGATTGTATGTGTCTGATGAAGTCATAACGTGCTAACCAAGTTAGATCCTGTTGCTTTTAGAATGAGATCACGTCATTTTATGAAAAAATTTTCATTATCATCTGAATACAATAGTATTATCACTTCACTAAATCCAATTCAAGGGATGCAAATTTTAAAACATTAAATGATTGGGAAATACTCTTTATTGGATCAGCTTTGGAGAGCTTAAATTTTCCAATATTCAAATCAGTTTTTTGCAAATTTTGACCAAAGGCAACAAGTGTGAAAATGCTGGGCACAACTGCTTAGAAAGTAATCAAGCTAAAACCTGATTTGAGCAGAATTTTACCAAAGCAGACGTTCATTTAGGTTCTCAGTTGAAATCTTTTGTTTGCAAAGTTCAATTGATGTATTTTAGAACTAGCTTCTACTCAATCTACTCTAAATATCTATATTTTTGCCCGAGTAGCAGTTATTTTATATGCTAAGAGCCGGATGACAGAAGGCTGGATAAACTATTCGGCAAGTAACACTATTCAGTGAATAAATTTATCCGTATGACAAAACGGTGAATAAGCATTGCAAAGCTATATCATGAATAAAAAAATATGCACAACATAAATAGATGTTTCTGTTCACTTAACTTTGTCCAAGCTTGTTTCTTTTCTTCCCAGTTGTCCTCTGAACATCAACGTTTACTACAGCAAGAGTCTGCATCAGTGTTTTTAGCTTTTGCTACCGCTTACAACTGACTTCACAAAAAGCTTATCATGAGTGATCAAACGAAAAAAGTTATGATCGAGATTCATATTTCTCTTCGAATGAAATCAATTTTCTGCTTAGATGTTTGCGTCATGATTACCTTTGATTATCTTTTGATTAATACGATACAGAACAAAAAGACTGATGGTCAATCTGCGAGCCAGAAAAGGGCCATTTCTGCTCTTCTTTCTACTGCTGAATGCAAGATTGGCAGTCCAATGTATAACTTGTACGATTGCGCGTCTTATGGAAACCCCTGAATTTTTCGTTCTGTTATGAGCTGACTTTAGTTTCGTTTGATTCAAATGTATTCGCAAACTATTGTGACGCTTGGTTTGACGCTGCAAACCATACATGAACAAACCCTATCGGTTTATCTGGTACCAGTCAACCCAAAAATTTGATTGGTAGCCGAATCGTTTTGGTGTTTATCAAGCCAAACCGGGGTAGGGAACCAGATGTATAGTATGTAAATTTATCTTGAAAAAATAGACAGAATGCAGCCAAAGTGTATTTTCAGGCTTATTTAAGAGTCCACTCACTTTTTACGACATGCCAGTATATCTTGCAAACCTGGAAGAGCTTGCATGACAGGGGGGGGGGGGAAATACGCCTGAAACCATAGCAAGTCAGAGAATCTGAAAAAGTGCATTCTGGAGCATTTTAGAAGGACAAAATTTAAAAATTTTCTAGTGCATCACATTCATTGATTCCCTGATCCGTTTGTTTATTTCCTGATTGGTGTGTTTATTCCATGGTTTGATTAGATGTTGATTTCCTGATTCAATGGTTGGTTGATTGATTCCCTGGTTGCTTTTTCGTTAATTTCCTGATTAGTGGGTTGATTTCCTGATTCAATGGTTGGTTGGCTGAGTGATTGGTTGATAACATGGCTAGTGGTTGATTGGTTCATTGGTTTCCTGATTTTCTGGCTAATTTTCTGATTGGTTGATTCATCGATTTTCTAGTTGGTTGGTTGGTTCTTTGATATTTGGTTGGTTGACAACCTAACTGTTCGTTGATTGATGGATTCTTCCATGATAAGTTAGTTGTTTGGTTTGTTTCATACATAGTTGGTTTATCCAGTTTTTAGTGGTTGGTCCAAGTCCTCTACCTCGCTTTTGCTGTTAAAATCGGTTCACACACAAAACATGATCTGGTGCTGAAAATTAAGTCATTCGGTACGAAACTCGCCTCGTCTGGTACCGAGTTGCATCCAGTTGAACATATTGTCCAGGTATGCTGTAACCTATCATTCAACAAGTCAATCAGCTCTCGTAAAATGTTTCTTTTGAACTGGTACCATAAAGAGAATTCCCAATCATTATAAATTTCAAAAGAATTCGAACGACAAAATAAGGAACGATTTATAATATCAACTTCTTCTTCTTCCACGTCATTAAAAAAATCAAGAAAGTCTACTCTGTCTATTTTTTGTGAAAGAAAAACTAGAAATGGAATTTTCTTGTGCTATTCTCCTTTTTATTCGCGCTAGGACCAGAAATGAAATCGACGAATAAAAAGATAGACTTTTATGCATAGAGTAAGCTATGAAGCCGTCTGTCATACCCATACATGCACATAGGGGGATAGGGAGGGGTAAACCGCACATAGGGGGATAGGGAGGGGTAAACCCCATACCTGAGACCCCGGCCACCCCCCCTGGCCTAAAAAAATCGTCAAACACCCCCACCTGAACTTTTTTTTAAGACAGCTTTTTTGACGATTTTTGTTCATATTTTGTATGAAAAACAAGCTTTCAGAACTTTTTTTTGTTTTTTTGCTCACTCACCCCTGCCGTGCATGTCTGGTCATACCGCATAAATTCATGCGACGATTTTATTCGGTGAATATCTCCATTTTCTGGCAACTATTCACTGAATAGCACCATTCAGTCTTCTGTCATCCGGCTCAAAGAGTCTAGATGATGCGACTTTGTGATAAGACCTTTATGAGTATTGGTGTATGGTGAAATCCAGCTTGTGCTCTAGTAGCATATACCGTCCTTTATGGCCCGGAGAATTAGGTAGCAACACCTCGACAGCAGTAAAAATTTTGTTGCTAGTCAGAACCATGATTCTTGCAGTCATTGGTTTTTCTTATTAGCTAATGAGACTATTCAGCTTACAATAACAATAAATCTGCTGCCCAGAACTTCTATAAAATTATGATTAATTTGACGTATGATACTCCCAGGAGAATCCAACTTGAGAGTATGAAAGAACCGATAAATCTTGAAAAATAGTTTTGTTTTACATGAAATTTTGATATCAATTCAGATACCGATCCCGACAGTGATTGACCTAATCGCGGTTCCGATCCCGGAAGAAACTGATCCTGGCCGAACCCTAATGATATCAGAATGAGAAAGAAAATTCTGTTGAATAGCCTACATTCCATACAATTCTTCCAAAAAAATGACAGAAATCAAAAACGTCGGCAGTCTTTTACACAGAAATTCTACGGTAAGAAAGTTTTAAACTCAAAAATTTTTCTAAATCCAGCTCAGTATACTCAAAAATTCTCAGCTACGAGAGAGAATGTACGAGTGAATCTTCCTCAATGTTTTCGAATAAAAAAAATTCACTGAGACCCGTAGAAAAATCGTCGGGCCTGACCCGTGGGTTTTGTTCTTAGAGAAAGATGTATCACATTAAATAGTAGTATACACATAATTAATACTTTCCTTAAGCCAGTAACACTGCAATAAGTTTCTTTTTATTTTTTAACAACCGTTAATGCCAAAAGTTTGGACACAGTGGCACCATACATGTAATGGGGCCCCGAGGTCTGGGGGTCGGCGACCTTTTTGGGGGCGGGGGTCAGCGATTGCCAAAATTTTAGGGGGAAGGGTCTCTGAATGAAAAAAACGATTTTTCCCCAAGAAAGTCCGAAAAACAGTTCAAAAAAGGTTGTTTTTGTCTAAAAAACCGTGAAAAATGTAGTCATGGGGCGAAACGTCGAGAAAATTGACGTTTTTGACCATTTTTTGTCCAAAAATGGACATTTTTCATCAAAAAATTGACATTTTTCCGACCAAAAGTACTTTCCGACCTTTTCCCTGGCAGTTTTCTCATACCTTTTCTCTGGCAGTCACTGCTGCATGATGAGTTTAATACAATAGTGATAAGTTAGGTACAACATGCTATTAGAAGCATAATGCTGGACGATTTTAGAGTTAATATTCCAAGTTTAATTAATTGAGGGGCATCGCACGGTTTCTATTCTATAACCGAGGTATACATCTTGCTGATAGAAAAACGCCGATCTGACTCCTCATCCCTCATCAAATTAATACTTTATAGTGTTTGATTTCAGGCTTGAATTCATTCTTGTCCAGGCAGCTTTTTGCGGCCCGGTGGAAAATATGGGCCCGGTCGATCACTGGACTCCCCTGAAAGTCTTCCACTTTACCCAGGTTTTCGACTTTGGAGACGTCTAATATGTATCAGTACAGTATGTATATACGATTAAATAGTGGACAACAGCAAAAAATGATAGAATCAAAAAGAAAGCTACGCGATCTATGTTGCGCGAAACATTTTTTAGGAACTTCAATAACTTTATGAACAGACTTAATCTGCATTAGCTAGAAAAATATCTTGATGTGTTTGTAAAAGCAATTCAAGCCTTACGCGGCACTTCAGGCTTGTAACGCTTCGAGTTAACCGGAAATGGCGAAAAGGCCATCAATTTGTTGTTGATTCCGGGGCACCAAGTTATTCTTCGATTTTTCATCTAGAAAATGGAAACACTGAAACTATTCCAATTTAGCAGATCTATTCATGTACATTAAACATGACGCACGTTATCCTCATTAAAGCCACATCATTTTTAAATAAATTTATTACGACAGAAGATATTCTGGAAGTGGTAACGAAGCAAAAATCTGACGAGATCGCTTCGAACCTTTAGCTAAAAAACTTTCTGCAGCTGATTTGTACATATGTTCTGATTAATAAACACTTGTATTTTTTCCTTTCACCAGAACATGACCTACCTACAGATAAAACAGAATAGCATCTGAAACTTGATCAATTTTAAATCATTTTTCACAGATTATACTCGTATTCCTTAGATAAAATTTGTTTATACATGTACAGGGTGTTCCATAATGATTGACCCTACTGCTGAAGCCAAACGGATGGATTCTACACAAAATGACGATATACCATCCTCCAGTAGAACATTTGCATTTAACAATTAACACCTAATAGTTTACACAGTTTACACTGTGTAACTTTTACACAGGACGAAAAAATAAAACTCATCGAAAAATCTTTTGAGTTTTTCTAATATGAGTTTTGATTCTGAACTGCTAATCTTATTGATCGAAAGCAAATGGCACGCAAGCATTGCTTCGAGAGCAAGGTATCAAGTTTTGAGAGAACGGCATGTGGCCAGGAAACAGTCCGGTTCTTAATTCCACAGAAAATTTGGGTGAAGCTGTTACACATCGCGCGGAACGTTCACTGTATTAGGAGGCGGGCGAAAAACGTTACTCGAGAGAAACACTACGAAAAAAATTGAACCTCGTCTCGACCGAATTAGAATTTGACGCCGAACTATTTCAAAAACTTTTGTATTCGACCCCAAAACATTTTCGACAGCATAAGGAGACGAGTAGTGCTAAAACTAGTTGTGAGTCGTTTGAAATTATCTGTTTTACATATTTTGAGTACTTTTTGTTGGTAGCCCTGAAAAGACACAAATCAACTTTTATGCTTCATGAGATAGCTTATTGAGTGCAGTATTGAATATAGTAATTCTGTGTGATATCCTCCAATACGGTTACAGGCGTAGGTTCAATAGTTATATGAAACAATCTATAGTAGTTTGATGTTACAAAAGATCTCGAACAATCAGTTTTATGTAAATGGTTTGTGTTTTAAAATATAGCTTGAATAACTCACCACTTCACGATTGCCTTTTTGCGCTGGGCTCAACACGATTTTACTGCTTATGCAAATCAGGTGCATGAGTTGACTAATCTTTTCTTCTTTTTCCGTCAATTGTTTCGCCAGATTGTCTTTTTCGATCTGCAGCGCTTGTAAGTTAGACGAGCCACTAAGCTAAACAAAAGAGAGAGACGTATAAATACTTTACAGTAAGGTTAACGATAAGAAAAAACATTCCGGGAAATAATGAAATATTGTATTCTATAAAACAGCTTTACATCGTTGATCTGCTTCTTTAGCTCATTGATTTGCTTCTGATAACGACGTAACATAGCTTCGTCGCTGCCGACTTCATTCTTTACAGGTTTATTTTTTATGTCCTTGGCTCGATTGGCGAACTTGGACGATTGAGCAAAGTTGTATAAGACGAAAATCATAGATTAAGAATCTCTCGTGACGCTTACTTTCAGTGTACTCAATGTTTCATCTAATGATGCTGGCGTTACTGTGCATATAATTGCCGTTTTGCTATTTCCACCCAAGGAATTTTGTAAAATGCGAGTTAGTTTAGAATCTCGAAAGTTGACGAACTGCGGACTAGATAAATACAGAAAGAATAAAATTATCATCAATTACGTATTTCATGTTCGGAAATTGAATTATCTTAATGGATATTAATATTTAACAAATTGTAGATTATTTCTTAGGCCAAAACTCTGGATTTTTGTTTGACTATGACTCTATATTTCTCACTTATCAGAAACCGAACCAGCGAGTGTGCTTGAGCTCTGTCCAGTCTGACCAGCATTGTCGCTCAATTTGCTGATAACCTGAGCCAACGTGAATAAACTTTTATTTATAGCGCAACCTTCTTTCAGACGATCACCCGTGGCCCCAGTTTGGGCAGCTCGTTCTGAACCGGCCAGGTCAACTATGTTCAAATGGGATACTGTTACTATATTGTCACAGGAATCACTCGCTTCCGGAATAGCGTTTTCCATATCGCCACTATTAAGTTCGCGACTTTCGATAATCTTTAAAATATGCAGTCCAAAAGAAGCTACGATAATGTGAAATTGTAAAACTTATTTTTAAGAAGAGTACAATCAACCTGCGACCTGAGAGATTCAAACTGTTGAATAAATATCATGCAAGTTGTTTATGCATTCTTACAATTCTGAAAATCGTATGCGACCGCGAACTCTTATCGTTCATATTCGTTTCCCCGACATGGCGTCGAGCTAGAAATAAAGGGAAGAATGGAACCATTCACATTACTACAGATTATAGCATTTCTGAACTTACCTTCTCCTTTTTGCAATAAAGCGTAAATAGTTTCAGGATCGCGTACAATTTCCTCTGCCAAATCGCCGACGAAAACATCACCATTTTGATTTTCGTGAATTTTCAGTCTGCTTTGTCCACTTAATAAATCGGTCACGTTTTCGTTATAAATTTCCATATAACTAACGCGAAGCAGGAAAATTCTGTTCGGCGTCTAAGGTAAAAGTAATTAAATTGTCTAATGTTTTCAAACTTGCTGATGTTGGAGAAGCTTTGAGTAAAACTCTATTTTTATTTTTTCGGATTTATTTTTGATATGATAGATTGTACAAAACTGCAGTGAAACACGAAGAAATGTGGCCCGGATTCGGAATCGAACTCATTCAGAAATTTAGATAAAGCTCATTCCTGTCACAGTCGAACTTTAAACAGGCAACTACGGTAGATTAAGTAGAAAAGAAAATTGATGATTCAGTGGACAATTTGCAGAGCACGAGGAAGTATTACCATAATGAGATTTGCATAGCACGCATCATTGATTGCTCAACAATAAGTAAAAGTGATATTATCTACATACATTTTCTATAGTTTCAAAAATTTCCCCAATCGATAGCGGTATAACACCCCATGAATCCGTCTTTCCCATGATCGTATACGTTTTTCCGGAGGACGTTTGACCATACGCAAAAATAGTTCCTAAAACCAATAAACTGCCAACATGAGCATGCACAGCTCAGGATGAAAATTTTATTTACCGTTGAAACCCAGCATTGCTGATCTAACGATAGGTTTGGCCGTTTCCTGATAAACTTCCATATTTGTGCGTTCAGCTTCGAAAACGCGATCTCAAAATACAAGCAAAGGAATTAATTCACTTCCATGAACCGTTCCACGCAGCTTATTAGTAGAAATTAACGAGTTTCTTTTGAAGTTTCCTATAAAACAAGTAAATTAAATTATCCGATTTATGTAAAATATTACATGTTATATCAATTTTTGAAAAAGGGGATCGTAGTAACATTAAAAACTTTGGAAAATCATGAGAAAAATAATCAATAATGATATCCAGACTTCCCATATGGGGTACGGGATCAGGCCGAAACGCTGGAAATTCAATTACTAACCTGGTAAAATATGACTTACTGGTCGAGTGAAATTGGTGAAAAAATACTGGTACTAGTGATCGACCGGAATTCCGGCTGCAGCAAATCCGGCCTATTTTTCGACCTTCGGGCCGGAGGAAGCATAAAAATTGGCCGAGGTTCGAAAATTTTTCGGTCAAATTTAGTACATGTTAGTTACATTTTTTCAGTCGAAAACGCTTACGGTGAAATACAGCAGGAAATGATATTTTTTTGGCTTGTCCAACAAAAACTTCATATGATCTTGAGACAGTCGTGATTCCAATTAACAGTGTCAACTTCTTTAATGTATTCTTAGCATGACAGATGAAAATTGTAACTTAAAATTAACTCAAGATCAAAATGTAGATGAAGAAGATATATATCGTCGTTATGTCATACTTTTTCGTCATGAAGTATTTTGTCTCACGCTGAGCTGAAAATATGGGTGCATGATCATAACTAGTAATTTTCAATAGAAATATATCCCAAGAAGCCATTCCTGCTGTGAATAAGTACAGTAAACCACTTTAAAATGATGAGGATTTTTGAAAAAGAAACACGCTGGTTGAATACTATGTTTTATACCAAAAGGCGGAAGTGCACATCATCTGTTTGGAAGTTCACGAATTTTTTGAAAGGGAATATTCAGAAATTTCCTGAATCGTGCGAAGTGAGGCATACCTTTACACGAATTGTCACTTAGTAGTTATATATTTTCGGGGGTAGTGTAGCTTAACGTTCACTAAACAACACGTTATTTTTCTCCGAAATCAGGCACCCAGTGATCAATTTTAAGGACTTCGGATGGGGGTAAAAGCACCTCAAACCCCTCTCTATGGGGCAGCCTGACTTAAATGATTAAATAAGCTAATATTCAAAATCTCTATGCTATGAAATATTTGTCGTTTTAGTCAAGTGACAGGCGAGGGGGAATTCAAAAGCGATAGAAATAATACAAACGGAGATCGTATAAAGTTAAAACCGAAAATGTCTCGAGAACTATAGTTTTGAAGCAAAATGTTCCTGTCTCAGTCAATTACAGTTCCTTCGCCTTGCTATGCTCTTCAAGAAAATCGTCTCCAGACGTAGACTCAAGAGCTGAAGTTGAAAGCAGTTTAGAGCAAAAATTATGATGATGAAGTCAGTTCTTCTGGAAATGAATAGTGATGTAATTTAAAACATAAAATGCTGATGAAGCTCAGTTTGTCTTCTTGTAGCACTATATTTCATTGTACTACCGGCAGCTAACTTTCGTTAATTTCTATCACTTTTTCTTGGCACGACTAAAACCTTCATTAGCACAGACCCAACTTGATAAGCACCCTGCTAAAGAATCATGATCCGGCCTCTAGCCAGAGGTAAAATTGAACCTCCGGTCAATCACTATCTGGTACTACAAATTGTGGCAAGTGTAAAACTAGTGACACCAATTTGAGAGAAATGTGTCAATTGGTAGTTTTTCAAATAATTGCTTTTGGGTTATATTTACCGGAATGGATGGTCAGTTTTTTAAACTTTACGATATTCTGTTTTCCAACAGTTACATGACCTGCTTGACCAGATAACATATCTACATATATCCTTTTTTGCAATGGATATGATGTAGATGTATTACCTAGTCATATAACTCCGGCATTTTACATTAATTATTTCGAGAACGATATATTTAATTTTTGAGCTTATATTTGTACGATATACAATCGACTTTAACCTCGTGTAACCTTTTTTCATTCTCCAGGGTTCATAGAAAGTTGGAGAAAAAAAATTCCCTGCGTTTTCCAGGCTGACAAATGGAATTTTTCCAAGTTTTTATAATGATGAAATATACTATCCTGAAGAAAAATACTGAATAATAGAAATGTGTGAGCTAAAGTATCATCAAAAATAGAGTACTAAATCAAAAAAATTATTTCAAATTATTGCGCAACCTAGCGCCGAAAAATTTTGATTCCTAGGCCTCTAGAACGTCGGAAAATTAATTTTTCAGCTCATTCTTATGCAGCTACCGATGATCAATCGTGATCTTTTCACCATTTAATTGGTGGAAGCGTTGAAACATTTTTCTAACGTTTTCGTATATCAAGAGCCAGTAATTTACCAATCATGATTATTTATGATATATATAAACCAACGTACAATCCATAAAAAAGTGTGATAGATATTTTACTTCGGACTCGGATATCGGTAATTAATGCTGTGCAGAGCATCGAAAAAAATTTGGATTTTGATATTCTATATCGTTAGGAAATGACTATTTTTAATATCTATTTCCTGCCTGAAAAGTCTAATATTTCAGTGAATTCAACATGTTTCCAGTCAGGCAAACTAAAATTCAAAAATTAGGCAAGCAGCAATGAATTGAATGACTTTTTCAGACAGAAGAACCTCTGCTATTGTCCCACGCTTAATCATTTTCCAAAAGCAAAAAGTTATCCTCACGAAATTCGAAAATTCTAAAGAACCACAAAACGATTTTGTGGAAAAAATCTAGAAAAATCTAGGTTTTAGTCAAATATGTGAAAAAACAATACAAGGTAAAACATTCATCCATAACATGCTGATGTTTAAAAGCTATAAGCCAGCGTAAGCTAGGCCGACATTTTCCAACCGCACAACAGAAATGATAACAAGAATCATAAGTGATTTGAAATCCGGCGCCGAGCGCCGGAAAATTTTCGATATGTTTTCTTAAAAACGCATAAGAATGCATCTCCGGACAGGAAACTCAGCCAATCAAAAGGGTCGTTAGGCTCTAATTTTTATAAGCCATGTTGGCTTGTACCCCTAAATTTTTAGGAGTCAATCAGAATTTTTAGAAGCCATGGCTCCTAATTGACCTAAGAAAACCCTGACCAGACACGTTTTTTTTCGCTCGCAAGTATGAATGCTCTATATAGCCGAAAACATTTTGTTGATTAGTCTCAAATTTTGTGGCATAAATGAGGAGTTTGAATGTTTTCTCTTCTCCCTTACAATCCAATTGAAACGTTGACTTTGACACGATAATTTAAAGGCTAAATTGAAAGTTGAAATTGAAAAACTAAAAAAACGACCTCAAATACTCGATGATTTTGAGCAATTTCACTTTCAATGTGCACAGTCGAATAAGAAAACTCGCCTCAGCGCGGCGAAAAACTTTGACGATTTTCCTCTACTTTTCAACACAAAATATTTATTTTTTCTACAAAATTCCCTGTGTTTTCCAGGTTTTCCAGACCTGAAAAAAATTCCCTGTTTTCCAGGTTGTGTATGAACCCTGATTCTCTTCAAACGAGGAATAAAATTATCATATCTTATTCTTCACTTGAATATGTATTTGACGTTATTGACTAAAGGGGCACGGTCCAATGTTGAACAATATCAGAGGTTATTGTTGGCTGATGAGTCCAGGAATTTGGTGGTTCGCCTGATTTTTGAATTTTGATTGCCCGTTTTTGGCCCAAAAGTGAAAAGATTTTTCCACTTTGCCCGAATTTATGAAAAATAGTAGATTCATGACGGATTTTTTTTTTGTTTTCTAGTGAATCGACGACATTCTCTATAGTCTACTCATTAACAAATAAGCCTCTGAAAGAAGAATAACCCGTAGAAGTCGGTGAGCAGACAATGAACTTCGATCTTCATTTCTCAATTTGTTCGCCTTACAACAGTTAACTAGAGAAAAAATGCCAGTATAAGCAGGTTGTTCATTATTTGTCAGAACATATTTCTCCGCGCAGACTATAGATAATTTAAAACATCATCACATTGCATAGGTTCAGGCCTGTAGGCAGTGGAGGTCATGCCCCCGCAATGTTTGAAGAGTTAAAAAAGGCAAAGGTACCTTTGGTTTTTTTCAAATCAAGTCAGAAATGTCAATTCTACAGTCAATTTGAGTGAAAAAATGTGTACCCCCCACGAAAAAAATTCCTGGCTACAGGCTTGCACAGGTTTGACAAATGCAGGTGTAAAATCGATGCGCCCTGTGCATCGCATAAGAGTAGAAAGGAAGACGCGATCCTTGGATACAGCAGACATGCACGGCAAGAATTTTCCAGGGGGGTCCTTGAGCTTTATATCGAGGGGGCTGGGGGGAAGCGAGCAAAACAACAAAAAATTCTGAAATTTGATCAGGTAGGGGGGTTAACTCCCTACACCCCTATGTGCATGTACGGTCAACAGCTGAGCCTAAAATCGCAACATATACCGGCATAACGATAACACAAACTATACCATAAAGGAAACTGTGCGACACGAGCTTCGTCGAATGAATTTCTTGTCCATTATTCGTCGCCCAATATACTGCTGCGCCAGCATTTTTTTCTCTGGAAGACAATTAATCTACAGTAAATTTAATTATGAAAATTCAGTACATCACTTTAAACAAAGATGATAGATCACTAACAGTTTTTTACAGAATCTGAGTTTTTGGTGAAAACAATTTGCATAAATATCGTTATTTATCTGAATTTAGCCGAGAACGGCTCTTAGGAAGGTAGTACCATTCCTCAATGAACATTTCATTGTTTTCGTGCACGTGATGTTCTATTCATACGCATAGTTGGAGGAAAAGTGCCACCGATGCCCCTCCACCAGAAATCGTTGACCATATGGCTAGCCATTGGGTGATCTACCCACAGGATTTTCCAGTATTAATGGCTAGTCATATGGTAGTCACAGTGAACCTCATAAATACCTGAAAATATTTTCGACAAAAAATCATCAAAAATTTCAATCTTCTCGGCTCTTCGCGCCATAAATACATGTTTGAAGTTTTTTAAGACAAAATTACCATTTTCGGACCTTTTGTTAAGAAAATCGATTTTTTTCTAAGGGACCCCAGGACTATAGGCAATCGATGACTCTCTGCATCAAAAAAGTCGCTTGACCCTCCGGACCGCGTGACTCTGTTACGCGTATAGTTCTATATTATTTTCAACCGTTGATATTTAACATTTGCCGACAGTAATCAGGATTTTAACTTTTCTACTGATCTTATTTATCACGGTTAAAGCTCAGGGTTTGTAAAGTTCTAAAAGTCTCGCCATACCTTTTGGTGAAATTATAAGGTTCTTAAGGTACACTGATTTCAAAGGGTGTGAACGAAGACATGTAAAGCATACATGTTATTGGGGGGTGCTATAGGAATATTCGGCGATACGGCTTGCCATTGGGCGCCATACGATAGTTCTAGGGACACCCACACTTTTTGGTTGGAAAAATACCGCAAAAGTCAATTTTTTGACCAAAAATGTCAGTTTTTGAAAAAAATGGTCAAAAAGGTCATTTTTCTCTGCCCTTCACGCCAAAAATACATTTTTACGGGTTTTTCAGGCGAGAATAGCCACCGGGTAGCTAAGTTTTTGGGTTCGGTAGCCAGCTACGTTGGCGGCCGTTGATGGCTCCATAAAATCAACACTCCACGGAAATAAGAGAGGGAAGAAAAAGGAAAAAGAAAAAAGAAGAAGAAAGGAGACGCAGAGAAATAGCCAGCCAATCAAAAATGCAACCAATCAACTGGTCTGGAAAGCAACTAATCAACCGACGCTGATCTGGAGCAACCAACCGGCTAACTGATCTATGAAGCCACAAATCAATCTGTGGGTTAACCAACTGGTCTGAGAAGCAACCAACCAATTCGATAAACAATCAACCAACTGGAATGGAAAGCAACCAAACAATTGATTTAGGAATCAACCAATTAATTCATCTAGGAAAGAACCAACCAATTTGGGAAACAATCAACCAGCTGATCTGGAAATCAAACAACCAAGTGAGCGGAAGCATACATGTAATAGGGGGGAAGTGCTATGGGAACCCCCCCCCCGGAAATCGTCGACCATATGGCTAGCCATTGGGCGACCCCCCCCCCACCAGGATTTTCCAATCCTATGGCTATGGTTGCCCTAGGGACCCCCATAGTTTTAGTCAGAGAAATACTGAAAAATGTCAATTTTTGAACAAAAAAATGGTCAAAAACGTCAATTTTCTCGGCGCTCCGCGCCATAAGTACATATTTTATCATTTTTTAGACAAAAATTACTATTTTTTGAACCGGTTTTCGGACATTTTTCATGAAAAAATAGAATTTTTTTCCTTCAGCGACCCCTCCCCCCAAAATTTTGGGAATTACTGACCCCCGGCTCGAAAAAATTGCTCCAAACCCCCCTCCCAGACCTCGGAGCTCCGTTACATGTATGAGCGGAAGCAACCATTAATTCGGGAAGTAACCAACCAGTCTGTAATCAACCAATCAACTAATTGTGTGGAACAACTAAACAAACAACAAACCAGCGATTCAACAAACGAACTGATTTGGGAGGCAACCAAGCAATCTTGGCATCAAACAAATATTCGATCTGGAAATCAACTAACCAATTTGGGAAAAATTAACAAACTGATCTGGAATGTAACCAACCTACCTAATGATCTGAGAAGTAACCAACCAATTTAGGAAACCACCAATCAACTAATCTAGGAAACAATCAATCGACTCATTTGGGAGCAACCAACCAAATTAAGAAACAAAAAACCAGCAAATCCGTGAACCACCTAACCAACCAACTGATCTATGAAACAACTAACCAATTTGGTAATCAACCAACCGATCAACTGATTTGTGAAGCAACCAGCCACCCAATCTGGGAGTCAACCAACTAAATTAAATTATCGGTGAGTAACCAATCCATCTGGGAAACAATCAACCAGCCAATCTTGAAAAAACTAGTTTGGGAAGGACCGACCAATGTGGGAGTCAATCAAACAACCGCCCAATCAATTTGCGAAACAACGAAACAGTCAATCTGTGATTCAGCAACCGCCAACTAAAAATTTTAAAAAACAATCAACAAAGTTGGGACTAGCTACCCGAGCCACCGGACAGCAACGTTTTTGGGTTCGGTAGCAACGTTGGCGGCTGTTGGTGGCTCCATAAAATCAACACTACACGGATATGAGCGAGAAGGGAAAGGAAAAAGAAAAAAAGGATAAGAAAAAAGAGATGAAAGCAGGAGACACAGAGAAACAGAGTCAGTCAGCCAATCCTGTATTCAACAAACCAAATAGTCTACCTAGGAATCAACCAAACAACTGATCTAGTAAACAATCAACCAGTTTGGGAAACAATCAACCAGCTTGGAAAAAAATCAACTAACTCATCTAGGAATCAACTAGCCAATTTTGGAAACAATCAACCGATCTGTGAGTCAACCAACTGGTCTGGAGCACCCAACCAACCACCTGATTATGAGGCCACCGATCAAGCAAGAAGTCAATCAACTAACTGGTACGGAGAGCAACCAACCAACTGATTTAGGAATCAACCAAACAAATGATCTGGGAAGCAACAAACCAGTCTGGTAGTCAACCAACCAACCAATTGATCTGGGAAAAAACCAATCAATTTGTAAAACAACCAGACAACCACCAAAGGAAACAACCAACCAACTGATCTGGGAAACAATCCATCAACTGATTTGGGTTCCGTTACGACATTTGGGTATGGCCAGAGCCTTTTGCACAGGCGAGATAGCACTTGGAAAATTTTGGTCGCACAGATAAAATTTTGGTAGCTCACTATAAAATCAATAAATTCGCCTAATTTTATCGGAAAAACAATCAAAAGCTAGCTTTCCATATCACATTTGATTCGCGTCGATTTTGGGCATTTAAAAGTCAATTTTTTTGAGTTATGGAGAGAAAATGAAAAAGTTGATATGTATAATTTGTTCGGCGTGTGGTGTAGAAAATTTTTTTTTTAATTTTGATATTATGAAACGCTGAAGGGTCAATCTTTCCAACCTTAATTTTACAGTGGATTCAATGAATTTTCAGTCAAGCAAACTGAAATTGAAAAACCAGCCAAGCAACTAAGAATTTGATTCTCCAGGTAGCAAGAATTTCTACCATTATCTTGGACTCAAAATGTTTCTATCACACAAAAGTCAAAAATATTTTGGGAAAATAACCGAGAAAAAACGGGCTTTTCCTCGAATTCATCAAAAATAATAACATGATCATACAGTTATATACCTGTAATTCATACCTGTAAGATCTCCGACCAGTTGGGGGGGGGGGGTAGAAAAAAAGTCGAAATTTTTCCCAAAAAACATACACTTTTTTTCAATTTTTTCCAAACTGGGGGGGCATACCTGTACTTGGGGGGGTTGGGGGGGGGACCCCCCCCCCCAACTTGGCCAACCCAGTACCCAAAATGATTCCCCCCCCCCCAGTTGGGAAAAAATTAAAAAAATTTGCCAAAAAGTGTATGTTTTTTGGCCTTTTTTGGGAAAAATTTTGACTTTTTTCTACCCCCCCCCCCCAAAATTTCGGGGCACTACTTAAAAGAACGGGACAGCACTTCGCTTTTGTTTTTAAGGAAAATCATTCTTTTCAATGTTTCCAAACTTTATTATTAGGCTTAGGCTTAGGCTTAGGCTTAGGACTTGCGTTTTCAAAACGTGATGTAGTTGTAAAAAAGTTATCACACTACGTTTATCACTTGTTGCAAGCTCTACTAGCAACCATACATGTAATTGGGGGGGGGAAGTGCTATGGGAACCCCCCCCCCCAGAAATCGTCGACCATATGGCTAGCCATTGGGCGACCGCCCCCCCAGGATTTTCCAATCCTATGGCTAGCCATATGGTAGCCCTAGGGACCCCCATAGTTTTAGTCGGAAAAATACTGAAAAATGTCATTTTTCCTATGAAAAATGTCAATTTTTGAACAAAAAATGGTCAAAAACGTCAATTTTCTCGGCGCTTCACGCCATAAGTACATATTTTATCATTTTTTAGACAAAAATTACTACTTTTTAAACCGTTTTCGGACATTTTTCATGGAAAAAATCGAATTTTTTTTCCTTCAGGGACCCCTCCCCCCAAAATTTTGGGAATTACTGACCCCCGGCCCCAAAAAAGTGCTCCAACCCCCCCCCAGACCTCGGAGCTCCGTTACATGTATGCTAGCAACATAATAATAAAATCTGGAAAAATTGAAAAGAATGATTTTCATTAAAAACAAATGCGAAATTTGGATTCAGCATGGTCGATTTAGTATAAAAACATAAAAATTTAAATGAAATTTTGAAAATTTAAGTGCTGTCCCGTTCTTTTAAGTAGTGCCAATTTCGGATTTACCCCCCTCCCCCCAACTGGTCGGAGGTCTTACAGGTATGTGGGGGGTTGGGGGGGTAAATGATTTTGGGTACAGGGTTGGCCAAGATGGGCCCCCCCCCCAAGTACATGTATGCTATGCTGTAATTGGGGGGCTTGGGGGGATCCTCCCCCCCCCCCCAACTTGGCCAACCATATACCCAACCCAACTCCCCCTAGCTTGGAAAAAATTAAAAAAATTTGCAAAAAATTGTATGTTTTTTGGCATTTTTTGGGGAAAATATCGACTTTTTTCTACTCCCCCCCCCCAAATTTCGGATTTCCCCCCCAACTAGTCGGAGGTCTTACAGGTATGCTGGTCGGAAGTCTTACAGACAGGTATGATTATTTTGATACTCACGATCACTTACCTATCGATAAGGGGCCGTACCTTGATAACTACTTTCACGTTGTCTGACATACCTCGACTTCCAACTGCCTGATCCCACTTAATATCTTAAAACTAGAGAAGTTGGAATGACGGCGACGCTCACAATCGTCCGCCATAATGATAGTGACTACAGTACATTTTTCAAATAGAACCCATAAGTTCTCAAACTAATAACGTGAGTTGATATGCACAAATGATCAGTCTAGCGTGCAGTATTGCCAGACTGATATTTTTGATGCCAGATCTGACACCTTCCGCGATGATATGGCATCAGTCTTATATTATTCGAATCTGGCGCAGAATCTGGCAAAATGTCTTGAGTTTTAGCGTGATTGTGACATGATCTGAAAATTAAGTTTTTACTAGCTCTGCATTTTAGTATCCAGCTACAGTCCACTGTTCGAACTGAAATAAGAAGGCATTAGGGAGCGAGGGCTGTGGCTATGCAGTACGGAATGAGACAAGGGCCATTTGGTTTTTCAAAAAAAACTTTTTGAAAAAATTGATATGACGGCGATCATTTGATTTTCAACTAAATTTTTTTGAAAACCCTGGTACAGTTTTCCGTAAATCATCCAATTTTTCAAAATTTGATCGAATTTTTCAAAAAATTATCAAGTTTTTCAAAAAATTTATCGGCTTTTTCAAATACTGTAGGTAAATTTCATCGGTTTTTTTCAAAGTGAAAACGTATCGGTTTTTTCAATTTGTTGATTTGATTGGCTGAAAATCCTAGTCACGTGATGACTTCCGATTGGCCGATGGGCGGTCTTTTGTGTTTTCTGATTGGTTGCGCGTCTTGGGACCATACATGCACATCATAGAATTTCTTTGGGGGGCAGCCAGGACAGGGGGGTGGAATACAATTTTTTTTCATTCTTGATAATGAAAAGAAAGGTCTCATAAAGTCTTCTAACATCCAAACAGCATATTCTTCAACCTATATTAGTCAGATATGTGAAACTATTTGCTTAGACAGCACTTTGGAATCAAGTATGATTTGTTTAGAGAAATTGTCAAACTACAACGTCATTTCCATTTTTATGACGACTTTTTTTCTCTCTTGCTCATTTTCCTTCGTCATCTTCCCAATCATTGCTCGAAAATTTAAATCTGCCGGGGGTCAATAAAAATCTGCTGGGTGTCAAAACCCCTCCCCAAACCCCCCCCCCCCCCACGTGCATGTATGCTTGGGACGCAAATTTCTATTTACATTTTGTTTTTAGGGGCAGTGCGCTGTTTTAATGTTTTGGGTTTTTCGGTTCTTGAAAGGCAGCAAAATAGCATTCTGTGATCACATCGGTGATTTTCGTTGATATTCGATAAGATCTTGTCGATTTTTCTAAGAATATTGGTGAACAGTTCAATCACAGATTTTTAGGCTTAATTTGACGTCGTTGATCGAATATGGGGAGGATTATCGGTTTTTCACGATGCTTTGGAACATTTTTTGACACTGCTCTGCTAGTGAGTTTTGAATCACGTCAGATAATCAAATGCTTCAGATAAGAATTGATTGACCTCGGTAAATCCATAATCAAGGTTTTTAAATGGGTTGCTATCATACATGCACATAGAGTTTGTAGGGTTTGACCACACCCTTGATCCGTGGAGGGTCTGCTTCGGAATTCTTCTTCCAACCAATCGTCGCTTCTTGCTTGCTACGCTTCGGTGAACTGTATGCTTACCTAACCACCCCTTTTATGCTTCCTAACTATAGTATGCTTTACCATGCCTTTCTGGGTTATGCTTAGCTTCTCTGTCTATGTGCTTCCAATGTATGGTAGGCTTAGCCTCACCTATGTGCTTCCTTATTAATTACGTGTGTATATGCTTCTGTAATGAACACATGAGACTGATGTCTGGGTTGGGTTTCTACATTCTATTACGGGACAGGTGTCTTTACGATTTTTGGGGGGAATCACTGTACCTATGGGAACGTGTATCTTATGTGAGTTATGAGGGCCAGGTGCCAATGTGTAAATTAATTCTGTAATGTCTTTAATTGGGTCAATAACTGCTTCTGGGTGTGAGACGTTCAAAACAGAATACTTCAAGTGAATTTACAGGAATGTCAATATAGGGAAACTCAGACATCCTTGAGACAGTAAATCATGGAATAAATTTATATACAATAATTGAATACACATATTGTACATTGTAAATTTACACTGATGCATTAGCACCTATATTACATAGGGCTGAGGGTCTTGACCATGGTGAATTCAACAGATATGGCCACCTTACATTCTGTTTACAACGTCTTTTACTATGCAGTTTACACACCTTATATTTTTACAGAAAGTGAGAATTTGTAGTTTGTTATTGTTTCTTTGATGTGAAGATGACCAAATTTAAAACGTGAATGTGCTTCTATGAAAGTTTTCATGCATGGTTGAGGCTCCTAAAAAAAGAAGCGGACCAGTTACATAAGTATTTCTCCATGAATGAATTCTGAACTTACTGAGTGAATTCTATACAATATCTTATGTAAAATGAGGGAATTATTCATATCTTACACTATCGATTTAGTTCTAAGAAGGCTTTGTGCTGTAGCCTTTTCTAAAAAAACTGAATGGAGTGAAATTTCATGTGTCAGGTTCCCAGACAAATTACCTCAAGGTTTTTAAACTGGAAAATTTGTTGTGGAAACAATTTTTTAGTCAACTATTCTTGATTTTTTGTCTCAAAAAACGCCAAAAACCAAGGTCCATCCCTCTACCCTCCTCAAAATTTTGGAGATGCACATGTTTGGTTGGAAAGTGTGTTGATGCACTCAGCTACAGTAATAGCACTTGCCATTCTCAGGCACCTGCATCAGCCGAGACCGGCAAAATCAAGAGAAAAAAATTTTCGACAAGAAAAAATTTTTTTTGCCGAGAAAGACAAATTTTAAAGCAGAAAAAAAATATTTTGGGGTAGAAAAAAAAATTTTGACCAAAAAAATTTTTTTTGCTCTGCTCTCAGGCATCCGCATCAGTCGAGATCGGCAATGGCCGATAGTGGCAATAATTGATTAGTATGTTCTGTTTGTTTTTATCTGCTTATAACAGCATGAAAAACAGGAGAAGTATTGTGCGGCCAATTCACATGGATTACTGGCACTGGTCTACTTCATCCTGCTAAGCCAAGGCAGTAGTAAGGCCGGCCCGTATAGGTCGTACAGTTAAGGATACCCCTATCTTTTGTGTACGACCTATAATTTGTCATTTTTGGTCGATTCATAGGTTGTACAGTAAACATATACGATCGACTTTTGGCGGATTTACAGGTCGTACAGTAAACATATATGGTCAATTTCTTCATCGATTTATAGATCGTACGGTTAACTATACAGGCTCTAGAGTAACCGTAATAGTGGAATTACGGTAATTTTCGATTATGGTAATAGTGGAGTTATGGTAATAAGTGTGTTACTGTAGATGAAAAAGGAAAATTGATGAATGGAAAATGAAAAAGGAAAACTAAAATGAACAAAAAATTAAAAAGAAATAAAAAGAGATCATGTGTAAAAACGGCTTCCCCTCTGCGAAGAGGAAGCCCTTCAAAAATTTGCGCCCCGGACCCCCTTTGTCAAAAGGGCGCCACCTGCAGGCGAAAATATGTTTCGAAGGTCCCATTTCTGAATGATCATTCAAGTCAATAAATGTCAGAACGGTCAAATTGGTCAGTAATGGTCTGTTTAATGAGCAAAATCTCGAGAGAGTCAATATGTGATGAAACATTATCCTTACGGGTGCATGCGTATAAAGTTTGATGTTCTGCCAAAAATGACCAAGAAGGTCTTTTATAAAAAATGACCAGAGCGAGCTGGCCATAAAAAGCATGTAGAAAAATAAGGTCTTTTATAGAAAATGACCAGAACGAGCAGGTCGTAAAAAGGGCATAGAAAATTTGGAGAGTTGATGTATGGTTAAGCATACAGATTCGGTAGTTATCGTAATAGTAGAATTATGGTAATTTTTCTATTATGGTAATAGAGGAATTAGAGTAATAGATTTGTTACTGTAGATGAAAAAAGGAAAACTGAAATGAACAAAAAATGAAACAGAAATAAAAAGTGATGGTGTGTAAAAATGGCTTCCCCCGTGGGCAGAAGAAGCCTTTCAAAAATTTGCGCCCCTGGACCCCTTTGACAAAAGGGTGCCACCTGCAGGTGTAAATATGCTCGGAGGCCCCATTCCTGAACTATCGTTCAAGTCAATCTCAAATGGTCAAATTGGTCAGTAATGGTCTGTCTAATGAGTAAAATCTCGGGAGAGTCAATACATGATGAAACATTATCCTTACGGGTGCATGCGTATAAAGTTTGATTGACTGCCAAAAATGATCAAGAAGGTCTTTTATAAAAAATAACCAGAACAAGTTGGTCGTAAAAAGTGTGTAGAAAATTTGGAGAATTGAAAAATCTTTACATATCAAAAAGAAAAAATTTTTTAATTTGATGCAGCATTCTACTTTATTGTAAAAATCATTTAATCCAACCATAAGGAAATGTACAAAAATTACATTTCAAAATACGTTTATCATATACTATACGAAATTTTTTCAAAGTTTTACGAGTAACAACTTTACGATCTTGCTGATGCTCTATACGGAGACTATGTACATCTACTTCTTCTTTTCCATTGTTTTTTACAAAAGCAAAAACCATTCGACGAAGCGAATAAAAATTAACTTTTTTCATAGTATCTGATGACAAAGTGATACCGGGGACTTTGATTACGTGACGGTATTGGTCTGTAGATGGACTGTACAACCTGTAGGCGTAATTTTTAGGACCTCCACTGACAAATTCGGTAATGTAAGATCCAGAACCATATTCATGTAACTCGTCAGTCATTTCACCAAGACACCAACCAGTGGATACCTGATATTGTTGTTTGTCAACTGCTGACAGGTAAATAATATTATCCATGTCAAAATACGATACTCGACTTTTTAATTGCTCAATGTAAGAATATAACTTTAGTCGAGCGTGAGCCGTTGTATAAGCTGCAATAACAGCGTTAGTATTTCCCATGACTTCCACAAAATCATCATGTTGACAATATGTTGTTGACACCAATTGTTCATTGATTAGTCTAACATTCTTAATAATGTTGGCCACATTCATCACAAGTTCAAAATATTCTTTGGGTGCATTGTGGATAACAGTTTTATCCATATTGTTTCGTTGACCAAACTAAAAAAGCATAAAAATAATTAAATGAAATACAAAAAAACTATGCAAAGTTACTTTTCCCCAGAAAGAATTTAGCATTAATTTCGCCAAAGCCCTCTTTCCAGGATTTTTTAAAATTTTCGAAGAATCCAATGAAATATTCTCACGATTGTAGACCTCCATTTTGTATTCACGTTTTTGCTCATCTGTCTGAGCTTTAGCAGGGTAGCCTTCACTCTCCTATAAAAATTACAATCAAATTATGTCACATTTACATAATATAAAACTTACTAGTTTCATTTTCATAAAGCTATTGACGTATTGAGTAAATAAACCACCAGTAGGGTTTTTGGTTGGATGATATTGCTCAATATTATCATAATGCCAAACCTCAAAAATCTTGAGGATCTGAAACAAAAATAATATACATAGAAAAAAAACCATTACAGTAACAATATACCTTATATCCCTTCTCTAAGGCTTTATATAATTCTATCGTAACCCATGTACCATCTAATGCTCTGTCTTGGTCGTTATGCTCGCATGTCGTCTTTTGTGAATCATGCGTGCAAGTTTTGCATGAAGGAAACAATAATTTACCACCATGTCGATACGGTAAAACAGGATGTAAGAGTTTGGGAGGTGGTAAAACCGTACACTTGATTAACCCCTCATAAGGCTGGGACGTTGAGCTAACCTCTTCAAAATCTTCAGTAAAGATTTTTGGATGGCCTATAGGGTATTTCCCATATTTGTTGACAAATGGGTATAAACTGCATACATCTACATAATTGATCTTTTCTGCAGGTGTACCATCTTCATTGTACTTAATTTTATGATACCATTTTACAGCATTAGTGCAACCGCCAAAGAAAGCTAAAACAAGAAAACTTTTGACAAAATAAAAAAGAACAATTCTAGATTTTACCTTCTCGAGGATTTATAGGTTCAGGTATTTTGACTGTATCAAAAAATGTTTTCATTTTGTGATCAGAGTGAAGTTGTTGTAAGAGTTCGCATTCCCACATTTTGACTATGCTATAACCGAGTGATTGAAGTTCCATAGCCCGCTTAAAAGTGCGTTCATATGCATTGACTGCTTTTGTATTATTATCCGCTGTTAATTGATATCTATTTTTCATACATTTAGGGCAACCATGCCAATAACAACTGTAAAATTCATAAATTGTGGTGTCTTAATGAGCAAACATATAGATATTAAAATTTCAAAAATTTAAACAAAATTACCTGATAAACCATCAACTTTGTATCTTCCAATTTGAACTTCACCACCGTTAAGTTTATGTCAAATATACAGTTTTTCATTTTTATGGGTTAATTATTTCAGCCATTTTAAGGCTATAACAGACTGTCTTTCTTCTTTACTGTAACCTTTGTACGGTATTACACCAATAGTATCTGGCTTCAAAAATAAATGTCGGAAAACTAAGTTGCAAGCACTAGCAATGGTTATTGAATTTTCAGAAGGATCGACATTGGTTTCTTCCATAAAAATATCGCGGAATTTCATACAACATTGTCCTAAAACTTCCACATCCCTACAACAGTAGTCAAGTAACTCATTATCAAAATTAAAATGACAACTGTAAACAATGATGCATTTAAATGCAAAACTTCATACTTTTGCAAACTTACTGCTTCAAGCTTTCCATTATACCACTCCAGAAATGTGGCACGAGCCGCAGGTTTCATAGCATTGTAACCGTACATGTGGGGTGATGGATATGAGCCAATATATCCGTAATTTTCTTTTCTATTAAAGAAATGAGGGAAATATCCTTTACATATTTCGCTTATTCCAAATGTTTTCGGTAAAGCCGCCAAAGGCATCAGAAGAAAGTTCAGAGAATCAATAATTTTTATCGACCCTACTTTGACACATCAACTCTAAACCTAAAATAAATAAATAGATGAAAATGAAAATGAAAAACTATAAACAATTTACTAATTCACCCTTATTAATGATGTGTAGTTTATGATGTCCATTACGATACAAAAACTGCATTATAAATTGTCCATTGAATCCTCGAGAATTATGCACTATTGCTGTAATGTTTTTCATACCTTTTGCAAAAAGGTATTCGCAGAAATCATTTAGACATGTAGAGCCTTTGAAAATACGCTCACATTGACCGCATGTATTGCAGCAAAAATTTCCCTCGTTTTGACGACACTGATCGCATACAGTATGGACAACACATAAATTTGGTTCATGTTGGAACACATCCCCTAATTCCGTATGTCGTAGAATTTTTTCCTGCGTAGTCTCAAAATCATAAAAAACAAATTTTTGATTAACAGGACACTTATCAGTAATTGCTGTTTCATTATCATCTAGACACTCACCCTCATCAACATTTGTTTCAAATATATCTTCTTCCTCTTCAATTTGTTTGCTACCAACAGGTTGCATAAAATATAAATGTCCTAAAATTAAAAATTTTCACATAAATAAAATAAAAAAAAATAATTATGCTGTATCTAATACCTTTTTTAGGTATGCTTTTATTGCATGTTTTGCATTCAAAATAACCACAATTATGAGGTTTAAAATGTGCTCGTCGAATCAGTGTATCACATTGTTTTCCCAGACATCTTTGTAATGACGGAGTAATGGTTATCATGGTGGTAAATATTCAAAACATGCATTGCTTCAGGTCCTTAAAACTCTAAATACATACACAATAACAGAAAAATAAAAAACTCTAACCTCTAAATATCAAATCTTTAAAGCGTTCTTTGCTAAAAACTTTGATTTGATAATTGGGTAATAAAACAGCTTGCAGTTGTTCCCACTGATGAAAACCGCAAGCTCCTTGATGATTAGCTAATCCTGCCAAGGTCATCAGTTCTTTAGCAACCTTTGTTTGCAGCAGATGTGACTTGTCAGACTTTCGAATACTTTCCCATTTGTGCTCAGCATTCCTATCTTTTTTATGAATGTAAGCTCTAGCAACAACTAGAGCTCTAGCAAAACATAAATCATCCGTGTTGTCGATTTGAATAATACAGCATTTATCTTTTAGAAAATCATTATGTTTTAAATATTGATGAGCATTGTGAATACCTTAAATTAAAATAAATAAATAAATAAAAATAAAATGTTACATAAGTAATTTTAATTAGCTTACCGCTACCCTCAGGTGGTGTTACAACAATCCTACGAATTGTAGATTGACAACTATCAATTCGTATTTGCTCATTTGATTGAATAACAGCATTAAGAGTGTTTACAATCTAATCTCCAGTTAAAGCATGTTTCGGTCTAAAAGGTATCAAAACACGACCTTTCGTCAAATCTGGATGGTCAAAGGAAAACCCTATAAATGCATTATCAGCGACATTCTCAGAAATTCACTCTACTATACGTTGAAATGTTGGCACTATTTGAGCATTTAAATCATCCATATGTTCAGTATTACGAAAGTTCACAGAGTACTCGCGACCTTCGGTATTAAAACGCCTAATATTTACGGTACTGGGTTGACCTAGTTCGAAAAAATCATCCGCAACAAAAGATGCATTGGTTACACCTCCACTACCCCTACCACCACCACCAATTTGAGCTGTTTCGTAAATTTCTTCCTCATCAGAACTGTAAGGTGTATAACTTTTGTATTGATCATCTTCATCATCATAATCTAAAACAGTTCCTTCTTCTTCTTCTTCCAAAATATTATTATTATTGTCGAGTGTTTCTTCTTCTTCTTTCTCAGAGGTAATATTCTCTGAAGACTCATTCACTATTGTTTCATCGTCTTCATCAGAAGTAATATCTTCTAAAATTTCCATAGGCATGTTGTCTTCGTCCGAAGTAATATCCTCATAAATAGGTTTCATTATAAAAATTATCTAAACTAGAAAATATAAAAACTATAAACTAGAAAAATAGAAAACAACCTATTCATCAAAAACTTATACAGTAATAATAATAGAAAATTTTTATAAATCAGCAAAAACTATTAATTTTATGGTAGAGATTTAATTATTGTTTACGAGGTTAATGTAGTACTTTTCTTTTTTATGATGGGAAAGCTTTAAAGACCTCTATAACTCATGAACACGTGCCCATATCATTTCTTTAGCTTATTTTATTAGCATATAACCAGTTAAAACCAGTTGAAAACCTGTTTTACTGTACAACCCTAGTATTTTTGTTTTGATTCTTGAAGCTATAAAATAACTGTAATAGCTGCTTATAACCCTGTTGCACCATCTTTTCTTTTTATGTGGAAAAGCTTTAAAGACCCTTATAACTCATGCGCACGTGGCTATATTGCTTCTATAGCTTTGACCTTGATAATTACTATAACACATAAAACACATATATTTTTCTAGCTTTGATCTCAAAGGTTACCGTATCACATAAACACATTTTTATTTTATTTTTGTAGAACATAGCTCCTCCTCTCATATACTCCTCAGAATAGTAGAATACTGTAGGATATATGTCTTGAATATTTATTATGCTTATAACTCCTCCTCTTACAGCTATAAGCTATATATCTAGGTTATTTTATTATAGCTATAACCTCCTTTTACTCTAAAATTTTGAACACTTTATACATTTATCTGTTTTGTTGCTACAAAAACTACTCGCTTCTTCTTCTCTCTCTCTCTCTCTCTCTTTAATATTTCTTCAAGAATTTTCAAAAATGGAACACCAGTTTATGTTAGACGAAAACATGGCATTATTTGTAGTGGTTGAACGTAGATACGTGTCAATCTATTTTCGTAACGTCGACCCTAAAACAAAAGAGGCGTAAGGTTGCGGATTCAAGCTCATTTTACCACAATACGGTATACTAGGTCGCAATGTCAATATTATTGAAAAGACATTTTCACATGGACGTCGATGCGGCATCAACCTTGGTTATAAAATGTTGGTCGAGAGCAACGGGGTTACAGTATGATTTAACAATTTGTTTAATGGAACGACATGGTGTTTATCTAAAGAAGTGAGCTGATATATGAATTCTTTCTTTCTTTCTTTTAAAATATATAATGTTTTATTCTTTAGCAATTTTGGCGCTGGACCAATATGATACATGAGATAGCACCAGCTATTTCAAACGAGTACAACGCTTTAGCAGTAAATCACCAATTAGCGATAAAATGCAAAACAAACAAAAACGACGACATAGCTGGAAAAGATGGTTCTACCACAAAAATGGTAAAAGAAGAAGAAGTGGCTGCAGATAAGAAAATTATTAAAGAAGAAGAAGAAGGGGTTCATGCTACAAAATTCACCGGAGAACAACCCAATGCTAGTGAAGATCAAAAGGTAGCTAGCATTCAAACGTCCTTTATTAAGGATCCTTTCATCAACTGTTTCAATGATCCTAACTAAGATTCAACCTTGGATACCAGTTTGTTGGATGCCGAAACCAAGCGTATTTGTGAGTTATGTGTTCCGGATTTAGATATTCCATGGTTTTTTGATGAGCAAGTAGTAAAAGGTGAAAAATTATTTATAGTTATATGTGCTGAACTACTTATACAAGACATCTTTAATGTGTGTATTTTTGATTGTTATTGCGCAAAAGAGGTAGGAATTGTTGAGGATCATCAGTGTCCAGCTCGTAATTCCATATATAATATTGCAATTACACCAACAGTTAATCGTTTATATGAAAAGATGGGACTTATCATTGACTGTTTTGAATATGTTATAGGTGAAGTTCAAGGTTATTACTGTCTTCGCGCTTTTAAACAGATGATTGACATATTTAGATGTATACCACTGACAAGTACTGGTCGTAAAATTCTTAAGGATACTGTAGCTTGTTTTATTGATGAAGGTTATCATTATGATTTTGATGATGCTGTTGTTATCAAAAAACTACACGATTTTATTAACAGTAAATTGTAAAAGTTTTGCTCACATTCATTACAGTTTGTATGTTTTAATTAGCTATAGTTGTCTTGCTTATGTAGTTGCTTACGTATTTGCTTGTTATATAATTTCATACATATATTGCGCGTATATTTTTGCATACAGTAATGTTATTCTATTTTATATAGTCATCTATCTTTATATTTTACATGTGCACAGTTTTATATTGTAATTTTGATAATTATATATATATAACCTTTTGTTTTAAAATAATAATAAAAATCATTTTAAAATTTGTTCAAGTACAAAGTGGTTGGTTTTTGTTGTTGTCAAAAAAAGAGATGTCAAATGATGATGATGAAAAGTTTTATATATGGAAAGATCCATTTAACTGTATAGTTTCTGCTCCAACAAAATCAGGAAAAACACAATTTGTTAAAAAACTTGTAATTTTTGCTAAAGAAATGCTTCACCCTGCTCCTGTGAAAATTTATTGGTGTTATTCGGAATGGCAAGAAGCTTACGATGAATTAGTTCAGAAATGTTCTTATGTAGAATTTATTCAAGGTTCGCCTGATTTGAATGAACTTCAGAAAAGTAAAGATACACCTTAATTATTAATTATGGATGATATGATGCAAGAGATGAAGAATGATCAAAGTTTAACTCAACTTTTTACTAAAGGATCGCATCATTGGAATATATCAATTATACATATAGTTCAGAATGCTTTTTTTGATGGAATGCATATGAGTAGGATAAAGCTCAATATTTAATTCTTTTAAAAAACCCAAGCGATAGATTACAAGTCCACACACTGGCTCGACAGATTTTTCCAACTACTTCAAATTATTTCATAGAGGCATATGAGGATGCTACTAGTAAACCATACGGTTATTTATTAATAGATCTTACACAGACATGTCCTGAAAAATATCGACTTAGATCTAATATATTTCCCCACAATGATCGCATGATTTTGTATACACCTAAATGATTCATCATTTTTACAAAAAAACTTTATACAAGTTAGTCGGATCGTATTAATTTAGCGATATGATATACAGTAAATACATTTTTTTAATACTCTCGCTGTGATTCTTTTCATAGCTGTTTTTATTGTATGGGTACAATACCCTTTTCAATTTTATGAAAATGAAGAACCTGTAAATGTTACAGATTTTACATTACCAAACACAAAAAATGCTACAGATCAGAAATTATTATTACGGGAAAATTATAAATTACATATAACACCCTTACTATGTCATGTAGAAAAAATTTTATATTGTCCTCAGAATGACAGACAATTTATGCAATTACAAGCGTGTTTCAAAATATATATTTTCAATCCTATCGTATTTTCTTGTTGTAGTCGAAGCAGTAAATTTCAAAACTTGTACATCAATGGTAGTAGATTACGATATATTGATACGATAGCTTTATTACATAATCAGAAAAAAATATTATACCCTTCATCAGTCTAGTCGAGAATTTTGAAGAGGTTGGTCGTTTTTCTATAATTCGTTTGTTTTGTGACAATTACGATGTCAGCTGCATTTGAAGTTTTTGTCAGAATGGTGCAAAATAAAGTAAAAGGTAAAAATTTTATATCTCTTCTTCTTTTACTATTTATTAAACTATAGTATTTTTTAAGGTAAAATACTAAACAACAAACAGAAATGCAAAATAGCTGATTTGTTTTGGACTCGTTTCTCACCCGAAGCCAAGATTTTTTACAAAGACATAGCAAAGGGATGCAACCATTTACGGTGTGAAGTTGGTTTACCCATGGGACGTAAAAAAGTTACACAATTTTGGTGTTTTGCTAGATTATTACTGACGGAGTTGGATATGATCGAAACTGGTGCTATTTTTGTAGAAGATCTTTTTTTAAAACTAGATACAGCTCATACACTTTTTTTTATGAATATGAATAACTTGTGTGCTTTTTCTAGACGCGAAGAGTTGAATATCGTCATACACAATGAAGCTTCATTACTATCTTAATGTAATACAATAAATATTTCAATGTTTACTCATCATTTGGTCATTATTGTAAAATTTTTCTGTACTGTACGGTCTGTTTTGTATGGCTTCTAGATTAAAGAAATATATTCACAAGCTCAATGTGTTGAAAAATTCAAATTTTGTTCAAAGAGTGCTTTTCTTCAACATTCTTCCCCCGATTTGATCTGTTGTATATGTGAAATTTGTTTGAACATTTTGAACGGTAATATTCCTATTAATTCAAACTTGAAAAAGAATTTGGCGAAACATAAATTATTGCTCAGAGGTTTAGCTACAAGACACGAAAAAAACAAGAAAAAAGATTTACATAATAAACGTGTAAGAATTGTTCAAAGTGGTGGAGCATTTTTACCTCTAGTACTACCCGTTTTATTATCTACATTAGCAAGTTTTGTTACAGAGAAATTATTATAGAATGAATTTGCTAATAAATTTGCTCTTATACCTCAGGAGGTTCTGAATAAGTTGAATAACTCTCAGGCTTCTTCTTCGACGATGAGTTCAAATGAAAAGACAGGTATAGCTAAGCAAGTTGACATGTATCCTAACGAGCTAGAGCACATTTTGAAAGATACTATGTTAACGCCCAAGCAGAATACAAAATGTACTTGCAACTATTTTCACAATATTTAACTTTTGAACATGAAAAGGCTCAACCTACTACAGTGATTTTAAAACAAAAAGTTATTGATAACGAAGAAGATGAGAATGATAGTGACGATTTGAAACAAAAAGAAAAAAATTGGCTGAATGATGAAAAGTTACTTAGCGGTATTCCTAAACAGTTTAAATGCTCAGCATCCTTATTATTGGAACATGTGCGACTTAACCCTAGTATAAATGTTGATAAGCAAGGTGAAATATTAATTGATGGAAAATTAATTGAAGGATCACATATTATTGATTTATTACATGATTTGTCTCGTAAATGTTCAGAAATTATGCAAATGCCTGGAGTAGATGAGTTTGTTAATGCTTTGAAAAAATATAATGTACCATTAGAGGCTATAGGAAACCCATTACCTAAAATGTTATTCACTTCACCTCGGAAACTCTCCTACCATACACCTCCAGAAGAATCAGATGATCAGACAGTTAGTAGTGTCAAATGGTTAAATAAACCACTTGTGAAAAGTGTTGATTTATTTTCAAGTGGTGCTGAGGAAGATATCAAAGACGATTCATTCTTTAATAAGGGAAACTCGACAGAAAAGAAGATACGAGGCAAAGTTAGAGCACTTAGATGGTATACTCCTTTGTACTAGAGCGATGAACACCTTACTTTCGAAATTATACAAAAATTTACACAGAAATCCTACAGCTTTTTCTAGTATTGAAAAATTATATGCTGAAGCGAGAAAACACTGTAAAAATATTACACGTAAAAATGTTAAAGATTGGCTTTCAAAACAAGATAGCTATACTTTACATAAACAAGTCAACAAAAAATTTTCACGTAATCATATTTATGTTACAGCTATGGATCAGCAATGGGAAATTGATTTGGCAGATACGTCTTCTTTAGCAGATTTTAACGATGGATACAAATTTATGCTTACATGTATAGATGTATTAAGTAAATACGCATGGATTGAACCATTAAAATCAAAACATACAAAAAATGTTTGTGATGCTTTTCAAAATATTTTAAAAAGAGGTCGAATCCCTTGGAGAGTGCGCAGTGATAAAGGAAAAGAATTTGTCAACAAAGATTTCCAAAAATTATTGAAAACTGATCATATACATTTTTTTAATTCTCAAAACGAAGACATTAAATGTTCAATAGTAGAATGGTTTAATAGAACTTTAAAAACTAAATTATTTAAATATTTTACAGAGTTTACTACTTATAAATGGATTGGTATTTTACCCTCAGTTGTTTCCAAATACAATCACTCTGTTCATAGATCGATTAAGGAAAAACCTATTAATGTAGATTATTCTAACGAAAAAACTATATGGCAAAGACTCTACCCTGAAAGATTATACACTAGAAAGTCTAAGATTGATATAGGAGATTACGTGGGAATTAGTAAACAAAGAGGTGTATTTGACAAAAGTTATTTACCTCAATGGAGTGAAGAAGTTTTCAAAGTAAAGCATATTGTGAAGACCCGAAATCATATACTTTATACAATTCAAGATCTGGAAGGCGAAGATATAGAAGGACGTTTTTATGAAAAAGAACTACAGAAAATTGATTTTAATCCTAATATCAAAGAATACAAAATTGAAAAGGTTTTGAAAACTAAATGTTTACCAGATGGTCAGAATAGAAAACTTGTGAAGTGGTGGGGTTATCCTGAAAAATTCAACAGCTGGATTTTAGAAAAGGATATACAAAACGATGACGACGACGATTAGGATGAACAACTTTGCTTTGACATATTATGTTCAACAAGATGCGCTATTATCAGAAAATTTTTTAGGGGTTTTTGCTTGCGATACTCTACCGAAGATAGTTAAAAGACCTGCAGCTTTAATTGCAAACACCGATACATCTTTTCAAAAAGGAAGTCATTGGATAGCTATGTATTTTGATAATGCTAACTCTGTATATTATTTTGATTCTTATGGTTTACCACCAGTTATTCCTGCTTTTATAAACTATATTAACAAAAATGCTTTAATAAGGTATACAAATAAGAAACATTTACAAAATTTTAATGGTAGGGTTTATGGTATATATACTTTATATTTTTTGTATTATAAAGCGCGACATGTTCCTATGTATAAAATGTTTAAAAGTTTCAGTAACACAAATTTTGTTTATAATGATAAATTGATTTGTAAGTTTTTTCATTGTAAATTTTCTGTAAAAGGTCACTTGCGAAATAAATTATGTACATGTTTGTAAAAAGTTAACTCCTTCTTTATGTATTTATATATAAATTTTACTTCACTTCGATAGCTCGGCCTCCTTTATATTTTTGTATAATTTTATTGGTTACTTTAGTAGCTCCGCCTTCTTATAAATTTATAACTGAGTGTTTAGTTGTTAAATAAAAAATTTTTTATTTTGAAATGGATAGTAGTAATAGTATGCATTCAGAAACGTCTTGCATTAGCATTTGGGAGTTTTTTGGAAAACGTCTACCTCGAAACGAAGTGGTTTTCTTCCTTCAGGTCATACTAATATACATTGTAGTCATTACAGCTATAATAAATTTATCTCTATACAATAATAATACACAATTGTGGGTTGGTCTTTTGTTTGCTTGTATAGGATATTTATTACCTAGCCCCGTACCGACAGCATTCCAGTCATCTAATTCATTGAAGACTGTACCTACAGCAACAACAAACAACATTATAAATAATGACAACCTTTGAAGATCAATTTTATATCACATTACCTAGTAATAGCCAAAATGGAAACAAGCCCTCTGATTTTTCAGCCCATCTACCTTACCGTTTAAAACTAGATGGAAGCTGGGAGGTAGGGCTAAGTGAAATAATATACCCCTATAGTTGGGCTACATTTACCAATCATGGTGGAGATAATGTAATAACCTTAATTACGGATGGTGTCGGAAATAAGGTCAAAAAAATTAAAGTAATAGCTTTTGAAAAACATTACTTTACCATATCTGAATTAATTGAAGAGTTGAATGCAAAAATTGGAGCAGCTATTGCCCGAACTAACATGGAAATCATGTTTTCATACAATGAACATAGTAGAGGATTAGTTAATTTGAAAATAAAAAGTGGTACAATCTTACGTAAAATCGATATAGGCAAATGGTAAATGGAGCTTCTTGGATTTAGCGCTACCAATACTGCGCCCTATGCAACTGCTGATGATTTTTTAAATAGAGCTGTGAATATTAACTTATATACTGTTGGAGAGAAACCTCCAAAAAATTCTAACACACATATTCCACAATCCAAAGCTGTTTTTCTTGCCAAGCCTGGAACTAATCATTTATACATGTTAGGCATTCAACCACCAATTTTGAATGATTTACAGAATTTTTATGTTTACTGTAATATTATTGAAAATCAGATTGTTGGAAATACTTTAGCACCGCTTTTACGTATAGTAAATGTTCAGGGAAAATACAAAGATAATGTGAGTCAATTATATGAAACACCTCACTATATACCCATTCAATTAAAAGAAATTACAGTACTCGAGATTAATATAAAAAACAGTATGAATGAGCTTATACCCTTTCAGTTTGGGAATGTTATAGTTAAATTACATTTCCGGCGACGTACACCTTTATTCCTATAATCATAGTATCAAATTTTTATTTATTCATTCATTCATTTGCATTTGGACATGTTGTCGTCAGGTTGAATTTTCGCAAACGCTCTTAATTAATTAATTCATTTAGTTGTTCCTTTTGATTTTCAAAGCAAAATATGCATACTGTATTTATCCCTGAAACTGTTGATTACTGGATCAAAATTTATCAACACAGCATTCAAGATAATCAATTTCAGTTAGGTGGTACCTTAGAAGGTTTCCGAGCAGCATACCCATATTATTATAGACATCAAGGAGCTGGAGTTGGTAATTTTTTTAAGAGTTTGTGGCGTCTAGCTATGCCTTTGTTAAAATCTGCAGGAAAGCATGCACTTGCTGCAGGTTCCAAAATTGCAGGCGATGTTGTAGAAGGCCGTTCTTTTAAAGAAAGTGTTGCTGAGCATGGATGAAACGCAGCTGGCAGCTTATTACAGGAAACAGGCGAACGCATTCATAAAGGAAAAGGTTTAGGGAAGCCTAAACATATAAATTCTACGATACATATAAAAAGCAATGAAAAGTTAAATGATGGTCAGCGTCAACAACATCAACATCAAAAACAACATAAACGTAAACACCTGAAGTGATGTTCCTCATTCTTAAAAAAGACTCCAGGTAGAGTAGTCAGTTTCAAGGATATCTATTCAGAATGAGTAAATTTATTGATGCTGGATCGTCTCCTAGTAGTAAAATGGAGTTAGATTTATTTACCGTACCTCCAACACAAGTTGCTATTCGTAGAAGTTTTTGGTCGGAAATTCAATACAAAATCCTTGTAGTAATGAAGGACCTTACGAGTTTGTTATTTCACCTGATTCATATATGTTGGACTTATCAAAAAATTTTATATATTTTACTATTCGAATTACAAAAGCTAATGGCGCTGCTTGCACTTTAACAGTAGATGCCAACAACAATATTAGTGGTAACATTGTGGCGCCAATTAATTTGATCAGCAAAACATTTTTTAAACAGATCAAGATGTACTTAAATGGAAAATTAATATCTGACCGGTAAGTTTTATAATTAAATGTATGTTTACGTTTTTTTAATTTTAACATTTTAACATTTTAGTGGGGGATAGATACGCTTACAGATCTTATTTGGAAATGGAATTGAACTATGGTTGTGATGCTAAGTCGACACATGTTGCAGCTGCTGGTTATGCTTTTGAAAACGGCAATGTTCTTGATATAAAGAAAAACAAGAGTGCCTTGGAAAGAGTTCAGATGTTCAAAAACAGTGCAGTTGTTGAATTAATGGCTCCTACACATGCCGATCTATTTATGCAAGAACGTTTTCTATTGAATCAATGTACTTTGAAAATTGATTTATACAGACATAGAGATGATTTTTGCTTGCAAAAATTTATATCTACTGACAACGAAGCTTTTAAAATCGAGGTTAAAAGCATGTCTTCATTTATTAAAAAAGTTGAAGTTGCGGATAATATCAATCTAGCTATTGAATCCATGTTACAAAATACAGCTGCAAAATACCCTATTCATTGATGTCATGTTACAAGTCTATACATAACTACTAGTCGTCGCTCAGCTCCTCTGAACTCATTGTTCACAGGTCCTTTACCTCGTCGTCTCGTTGTGGCGCTTGTTGATGGTTCGGCTGCTAAGGGTGATTATTATCAAAGCCCCTTTAATTTTAAGCATTTCGGATTAAACGAAATTAAAATAACAAGTAGTACTACAACATTACCTACAATGCTGTATATGTTAAATTTTAAAGAAAACAAATGTTTGCACACTTTTATACAATTATTTGAGGGTGTAGGAATTGGTACAGATAACAAGGGTAATGAAATTACTCGAAATTCTTTTACAACGCATAACACAGTTTTTGTTTTTGATTTGACTCCTTGCGGTATGGATGGTAATTTTTGGGAGCTTGTACGTGAGGGAACCACCAGTTTACAGATGAATTTTGGCGAGGATATACCAGATGGCGGTATTGAAGCACTTATATACGCAGAATTTGACTCTCTCGTAATGATTGATAAAAATCGTGAAACCTTTACAGATTATAGTATTTAAATACATTATATTTATATGTACATTTCATCTCATTTTTTTATAATAATAAAAATCACTTATAGTTGTTGTTGTTTATACAACCCTTCTCCTTAGCTATTGTTTAGAAATATTCTTTTAATTTATTCCTAATTATAAATGAACTTCCTTTTATTATTACTCCTTCTTTCCTTTATTTTCTCCTTTAGTTCTACAGTACTATGTAATTATCTTGTACGTTTTTTTTACCCTAAGACCTGTAGAAAGCTATATAATACAGCAACAATTCTCAATAGTAGCACCACTATACTTTATGCAATTTTGTGCATATTCTCTACATATCCTTTACTCGTACAGCTCTAACTATCTGACTACAGTAAACCCTTTTTTATATTCCAAAGTTGACGCACACACAAGCACACACACACACCCATAGTAGAACTCTAAAGAAATCACCTCTACTATTGAAGGCCATAAATAAAAAATTTTATTAATTTTAATTCAATTTAATTTATTTGAAACAAAATATATATAGCACACATAAAATATACATATATATATATATATATATATATATACAAATTTTACCTAAAAATAAAAACATTAAGTTTCAAAAATTTTGCAAAAATTTTTACTTACATAGATACTATATACATATGCAGCCACCGCCACCACCGCCATCGCAGACCTCGCTAGAGGTTTCACGCATATCCACTGAAATTTTTACAAAATTTAATAACAATTTTAGTTAAACAAAAAATTTTTACTCTAATATATCATTTTAACTGCTAAGTAATAGGTACAAAATCTATCAATAGTCTTTATTTTATCATAAATCTTCTAGAATATTCTAGAAATGTTCTTTGGTAAGTTTTAGACAACTCAGCTATATAGTATACATTAATATACATGAATTAAAAATCTGTAAGATACTACAGCTAGCACAATTTAACCTACACATATTCATCTTGAAATATTGTAGTAAAAGCTTATAATAATTTTACTCTCATTAAATATAAAATTTATATATCTACGACATGGTTTAACTATAACATCAGAACTTACTAGAAACGCAGTAGCGTCAGTCCTATCCTCTCCTCGACGTAGCGATCGTCGGCGTTTCCCCATTCAGCCCTCGCACCTGGGGGGAGGATATTCCACAGGTGCGAGGCTAGGTGGCCGTCGGTCAGCGAAGGGTTTTTGAACATCCGGTGTAGACGCTTCATAAAACCCCAAAAGGGTTTCTGTCTAGCCGGATATTCAACCCCTTGCTGGCTTTTCCACCAGCTCTTGAAGTCCACCGACGCCTCCTCCCAAAAGACGGACGCCCACGCCTCAATTTCGGCTGTCGTTAAAAACGGCTCTAAATTAATAATATTATAAAATAGCATCCATATTAATTTTTAAATCAAAATATTTGTAAAATCATCATACCGTAAGCCTCGTAGGTGGCTCTTAATGCCGAAATAAACGTAATGAATAGGGCCTCCATTGGTACTCTCAGGTGTCAGGCAGGTACAAAAATAAGAATGATTCTTCTTCTTCTATTTTTCTATTTATACCACTTTACCCTCATTAAACTTTTTCCAGTTTTTTCTGCTATTTGGTTGAAACTTTTCAGTTTTTCTTTGAAGGTTCTCGACTCTAGGTTATTCTAGAAAACTATCAAAATAACAATAATCACCACCTTAATTGTTCTGGTATTGCATCTCTCTAAAGGCTTTAGGCTCTAGGTTATTCTAGAAAACTTTCAAAATAACAATAATCACCACCTTAATTATTTTGGTAAAGCATCTCTTGCTACCGTGTTTTATAGAACCTTTGACCTTTTCTAGCATTTCTAATTGGTTTTACGATCTAAATACTTTCAGCTGTCTAACCTTTCTATGTTTGCTCTGGAAAACACTCTGTATACAAAATCGTATCTACCTGCATAAATCATCCAATATAATGTATTAATTTTCTATATGTAGAGTAACATTCATGTATAGCTACCCTTGATGATTTAGTTCCTTTCTTTTCTTCTTTTTCTTTTCTTTTCTTCAAATATTTTTGTGGTATCAATTACTTTTTTACATCTAGAATATTTTTCATCTCAAGTGTTCACTTTTCTACATGCACTTTATGCCCCACTCTTTTGGGTCATTTTTCTATAAAAGAATTTGGTCATTTATGACCTTATAAGTATAAACCCGTAGGAATAATGTTTCAAGTTTTATAGACTCTTACAGTTTTTATATGTGGAATTGAGCATTCTGATCTAAAAGACCGTTCTAATTTGGACGATGGTTCAGTATGCAGGGCTTCCGATTAGCTATTCTGTGAACCTGCAGACGGTGCACCTCTTATTTTGGAGCCTGAGGGCGCTTTTTTTGAACGACTTCCACCATGGGTGGAGGGGTCAATTTTATAAATGCTTTCTTTCTTTTTTGTTTTTCATTTTTTGTTCACGTTATCATTATTTTTGTATTTAGACTACTGTATTTTGGCGATAAACAAAAATAAAATAGTGTTTCAAAAGTTTTATAATAATAAGCTAGAATGTTGCATTGAATTGAAAATTTTTTGATATGTAAAGATTTTTGACTCGTCAAATTTTCTACACGCTTTTTACGATCGGCTCGTTCTGGTCATTTTCTATAAAAGACCTTATTTGTCTACATGCTTTTTATGGCCAGCTCGCGCTGGTCATTTTTTACAAAAGACCTTCTTGGTCATTTTTGGCAGAACATCAAAATTTATACGCATGCACCCGTAAGGATAATGTTTCATCGGGTAATGACTCTCCCGAGAATTTACTCATTAAACAGACCATTACTGACCAATTTGACCGTTCGGACATTTATTGCCCACCGGACATTTATCGTCCACCGTAATTCAAGCAAGTATATTTCTTTTTTTTCTGTCCCATCGGGGCATTTTCTAATAAACTAGTCCACCTCTTTTTAGTCGGCTTCAGCCATGCATGAAAACCTTCGTAGAAGCACATTGAAGTTTTAAAACTGGTCACCTCCACATCCAAGAAACAATAAAAAACTATCTTGGAGCTATGAACTCACACCTTCGGTAAAGGTAAAAGATGTGTAAACTGCGCATTAAAAGACGTTGCAAACAGAATGTAAAGTGACCATATCTGTTGAATTCCCCATGGTCAAACCCTCAACCCAAAAAATCGAAAATACCTTTGTTTACACAAAGGACGATTTTTTGTGCAAAGTGACTGCGTCCACTGAATTCCCTATGTCAGCAAACCCTTCCACCCAAAATTCGCGGAAATAAGCTTGTTTACACCCGGGATACTTTTTTGTGTAAAGTGACCGCATCTATATTGAATCCCCCCCCCCCCTATCGAAAACTTCTTCCGCCAAAAAATCACGGAAATACGCTTGTTTACACCCGGCATAATTTTTTTGTGCAAAGTGACCGCAACCGTTAAATTACCCGCGATCGAAAACTCCTTCCACCAAAAAATCACAATAGGCTTGTTTAAGCGATATTTCGTTTGTAACATCTGCACGATGAGGTGAGGAAAAAATACTGCAATTTGAAAAATGTTATTTTTAGGATCTGATAATCAAGTAAAGTGGTTTTTACATCATCAATATCGTTGCTCTAGTTTCAATATACTTGTGTGCACAGGCGATACGAGTGTGTCAGTTTGATACCTTGTCGAGAGGTTTTTATGTTTGTCAACTGCGTGTAACAGTTTACTGTTAATACACGCACATGTCAATCATCATCAGCAGAACACAGTCTGCGCTTGTCTACGTAGACACCGTTGTTTTTTTCCCCGAAAATTTTTTCCACATGAGAACCGGACCCAAAATTTTTTTCCTCATTCTCCAAAAATTTTCCTCATATTTAAAAACGTTTATAATGTGGCTACGGATCATTTTTTTCCCCCGGGCCTTTTCCCCAAATGGGGAAAGGGGTCAAAATTTTTTTCCCCATTTTCCCGAAGTCGTTTTTTTTCGCTTAAAAATGCTCACAGACGCTTTATTTAGGTGTTTTTGAGCCTTTGAAAGCCTTCTGGTGTTTTCAGACCCGTTAATTCATTAAAATTGAGGAAAAAATTGAAATTTTCGAGTTCAAAGTTTCTACAAGCATTGCAACAAACTTTCAAGCAAACTATCCAAAAGCATAATGACTTGGAATTACATGAGAAATCGATAGTTAAGTACTCTATGATGACAAGTGAGAACCCAAAAGGTATGTTAATCTTTCCGGCGCGAAGCGCCGGAAAAATTTTTTGGGTATTGATATTCTGCGACGCCGGAAAATCAACTTTCCGAACGTTTATTTCAAGAATTAGATTTAATTTTGTGTTCGAAAGTCGTAATTTCTAGAATTTTACTTGAAAAATTTTAAAACCAGTATAATTTATTTGTAAACTCTCATACTTGGTCGAAAATATATGAGTAAGCAGAGTATAAATTTCCGAAAGATATTTCCATGAAGCATTTGAATTGATTTTACGTTAGAAAAGAAATAATTGCATCAAAAAGCTTAGAGACTTGACGTATTGATCTTTCTCAAACGGAAAAAATGCGAATCTTCATTAAATATCATGATAAAATATTGAGGATTACCAATGAAAACATGGAATAATACGTTCAAGATGATGAAAACTATTATAGATTATATGATAAATGAAGGTAGACATGCTAAAAGCCGCGCCTGGGCTAAGTAATGCATAATAATAATTATTGAAGTTATAATCGCCGGAAAATTTTGAGATTATGACCTTCGAAAATGCACCAAAATGCATCTTTTCTGTATCCAATCATCAAAATTTTTTTCCCCAAATGGGGAAAGAGCTCAAAATTTTTTTCCCTTTTCCGAATTTTTTTCCCCAAAAAGCACGATTTGGGGCAAGAAAACAGTGCTACGGATGCTTTTTTATGCATTTTAGGAGCATACCCAAGCATTTTGTTGTATTTGGAGTCAGAAACTTGCTAAAATGAGAAAAAAATTGAGAAAATTCTAGTTATATTAGCCTAAATGAGCTCATGCATGAAGAATATATTGATGTTCTACAGGAGCGGGTAAAGCATGTTAACGACAGAGTTCTCAGGAATTTTCTAAAACGCTGGAAATTGAACCTTCACAACGTTGGGAAATAAATTAAAATCAGACTGATGAAGCACAATTTGCCTCCCATTCCTGCGCGAAGCGCCAGAAAAATTATCGAGTTTTTGTATTCTAAAACGCTGAAAAATAAATCTCTCCAACAGTTAATTCGTGAACAAATGTTTTGAAATCGCGTTCTAGAGTAATGTCTTCAATTTCCACCTTCAATAAACGCGTAAGTTCAGATTGCAAACGTTTAAAAAATTCCAATCATCGAGAGAAAAAATTCAGAGACTTGATGGAAAATCTCTATTTTCGGCGACATAATTGACTGTAAACGATTAAAAAATGAAACGAGCTAACTTGATTGATAGAAACTGTTGAGCATTAATTAGTAAGTCGAAGTAGATATGCTAACGGCCGCGCCTGATAGAATATAGTCATAATTATACCCATGACCGGCGGGAAGCGCCGGAAAATTTTGAGATTTTGACCGTTTTAAGTCCACCAGAACGCATCTTTTCGGTTTTGAATTCCTCAAAATTTTTTTCCACAATGAGAAACATACCCAAAATTCTTTTCCTCATTTCGAAATCTTTTTCCTCAGAAGACCCCATTTGAGGAAGAAAAACGGTGCTACACAGACTGCAGTCTGAATAGCCACAGCCGGGAGCCAGATCTATCATCAATTTGATTGATAGAAAAATTTCATACCTTCAAATTGATTGGTCGAAAAGTTGTAGTCTACTCCTTTTAACCGTGAGTCGAAGCTTAAGCGCAGGCCTGAGCCTAAACTTAAGACTAAACTCAATCAGTGATTTTTTGTGCCAAAACATGGTTTTTGGCACAAAAAAAATAGGAATGGCACTAAAAAATTTGAGCGTTTGTGCCAATGGGCACAAAATTTTTGGCTGGTCAAACATTAAATTTCCTTGATTTTCAGACGTTTCAGGGGCTGAAAATGTAAAAAAATTTATTTGACTAGACCGCGAACGATTCCTCTTCGAACCATACCTGTAAGACCTCCGACCAGTTGGGGAGGGGGGGTAGAAAAAAGTCGAAATTTTTCCCCAAAAAGGCCAAAAAACATACACTTTTTTGAAAATTTTTTTCATTTTTTCCAAACTGGGGGGGGGGGTTAGAGGGGAAAATGATTTTGGGTACAGGGTTAGCCAAGTTGGGGGGGTCCCCCCCCCCAACCCCCCCAAGTACAGGTATGCTTCGAACAGTGTATTAGTATCGTTTCAGGCTGCAGCAAACTCTATAGGCTGTCATTGTCAACGACTGATGGATGGAAAGAAATTATGAATATTCTCTGTTAATTCAGTCAGTTTCGGATTTTAAACTGAAACTCTCACTTTTTGTGTTTGATTGATTCCAATAGAAAAATCGATACCGTTGACAATAGTACAATGTTTCGATCGAAAATTTACACAATTTTCGACTTTATTTTCTCTAGTCTTAACATTGTTGTTTAGTATATCTTACCTGAAGATATTCATATTCGTAGTCAAAAATTGGATCAGTTTGAATTTCGTGAACAATTCTAGAGTTATTTAAATTTTCTCAGCATCCATTCCTTTTTAAGACACGATTTCTGAGAGGCTCTACTTTCCCTATGATAACCTGAAAATTAATCATACCTCAAAATCAGATATTATGGGTAGTTTCGTGCGCTGAGTTCCATGGTACCATTTGTTTTGCTTGTAAACAAAAATTCGCGCCGCTACAGTATGCCAAAGTTTGAAAATTGATGATTTTTCGGTATTTTTCAGTGGTCTTGCTAGCTAAGCGATATTCCAAGATCAGAATGATCTTATTTGATGAATGAATATTCATTCTACAGAGGAGAGAATAATCTCTCTTCTGATGTAATATTTACAGCAAATAATTGCATATTACACTTTTTCATAAAGTTTAAAGTATCAAAAATGGGCCATCAAGATTGAAAAAATTTTGTTCATGGTCACTTCCGAGCACCTTCTAATCAGAAGCCGCAGAATTTTTTTTCTTATATTTTAGCTCATCCATTTTTACTGCATTGGTTATATTTTCATCAAAATTTTTGTACTCCGAAGAAGGCATACTTATGAAAATTTCATAGAAATCATTCTATGTGCCAGGTAGCCCTTGTCTACCCCTTGTGATATATTCATTACGTATACTGTAGAACTATCAAATAACTAACAGGCTATAGTTTGATGTATGAATTGTTTCACAAGCAAACATTTTAGACTCTGCAAGAAAGTTTGAACAGTCAAAAATTAGAAGCAAAAAAAACTCCTGCTTAGAGGCACTCCCGAGCACCTTCACCTACGATTTTGCAGAATTTTATCTTTTTATTCTTTAGTTCATACATTCTTACAGTAGCTGTGAAAGTAACATCTCATCATCATGTACCATTTTGGCAGCTGTAGGCATTTGCATACACTGCACTGTCATTCAAATGTGTTTTTGAATCTGGATAAATGTCCCATCAATGAAGTTCTGGGAACACAGAATGCCTCCTAAACCAGCGTATCATGAGAAAAAATGTGACTTGAGGTCCGGGCAAATTTTCATTGATCTAGGTTTGATGGTTTCTAAACGAATTGCTTCAAATGAAAAATCGAAAAATTCGAAAACTTCAGAAATTGAGCGATTGTTTCAAATCCATTTTCAGAAAAAGAGTTATTCGGATACTCTTAGCTTTGTTGGAAGGGCACTGCGATCTACTATCCTTTGCTCTATTTTCATTTGGCCAACGTCACGTGGTGTGAAACGGGATGCCTTCAACTATAGAGCACTTTCGCACAGCTTATAGCATAGGTCATAGTCAGACAGCCAACATATATGTTGTAACATACATGTAATGGAGCCCCAGGGTCTGGGGGGGTTGGGGCACTTCTTTGGGGCCGCGGGTCAGTAATTCCCAAAATTTTGAGGGGAGGGGTCCCTAAAGGAAAAAAAATTCGATTTTTTCTATGAAAAATGTCCAGAAAACGGTTTAAAAAGTAGTAATTTTTGTTTAAAAAATGATAAAATATGTACTTATGGCACAAAGCGCCGCGAAAATTGACGTTTTTGACCATTTTTTGTTCAAAAATTGGCATTTTTCATGGAAAAAATGACATTTTTCAGTATTTTTCCGACTAAAACTATGGGGGTTCCTAGGGCTACCATATGGCTAGCCATAGGATTGGAAAATCCTGGGGGGTCGCCCAATGGCTAGCCATATGGTCGACGATTTCTGGGGGGGGGGGGGTTCCAATGGCACTTCCCCCCAATTACATGTATGTTTTGTAACATTAAACTCTCAGCTTCAATTTTTTTCCGGTCAAATTACTGAAAAGAGAAATTTTTGATGCAACTTTTCTGAGGCATCCTGTTGCCCAACCATTGTAAATTGGTCGATGAAATTTTATAAGTGATTCGACTCACATCTTTTATTTTTACTCCTCTAATGTGAATGTTTTGAATTTTTCCTGCATCTCGTTGATGGCATATGTAGTGGAGTCAATCAGCATTTTTGTATCAGCTTTCAGAATGTGCAGACACCTACAGCTCCCAAAATGGTACATTAATTTGATTGAAATTTTAACATAATATGTTCAGACATTAGTGGCTAAAGAATTCAATAAAAAAATTCTGTGGCATCCTTTGGGAATGTGCCAAAAATAGGTCCCAAAGGACTTTTTCGGTTTATTTTGACATCTGTTTTGACACTTTAAATGAAATAAAAAGTGTAAAGTAAGAGATTAGAGAGTGTTCTTCATACCGGCATATAGAGCATGGTCTTCTGCATGCATTCAACATGTGGCTTCAGAGTCACGTTTTTTCTGTGCTGTGATATTTTGGAACACATGTACAGACTGAAAAATGCCAAAAAAGCTGTAGCTTTGTGAATTTTGATTTTTGTGCAGAATGAATTCTGTCACGATACTCAGCATGTAAAACTACTCAAAATGTCTCTTTTTAAGATATTATTAATTTTCAACTTATCATAGGTCAATGGAGCAGAAGGTAGAATCTCTCAGAAATCATGTCTTAAGTCGTCGTGAACTATTTTCCCCCACAGTTTTTTTTTTTATCTAACTGACATGGTTAGCTGAAAAATAGGTAGGGCACGATTTTTACAAAAAAGTAATGCGTAAAACGTTAATTTTCCATCAAATTTTTTGGCCTTAAACTTTTCCGAAGTTTTCAGCATGTTTCTAGTAGAAAAAAATTTTTTGTGCCATTGGCACAAATTTTTTTTGGCCTCTTGTGCCAATTGGCACAAATGTCTGTGCACAAAAAAAACTCTGTTGCAGAGCGAGATCTGTTATGAATTTGATGGGTTGAAAAATTTTATACCTTCAATTTGATCTGTCAAAAATTGTACATAGTCTACTCCTTTGTAACCACAAGGAGTCCAAGCCTAAGCCCGAGCCAAAGCCTATGCACACTGTTTTTTCCACATTTGCACTATAATGTGGAAAAAAATCTGGAATGTGGAAAAAATTATCGAGGTCGTTCCACAAATGTGGAAGAAAAATTTGGGGTTAGGAGGTTCAAATCTCAAAATTTTCTGGTGCTTCGTGTCGGTTATAACTTTAATTATCATTATTATATCTTACCCAGTTCAGGTGCAGCTTTTAGAAAGTCTACCTTCATTTATCACTCAATCTATGATAATCTTCATCAGGTTAGACATATTATCTCATGTTTTAACTTGTAGCCTGCAATATTTTATCATAATATTCAATGAGGACTCACATTTTTTCGACACATTTTTTTAAAAAAAATCAATACATCAAGCCTCTAATCTTTTTGATGTGATTATTTCTTTCCTAATGTAAAATCAATTCAAAAGCTTCATACCTGTAAGACCTCGGGGGGGAGGTAGAAAAAAGTCGAAATTTTTCCCAAAAAAGGCCAAGAAACATACACTTTTTTGCTAATTTTTTTAATTTTTTCCAAACTGGAGGTTGGATGATGTTGGGTACAGGGTTGGCCAAGTTTGGAGGGGGTCCCCCCCAAGTACATGTATGAAAAGTTTTTTGGAAGTATCTTTCAGAAATTTATACTCTTCCTAGTCATAAATTTTTGTGTCTAAGAGTTTACAAATGAATTACTGGTTTTAAAATTCTAGAAATTTCGGTGTTCGAACACAAAATCTGAACCTATATTTCTTGGAATAAATATCCGAGAAATTGATTTTGCAGTGTTGCAGAATGTCAATACCCAAAAAAAGTTTTCCGGCGCTTCACATCGAAAAGATTAACATTTTTTGGGCTCTAATTAGTGATGGACCAATGCATCAGCATCGGCCAATTGTTGCATTTTTCTGCCATCGGCCGATGTTTTGCCAAAGAATCGGCTGATGGCGGATTGTTTGTCAACTTTTTGTTACAATTAATGCAGGTGCTTGTGCTTAAAAAACAGATCACATCAGAGCACCCCATGTGGGGGTATGGGGGGGGTATTACCCCCGTCTTAGATTTGAAAATTCATTTACTACCCCCATAAAGACAGCTCACTATAACCAAAAAATTTTGGTAGACTTCATCCTCTCCCCAGTAGGTTATACTAATTCGAGAAAAATTGCAGAATGTGTGATTCTGAGGAATTACTCACTGCTCTTTTTGACACATTTACTGAGCAAATGATAATGGGAAAGTATGCAACTTCTTTGCCATACAGCGATTTTTAGGAAGAAACCACTATAAATATAATTGGGAGATGAAATGACTTATGTATATGTGATTAATCAAAAAATGGCCCCTTGGGAAGAAAAACATTATGTTCTTAAAATTCTGCCTCTTCATGCTCCCCTTTCCTTTTCTCCGTTTCTGCATTGGGTCTTCTGTGCGCGTATGGTTACCCAAGCTGTGGCATACCCTCCTGCTATGAGTTGAAACGTGTGAGGTCTGTTGTCGTGGATCAGAAGTGGTACTTGGTTTCAAACTCGTAGTTCATAGTCTAATGGGATCAATAATACAAAAGTCACATTCAGCATCAGGACAAAAACGTATGTTGTGCCCAATTCTTGAAATGTGCAGGAATTAGTTGGCACAACAGTCTTCAAAGTGTGACTATTCTGTACGTATAATTAGTGCATTAAAGTTGCAGGATTGGGAGCCAGAAAATAGAGTTGAACCAGTAAGTGGTTTTCACTGTAAAAAGCATTAAGTAGGGGCATTTTTTCATTTATGTAAGTTGTATGTGGTTAGAGTACTACAACTCCCCCCTCCTTGGCAAAAAGTTGGGAGCAAAAAAAAAGGTCTCGGCATATTTCAAGTACTGCCCTTAAAATTTATGATTTTACCCCTACCTAAATTTTCGACCTTGGGGACCTCTGGATCACATATATATTTTACAGTTACTTTAGTAAATGCATTATTTTTTGTGAAAATGGTTGTTTTAATGTCTGGCATATTTGCCCTGTGTTGCCATTGATGAACTAAATAACAAGAATTTGATAAGCTATGAATGGAATATTTTAGCTACGGTGATCTTTAATACATGTATATTGTATCCACACCTTAGATAATTATGTTTTGGCAGCTTGTAAATTTGTTAAAATCATTTGCAGAAACTGTAAAAATCTATGAATCTAAAAACGCCTGTATTTCGGAAAAAATAGCTGAAGAAAAGTAAGCTAGATTTTGTGGCTAAATTTTTTTGAAAAACATAAATTTAAGAATTGTAGATTAAGAATTTTATGCCACTCAATCTATATGTCAACTTTCCTGGATTGGGTTCATTAAAGGAGGAATTGTCTGGAAAAATGAATCAATATTTTCATAGAAATGATAATCAAGCCCACTTTAAACATATTGAAGACAATAGACTTCATGCTTTGGCATCTTCACTACATCCTCGATTTAAAAAGGATGGATTGGAATTTGAAATATAACACATATTGATCATACAAATCAAAATTAAATAATTTAGGCATTCTGTGATCCTCAAGCAGAAGACAAAGCTGAACTAGCTTTGATTAGAATGGTTTTAGATCAAAAATAACAAAATCAATGCTTTTCTGAAAATATGGTTCAAAAATTTGAATGATTCTTCAAACTCATTCTCCAACTTTCTCAGTAAGCCATAATTAATACTAATGTAAATAATTCAAGCATTTACACAAAACTGACCAATTTCAGGCACTATTTGGCCATTGTAAGTTCATCTGAAGATGAGCTGTAGTCCAAAAAATATGCAACGTCAACATTTGAGCAAGCAAAAGCCATTGTTTTGGAATAGATTACTAGAATAATGGAAGAAAAATGCTGCAACAAAACCAGAATTAGCTAATGTGAGTCAGAATAATGTGCAATTGGAAAAAAATTTCTTTAGCTTGCCTTGAAATTTTTATCAGCTCCAATTGGGTCAGCAGCTAGTGAATGATCATTTTAAAAAGCAAAAGATGTTAGAAGTGGAAAAATATTCCGTTTATCACTGAGATTGGATTCAATAGGGCAAACTGGAAAAACAAGCTGAAGTTGAAGAAGCTTCCAGTGAACTCAGCAATCAAAGTGAAGGTAGTACAAGAGATGCCTTTGTTGATGACAAATTGTATGAATGAAATGTTGTTAATTATTGAATGTTGAAAATATCAGTAGAACTTGGTGAATAATTCATAATAATTTTAAATTTGTTACAGTGTTGCAGCTTCAGGTTGCATTTTGTACATATTACAGCCGATGCCATCAGTGACTCTGGCCGATGCATCGGCATCGGCCGATGGCAAGTTTTTGGCCATCAGTCCATCACTAGCTCTAATTTGTCATTATAGAGGACTTAACTATCAGTTTCTCTTGTAATTCAAAGTCATTATGCTCTTGGATGGTTTGCTGGAAAATTTGTTCCATAAGGCTTGTAAATCAGGCTTTAAACTAGAAAATTTCAATTTTTTCCCCAATTTTGACAAGTTAATGGCTCTAAAAACACCAGAAGGCTTGAAAAAGCTCAAAAACTCAAAAAATTTTGACCACTTTCCGCATTTGGGGAAAAGGCCCCGAGAAAAAACTAGTTGCTAGACCATAGTTTTTCTTCAATCGATCATTTTTGAGTAATTTTTTTAAATTGACACAAATTTTTTTGTGCTTAGACATCACTTTGAGGGAAAGTTTGTTGATGGTTTCCTGTCTGGAAAAAGCATTTTATGCGTTACAAAATTGAAAATATTCAATAATTTTTCTATATTATTCCAGTGCGCAGTTAGAAAATGTCATTCTAGCTAATGCTTATAGCTTTTAATGATCACTACATTATAGATAAATGTTTGATCTTGTGTTGTTTTTTGGCGAGTTTGACGAAAAGCAAGATTCTTCTCAGTTGTTTTCCCAGAATCTTCTTGCAGTCTTTAAAAAGATTTTGACATTTGTGTGATTAAAACATTTTGAGTTCAAGTTCAAATTCTCGCTAGTTGAAGAATGGGAATTCTTAGTTGCTTCCATAGTTTTTGAATTGTAGTCTGCCTGACTGAAAATTCATTGAATTCACTTTAAAATTAAACCTTCAATCAAGATAATATAATAGTTGACAATATTCATTTTCCAACATTCTAGAATATCAAAATACCAGAAAAATTTTGGACTCTAAGCGCCGAACAAGTTACCAAAACTATTCTTATCATTTCTGCTTCAAAACTCAGAAAATTTGGTTTTAGACGCCTAAAACTGACGCAAATTGAATGAAGTAGAAGGAAGCTAACTGTTAGTGGTTTTTCCAATGAAATTAAGCTATAATTTATTGATTATAGAGTGTACAACCAAAAATTTATCTGTACAACCAAAATGTTTCCCCAAGTTGCACATTGGAACCTGGCCAGACCACCCCATAGGGAGGGGTATGAGGGGGGTATTAGCCCTGCCTAAAGTTCCAAAAATTGAGCCTAATTTTGAGACAAAACAATTTTACTTTGGCCAAATCGCAGTGTGTACGATGGTTTTGCTAAAGTTAGAACAGCAGCAGTTGGGCCTGAGACATATTGGTGCAATTGATGCATGGGCCAAATCATTTGTCATCATACATGTAACAGAGCTCTGAGGTCTGGGGGGGGTCAGCCACTTTTTTGGGGCCGGGGGTCAGTAATTCCCAAAATTTTGGGGGAGGAGTCTCTGAAGGAAAAAAATTCGATTTTTTCACGAAAAAAAGTCCGAAAATGGTTCAAAAAATAGTAACTTTTGTCTAAGAAATAATAAAATGTATTTATAGCGCGAAGCGCCGAGAAAATTAATGTTTTTGACCATTTTTTGTTCAAAAATTGACGTTTTTCATCAAAAAATTAACATTTTTCAGTATTTTTCCGATCAAAAGTATGGGGGTCCCTAGGGCTACCATATGGCTAGCCATAGGATTGGAAAATCCTGGGGAGTGGTCGCCCAATGGCTAGCCATATGGTGGACGATTTATTGGGGGGTTCCCATAACACTTCCCCCCAATTACATGTATGTTTGTCACAAAAAAGTACTATGCAATCTACTTGCAGGGAGAGGGTAGTACTGCATTCTGGGAAGCTTATGCCAACCAAATGCAGGAACACCAGCGAACCACAATGGATATGATAACTAAGAGGAGGTTGTCAGAAGTTGTCCAGAGGTTTTCTGGAAAATTCCAAAAAGCCAAGGATGATGAAGATCAACCATTCGAAATACCAATTTTAACAGAACGACAACCTAGAGATATGTCCAGGAGTAGGAGCCAGCACTCGCAACATTCATCACATCGGCATGAGGCAACAACCAGGAGTATTTAAGTTACCATTCGGGAACCAACAGAATCAAGGTACATCCAGCCCCTTTGCCTCTGGAGCATCTTCCATAAGTTCCGCTCAGGACCAGTACCAGAGAAGAACTGGAGGGGGATAGGGCTGAGGCTGGGGTCAAAGACAGGTTCAAAGCCAGGCCTTGAAGATGATTAATATGCAGCCATTTAGAGGTCAGGTGATGGCTAAGGCCCCTTGTGGGACCGCACCTCGAGGAGTTCCTGGGGGATTCCTCAGGGGTCACGGAACCTAAGGTCGTCCCTATCCTCACCATGGCAGCCTTCAGTAGGGCAGTTATGGAGGGGGCGGACAACAATATTAAATTATAGTTGCATAGTTTTTTACCAAAAAATCGTTATTTCCTACAAATTTTATTTCAAAAAATACAAAACACAAATAAAACACAAAATACAAAAAATTTATTATCTCGTCATGTTGCTGCTTTGAAATTTTAAATTTTTTTGGCGTTTCCAGTGCTCAAATTTGCCCGGCCAAAAATCGTCTTTCTGTCCATTCCGTTGGGTGTGTATATAGCCCTCACATTTTTCGTCATATTTCTTTTTGATTCAAGGGCCTGAAAAAAATGAAGATGTGAAATATTTTACTCTTCATTTTAAAATTATTTCGTAATCAGGCAAAGTAGTGTATATATGCAAAAAATGTTTTTTGCTGTTTAGACTAGTATTGGACAGGGCAAAGGGATGAGTGGCCAACCATAGAAGAAGCATACCTATGGTAACCCAACCCCTACACTAGAAAAACCAGTACATGAGAGAAGAGGAATGGCGGCGCACCAGATCTAGGCAGAGATGGCATTGCAAAGTCCCGGCCGAACTACGTTTGAGACCATCCTGGTAGCCTGAAAAAGAGTGCCCTGCCGACTGGTGTGGTCAAAGTCGCCCTTGCTTAAAGGACCTGGTAGGGGCTGGATCACAATTTGAAGGGGGTAGCCCCAAAGAGTTGTTTTCCGAGGGAAAACCATTATGCAGCCCTGGGCCTCAGTATGGGACTCAGGCTGCAGAAAGGTTTTTACCTCCCGTGGGTTGGTTTTGAGGGCTGAGGGATGTCAGAGTTACTGTGAGTGCATGTGTTCAACTTCTGGTGTTGGGCTCAGGCAGTGGACGTGACGAAAAGTGGCAAAAAAGAGAAGACAAATTTGCATGGATTTGTGATGCCACTGTTTTGCATGTTTTGGTATATTATTCATTCTGTTTATTCTGATGGAAAATGTTAGCATCGCTGCCTATTGTCTTTGTTATATTTATTTTTGATATTTGCATTGATGGTATCGTCTTGTTTTCCCAATACAAAGCTTGACTGTAACTTGTAATGTTTTGTAAGCATAGTAGGAGAGTTTAAGAGTAGGAGTGGAGACTTAGGTAGGAGCTCCTGAGGTACATGTCAAGGTGTTCTGCCTGTGGTTTGGTGATGTACTGGAGTGTATCTGGTAATCCATGTGAGAGAGTTTTGGTGTGTTAGTATTCTGTTAGCCTGTGGTTAGAACTGTTGCAACTTCCTTTGTATAAAGCCAAAGGTCAGTTACATCATCATCTAAGACTACAGCAGCCTAACACAGACTGTTTGACTAGTCGAACACTTAATTTCCTAGATTTATATTCTGTTATCAACAAACAAACTGAACTAAATTTCCTCAATTAGAAAACCGAATGCCCGCCAACCCTGATTATGGATACATAAATGTTTGATCCATTTTTGTTTTTCGACGAATTTGATGTAAACCATGATTTGTTTGGTCTTCCCAAATCTTTTTGCGATCTTTGCAAAAATTTCGACTATTATGTGATTAAAACATTCTAAGTCCAAAATAATGGCATTAGTTCTTGTCGATTGAGAAATCCAAATTCTTAGTTGCTTGCCTAGTTTTTGGATTCTAGTTTGTCCGACTGAAAATTCATTGAACTCGTCCAAAAAAACACCTTCTGTCTATTCTAAGAAATAGAAGTTGAAAAGATTCATTTTCTAGTGTTCTAGAATAAAAAAATTTTCGGCACTCCACGTCAAACAGGTTGTTCTACACATACTAGCCTTTTTATTTTCTCTCCAAAACTCAGAAAATTGAGTTTTAAAAGCCTGAAACGGACGCGAATTGAATGAAACACAAGAAAACTATAGCTCTTAATAGTATTTCCAACAAAATTAGGCAAATTTATTGATTTTATATTAAGCAACCAAAAATTTACTTGTGTAACCAAAATTTTCCCCTATATTGCACATTGCACCTGGCTTGTGCAAAACAACCCTGATCGGACATTGAAAAATGCATATATCAGTGCATTTTAGAAAATCTGAATCTAAAGACTTTTCTGCGTGAATAACTTTATTAATCATTATTATTCATCACCTAGCTCAGGCAGAGCCTCTAGCATGTTTATCTTTACGTATACCATTTGATATTTAATAGTTTTCATCATCCTAAACGTATCATCTCATGTTTTAATTTGTAATCTTCGATATTTTATATTTATATTTTATGAAGATTCACTTATTTTTGATACATTCTTTGGCAAAAATCAACACGTCAAGTTTCTAAACTCTGTGAAGCGATTATTCCTCTCTTATCGTGAAATGAATTCAAAAGCTTCATCGTGGTAATTCTCGAGAATTCTGCTCTTCTTAATTCTTACTCACATCGTTTCGGCCAAATTCATCAAGGTTTGCCAATAAATTACTGATTTTAAAATCTTTCGAATGATAAAATTCTAGAAACCACGATTTTGAACAGAAAATTCGAATATAATTCTCGAAATAAATTTTTGGAAAATTGATTTTCCAGCCTCGCAGAATCTCAATATATCCAGAAAAAAAAATTGAGTGCTCACTCATTTAATAGTAATAATAATCAGGGTATCAAGCGAAGCTGAAAAACTTGGAAAAGTCAGGGAAAAAAATTAGGTTGACTGTGTTAGATTGACTTATATATATTCTGTGTAAGATTTTTTTCTAGTTGGTAGCGGAATCAAGTCGAATAAAAACGAATCGCTCAAAAGCTCTTCTATCTTTTAACCTCCAGTATGCATCATAAACAAATGAAGTTGAATTAAGCTCTAAACTTTCTTATTGTCCCATTTATAGTTTGAAATTTCGAGCAAATAAAATTACAAATCTTACAGTAACAAAACAACAAATTTTGAATATTAAACTCGGTCAAATTGTGTAATATTTTGATGCCCGTATAGTCTGAATACTCTACAAAAGAATTAGCGTCTATTTTTGCGAGCCAACTACAGCATATTCGACTCATGTACATACTAACTGTGCTTGCATGATGGATACATAGAATATTGATTGATTTACATTTTTTTACATAATACCTATGTAATAAAAATGAGATTTTTTTCTACTTCGTAATGAAGTCAATTCAATCACATAAATTAATTGTTTTGATGACTTAGACAGACACTAATACGTGTCTAGAAGATCGACTAATGTGGAAAAACAGCTCCGGAATCATTTTGAAGAAAAAAACAACGAAAAATCAGGGATTTTTCGATTTTTGGTTTTTTTTAATAACCAAAAGCCGAAATATCATTGCCAACCCTGATTATAACTGTTGCATTTTAGAATGTAAAAGTACAATGTTGTTTTCGACAATGGGTTACAGAATGGCAAACTAATAAGTATATGTAATCTCAAAAATGGCGACTGCAATAATTTTTCTATTCCCTCCTGCTCTTCATGAGTGGATTTCTCTGGGAACATCGGGATGTTTTAGTAAACCTATGAAACGCATAAATAATCTGCACGCCGATTAGTTTCATTTTGAATGTGAGTAATTTCTGGGCAGTGAGGAAATAAATTGAGTATGGTTTTATGAAAAAGGAAAAAGCGCGAGTCAAGGATGTGGAGAGGAGAAAATCCTCCCATCAGTGTGATTCACCTACAAAAAAACAAGTTATATTTATATCAGAAGAAAGGTGCGTCGTATCGTTTCTTGATTTGCCTCAATTATTTTTCAATTCATCCGCTGCATTTAGGTTATCCGGTCGAAAAGTCTAGCATGAACGGCGCAGTTGTCGAGAATCTAAGCAACCGCAAATTGTCATATATTTTAGCGGCCGCATTTTTTGCTCAAGTGGTGTTTTTCCTAATCGGAGGTCTCATCGGTAAGCTTCTCACCATATTCAATGCATGTGAAATATTGCAAGTCACTCAGTGTCAGTAAGAGATCAGCGACGTAAATTATTGTTCCATCTGTTTGATTTGGATTGCTTTTCGTCATCAATATCAGATTATGATGCATAAAATGTAATATACCAAGTAGAATTCCGAACTGATTAAAGTAAAATTTTTGCATTGAGCACACGCGTATTCTCTCCATTCAGATCAGGGTCCATAAGTTCAAATTCACGTTGGTTATAGTCAATATTTTCACAATTCCTATATTTTCAGCACCCCAGCCTTCGACCTCCATGATGAATGGAATGCGCATATGCCGCGACGTGACTTTGGGCACCTCGAAAAAATGGTTCTTCATTCGCCCGGCGAAAGGATGCTCGGAAGAAATATTCGATCTGGACGAAAAGACTACTTTATACACACAAGATACGCGTGAGTTAGTTTTCGTGGCGCAGATGCCTAATCCAAAAGAAAACGTTGAATTGCGATTTTCGCCCTGGTTTCAAAATATGATCGGCGTTTTGGAAATGCAAATCGAACATTCAACGAAAATTCCGGCTTGGAAGATGGGTGATTTATTGGGATGTGTGTCAAAAATTAATTTTGTATTAGAATCATGTTCTACATTCATGGGCCGCATTATGGCGAAAAACTTTCTACACGTTGAAAGTGGGGATTTCCCTGCCATCGGGACAGTGCTAGTTAAGCCTGCATAATTCCGAGAACCATAAAAGATTTATGACTATTAAAAAATTGTGGTATTTTTTACTTTTTAGCCGCGCAAAACATATCCACAATATTAGAAAGTCTTTGTGTGTGTGACAAGGCATTATAGGTTTTATATATTTGCATGCCCACTAACACTGCAAAATAACTTCATAAGTCTTCTAGGACGCAATCCGGAGTTACGACTCGAAATTAGAATGGGTTACAGGAGCGCCTCTGATGCTCCAGATCAGTGGCACGAATTGATTTCAACGACTGTTACGCGAAAGTTGCATTGCTCTCTGGATGCGGCTCAAGTAAGCCTGTTGTTATAATATAATTTTAGCCGTATACAGAAGATCACACTGCTGAAAACTTGGGATAGTCTATTTTCACTTTTTTGGTCTTTCCTGTTTCGGTTATACCAAGTTAAAAGCAAAAGATACACAGACAGTGTAATCTTTTCACTGAATAACAGCAAATGTGTTGAGTTAAAAATTGTCCATATGTAAATGTGCTTCGTAGTCAAAAATATAGTTTTTTTGGTGAATAAAGTTAATAACTGATTAATTTTTTACTTTGGCTGTTTGATTGAATCAGAACTAAATCCGTAGAATTTGGGTAATCTGTTTTGAATTTCACTCAATTAGAACGCAGGTACATAAGCGCGCATCTATTAGTTCGAAAAAAATTTAACCAACTTTTCCTGATCTGCAATGAACGCGAATTTTAAATTTGTTTTTGAACAGGTTATACCAAGCAAGCAGCTTCATTTCAAAAGCTGACAAAAAACTGCGTGTGGGATTCTGAATGCGAGTTAGAGATTCAAGATCAGTTAGAAAATAAGAAAATGACACAATTTTATTCGAAGGTTCAAAGGTCAAATATCTCCGATTTTTTGTGTCTTTCGCAACTTTTAACAAAATTACTCCATGGTGGTGAAATGCTTTGGCTTTGATTTGAACTTTTTCAGAGATGCAAAAAAATTTGAAGAAAGCATTTTTGGGCTGGAATGTAGTTATTTTTCACATTATTTTATTTTCGGTTTTTTTATTTTGCTCTGATCTAACTTTTCTGTCCTCTATTGTCATGCGCTTTAATGTCTCTGTGCTCTACTGTCCATGCTCTATCGGCTTGTGCTCTATTGCGCCTATCCATTATTGTCCTGCGCTCTATTGTCCAAGTGGCCGACGCAGAAATTTTTATGGGAGAGGGACGAAAATTTTTTATTTACAATTTTTATATTTTTGGTAAATTATTTGTTTCGATATGCAAACGATTTTTTTCTTTCTTTTCTTGATTTTCTTTTTTTTCTTACAATTTTTAAAAGAAAACAAAACGAAAAAAAGGACGAAACAATGGAGCAACTGGAGATGAACGAACAAAAAGTTCGAAAACACCTAATTTTGGCCACAATATTTAATTAAGTTTTGTAGATTTCTGATAATTTGCGTTTAACCATTATCTTATTTTTATTTTTAGACCATGAGCTCAGGAGGCGCGGCCGCCCCCGCCCCGTGCATTCGCTACTGTATTGTCTCTAATGTCCGCGCTCTATTGTCCTGCGCTCTTTCGTTCCTGCGCTCTATTGTCCTGTGTCCTAATGTCCGCGTTCTAATCTCCGGGCTCTAACGTCCGCGCTATATTGTCCTGCGCTCTATTGTCCTTGTGCTCTATTGTCCCTGCGCTCTATTGTCCCGCGCTCTAATACCTCGGTACCCTTAAAATTTGTTGAATATGAATCTTGATTGTCTGAATCGAATTTATTTGAAAAATTTTAGTTCCCGTATTGTTTTGAGTTTCTGCATGTGTTCTGGATCAGTAAACAGTTCTTTTTTTTCATCTGACTAACAGGGTTTTTTTATGCCAATTTGGAGCCATGGCTCCTAAAAATTCTGATGCATTTTTATGCATTTTGAAATGAAAAAGACCGAAAATTTTCCGGGATTTCAATTCATTTATGATTCTTGGTATAATTTCCGTTGTGGGGTTAGAAAATGTCATCCTAGCCTATGCTTATAGCTTTCAGAAACCAGCATGTTATGGGTGAATGTTTGACCTTGTATTGTTTTTTCCACGTATTTGACAAAAATCAAGATTTTTCTAGATTATGTTTACAAAATCGTTTTGTGGCACTTTAGAATTTTCGGCTTTGGTGAACATAAATTTTTGCATTTGGAAAATTATTAAATCATCATCAGCATGGGAAAATGGCAGAGGTTCTTGCTATCTGAAGAAGCCATCCAGATTCATTGTTGCTCGCCAAATTTTTGAATTTTAGTTTGCCCCACTAAAAACACATTGAATTCACACAAAAAATAGACCCTTCATGCAAGAAAAAGATATTAAAAGTATTCACTTTCCAATGCTATAGAATATCATTATCTAAAATTTTCTTCCAATGCTGAGCGTCGGAGATATTCAAGTCCGAAGTAAAATACCTATCGCGCTTTTTTATGTTATAGATCATGTGAAAACAATCGCTTTTGATAAATAATTGTGATTGGTAAATTACTGGCTCCAGATATATAAGATCCAAAATGGAGGTAAAATGCTTGACCTCTTCCGCCAATCAAATAGTGAAAATATCGGTCATGGCCAGTAGCAGTAGAATGTGCTGAAAAATGCATTTTCCGACATTTTAGAGGCCTCAAAATCAAAATTTTTCGGAGCTGGGCATCGGACAAGTTACTTTAGCCAGACTTTTGATTTCTCACCCAAAACTCAAGAAATTCAATTTTAAAAGTCAGGAACTGACGCGAAGTGAATGAAATACAAGGGAAGGAACTTTTAATCATTTTTCTGATGAATAGCGATTTGATCAATTTTAGAGTGAGCAACTAAAAATTAATCTGTACAACTAAATTTTTCCCCAAGTTACAGATCTACCTGGCTTGTGCGAAAAAACTGATGATTAATTTGAATAATGACTGATCTAATTTGTGAGCCTTATTATTCTGTGTGTGATTAAGAATGTATTCAAAATAATTGATCTGTTATGTAGGCTTCTGCTGTGATTTTGTAGAGTGTTTTTGACTAAATTTGTTGAAAAATGACATTGTTTTTTTAATACCACATCTATTTACAAACTTTTTAGTTTTGGCTTGTTGAAATTCCTATTGGCCTGTAAAATTTTTACCATAGGAGCCAAATGGCGTGTGGAGAAAAAACTAAAAAAACCCTGCTGATTAAAGTTGTTATGACCACATCACATATTTCAGATCATGTTATAAGTTTCTGCCCATTATCACTGTCTTTTTCGTAAGAGCCTCTTTGTGTGCATTACAAAGATTGCCTAAAGATTTTTATAAAGAGGAAATTTTAGAAATATAAGTTTAGAATATGCATTTCTTTTACTATTTTACCGATATTTCATTAAACTTCCGATTTTCTGATGACAACTCAAATCTTTGATCAATTGTCTGCTTTGAGCAGGAGTTCATCATTAATCGTGAATCCATATTTCGAATTATTAGTGCCGAAATGCGACTGACGGCAGATTTGATTAAAATTCTGATGACCATTTAGCCACTAGTTTTAAGGTACATGTTTTTGTAGATACTTCAAATTATTCCCTTGTAAAGATTTTAACATCATCAGTAAAGATGAACATTTCAACTTTCATGTTGTTTTTCGACAAATAAGAAACTTCATTCATTTAAAGAAGAAATAAAACAGGTCCTAAAGCCCTCCATGAGGTAGGTACTTATTAGAGGTGTATCGGGTAGTATATTTTGAAAATATTCGGTCCAGGTTCGGGTCCAAATTTTTAGAAATATTGCGTCCGGGTACCCGACAACTATATTAGCTTTTCGCGTGGAAACGTGTTTTAAAACATTTTTGGTTAGTTGCGTGATTTCAGAATTTCACTTGCCTTCATCAGTCTAAAACTGAGTTGATTTTTGTTGTTTTTACCAAGTTTATGGTGTATTTCCAGCTCATATTTTTGGCTTTATAGTTTTTTGACGGCGCTGTTTAGCTGATTGAAAACTTCAGCACATTTCTCGGGTATCCATGTTTGATGTTAGAATTATTGATTCTCTTCTCCGAAAAAAATTGTAAAAAAGTCGAGAAAGAAAGGAAAAGGAAGTCGAGGAAAGGAATCTGGAACCTGGAAAAGTCGAAGAATTTCACTTTGGAAAATTGCTGGACACCCTGGTGTATACTAAAATTAATGTTTCCTGATCACAACTCGACTTTGTGCAATAATTTATGATTATGCTTGCCTAGCTCTTGGTCGGCTAAAGCTTATCTCACCACGAACCTAGTCTCGTCGTTTCTAGGCAACAGATGGAAGTTTATACGATTGTCAAGCATTGGATCTTTTCGAGCTTGGATCTGTCGATTACCCGTTCTATTTACTGAATATTCGTATCCCGAGCATGGAAAATTCAACCTATAATCACGAAATTGGTCATTTAAAAGACTTAACAGTTATTGTATGAAACTTTTATCCGGGGTATTTATTCAGATTGTTTTTGTAATTCTATGCATATTTTAGGAAATCCATCAGAATGGGGGATTTACGAAAGTATGGCTGTCTATCAAATTTTGCCTTCTACCCTTCATGTTATTCGCCCTACTTTGGTACAAAAAACGGGTCGATTTATTGTCGAGGAAGCCTTATTTGTTGGAAAAAGCAATATTCAACTTGGGCTTGGCCATGCTTTTTATCAATAGTGAGTCGATTTATTTATTAAGAACTAAAAATTTTTTCAATGGCCGTGTATACTGTTGAAACCAGTTACGTCTCAGACACTTTCGTTCGTGTCATGATATCTTGCACCACCGCTGAGAAGAGATTTCTGCTGTTTTGCTTAATTTTAAGTAGTTGATTCCTAGATGATGGCTTTCTAACTGGTCAGCCACATCATCTGGCTGACTGAGCGCATTACCCATGACTGTCAGAAACATACCTGGGCAATAGGTTCAAGTGGATGCAATTCGGTACCAGATGACTTGATTCTCAGCAACAGATCATGTTTTCTGTTTGAACCGATTTCAACCGAGAAAATACAATTGAGAATTCAAAGGTTAAACAAGTAAACAGAGAATCGGCCAGCGAACCAAAGAATCAACTAACCAACCAATCAGTCAGGGAATCAGTGAATCAATCAGTCGCAGTGAACCAACTAATCAGTAAATCAATCAACAAACCAGGGAATCAATGAACCAATCACTCAATCAGAGAAATAACCAACCATTGAATCAACGAAGCAACCAACCAATCAGGAAAATAACCAACCAACCAATCAATCTGGGAAACAACCAAAGAATCAACCAAGCAACCAATCAGGTAAACAACCAACCAGAGAATCAATGAATCAACCAACTAATCAATCAATTAGCCAATCGGGGAATCAATGAATCAACAACCAACCAACCAATCGGGGAAACGACCGACCAACTGATCAGAAAATCAAACAACCAATCGAGGCATCAATTAACTAGCCCATCGGGGCAACTAACCAACCAGGAAATCAATGAACCTACCAACCAACCAATCAGAGAATCAATGAATCAATCAATCGCGAAATCAATCAACTAACCAGGGGATCAATCATCCAACCAACCAATCAGGGAAACAACCAACCATAGAATCAGACAGCCAACGAAACAATCAATGAATCAATCGACTAAGAAATGGAAGCATCAACCAATCAGAGAATCAGTGAACCAACCAACTAACCAATCGAAGAATCAATCAACCAACCAATCAGGAAATCAACCAATAAACCAGGAAATCAATAGATCAACTAACCAGGGAATCAGGAAATCAATCAACTAACCACTAACCTGGGAATAAACCAAAATCCAACTGCAGGAAGATCAACCATCCAACCAACAAGGAAAAGCAACTTACTCTGATTTCCTTGTTGGTTGGTTGATTCACTAGGTGAATAAACGAACGAAATAATAGTAATCATAATTTGCAGATAATTTCTTAACTGATTGTTTAGTTGAATCAGCCAACTTAACAGCCAGTTAGGAAATTACCAACCGAATCACAGTGTCAATGAACCAACTAATCAGGAAACTAATCTCAACTAACCAACTGATAGAGTTAAGAATCAAGCAATCAGCCAAGAAGAGAATCAATCAAACATCAAGGGAATAAAACCAATAAATAAAGGAATTAACCATCATGATTCCCAACCACCAATGGGATCCAGTGAATCATTTATATATGACTTATAGTCATGAAAAGGCCTAACAAGCTATTTTTCCCAATTTTTCCGAGTTAGGGGTGTCCCAAAATTTGGGTATAGGGTTCGACCAAGTAGTTCCCCCTAATTACAGGTATGTGCTTAGGCAGATGAGCATATATATTTTTATCTGATGATTTGGTTTTTGCTCGAATTGTTGGATCATCACTTCGCAAACTGGGCCATTGAACAGTATATTTCTTGGATTGAAATTTTCAATTCTTCCAGATCAGGGTTTTTCCGCACTCTTCCATCCACAATGTACGGAAATGACTAAAACTTTTTCTGCACACAAAAATTTTTTCAATTCGAAGTTGAAATAATTTTTAAAATGTGTAAAATGAGCAAAATTGTAGATTGCCAGGTAAAGCTTGAAATTTATCTGGTTTTCTTACTCAAAAACATTATTTTAAATATTTAAGCAAAATTAATAGTGGCTGCTGTGATTTCTGTGATTAGAGCTGAAAATTTATAGATTTAAATTGATTTTTCAGTTGACTCAATTTCTAGATTTTGATGTTCTAGAACACTGAGAAAATTAGTATTTTCAACTTTAATGCCTAAAATAAAAGCTTTACATTTTCAGTCGAGAATCGCGTATTCATTGTTCCTCAGTGACAAAATTTGTGTTCACTAAGTTCAGAAAACTTAAAGCGAGATAAAAAATTCATGAAGATCAATAATCTGAATTTCCAACAAAATCTGAACATACCGAAGATAACTGATTGATAAATGGAATGAAAAACTTCAATTCATGAAAACCATGCACGTTGAACATTTCTGGTGCGTAGCACTGGAGAATTTTTAAACACAGGAGCTACTGAAATGTTGGAAAATAAGATCAAGCCTGTAGACAGGAATTTTCCCGGGAGGGGGAACACATTACCTTCACTCAATTCACTGTAAAATCTGCATTTTTGACGACTTTTCCTTGGAGGAAAAAAACCAAAGGTACTCTGCTTCTTTAACACTTGAAACATTTCGGGAGGCCATGGCCCCCGACTCCCTGTCTACGGGCCTGGTAGAAATAATCTCTAATACTCTCAGTATAGTCTCAGTTCAGATTTTCCCTAGAAAAATGATGGCATTAAATAAATGTATTCAGAAATGTGAGAAAAATCAACAATTCATATTAATCGTGAAAATTCTATTCTCACTATGAAGTGACGAGTTTTATTCACTCTAGCAGGCACATAGCAGATTCACGGATAACTGTGAAATGAAACTCGCCTTCTTTTTTGGCTGTGCTTCAGCTTAGCTGCAGTGAACATTATGAATAATTGCCATTGCCGGCCCGGGGCGCAGGTGTTGTGCAGGTCTTTCCTTAAGAGGCGTAAGAAAAGATTGGGTCTGAACTGACCTGTTAGAACTGATACCTTGGCTAAGCCTCGGTGATCTGTGCAACAGTCCGGTTATCCCCAGACCTACAACAACAAAGATAAACTTTGTTCTGAATACGGGGGCCTTACCAAAGACCTCCGCAGTCTCCTAGATGAGACAAGGAATCCCCTCAGGGATAAACTTACTTGGGTATAACACGAAAGGGGTTTCCCAAAACTTACTTGATGTAAGCCGGCGCCTGGGCCTCTGGCCCTCCGCCTTCGTCGACGCGGATTATCTAAATAAATAAACAAATATATATAGCAATAAGTCCGACGAAATATGCAAAACGAATGTGGGTATACCACAGTGAAATACTCATAAAAAACACAAGTTGCTGGGAAAATTGTATTTTGGGACGCCAGCAATAAAACCAAAATATAATAAAAACGTGATTATCGTGAAGAATGATTTCACTATCACTTTTCGTCTTTCTTTGGCGCTCCATTCTATGCAAATGTCTGCGCCGCTGGTCGTCCCTGTCGTCGATTTGCATGGCGGTTTCCCCACACGAATTGGCATCAACACGGTGCCCAACATCCCTCGCGCGTCGAAACCGACCTACGGGAGGTAGAAAAGAAAAAAAAAACTTTTGGCCGGGTTACCCCGGCATTAAAAGGCATTAATCAAAAAAGAAAAAATCTACAATTCCATCTGACTCCTGATAAACAGTTTGTCTCACTCGGACTCCCGTTTCACAGTCTGTCCTAATAGAACTCCTGTGCTGGTCGTTGGACACAACGAATACCAAGGGCTTCGCCGCAATGGCTGGCAAGTGACGCCCATTTTGACCTCGGCGTTGATGGAATAACCTCCTGCCCTAAGGAGTACGACGTAAACGTCAGTGCCAAATGTGGCCGGTTTCGGGCTCGGCCGCTCGGTCTGCATGCTGTGTCAATTCGTTGGCCGTGGGTCTAACCGCATGCAAATCGATTTCCCGCGTCTCTATTTTTTCTAAATTAAACTAAAATACGAGATTATATGGCGATACAAAAAGACGACGCGGGAATGTACGGATATCACAAAATTTTAAAATGCGCTAAAAAATTTGAGCAAAAATGTGGCCAAAAGTTTTAAAATATTTTTTACGGTTGCGTTTTGCACCAGTTTTGTCAAAAAAGAAATTTTTGATGGCCAGCAGCACCGAAAATAATGTTTTTGGATTTTTTGTTTTTTGATTTTTTTGGATTTTTTGTGATTTTATTAGTGTTTTTGGGTTTTGTGTTTTATGAAATAAGTAAAAATATATGTATGAAAAAGAAATTTTTGGGCCAAAATTTTGCGGCTATTTACTGCTGCTGCCCGCCGCCTTGGTAACCTCCTCGAGGTCTACCTTGATAGTACCCCCTCTGACCTGGTTGGCCTCGGGTCTGACCTCCATCTTGGCCTCTATTTTGGCCTTGTTGGCTTCCGCCGCGCCTACCTAGCGGCATAAAATTCGGATTATGGAATTGAGCATCCGGGTCTTGACCTTGGTGTTGCCAGGTTCCTCGGCCTCTGTAAGGTCGCTGAGGGCGCCCTCTGAAGCCTCCCCTGGGTTGACCCTGGTCATACCCGGGTCTAGCCCTGTACGGGGCCGGGTTTGAGAACATATCGTCTCTCCCCTGCTGCCTTTGACCACTGCTAGTGGAGCTGCTGCGTTGTGGTTTTTGTGTCCGGTAAGTTGAATTAAGAGATTTAGATGAAATTGATTTTGACCGAGAAAGCGGACTTTTGTAAGAAGTGCTAGCAGCTTCACTATATGACCTCTGGCTGGTCGTAGCCGATGATTGTTGTATCATCGGTGGTTGTTTCTTAGCCGGAGGGAGTCTAGGCACCTTGAACTTACTCGGGCTCTTGGCAGCCGTTCGCTGAAATTTATCAGCTTGCGACCTGTCATCGCCTGGTGCCTTCCTCTTAACACCCATCTGGTTTAACCTTTGCGAGCCCATAAAAATATACTGATTAAAGGCTGCAATGTAGACATCGTCTACGCGGTTTCCCTGGGCCTCAACGACTAGTTGTCTGTTCGCAAACGAGCACGCCTGGGCATACCACCTACCAATTGCCGTTGGCGTGATCGGAGCGAAGTCCAACTGAAGAAAAATCATTAGGGTCACATACCTAATGGCCGTAAAGACGTCTGAGGCATCGTAGTCCTGAAGCCATCTGGGGATGAGAATTAAAATTATCCATTCCCAGATCTCCTCAGGGATGCGCTCTCCGTCAAACATAAATCCGCCTTGCATTTCAAATTGCTGGCGGTAATTTTCGTGAATCTCGGGGATGGCGTCACTGACCATTCTGTAAATTATCGGCCGTTCTTGCCGATCAAAGGTGAAATAATTGGCGACCTCTGGATTTTCAAATGAGATCGGCCCAATTAAGTGCCTTTGTTCCCGTTGCCACTCCCAATAATCAATCAGAGTTTCGGCTAATTGACCAGGAGTGACAAACTGCTGTGGTTCCCTTTCGGGTCTACTAGCTACCACATTCAGTTTGACCTTCTTGATCAATTTCTCCTCCGATTCAAGATCGGGCTTCACCAATACGCTTCCCGCAGGTTTGCTACTTCTTGCGGTATAGCTGGAGGGCACGGATTTACTTTTGCCAGAAGAAGTACTAACCTCTCCGCCGGTTTTCGATACCGTTCGCGTCTGAGTATACGATGTTGTCGCAGTGGACCCTGTTGTCCTATCCGATTTTGTCTGGCCTATGGAGGTCTCCGTTCGCGTCTGACTTTTTGAAGTCTCCGTTCTCGTCTGACTCTTTGAAGTCTCCGATCTCGACTTTTGGCTCGTCGAGTATTGTGGGGTCGTCGTTTCTTCGGCCGTATCGTAGGCGTCGTTTTCGGATCCGGTGGCGGCCGCTCCTTGTTGCTGCTGTCCCTGAGCTGCAAGTCTGCGTCGCTTGGCCTTACCTATCCTCTTTCTGCGCCTTACCTTTTCTTTGGCTAGGTGCCGGATAAATTTTTCCGACATCCCTTCAGCTAACATCTGCTGAACTTTGTCTGGGGAATAAATTCCAGGAATACCTTCCTCGGCAATTCTTCCCCTCCGCATCAGCTCTGTCGCTGCAATGGCTGAATCTGAGCTATCGTCGGCTAGTGCCTGCTCCTTCAGCTTTCTTTGGATTGCCCTCTGACGCAGGAATTCCTGCTGCGTCAGCCTTCTCTGTTCCTGAATTTTGGCCTGTAAGGCCTCTTGCTTCGCTTGTCGGTCATGATCCTTAGGATCTTTGGCCTTCACTGGTATCTCCTGGGATGCTTCCTGCATCTTCTCCAGTCTGACATCGATCCCTGACATTTTGGTGACTGCTTCGTCAATTTGAGTCTGGATTTTTTCCTCCTCAAGAGCCTGTTTCTGAGTTTTGGCCTCCATCGCATCCTTATTCTCTGATGTCTGGCCCTCAGATTCCAGAATTTCACCCTCTTCTTCTTCGACATCCTCCTCTGAACTGGACTCAGAGTCTGAATTTCGTATCTTCGGCAATAGCTGTTTTACTTTAGCTGGCAAAACAGCTGGTGCTGGAGGTACTGATTGCATTATGGTGACAACCTCTGGCTCAGGCTCGGCCGGTTGTTGTACTTGAGGTACTTGAGTCGGCTGTGCCACCGCTGGTTGGATTGGCGGCGGCACCACGACAACTACTGCAGCTGCCTGCGTAGCAGCAGTGTCCAAGGCTGGTGTAGCTTTGACCACTGGCGCTAGCGCCTGCGGCTGCGCTTTGACCTGTCCCGTCCCTCCGGCTTGCGCCGTTTGGGAAGTTGAGGGACGATTTACCGGTACCTTAGATATTAACTCACCGGCTGGGGTATATGTTAATGTATACCCGGGCATTTCCGAAGCGATTGTTCTCTCCCGGAAGCTTTTACTGACAAACTCCGGTCTGAGCTCGAGCGGATTTCTTGGTGCGTAGGTAATCGGGTAGTCGGTTGGCGATGCGTCTTCCATCATGGGATACCGCAGTCCCGGCGTTAAAGTCTCGAAGCCTACGTAGTAAAAAGTTACATAAAAATAAGGATTTACCTTGTAGGCTCCGTCCTTCAATAACGATTTGTCGTCGCCAATTTGTAGGATCTCCTCGGCTTCTCGAAATCGCAGCGGGACAAAACCGAACCGATTCTGCCATGCGTATACCCCTTTTTTAGATGGAAAACGGGGTTCCGACGGCGGTAGCGTCGCTGCTAACTCTAAATAGTAAGCCAGGCGGTCGCCTGACTTCCAGGACATTTTCTTTATCATTTCCTGGCCTTCTTTAGTATAACTATTTAGAAAGTTATAGTTTAGCAGAGCGCTAGTTTCATAGTCGCACTCCGCTCTGGAATGAGGCCATGCCAAATGATAGGCCAATGGCATAAATTTGCAGATGACCTCTAACTCTGGGAAGTTTCGCTCATCCAGCATACCCGAAATTTTTGCCAAGTTTGGCGTATAAAAATTGGTCTTATAGGCCTGTCTATGGCCCTCGATACCCACTGGGTAGTGGTTATTAGAGGAAAACACCTCTTGTGGAATGGTATCGGGCTTCCCGGCTTGTTGCCAGTATAGCTTGGCGTTTTCGTACAACGTTAAAGAAATTTTCCCGTCTAAATCCCAGTAGGTTCCACCTGACTTGAGATTTTCCAGGATATCTTTTGAAATATTAACCCAGTCTGGTATCTGGACATCCTGGATTTCGTCGGGATCACTATCTGTGGTGTATCCGTCGTCCTTCATTGGTTTGTTATCTCTTGGAAGTAGTGGGTAGAAACCACTTGGCAGCTGAACTCCCTGCGGACGAACTGGATTACACTCCGTGGGCGCGGTATAATAACCTGTGTTATTTCCCTGCATCTGTACCGCCCAACGGTTATACATCTCACACTTCATCATGTGATAGACCATATTTGGTTGAACCTGATCGGTTTCCATAACTGGGGTACCTAGCCCCATTTCTCGGTTCACATTGCCCGGAAACATTAGATATTGTTGATAAAAATGCAGGGCAATGGTGTTGATCTGTTTCGGATCCACCTTGTCATGGTCGAAAATCTGCATTTGCATAAGCAGTTGATCGGCCATGCCATAGTGAATGGCGGCAAACATGACCAATAAGGAGTAGTATGCGTCTAGAGCGGCGTACCTAAGCTCTTCCGGCAATATACCCCTTTTGGCAAACCGATCACGGTTCGCCTTTAACGAAAAGTCATATTGGTAGGGGCCCACGTCTATCAAATAAAATTCCGTGAACAGTCCCTTTAACCGAAAGGTTTCGGGACATATACCTGTCTGAAAGCATTTTTTCTCCAGGTTTACTCCTACCATGGTGAGGGCAAAACGGTCTAAGTCAAAGTATCGACCTTTGGTCTTTCTTAGAAATTCCCGTAAGGGGACAGTTTTGTCCCTGTCCTTATTATCTCGCCCTGCGCCACACACGTTATAGATACTCACCAGATCCTCCAGTACGGCATATCCGGCGAAGAGCATGTCGGAGTTCAATAAGTCATGGAGGCTGGTCCACTCTTTGAGCATCATCGACGTTGTATCAATAACGTAGGTTTGACCGTTCGTTAGCGCGAAGCTGATATATCGGGCAAACTGCTTTCCCATTGGATTGTCGACCTCCCTTGTTTTGAACAAGGCGGCGACTTTATCCTTGTTGACTTTTTCAACGTCGAAACCACAAACTGGTTGTCCTCTGAAGATTGACACTTCTCGCATAAAATGGAGTACCTGGCTGACCTTCCCGATGTCTACCATTCGAGGTTCCTTGGGATTGGCCGGCCAGTACCCAAATGTGGCTTTAAACCACTGATCCAGTTCGTGGATTCGTACGGCCCTTTTGACGTTATAATCTAAACATTAAGTACTATTAATTTTAGTGTTTTATTCCCCTTTTTTCAGCGCATTTTCGGGTCTATACTACACCAGCACCACAACACCAAGCGGGTTAAGTTTCGCAGAAAATTAAATTTAGTGCAGGTTGTTAGGTGAGCCACTGATATACAAACATTGAGCTGGTAGGCAACTAATACCTTACCAAATCTTACCCTTGCTACCTCTATATGTTGGGGAGGGTAGACCTGATCCGATTGTCCACCACTTGATCGGACACCAATCTCTGACCAGCTGCTTGAGCGACCAACTACGCTCCATTTATGGCGCTGTATTTACAATTTTTATAGCGCTCGAAATTGATAATTTTTAATGAATTTTATATCGAAAAAGTGATATGATTTGATTTGATTTGAAAATAAATAATTTTTGATAAATTTTTGAATGATAAAACTTTAAAACGGGCTGAACCCAAGGTTCTAGGTTTCCTTTGAATCGTATAGCTCTCGGTGGTATCAGGTATATTCCCAAATTGGAAATTCCCTGCTTGGCTTCGAGCTTCCGTTTCGCAGTACTCCCATTTTTCGTTCCCTCTAAGTTCTAACCTCGTCTGCCCTTTGGGGCGCCGAGCTGGTCTTCCAGTGACTTCTGGGCATTACCTGCGGTTTCCAAGAATATTTGACAAAAATAAGTTCGAAACTTACCGTCGATGAAGAAAAACGGTTGTCTTGGCGGTGCTGGGCCCTGCCATATTCGACGTGGCGCTCTGTGTGCGACCACTCGCGCGTCGGAGCTTGTTGGCGGTTCCGCGCGCCCTTTCCCATCTCTTTTCTTTTCGAAATTTTTGTTTTCGAATAATAAATTTATAAATTTATTTAAAATTTTTGAAGGCTGAAAAAGTTTAATTTAGCAGTTCTGCTAATTTCCTTTTTATCGCGGTTCGGGGAGTATTTTACTTCTTCCTTCCGATGGAAGTTTAGAATTCAGATAAGCGGGGGCAGCTATAGTTTGATTTTGAAAAAAAATGAAAAATTTGAAAATTAATTTTTTGGAAAAAATGTCGGAAATTTTTTTTTTTGGGTTGTCACTTTGGTCTAAAATTCCGAAGAATTTTTCCCAAAGTCTGAGATTAATATGAAAAATTTACAAAATTAATACGAATACTACATAAACGCGATAAATATTACAAATTAATACAATTTTAATTAAAATTAGTACTTACACGCGCGAGATATGTACATAAAATAAAAAAAATCAGCGCGAGATCGCGCATAGATTCGCCTTGAGCGAATTTTCAAATGATTTCATTTGAATCGGCGCTCCAGTCGTAACTGTTTGTGCCATATTGGAAAGTGACGTATTTTCGTCATGTGGCGCGTCCTGATTGGCTCGCGCTATTCGCGGCAAGACCCTAGTGGTCTCGTAACGAAAATGTTTCAACCTGCTGATTGAAACTGTTTGGCGATTTAGCGGGTTGTCCCAATGCACAATGGTGACAACGTTCTCTGCTTCTCGCGAAATGTCCGTAACTATGAACGGACCGGACCATGGTAGTCCTAGTTTTTTCTGCTTGTCTACTTTGAGCAGAACCCAATCCTTTTCTTTAAATCCATTTTGTTTGGACTTTTTATCGAAGTATTTCTTCGATTTTTCGGCAGCACTCTGGATATTTTTGGCAATATCCTCGTAAAGGTTGACTAAATGATTGGTCAACACAAATTTGTATGCCTCAGCATTGCTGTCCGGCATTACAATATCGTATGCTTTCGATAAGTTTAACCCGAAGGTTGCCTCATGACCTCTAAGCAACGAAAATGGGGATTGCCCCGTGGCTGCATGTGGTATGGCATTGTAAGCAAACACCACGGCTCTCAAGTATCTTGGCCAGTTGTCTTTTTCCTCGATGGCCACCTTTCTGAGCTGTTTGATGAGTGTCTGGTTAAACCTTTCTACCATACCATTTCCTTGTGGATGGTAGGCTGTTGTAAAAATTTTTTGACACTCCAATAACTTGCAGATCTCTTTCATTAGATCTGAGGTAAAACAACCTCCTCTATCGCTGAGTAGTCTCCGTGGAGTCCCGTGCCTGAATACAATGGCTTGTAGAAAAGTATCTACAACGGTGCTAGCTGACTGATCCGGGATCAGTTCAGCTTCAACCCACTTTGTAAAATAGTCTTGAAAGACTATGACATACGGTCTCTTCTCACTGAGTGGAGAAATACCCACGATATCCACTGATACTATGTCAAAAGGACCTTGTGGAATAATTGGTATCAGTGGCGGAATTTCTGTGTTTCCCTGATTAGCCATTTGACAAACTGGACAAAACTTGATCCAGTGCCTGACATCCTTTTCAATTCCAGGCCACCAGAACCGTTTTTTAATCATAGCAAGGGTCCTTTTGAACCCCTGATGAGTCATCATTACGGCACCGTGGTACTGGTGCAAAGTATTGTCCCTAAGGCAGGATGGGACGACCACTTGATCGTCCGACCCCTGTCGGGCTTCGCGGTATAACACTTCATTTTGGATATAAAATCCACTATGATACTTGGCTGTCCCATTTGGACCCAATCTATCAAAGTATGGTCGTAGTACCTCATCTTTTCTCTGCAAGAGGGCCATGAGATCATCTCTAATTAGCCCTTTCGGTAATTCATCTTCTTTAGGGTCTGCCAAAGTAAACTCCTGTTCCTTTTCTGGGTATAACCAGGTTACTCTTTTTTCCTTACCTTTGTCCTGGTTTCCCCTACTTACCTTTTCGTTGACCTGATTGCCATCAGGCTGGATCTGAGCCTGATTACTCTTCTCCGCTTCTTTCGCCATGCTCCTTGTAGTTACGGCATTTACCACGTCTGCAGGCGAGCTTGATTCTGGATCACCCTCAGAATCTTCTGGATATATTTGGGTGAATCTCGGACTCATATCAGTCCTCTGATTCTTCTTACCTTTTGGCTCCGGATGTAACGGAGTACCGTCTTCAGGATTCCGATCTGTCAGAATTCTGAATCTCTTCACCAAATTGAGATGTTTTTTCTCAATAAGCTGTGCCTCAAGATCTTTCAGATTTTCGGACTCTCGTTTATCCTCTGAGAACATGTGTTCCCATTTTGGCGGTATCTTTTCCGCTGGATCGTCTGGTTCATCCATCCTGGACAAAAAGTCTGCCATGGCATTTTGTTTTCCAGGCACATACTCTAATTTATGGTTGAACTGAGAGATGAATGAGTACCATCTCTTCAACTTACCATTGGTCATGGCATTGACCTTCATTGACAACAAAGGTTTGTGATCAGTTCTTATGATCACTTTATGACCTACTAAGTAGTGCTTGTATAACTTCAAGCCATACACAATTGCCAAGCACTCCCTTTCCGTGGCTGACCACTTTTTCTCATCCGCTTTTAAAATTCTGCTATTGTAAGCAATTACCCAGCGGTCTGACTTGGTCTCCTGGTAAAGGACTGCTCCTAGTGCCGTTCCGCTGGCATCTGTCTGAAGGACAAAGTCCGCAGACCCGTCCAAAACCGGATACCTAAGGAATGGCACAGACAAAAGTGCTTCTTTCAGGCTCCTAAAAGCCTGATGGTGAACCTCCATGATTTCCCAAACACAGTTCTTCCCAGTTAATTTATACAGCGGTTCAGCATGTTTAGCCAAACCCAGTATGAACTTTTTACACCACTGCAACATACCTAAAAACCTTTGCAGTTTACGTTTAGACTCTGGGAATGGGAAATCATTTATAGCTTTGACCTTTTTCGGATCTGGGGAAACTCCATCCGAATTTAAGATATGTCCTAAAAAATGAACTCTCTCAGGCAGGAATTCACACTTCTCCGGCTTCAAGGTCAAATGAGCCTTTCTTAGAGCTTGCAGGACTAGCTCTAGATTAACTAGGTGTTCTTCAAACGTATTTGAGAACACAATAATGTCGTCTATATAGACTAGACAGATTTTCCAAACATATGGATGCAAAACTCTTTCCATCATACGCTGGAACTCGGCTGGCGCATTTTTTAGGCCAAAGGGCATGACTTTAAATTGATAAAGCCCTTCTTGGCATATGAAAGCAGTTTTCTCCTTGCTTTCTTCATCCATTGGCACTTGCCAATATCCTGATTTGAGATCTAGGGTAGTATAAAATTTGGCTTTACCTAAACAGTCTAGATAGTCATCCATTCTAGGAATGGGATACTTATCATCCTTGGTAACATCATTTATACCCCTAAAGTCCACTACTGGTCGCTTGGTACCATCCTTTTTACCTACAAGGAATAACGGAGCTGCCCAAGGCGACTTTGATGGCTCAATTACACCCTTTTTGAGCATATCTTGCACATGCTCACGAACATGTGGCCGTAAATTTATAGCGGTCCTGTGGTACCTTTTGGCCACAGGGGCTGCATCGCCTGTATTGATTTTACAGGTCAGGTAGGGTGTAGTAGTTGGCGGATCATTGGGCAAGCTGAACACGTCTCTATATTTTGCGAGACATCGTAGAGCTTGTTCCAATTGCCCTGATGGTATGTTGGATTTAGCCAGCATATTGTACAAAGCTTCCTTGAATGCTTTCTCATCGGATTGAGGAGCTTCAGGTCTAGCTTGAACTGCACAAGTTTGCAGCTTCTCCAGATCCTCAACTATTTTCCCCTTGAGTTGATCTTGGTTATCAGTATCACACAACACTGAATTAGTATGGCCAATTATTTGATTTCTTTTCAAATGGCATCCTGATCCTGTGTTGTTGGATACCATAACAACAAAATCATCTTTTGTACCATCTACTATGGTACTATCAATGTGGAACCTTTCCTCGTTGTCTTCAGACTCTATTATGATTCCATTAAGGCGATTTTCGCCTACCTTATCCCAAAGCTTTGCTCTCAGAAGTATATCAGTACCACTAGGTAAGTAGATGGGATTCACACTCACCACTGGCACCGAAACCTTTAGCAGGCAAATCTTTGGCTGGTATTGGTCTGCGACGCTCATCGTGGATTCTGCGGCGCTTGTGGTCATGACCTCTCCGCAATTGGATTGGGGCTGGTCCGGCGTCACGTATATCCGTTGTTGGCGGTTGTTGAGCATCATCGTCCTATTCCTGAAATCTATTATGGCTCCTACCTGAGGATGAGCCAAAAAGTCTGTTCCTACAATAACATTTTCACCTGCTTCAGGAATTACAATTGCTTTAACGGGGAACTGTCCACACAATGTATCCATCCTAAATTGGATATACCCATGGGCTTGGACTGTCTTACCGTTGGCTACAGTGACATTTAATATCCTCGGATATTCAGTATAATCTGGGCCCAAAGTTTCTTTCAGAAACTTAGCCGACATGACAGTGCACTGAGCTCCTGTGTCAATTAGAGCCATTGTCTTACGACCTCCTATAACAACCTCAATATGGAATGGGGCTGTTCTGGGGTACGTATCCAGCAAATGTTGTTCCTGAGGACTAGCTGGTGTGCCTCTCCTTATTACTTGTATTGCTGGTACTACAGGTTGTGGTGCAATTGCATTCATTTGCACAATACTACCTAATACAACATTTGGGCAATTCACTCTCTGGTTTACTTCACCTGAAGGACTCATTTGAGATTGCCTTGCAACCATAACACTCGAATAATCCTTCTGAGGTGGCTGATTTGTGAATTGACCCTGCTGAAGAGTCTGAGTCGGACCCATAATAGCCTGAGGAGGCTGAGGACGCTGTAATGCAGCTTGCTGTTGGTATTGCTGCATCTGTTGGAACTGCTTCTGCAGCTCCTTCTGTTTTTTAAACTCCAGAAATTCATTATAATCTGAATTCTGTTGATAACTCTCGTGGCTATCCTGATAACCTGAATAGCCTACATTATAAGCACCTCTGCCTCTGCTATTAAAGTTGGCATTTGGGTAACCTCCTCTACCTCTATAGTTACCTCTAGCAAAAGTGTTGAAGCCTCCCCTGTTGAAGGTAGGGAAGCTGGCTCTACCTCTGCTCCTGCGCTCGGACAATACTCTCAATGTCCTGCAGTCTGCAGTATTATGTGTTATGTTCTTGTGGAACTCACACCATGGCTTAGTCGGATCTCGGGAAACTTGACCTCCCTGACTTGTACTAGGTATGGCCACATCAGACCGATTTTCCGTTTGCCTGTTATCAACCTTTTGCTGGAGTTGGTCGAACCTTTCGACCAGTTGTACCATCTCTTTTGAGATTTTCAATAGAAGAGATTCCTTCTTACCTTTTTCGGTCTGAGCCCTAGGAGCTTCCCGAACTGGAATCTCCTCTATCTCAGGAGAATCACTCCTTGACCTTTGGGTTTGGGCCTGTACCTGATTACCCATAGTTTGATATGGTTGCCGAAACCTTTGCCTCTGGCCTTGTTGATATCCTTCTGACTGGTTCCTAGCAACTACGGCAATTTCAGAATCATGCCCACTAGGCATACCTACTTCATTAATTACTATAGGATCCTGTTGTGTACCCTTGGGTCCATATCTCTGGAAGGCATTCCTATATCTGCGTTCGATGTCATGAACTTCAACTGCTAGATCATACCAAGTTCTAAAGGTATGTTTTGAATTCTTAAGTTCAGACTGGAACGTGGGGTCACTCTTATATATGAAGGTGTCAATGATCAGTCTCTGTTTAGACTGGTAGTCCAAATCACCTTTAACTAGTTCCACTAATATACTGACCCTTTTTAAAAACTCTACGGCCTGTTCATTGGGTCTTTGTTGGATCTCAAACAATTCCCTGGTTAACATTTCCAGGTTGCACTCAGGTGCAAAGACATTAATAATGGCTCTCCTGGCCTCCCTATAGGTCATGTTGTCTCCTGCAACAGCCTTCGGTCTACCTTTAGAAAGCCTCAGCAGTGCTTCATACTTAGCTGATTCGGGTGTATCCCTACGGAATTCCCCTTCAAGTGCTGTTAAGAAGCTAAGCACCTGCTGATTTACCATACCCTCATCTAAAAGTTTGGGTAACACACCTTTAACGATATTCCTGACTACAATCTCCTGTGCCAAATTATTTGATGGCACTTCCCTTTGATCATAAGCTGCTGTTAATACTGGATCAAGATCAGAGTTCAGGGATTGCAGCATAACCCTATTTGGATCTCGTTGAGGTGGTACACCTCCTTGATATGATGGCATATTGTCTTTGTCAAACCTGTAATCCCTATATGGGAAACATGCCAATTGATCTGGTCTAAGGGTATTTGGATCAACTATATTTCCTCTACCATCATAGACCACTCTAGTTAAAGTTGGATGCTGCGAAGCTATCTGACTTTGATTCCTGAAGTCTGCCGATTGCTCAGCTCCTTCGAATCGAAGATCTCTAGCTGGACCTCTCCAACTTTTGGGCTCAAAGTTAAGCCTTTGCCCTTCATCAACATCAGGCCTATTACTAGGCCCTGCGCCTGCATTCATTTCAGCAGGGAGACGGTTGTCTCTTTCTGCACCCCTATTACATGGTCTAACCTGTCTATCCGGCTCCTGTCGGCGCCTGTCGGCTTCCCTTTTGTTGTCCTCTGTGGCGGCATTCGCGATTATGTCGAACAAGGCTTCGACGGTCCCTTTCAACTCGCGTAGCTGCGTCGCCAACTCCTGATTGGACATCTCAGGAGCTCTTTCCTGCGGTTGGAATCGCTCTTGTTCCTGGGGAATCCTCTCTAATCTTTGATCGATTTCGGGGTCCCTTTCTCCGAAATTTGGTCGAATTTCGGGCGTAACGACGTCCCTTTTTGGTCCTGCTAATTCGACCTTTGGCGGTGGTGACCTTTTGAAATTTTGTTGCGGCGGTCCATCGGCGTCTGGGTTCGGATTCGCCGGGCCTGCCTCCTGCGGATCGATGGCGATCGCTGGTGGTCGGTCAATTGGTACGCCTGCGTCTTGAGGCGTAAAATGCATTGCATTTTGCTGCAATGGTTGAACCCTCGCGGGAGTTTGATCTGGGATCACTGGGTCCGGAGCAGCATGCCGTTGCTGATCTCCGTCTCCCAAATTAACTAGATTCCCAGCACTCGCCACTCTGGGTGGTGATCTACGTAAAGTATTACCTCTCGGTATCCTTTCGTTAGGCATTTTAAATCCTGCTAACTTTCTGTAGAAACCTGGAGGATTTTCTTTTCTCCTAGTCTGACTACGAAGTTCCGTGGTAAGGAGTTAAAAGCCACCACTTGTTGTGCAGGTCTTTCCTTAAGAGGCGTAAGAAAAGATTGGGTCTGAACTGACCTGTTAGAACTGATACCTTGGCTAAGCCTCGGTGATCTGTGCAACAGTCCGGTTATCCCCAGGCCTACAACAACAAAGATAAACTTTGTTCTGAATACGGGGGCCTTACCAAAGACCTCCGCAGTCTCCTAGATGAGACAAGGAATCCCCTCAGGGATAAACTTACTTGGGCATAACCCGAAAGGGGTTTCCCAAAACTTACTTGATGTAAGCCGGCGCCTGGGCCTCTGGCCCTCCGCCTTCGTCGACGCGGATTATCTAAATAAATAAACAAATATATATAGCAATAAGTCCGACGAAATATGCAAAACGAATGTGGGTATACCACAGTGAAATACTCATAAAAAACACAAGTTGCTGGGAAAATTGTATTTTGGGACGCCAGCAATAAAACCAAAATATAATAAAAACGTGATTATCGTGAAGAATGATTTCACTATCACTTTTCGTCTTTCTTTGGCGCTCCATTCTATGCAAATGTCTGCGCCGCTGGTCGTCCCTGTCGTCGATTTGCATGGCGATTTCCCCACACGAATTGGCATCAACAGGGTGCCCAACACAGGGATTTTTTTTGTACATGACCCATATGCACATGTACAAACGGCAGATATTTCATTTTTACAATTTGTACGTGGCAAAAATAGGTATAAATAAGCTACCTGTGTTCCTCTACGTTATGGCCCAAGACTAATAATCAAATCAGTGTAATTTTCAAACTTTATTTTTAACTACAAAAAAAACCGTTAATTCATTAAAATTAAGCAAAAAATTGAAATTTTCGAGTTTCAAGTCTAATTTACAAGCATTGTGGAACAAATTTTCTTGATAAATATCCAATAGCATAATTACTTTGGATTAGATGATAAATCGATGGATAAGTCCTCTATGATGATAAGTGAAAGTCAAAAACAGATGTTAATGTTTCCGGCGCCAAGCGCCGGAAAAATTTTTTGTGTACTGACATTCGGTGACGCTGGGAAATGGATTTTCCAAACATTTATTTCAAGAATTAGATTCGAATTTTTTGTTCAAAAGTCGTAATTTTTAGAATTTTATTATTTGAAAAATTTTAAAACCAGTAATTTATTCGTTATAACTCTCATGAACTTGGCCGAAATTTCCGAAAACTACTTCCATTAAGTTTTTGAATTGATTTTACGTTAGGAACGAAATAATCGTTTCAAAAAGTTTAGAGACTTGACGTATTGATCTTTCTCAAAATTTTGAATGGCGCGTCTGAATGTAGGTAATACATACTAATGATTATTGAAGTTAATTGTAAGAAAATTGTGAGAATATGAACTTCTAAAATGCACCAAACTGCATATTTTCTGTATCCTATCTCCAAAATTTTCTTTCCTAAATGGGGAAAGAGCCGTTTGTACATGTGCAAATGACTACCCAAATTCGTTTGCCTCCAAAAATTTTCATTTGCAACACTGCCAAAGCGTCGAAAAATTTTGAGATTTTGACCATAATGTACCTTTTCATCGATGCCAGCAGTAGAAACGTCCAAAAAAATTTCCGTTCTATGCGGAATATGCCCAAAAAATTTTCCACAAAGCCCCAAAAAATTGTGCGGAAAACATGTTGTTCCAGATACATAGCACTTGAGTTCCTGATCTTATTAAAGCACTGCAAAACGATTTTGTAAAAACAATCTAGAAAAACCTTGATTTTTGTCAAATACGCAAAAAAACAATACAAGGTCAAACATTTACCCATAACTTGCTGGCTTTTAAAAGCTATAAGCATAAACTAGGTCGACATTTTCTAACCACACAACAGAATGATACTAGGGATGGGCCGGATCGACTTTTTTGGCAACAGCGGATCCGGATCCGGATCTTGAAAAATTTGGTTCAGCGGATCCGGATCGGATCCAGATCCGAAAAAATTTGATTCAGCGGATCCGGATCCGGATCTTGAGGAACAGATCCGTGCGGATCCGGATCGGATCCGGATCTTTCAATAAGTATATGTACTATGTCTAATTTGTCTAAAATTGAGTTGTATGAATTTATATTCATTGGTGTCAATAAATTAATAGATTATTAATGATTGAGGTGTTTGTTTATTGAGATAATTAATATGTACTAATTAGTAATTTTTATTCATCAAATTGTATTCATGCCTAGATTAATATTGGTTTCATCAGAAAGGAAATATATAGAAATGGAAACTTTTTTCAGAAATTATGGTTTGGGACTACTTCACAGTGTCCCCAGATAATGAAGAAAAGGAAAAGTGCAATAAATGCAGAATACAGTTATCCAGAAAAGGTTGTGCTTCTAGATGTCAGAGAAAACATTTGGAGAGGAAACATATGGCAATATACGAGTATAAGCAGTTTGCGGCTAAATAAAAAGAAGATAATGAAAATAGAAGTAATTGTGGAACAAATTGCTACTAGTATAGAAATGTTAAAGAATTAATTTTTGTGTTTTCTTTGAAGATAGCCAAAAAAATGAACCTAGCAACTCAAAAACCAAATTAGAGCATGAACTTAAATCTCAAACGTCTCTGGAATTGCTGCATGCAGAAAGTAAACTTAAATCAGCACCAGCGAAAAGTTTCCCCTATGAACAGCTATTCAATGGTGCTGGTCAAATTTATGATCCTACCAAAAATCGTTTGAAGGGTGATACTGTTGAAAAATTACTGTTTTTCAAGTATAATTTTGCTACCATTGCAGTGTTTTTTTTGTACAAGCCTGTTTGTGCCTGTACAAAGATCGGCCAAAAAGTCTTCGTATGAAGAAATTTTTTATACACTGAAAAAACCATGATCTAGCACTCGAGTTCCCGTCCTTCATAATCATCTTACAAATTAAAAAAATATACTCATAACTTTCATAAATCTGAAAAACTTTGAGTGAAACCCGAAAACTCTGAAAATTAGTTCCACGATGCCTCTCAATTCAAACTCGGCTTCATGTTTAAAATTACAGTCGCAAAAAAGTTGGAAAAATTGATTTTGGCGTTCTGAAATGGCCTTTTCCATACCCATACAGTTTTCCGTACAAAATTCGCTTTTTCCATACAAGAGGACTGCCAACATTTTTTCCTTTACTGGAAATTTTTTCTCCAGAAAGCACGATTTGTAGAAAAATAGTATTGCAAAGAATTATAAAATCCGGCGCGAAGCGCCGGAAAATTTTTCGTGTTTTCTAATACTGCAAAATTTTATGTGAATAATAATGAATAAAGATCCGATTATGACCGGACTTAATCATTGACAATTGCGGATCCGGATCCAGATCTTAAAAAATTTGGTTCAGCGGATCGGATCCGGATCCAAAAAAATCTGGTTTAGCGGGCCCGGATCCTAAAATTTAGGCGGATATCCGCGGATCCGGATCCGGATACCCGGCCCATCCCTAAATGATACCACGAATAATAAATGATTTGAAATCTGGCGCGAAGCGCCGGAAAATTTTTGGTACTTTCCATTTCAAACTGCATAAAAATGCGTCTCCGCACAGGAATCTACTAATCAAAAAGGTCATTAGGCTATAATTTTTACAAGCCAATTTGGCTTGTGCCGCTAAATTTTCAGGAGCCAATCGGAATTTTTAGGAGCCATGGCTTCTAATTGGCTTAAAAAAACCCTGGGGGTGGTGCTCAAAATTAAGTATTTTTCCAAAAAAAATTCAAAAATTTTTCAAATTTGCCTATAGGTATACAGAAAAAAATTGTATTTCAAAAGTTTCGGGCGGTTGCCCCCCCCCCCCCGCCCCCGCACTTGATAACCCGATTCTCGAATGTAAATTTATATAAACAAGGAATTAATGTACATAGCCTACTGACGCCTTAACGTTAGATAAGTAAATTATCAAATACAAATCACATATCTGAATGCGTCTTTCTAAGGAAAAATAGTCTGTCAAGAAACTTAGTTAATTTATGGTAAAACACAAACATCAATATCATGAACTTTTCGCGCTCGTTCCAAATCTCCCGCTCAAATCGTGGATATCATGTAATAAATATTATGACTTTTATAGCACCGCTGGAAGTTTTGTCGTTGTGGATTCGAATGCCGTTTATGCTCCTATTAACGGATATTCGTCAGGGCGTATTTTACGCTTTATTACTGAGTTTTTGGTACATTTTTTGCGGCGAACATTTACTAGTGAGTTTGACTCGTCTTTCAGAATAGTTGGTACTTTTTACGGGAGAAGACTTTTTTCCGACAGTAACTTCAATTGTTACTGTTTTCAATCAACTCGGAGTAGAAATTCCAGATTGAAAGCATAAATGTTCTGATTTGAAAACACAGGTGAATGAGTTTTATTCTATATTTTCTTTAAGGAGTCCGACCAGAATATTAACTGTCGTTAATGGCAACATCTAACTGCCATCTATGGCCCAAATTACAGAACGCGGGTAAAATAAAAGTAAGGTAAAAGTAAAATCTCGGGTAATGTTACCCATGTTTAACCCGCGATTTTACCCGCCTTTTACCTTCTATTTTACCCGTGATTCTACCCATCTTTAACCCGAAGTTTTACTTGCGATTTTACCCATGGTTTTACCCGTCTTTTACCAACGATTTTACCCATGTTTAACTTGGAAATTTACCCGACTTTTTTACTTATCATATTACAGAACGTAGGTAAGTGGCGGGTTACCCAACCCATCATTTTTATATATGTTTTTCATGGTGAGCTTGTTTTTAGTCATATGAAGAGGGTATCCCGAAAACTAAAATGCCGATATCTCACAATGAAACATTTCTTACGGTTCTAAGCAATAGCTCTCATGACTATGCGCTACTTCCCTGATTATGTGAGCCATCCGCTCATGCTCCTGTAACTGCAGCTATCCTGAAATAATTATTATGCTTTACTGTATTGTGTGCAGGAATAAAATTCACACAAGGGAATTTTCTAACAGGATTACTGTGAGCGTAAAGGGTATTGGTTTGCTTAATAATCACTATTTAGAATTCGCCATGCGCCAGAGTAATGAATTCACTCTGTTTTTTGATTGTAACTCCTAATACCATAAGACAAGCCGTATTTTATATTATTAAGATTTTCTGCTAAGCAATATGTCATTTAAGACTGAAAATTTGTAAAACCTGACAAGAATTTTTGAGTAAAAAATTCTTCAGCAAAGACTCAGTGCAAACGATTTTAAAGACAGTGTTAATTTTTCGATTTACAAGCATTCTAAAAAACAGACTATAGTGCATTTCAGTTGTTATAGCATAGATGGTATTTGTTTATTAACTCAAAGACCGTAGGAGTCATTGTTTTTTGAGCCTAAGGAGAATTTTCTGGAAGATTATTCAAGCTTCAAACGTTTTCATCAAAAGCCACAATTTTCATCACGTTCACATATCAAAATATTGATGTAAAAAACCTGTTGATTCATCTCAACGGAGTTTGAAAAGCAAAAGATGTGTTTAAAAATTGTTGCACTATCGAGTAATAGTGTAGCTCGAAAAAGTGTTCCTCGACAATAACCCACTGGTATCACAAATTTATGCTGATGCTCTTGTACTGAAATATGTACAATGGTGATCAATGCATTTCCGGAAAATCTGAATTTTCGGGCTGCTGGTCATTGCCATCACTAACATCAGATTCAGTTTAACCTGCAACACTTCGACGGCATGCAAAAAACCAATCAAATCTGAGCCTTACGTGAAAAATATAAACTTCTTGTCAATATAACCCTGCTACTATCAGAGTAAAATCGCAGGTTATTTTTATGTCTTTTTCACCAACTTTTTACCCAACTTTTACCTTACCCACCTTCTGTAATCGCGATATGGGTAAAATCATGGGTTATTTTTTTCTACCGACGATTTTACCCGTCTTTAACCCATGATTTTACCCGCGATCCTACCCGATTTTTACCCAGCCTTAACCTACGATTCTACCCGAGATTTTACTCGACTTTTATTTACCTACGATTTTACCCGAGATTTTACTCGACATTTATTTACCTACGATTTTACCAGCCATTTTACTCTTACTCTTACCCACGTTTAACCCACTTTCTGTAATTTGGGCCTATATGTGTAATCCCTCAGCCGGATTAGGTTAGGGTAGTATTGGGACTCGTTACATAGATCGGGGTCCAATGAGTTGAGAATTTTGTGAAAATCTGTTTCATTTTTAATCGTTCCATTTGGAACAGTTGAGAAGCCAAAATTTGAGTGGATCACGTCTATTACATATTTGCTGTCATATTGTTTGTTTCTGTCAATTTACATTCGTTTTTTGTTCAAAATAGTAACATTGTTCATTAACAGCATATCTTTTTGAATTATGGCACATGTAACAAAGCCTCGAGGTCTGCGAGGTCCAGCGACTTTGTGGAGCCGAAAGTCACTGACTCCCCAGAATTTAAGGGGGATGCCTGAAGGCAGATTTTTCGCCAAAAAACGTTTCGAAAAATAGTAATTTTTTCTAAAAAGCGCCGAGAAAATTCATATTTTTGACCTTTTTTTGTTCAAAAATTAGTATGTTAAGATAAAAAAATTTTAATTTTTTGTTTACCTTTTAACGAAAAGTATGGGTACCATATGAGTAGCCATTAGAGATGGGACGAATCCAGTTTTATGTAGTTTCCGAATCCGAATCCAGGAAATTAATAAGTACCGAATCCGAATCTGACATTTAGGATTCGGGCGAATCCGAATCCTACATTAAATCTATACTTGGTAAAAATGAAGAATCGTAGACTGTATATGAATCATTCTTTCTAAAAAGTTTTCTGATCCCGATAGTTTAGAACCCTGGAGGATGAATCTTTTCAGGACGATTTCGTTATCTAAAATTTGATTTTTCCGGCCTAATAATGTTCATGCATGAACAATTTGCGGATATTTTGAACATGCTAACCAGCTAAAAAATCAGCTTGAAGTCAACGATGTTTAATAAATTTGGGCGAAACAACAAAATTCGTAAATAGTTTTCGTAAAGCATCAAAATTTTTTTGCAGTTTTGATACTAGAACGCTGGAAAATGAATATGTTCGACTTTCATTTCCTTGGAAAGTGCTGTAATTTTTTAGTCAATTCAATCCTTTTTCATAGTCGCACAAAATGCAAAATATCATATTAAAAGAATGCCAATTAAATTTGTAAAATCGGAAAAGCAACCAAAAGTTTAGGTTATTCGACAGCACTATCTGTCACTTTCCCGAACTGATGGCGTTTCAATCATTCGCCAAAAATGAAAAAAATTATGTTTACAAAGTACAAAAATTTGTGAAGACCGCAGAAAAATTTTGTGAAAAAATTGAAAAAATCTTCATTTTCTCAGATAAACTAACGCGCAATATGAAAGATAAACTGATTAAACCATGGTGTGAGACATTCTGGGTGGTAACAACTATTGAATGCAAACTAGTAAGTAGAATAGACATGCTTATGGTCGCCCTCGAGCTGGATTATAGCAAGCAATGATGAAATTAATCATCCGGAAAATTTTTTGGTTTGGATCTTCTAAAATGGACTGAAACGCACCTTTTCGACATATTTCTCATACACTTGACATTTTCCAATGGATTCGAATTCGGTGTAAAATTTTGGGCAAGACTACCGAATCCGAATCTGGAAAATCAGTGAAGTCGAATTCGAATCCAGAAAAAAGACCGAATCCAGCCGAATTCGAATCCGGGATTCGTCCCATCCCTAGTAGCCATATGGTTGGCATATCCTGTGGAAGAATCGCCCAATGGCCAGCCATACGGCCTATCGATTTTTTGGGGGAGTTCCAATGGCACTTCCCACAATTACATGTATGGCACCAATTGCTACTAATCTTAGACTTCCAGCGAAAATTGTAAATCAGAAGCAAAATTTTGCAGGTTTCGAATTCCGGGGAGTATATATGTATTTATACCTTTACTATATTTTGTAGGATGAAGGTCGAAAAAATGAACTGTCACATTACTGGAAACATCTAACTGCCGTCTTGTTTGGTTGTGTTTGTCTATTCGTTTTCGACATGTGCGAACGGGGTGTTCATCTAACAAATCCGTTTTATAGTATATGGTCGACGAGTTTAGGCACCAACTTGGCCGTATGTCTGTTTTTACTCATTTAAAATATTTCATCAACTTTCGTTTTCGGTTTTCAGTATATATTCATCTACTTATCTTTAATATCGGCGGTTGTTTATTTTATATTCTTGGCTTATTGGATTGCAAGAGTTATTTTAACCATAAAACGTCGACGTCCGTCTTTGGCCGCCATGAAAGAAGGTCGAAGAGTCAAGTTTGAAGTTAGAATTTGTTTTATTGAAGTCTAGCCATCAGATGTGTGGAAAATCGTATATACAAAACTCTTGTGTTATCTACTGTTGGTTCTTCGATGATGTTATGATCAGAAGCAGTGTTTTTTTGCACGAGCTGTTTTGTACGGTGAAAAAAATTTTAAAAAAGGGTTTTGCACGCCAAAAATTTTCTTTGTACTATAAATAAATATATATAATGTATTAGGGATGTTCCAGTTAACCGAAACCGTGTAAACCGTCATTTTTTCTGAAACCGAAGCCGTGGAACTCAAAATTGGAAAACCGGGATTTCGGGGGTCAATTTTACGGTTTTTGCAGTTGTCTGCATAGTTTAAAAAATAAGCTATAAGAGCAGCAGAATTTACTACTCCATGAGAAAATAAAAATAATGCTGGTGCAACGAAAACTCTATTCAATAAGAGAATTAATCCCCTACATTCAATATCCAATTTTTTATTATTTGAAATTCAATTAAATATTTCAAAAATAATAGCTTCTCTACTGATTTGCCTGAAATATGATTTCGTAATAGCTTAAAAATGATTCCCGCATCACTGAATAGCTCTTCTGAAGGCACACTCATGGCTGATGCACTGAGGTAATGCCTTGCAAGTTTTGCCAAAGTTGGGTACATTTTTTTGTTGATTTGCTACCATTGAAGTGGATCTATGTCATGGGATGCCCATTTTTTTGTTTACTGTTGTGTCTTAAGAATGGACTAGGTTTAAAATAGATTAGCCTTGCGGTAAGTTGTAAATAACTGGAATACTATCCGGTAAATAGCTAGCTAAGTTTAATATGGCTAACTAACACAACGTACAATAGAAATGTACTGAATAGTACAATAAATAAATGAATGAATATGCAAAACACTCAGCCTATATAGGGTGAGCCGAAAAAAGGCGACCGGTGCTGACTTTCTTATCTTTCGAACGGATGAGGGTCTTATAATGCGGATGGCTGCGTTAGAATACTCTGTTTGTCTTTGTTACAAGGGCCAAATTTCATACTTCTAGCATTTATGGTTTAATTTTTTTTCCAAAGGTTTCCAAGTTTTTTTCCAAACAAGCAAACAGAAATTTAGTAAAAGTGGTCATTTTTCCAAAAGTAAAAGTTGTCCTATTGTGAAAAAAAGTTTTGTAAAGCTGTTTACACACAATAATACCTTAAAAATCGCCGTAATCTAAAGTCAGCAGCTTTTTGTTTCAATATAATCAAAACTTTGCCAAAATCAAGAATTGGAAAAAACAAAATTAAAGCAGAATTAAGTCACCCGATCGAAAAACGATTAAAATTATTAGTGAAACCTAAAGTATGACACACTACAGCGGCTCTCTTGTAGTTTCCAGCTGTTATATAGTTCTTTCGGTTGGATCTATTGTACTTTTCTACTGTGAAACATGATTCTGTAAATTTTTAAATATTTATTAGCAAAAAATCGACGTTTAGTATTTTTGATTTTAGTCATTCAATATTCGAGAAAACTGGCTGAAACTTTGCAGTTTTTATGCCAGATTTTTTATCTATCGATGACATGAAAGTATTAAAAAAGCTTCATCCGTTCGAAAGCTATAGAAGTTAGTACCGGTCGCCTTTTTTTGCCTCACCCTGTATACTTTCACAGCAAATTACGGAAGGTTTTAGAACTTTCCATGAGAATTCAGTACATGAAGTGTACCTGCACATCATATTACATGATCATACTGTAAGGTATGTATCACTTCTACCTGCACATCATGTAACGTGATCATACTGTAAGATATGTATCATGTACATATATTTTACATGAGCATGTTAGGTCAATATTCAGGGTGCAAAAGCTCTCTAGTTTTATTAAGCTTTTTGCCCATTGGACCATAAATCATTTGTGAGAAAAATTCTACATGAACCATTTTTACTTATAATTAATTTGAGTTGATTTCTCAGATCGTCATATTGCTTCCAAATTAGTCTTTTATAAAATTTTCTTTTTAAGCTGATATGTTGCGAGCTATAATTTGTTGAAAAAGTCTATTATCACTTTGATTCAACCTGCCTCACTTCTAGTTTTATCACTCATCATCCCCTACTCACTTTTTTGATCAAGTTGATGAAACCTGGATTCTCAACAACACTAAAAGGTGATCATCAATAGCAATCATTTGGACAACGGCTTCATCAATTTCCTCATATCTCAGAGCATTATCCATTTTCTTCTGTACAATAAAACGAGAAAGAATACTTTGCTTATTTATTTCAATAACTATAAAATAAAGCATGAAAACTGAAACCGAAACCGTAGTTTTGAAAATCTGAAAACTGAAACCGTAAACCAAAAAAATGCAAATCGAAACCGAAAAACGCAAAAAAGGTTTTGCACAGTGCAAAAAAATTTGGCTTCCGATTGCGATTCCGATTGACAAAAAAAACAAAATTTCTTGAAACCTCAACATCTTTGATTGAAAAGTTGAGCGCACTTTTTGTACGACTGAAAAAATTCATAAATGCCTAGATGAGAGCCAAATTTGTCGAATATGGAGTCAAAGGCGGGAAAATTTAAAACTCTTCTATATTATGACTCGCCCTCCGTTGAATCATTTTTAATTTCAAGATACAAATTTAATGAATTGATATCATTCAGGGTATAATCTATCGCTTCAAGTTCGTTATGATATTTACGGCTGTTTGCGCCTGTTTGACCATCATCGCTTTTGGCATGACTAGGGTAAGACATTATTCGCTCGAATTATTTAGCATATTTCTGATAGTTTTCTGCGAATTGTGCTTCGACTCAATTTCCAGTTCGGTGAAGGTCAACTGCGCTGGGGTGATTACGATGATTCACCCTTGATGAATTATAGTGGCTCCTTTTTAACCGGCGTTTACGGAATGTGGAATATTTACACGATCCTTATATTGGTACTCTACGCCCCGAGTCATAAGCAATATCCCCAAGCTCGTATAGGTAAAAATTTAGCTAAGTTCCTCAGTTTTCTATGATGAACGTGAACGTTGCATTTATAAACGATGAAGATTAAAGACATTGTACTGTAAAGTTAAAGCTTCTATTCAGCAATGTTAGTTGCAAGAATTAATTTTTCCAGAGTTAGAACAAGTGAACCCGAAATTTTTACGGCGTTCCACGTTACAACAAGAAATAGATAAAATTCGATATCTTTAATCTGAATCACAGAAATTCTAACAATAGATGAATTCAAGAGAAATCTTTCGCAAATTTGCTTTTCGCTGTTGTAAAACACCAATGTGTCGTCCGTCAGCTCAATGCGGCTAACCTGACTGAAATTTTCTCGATTTTTTCCACAACATCAGAATGTTTGGGTATGCTCTTAAAATGCCAACAGCTACTACTTTTTTTTGCTCAATCATTCTAAAATAATAGTGTTCAATTGAGAAAAAACGTATACGTTTGAACATTTTCTTGCTAATTTACAATTTGCGTTCTTTTAGCGCATTTTCCGAATGATTTCCACATTAAACGGAAAAAAATTTGTGTGCGGAAAGAAATTTCGTTCCTTTCCGCACGATGCAAATAAAAGCCTGCGGAAAAAAGCCTTGGTTGCCTATTATTTTTTTTTTGTCGATTCTTTTTTGTATCCTAAATTTTAACGTACCTGGTTACATTATACTGAAAAAAACAAGTCAAAACCTAGCGGCAAAAAATGTTTCACCTACCGGGAAAATTCGTATCAAGCGGGATTTTTTTTTGCAAATCGCTATGAACCATGAATGATTGTGGAACAGGATGTCTCAGAAGTGGCGCAACAGAAATTTGTCTGTCAGTAACTTAATCGAAAAAAATCGGGGCTGCAAATTTCGTATTACAAATTAATTGTCGACTCTCTGACTCTGGCCCATGTTACAAGCCGTCAGAGGTGCCCTAAAGTTTGAGGCACACTGTTTCACACAACGAGATGTCAACCATACATGCACATAGGAGGGTAAGGGAGCACACCCTCCTACCTGAGACTCTGGGCACCCATCTGGTCCGAAAAAAAATCGACAAACACCCCCTGATCTTTTTCTAAAACGGTTTTTTCGATGATTCTTATGCATATTTTGTATGAAAAAATAAGCTTGCAGAATTTTTTTTGTTTTCTTACTCGCCAACCCCCCACCCCTGCACTCCACTCCTCTCGGTTAAAAGTCCAAGGACCCCCCCCCCCCCGTCTCCCTGGAAAATTCTTGCCGTGCATGTCTGATGTCGACAAGATGAAAGTTAATCAATTGATAGTCGATTGTAGCGCCTAGCGCCTTTCCAATAATACAAAGCACATCAAAATAACCATGACCAACTAGCCAAAACTAAAAAGTTTGTAAACAAAAATGGTAGTGAAAAAACGTTTTTTTAACAAATTTATTCAAAAACACGCTTCAAAGTCACAGTAGAAGCCCACATAACAAATAAATCGTTTTGAATACATTCTCAAAAACACAGAATAACAAGGCTCAGATATTAGATCAGACATTATTCAAATCAATCATCAGGGTATTTTGGCACAATCCAGGTTGTAATGTGCTACTTGGAGAAAAAATTGGTTGCACAGATAAATTTTTAGTTGTCCACTTTAAATTGATAAATTCGCTTAGTTTCATCTGAAAAATGACTAAGAATTACTTTCCTTGTATTTCATTTACTTCGCGTCAGTTCCAGACTTTTAAAACTGAATTTCCTGAGTTATGGAGAAAATCAAAAGACTGGCTAAAGTAACTTCTTCGGCGCCGATTTTCAGGCCTCTAAAACGTCGGAAAATTCATTTTTCAGCACATTCTTCTGCAACTACCGATGCCCGATTGTGATCTCTTCACCATTTGATTGGTGAAAGAAGTCAAACATTTTTTCTCCATTTTCGATCTAATATTCTGGCGTCAGTAATTTACCAATCATAATTATTCATCAAAAGAGATAGTTTTCAAATAATCTAAAGCATAAAAAAGCGTCATAAGCATTTGACTTCGGACTTCAATGTCGGTAATTAATTCCGGCGATTAGCACCGAAAGAAAATTTTGGATTTCGATATATTTGAAATGAATATTTTTAATATCTATTTCCTGCATCAAAGGTCTAATTCTTCAGTGAATTTAATGTGTTTCCTATCGGGCAAACTAAAATTCAAAAATTAGACAAGCAACAAAGGATTTGGATGGTTCTTCAGACAGCAAGAACCTCTGTCGTTCTCCCATGCTGATGATGTATTAATCATTTTTCAAATGCAGAAAAGTTATGTTCATGAAAGCCGAAAATTCTAAAAAGGATTTTGTGAAAACAATGTAGAAAAATCTTGATTTTCGGCAAGTACGTGAAAAAATAATACAGGGTCAAACATTCGTCTATAACATGCTGATGTTTAAAAGCTATAAGCATAAGCTAGGTCGACATTTTCTAGCCGTACAACAGAAATGATACCAAGAATCATCATTGATTTGAAATCCGGCGCAAAGCGCCGAAAAATTTTCGGCTTTTTTTGAAAAAACGCATAAAAATGCATCTCCGGACAGGAAACTCCAACCTTATCAAAAGGATCGTTAGGCTCTAATTTTACAAACCAATTCAGCTCGTTCCGCTAAATTTTTAGGAGCCTTGAAGTGAAAGATAATTTACTCGAAATATCCTGTAAAATCTCTCAACAGATTATTTAAACTTTTCGTGGAAAACTTTTTATTTGCCTGTTGACCCATTACTATGTCCTTTTGTCTATGTCTATCTTCTATTATTTTCTTAATTATATATTTTCACATAATAATTTAGATGCCGGTAGACTTCATAGCCTTGTTTGTGTTTTTATTCTGTGGTCTTTTTATTTTCCTTTTCAGATGTCTTCACTTAACACTTTCAATAATCGTATTTGATTCTTTTATTGTTACATATACCAATCTTTTCTCCAGGAATGGACGACGACGATTTAGACCTAGATAACGATTCGCCTGCAACAGAGTCTTCCGCATTAACAACTTTTTTGAAACCTTCCGCAGATTAAAAAGGAATGAGTTTTCCCTCGAGGTCTATATTTTAATACGCTTTTTCTAAAGCTATTCTTCCGTCATAATTTTCTAAGATTCGCGGCGCGTCCATCGTGCATCTATTTTTCAATTGTTATTCATTTCTGTTACCTTTTTGTAATCTTAATTCGTGGCAAATAATCTCGATGTCGGTCAACTTTATGATTTTGTTTGTATTTGTATACTGTGGCTTTTTTGCGCTTCCTTTTTAAAATGTGGCCTTTTAGCAGTTTGAATTACCACGTTTGATTCTGTTATTTTTATTTTGATGCATGTCTTTTTTTCAGTTTAAACGGTACTTAACGTTTTTTATTAAATAAAGTAAAATCAGATTCGCTACCTAGCGCGTGTCCGGTGCCAATCGGCAAAAAATGAGAAAAATGTTTTTTCTTCAGTGAATACAATGCGCAAAAAGACGTAATACTACATCGGTAGATAAGTCACTAATGAGTAAAAGTAATAAAATTATCAGTGACTACACGAGCACCTCGAGTGACAGAAAAATCCGTCTAAACGGGTAGCTCGCATTCCTAGCGGGTAAAATTATGGATTTTCGTGCTGCGAATATGGTTTTCGTTTCGTTTTGTTGATTTTTTAAATCTATATGTCGTTTTGAGTTCAAAATTTAAAGAACTATTATTGAATATGCGTCTCGAATAGACCAAAGACTGATTATTTTCAGCAAAAAATAGATTTTTCCATTTCTATGTGAAGTCATTGGGATAACCGGTATATGTAGCAGGGGGTGGGATAGAACATCCGAGCAGCGTATTCTTCAACCTTAGATCTGTGAAATTATTTGAACAGCACTTAAATCTTTAATGTTAGTTGTCCGGAATTAAGTGTGCCTGTCCAGAAAAATTGTTTAACTACTGTCATTTTTAAGACACTCTCTTCTCTATTGCTCTCTTTCTTCTGTTGGGGATTCAAATTTCCTGGAGGTCAGCAAGAATTTACTGAGGGTCAATCAAAATTTGCTGGGAGTCAATACTTCAACCCCCGCGTGCATGTATGAGGATAACCCTGGGCCAAGAACAACAAATCATGCTGAGGGTTATCATAACCGACTGAGTCTCACCGAGGTTCATGAAATGCATTTGGAAGGGCGCAGTTTCTTGCATTTACTTCAGCCAATGCGTAATAGTGACCAAAGTCATGTTAGGAATCTAGGGCGTGGTTTTTACATGCCAAAGCAACGAGATGAGCCCTAAGATGCTTTGGACGATAAAATTCTAATAAAATCCTAATAATCTAATTCTAAATTCTAATAAGAAAAAATATAAATGTAATACTTTCACTGAAACTACAGGATATTGTAACGTTAGGCGTGGTTGTTGTGAGGATGATCTGGGGAGTAGCGCAGCCTCAAGAGTGAGGGCTAGCAGGTGCAACGGAAGTTGCTGGCATTGGGGTACTGTAGGTAGCAAAAGCTACTCATAAGCTCCCCCTTGTACGCTACAGAGCCTATCACATAGAGTGACTGCCCGTAGATGATGAGAAAGAGGCGTCAGCAATCCTAGTCCTGGAGAGGGCCTTGTAGAGAGCTGGAACCTTAGTCCTAATGGGAAGTCCCTGGGAAGAGAAACCCGGTAGAAGACTGAAGGGGTACTGACATTGGAGTAGGAGAGAGAAGGGGTTGGAGAAGACTTACCGAAAATATGCGAATTAATTATTTATTAAAATATATATAAAAAGACGTTGATGTAAAGGGTGCTTCGACGTTTGGTGGAACAAACTCAGTACCTATGCTAGCGGGAGTAGGAGTTGTCAATCGCTACTGTATACGGTAGGATGAGGTAACTACAGTAATCGTCGACGCTTCCTGAAGGAGAAGGTCGAGGCGAAGGCCAAAAACAGTTGACGCTGGCCTATTTTAGGCAAGAAGAAGCCAGCATTCCTGTTAGAGACGCAGGAAACGATCCCTGGAAGAACGCCGACTTTGTTTGCCAAACTCGCGAGTCAAGTATAGAAATGATTAAAAGACGCGAACATAAAAAGCGGGTAAATACAGTAAAGACGAGCATACGAGATCAGAGGTATACTGTACTATCACATGAGCGGCTATCCGTGACAATATGGCAAAGGGAAAATTTTGATGCGCATCATTTGCAACTGCATGTTTTCCTATTTTTAATGGATCAAATTCATCATTTTTTACATACACTGGTAAACAATTTAAGACACGGTTTCTGAGAGATTCCACCTTCTGCTCCATTGACGTATGATAAGTTGAAAATTAATAATATCTGAAAAAGAGATATTTTGAGTAGTTTTACATGCTGAGTATCGTGACAGCATTCATTCTGCGCAAAAATCAAAATTCACATAGCTACAGTACTCCAAAGTAGTGAATTTTTACATTTTTTGGCATTTTTCAGTCAGTACACGCGTTTCCAAATGTCACAGCTCAGAAAAAACGTGAATCTGAAGCCAAATGTTGGATGCATGCAGAAGACCGCGCTCTATATGCCGGTATGAAGAACACTTTCTAATCTCTTACTTTACACTTTTTATTCCATTTTAAAGTGTCAAAACCGATGTCAAAATAAACCGAAAAAGTCCTTTGGGGCCTATTTTGGGCACCTTCCCATAGGATGCCACAGAATTTTTTTCTTCATTTCTGTAGCCACTATTGTCTGACATATTGTGTTAAAATTTCAATCAAATTAATGTACCGTTTTGGGAGCTGTAGGTGTCTCCACATTCTGAAAGCTGATACAAAAATGCTGATTGACTCTACTAAATATATTATCAACGAGATGCACGAAAAATTCAAAACGTTCAGATTAGACGAGTAAAAATAAAAGATATGAGTCGAATCACTCGAAAAATTTCATCCATCAATTTACAATGGTTGCGCAACAAGATGTCTCAGAAGAGATGCATCAAAAATTTCTCTTCAGTAATTTGACCGGAAAAAAAGTTGAAGCTGAGAGTTTAATGTTATAAAATAAATGTCGGCTGTCTGACTCTGGCCTATGTTATAAGCTGCGCGGAAGTGCTGTATAGTTGTTGAAGTCATCCCGTTTCAAACCACGTGATGTTGGCCAAACGAAAATAGAGCAAAGAATAATGGATTGCAGTGCCTTTCAACAAAGCAAAGAGTATCCGAATAACTCTTGCCGTTTTTCTGTAAATGGATTTGAAACAATCGCTCAATTTCTGAAATTTAATGAAAGTTTTCGAACTTTCGATTTTTCATTTGAAGCCATTCGTTTAGAAACCATTAAACCTAGATCAATTAAAATTTGCCAGGACTTCAAGTCACATTTTTTCTCATAATATATTGGGTTAGGAGGCATCCTGTGTTCCCAGAGCTTCATTGATGCGACATTTACCCAGATTCAAAAACGCATTTGAATGACAATGCAGTGTATGCAAATTTCTACAGCTGCCAAAACGGCACATGATGATGAGATGTTACTTTTGCAGCTACTGTAAGAATGTATGAACTAAAGAATAAAAAGATAAAATTCTGCAGAATCGTAGGTGAAGGTGCTCGGGAGTGCCTCTAATCAGGAGTTTTTTTTGCTTCTAATTTTTGACTGTTCAAACTTTCTTGCAGAGTGTAAAATGTTTGCTTGTGAAACAATTAATACATCAAACTATAGTCTGTTAGTTATTTGATAATTCTACAGTATACGTAATGAATATATTACAAGGGGTAGACAAGGGCCACCTGGCACATAGAATGATTTCTATGAAATTTTCATAAGTATGCCTTCTTCAGAGCAGTGCAGCTCCCAAAACGGTACAAAAATTTTGATGAAAATTTAACCAACGCAGTAAAAATAAATGAGCTACAATATAAGAAAATAAAATTTACAATCATGCACTTTGGTTAAGACTGTCTTTTGGTTTGGATATTCCTTCCCAAGATCTCATCAAACGAATTGTTATGAAATTTATAGCTATTGATTATAGGGTGAGGATCTGTGTGTATTTACATTTTCAAGGAATATTAGTGTTCTCATATGTGCAGTGGGGTGAATTCGATAAGAACCTATGAGAAAACTTTCATGCCTCGGGAAAAACGACAAAGACACTTTAATCAGTAAAAATGTCAATATTTGACTTTTTTGGTGAAGTTGGGTTGTCAGGGCAGCTTTTCGGGCTTTCACGAATAGTTCTAGTCTTATTACTGTATCTGTCGTGTGAGCAGAGGAAAAATGAATAGGAGTTTTCGATAATGGTTTTTTTCCATGCTTCCAGCGTACTATGGCGAGAAGACAACCTATCTAAACCAAAAACCTTTAGGCGTTCTGTGTCAGCATGAAATCGAAATACGAGCAAAACGACCTATCTGAATAAATTTTAGATTTAAATTTTTATTTTTTTGAAAGATACGTGGTTTTTCTCATTTGTTGATCATTTAGTAAATATGTTGTTTGCGACACTGCTGTGTCTCAACCACTTTTGATTTTTTAACTGTAAGACCAAGTTTAATGTGTTTCAGCATACAATTTATTCCAAGATCAGCTGTTAACTCAATTTTGGAAATTTGTTTAGTCAAGTGGCTTTTGAATACTGTAACCCTTTCCTTTTTCAAATGAACGTCTTGTCACGTTAACTGAAATTGGGAGCCATGTCACATTAATTAGATTGGTGATCAGTCACATTGATGGGAAAACCCACACCATATCCCATAGGTAATACGGCCATGACACTGTAGGTGACATGCTGTGACCCCGTTGCGTGGCTCCGTTTATGGTTTCAGTTCGGGAACCTAACCCAGCTGGTACTACCACAGGTAAACCTATGATGTACCTCGGCCTTGTCCTTGGCTTCTGCTGTAGAATAATGGACAACGCGGCTGGGTCAGGGGTGCCAATCCCTAGTCCTCATTCACTGGGAATGAGGGATGGTGCCATTCGCAGAATGGCGTACTGTAGGGGACCCGATTGTTAACCTAAATCCCCTTATTGGCCCTGACCTTAAGGGTCTGAGGGCTTTCTCAACTGAGGGTACTTCCAAGGGAAACTAGCTTAGGGGAGACTCCCACAAATATACCCTCAACAATAATAACCCCTGAGAAGACTCACTAAATCCTCTTCTCAAAGTACTCGGCGCTGGGTGACAGGTTCTGGGGTCAAAGCCTGGGTTCTACGGACGGCGATGAACGGGTACGGGAGTCCGAGCGATTCGGCGTGGGGTAATGCGGCTGCGGATCGGCAGGCGGCGGTATCAAACGTTTCCTCCGGAAGGGCGACGGGGTTCCTGATTAATGGCGATGGGGGTGAGTTCCTACGGTCGGGCTACTGTAACTGGCAACGTAAAAGGAGGCCGGAGGCGAGAATATGCAAATTTATTCGACGAGCGGTGAACGCAGTTGACAATATAAAAATATAATAATAATAACGAATGGCAAACGCGAGACGCAGGCTAAAAGACGCAACAACAGTTAGGCCCAAAAATGAGTGACAAACTAACGAAACATGCCCTTTTAAAGGGCTCCATAAACTAACGTATGCCTTGGGGGGAGTTACCACTCCCCCAAGCTAACTTCTGCAGCGGAAATCATTGCAGAAGATGCTTATGGTCACATAGACATTTTCCAGTTTACAACATTAAGCATTGGGGGCGAGTTTTCACTCTCCATGCTTAACATAGGAACGTCAACTAGTGAGAATTTCAAACTAGTCGTTTCACGTTGTGAAACGTCACTAGTTTTTACTGATAAGAGGTGCACGTTGTGCTCCAATTACAGCGATGAGCTCGGAGAGCTTATCTCTAAGGGAAATTCTTGACTAGCAGGTACATACCGTAGTCTACATGTGCGATAGAAAATAATAAATCGAAACGGAAATAAAATGTGCGCAAATGAAACAGAAACGAAACATAAAAAGTACACACATAAATTGCATGTAAAAATTATAAAAACTAAACGCAAAATTGATGCAAATTACTGTAACACAAAACATGATGAAAAACATAATAAAAATTGTGATGTGTATCATGTGACGTTGGACGAAATTCGTCGGCACGTGACAGTCTGAATGCAAAAGACACCCATGCAAATAAACCTGCAGCATAGACATTTTCTTTCTCAGATTAGTTGCATCACTACAACTTGAGAAAAGAAAATATACAATGCTAATGATGTTGCGGTACCACTTTTTCAGCCTGTATGAGTACCAGTATCATTACAACGTTATATGTATGTATTAATTATATATTAACATGTCGCATATGTATTTGAGATATATATGCTGATTTGCAAAGTCATAATTTTCGGTCATTAAAAAAAATCCAATCAGTCAATGCATAGAATGATGTATAGTCTGCTATTTATAAAATGCCTGTAAATCGGAAAATGACAAATGTTAGCTTTCTTATCGAAATCACTTACACGAAGCTTTTGTGTCACATTTTCTTTCTCGAGAAATTGTTGAAGATTAAAGTGTGATAACAAAAGTTTAGTCCTATGTGAGGCAGAGTCAAGTTGGAAATCGTAAAAATATAAATTTGTACTTGCTTCTCACCCTAATTATTTAAAAAAGCATTTGGGGGAAAAAGGACTATAATAATAGCAGCAGAAATATGTGGTAGTCATCATCAAAATTGTCGATTAAAATGGATTCTGAAAACTTAATTTGAAAATATACATGTTCCTAGAGAACTCTCATGGAATCGAAAATATAGTTGTCTCTAGGTCAAATAATTCTCAAATTCTTCTTTAATGCCTCGACTTAACTAAATGCATGTTCATCCCCATTGGCTTGATACTAAGCTCCACCCACTACCATAGCTGTTAGCTAGAAAAAAAGGCCTCTTTCTCATTGTTCATTCATGCTCACGCTGTTAGCTTTTCCATTTTGAGTCAAGAGGCTTTGGCCTATGATTTGTAATAGAGCCTCCATACGTTCCGTTAGTTCACTTCACTCTAGCAAACAGTGCGCCTCTAATCAGTCATCTTGTCATACTTCAACTGGATGTTCCAGGAATTCCGACAGCTGCCATCATCGTAGTTGGCGCAGCAACAGTAATTTTGGCCCAAAATTGCGTCGTACATCGTCATCTTTTTCTTCACAGTCTTCGCCTTCAAATTGGAAAAGCAGATCGAGATCGCCCATTCCTTTGATGAAAAAGTGTTCCTTGGAACCTCGGGTCACTGCATCCTCGATTGAGGCACCACCCAAGTCTTTGACTGAAGAAAATCATGGGGCGCGTCTCGAAACAGCCTCCAAAATTGATAAACCTCCATCCTTTGATGGCGAGGATCATTTAGAGGATCAACCCATGGAAAGGGAATGGTCGGATCATATCATTGACTCTTGGTCAGCAGCTTTACAAGCTGAAATTCCAATTTTTTTGGAGGATATTACACTGGATCCAAAACGCCTGATTCTTCTGACAGAAACTCAGTCGATTACCAACTTCGAGTTGAGAGGCCATTTTGAAATATCCAAAGGTCGAGCTAGTCACTACAATAATATACCAATTCCTAATTGTCCGGCGGCCTTAGCACTTATACTGGATGAGGACATCAAATCCTACATCGAAAGAGAAGAAAAATAGCAGATCAAAAAAGATGACCGTCGTCGAATTTTTCACCAATTGGTCCTAGGGTGCGCCTTTCCTCTCGTCGCAGTTTTGAATGAGAAGGAACGTGGGTCCTTTGACCCTAATTTCATGATGAATGCTGTTAAACATAGTTTACATCACCTCAGCTATATTCTACAGGATATTACCTACGATCATCATTACAAAATTCTGCAAGGTTTGGGCATCAAATCCCACCTGCTCCATGGGATTTCGAGCAGTTCAATCCCTATGGAGGAGGCCAACAGTCAGAAGATGGATGCAAAAACTATGCTTTGCCCTTTTCCACTTTTCGGGAAATTGTTGTGCAACAACTTAAAAGACAGCAGGCAGAAAAACGGGCTGCACAATGCTTTCAGAAGGTTAGCTTCGTCTACTACTTCATCCATGGGTCATGGTTTTTCAGGAGGGTCCTACCCAAATTCGTCAGCTTTCCGATGCCCAGAAATGGCAAATTGAAGATATGACAAAAATTGGTCATCTAACGAGACCAAGTATGTGTCTCAGTGTATTTGTTTGCAAATTCCACAACTAACAGAAATTACTGCTGGCCAGATTCAACACTTCTTTTCTAACTGGGCAAAACTAACTTCAGGAAATTCTGGGCAGGCCAAGGAATTTCTACAGAAGCAACCTCGATCATGCTTCAGTCTTGGTCCATTGGAACCCAAAAGCATTACAATTCGGCCATTAAAAAATGGTGTGGCTGGTGTACTGGACACCAGATTAATCCTTTATGAATATCTGCTTCTCAATTAATTGATTACCTAATGACCTTGTACAAAGATAACTTCAAATTTCGCACCATTTCTGCTTCAGAATCAGCAATTATAGTCTTCCTCCTCGAATTAGGCCTGGACCTTTCCAGAAATGGACAAATTTCACGTTTTATGAAAGGACTTTTCCATGTGATCCCTGCTCAACCAAAATATTCGAAAACTTGAGACATAGCCTTAGTCCTTGATTTCCTCAGAAAGGTTGAACTTGATGGACAAGCAAAAACCAGTCAATGTTGACACTAAAAACTGTAACGCTTTTAGCATTAAGCTGTCCCAAACGAGCTTCAGAAATACAAAAATTAGACATCAATTATATCGAATTTCACGAAAACTTTGTCTCTTCTGTGATTATTCCTGGCATGACCAAAACTCGAGGCTCTGGTCCGCCAATCAGTTTTCGGATTCATAAATTCTCTGACACGGCCATCTGTCCATATTATTTCTTCAAAAAAATGTTCTTTTCACAGTAAATGACAGAAGCAAGGATAACAAATGCTTTTTTTTGTGTGTCCGTACAAAAGTGTTTCTACGACCATAATCTCCCGCTGGATCAAAACTATTCTCTCCATGTCTGGGATTGACACTAAAACCTACACCGCACACTCTACTCATTCAGCTTCGACCTCCACAGCAATCGTGTCTTGATTTCACTTCGGCCTCGAAGAAGGCCTAGCAAAATCTTATATTCTTCTTTAATGCATCGACTTAACTAAATGCACCTGTTTAAAGCTTACGTTTTTATCAAAAACTAATTCTGTAAAATTAGGATTTTCTATTTCTCTTTGATAAAAACGCTTGAAAGAAAGTGATTTTTGACTCCAATTCGCATGATTTAAGAGAAAATTTAAGGGACAACCAGACACGATTGCTTTGGAGGCCGAAGCTGAACGAGTAGAGTGAGCAGTGTAGGTTTTAGTGTCAATCCCAGACATGGAGAGAACAGTTTTGATCCAGCGGGAGATTGTGGTCGTAGAAACACTTTTGTACGGACGCACAAAGGAAAGACCCCCAGCAGATTCTTGCTGACCCCCAGCAGATTTGAATTTTCCAGCAATAATTGAGAAGATGACGAAGGAAAATGAGCAAGAGAGAAGAGAAAGTCGTGATAAAAATGGAAATGATGCTGTAGTTTGACAATTTTTCTAAACAAATCATACTTGATTCAAAAAAAGTAACATGAAGACTTGAAATAGTGCTGTCTAAGCAGGTAATTTCACATATGTGACTAAAATACGTTGAAAAATATGCTGCTTGGATGTTAGAAGACTTTCTGAGACCTTTCTTTTCGTTATCAAGAACGAAAAAAATTTTTGTATACCACCCCCTGTCCTGGCTGACCCCCAGCAGAATTTCTGTGCTGTGCATGTATGGTGTCCAGTGAAGGATTGTTTAACGCTAGTGGTGAAATTTGCAGTGATAAACAAAGTCGATTATTGCCTGATAATCTTGCAAAATTAGTATACCTCTGCAAGAATCTGAAAGCTATCGATTTCATATACTGATTGATTGCTGTCCTGGAATATACGTTTATGTTGAGCCATGTGTTTTTTAGTCAATATCAACTATTGACTAATGTTTAAATTTATTTAAAACATCATCAGACATGAAATTAATTTTTTCATTATGATACCTCGTCGGTACCGGTACCATGGTATTGGTACCGGTATCGTATCACTTGCACATTCCTTTTTTGCCCAGGGATTTCCTAACATTCCAATTTGAAAAAATTGAGTATATTGTCGTTGTTGAAGTGTTACAAGAAATTCATTATTGTTTGCAAGGAGGTAACTTTTTATTCTTCGTGTTTTTTTCTTCTATTTGTTTTTATTTTTTCTTTTATTTCTCTTTTTATTGTTTTTATTTTTTTACTATTCTCTATTTCCCATATCGGAGACGTACTCCATGTATCAGCTGTTTGAAACTCGACATGAGTGGCAGTGTCCTAGGACACGGCTAAGGACTACGACTTAGGACATAATTTTTCTATAGTAAAACAATGGGTTAGGACTGCAATGCCTTAAGACAGTGTTCGTAAACGGCTGCGTGTCCTGTATAATATTATAAGAAGCATTTAGCATTTAAACAAAGGTACACACCAATTTTCAAAGGTTAGACAGCTATGCTTAGAAATTTACAGTTTTTTGATTTTTTGACACGTAGTGCAACAGAAAATGATAAAAATAATACTTGCTTTCTAATTTTGTTATTTACAAGTAAGTCAAGAAAAAACAGATTATAGTTTTTTTACGGTACCAAATTTCGCTAACTGAAAACAATCTGTGATATTTGAATTTCAGGCGTAGCATGTGCATAGCAGATTGAGCATTACTCTTTTCATATGGTGCATATCCAACTGAAAATGCGTTCTGTATACCCTTGAACTTGGTACCTCTACGGACCAAATTTAACCGAATTTTTTGTCTTTCCTTACTTCACTCAAAAAATGTATTCATTCAAGTTGGATAATGTGTGTTCGCTTATTGAGTGCCCTGTTCTCCCTCCCTTGACACACTTTCGTCTATTTGACGACTGGCGATAGAATTTCCCATGTAATTTCACGGAATTTGAGGGTCGCATATTTCGTCAGTTTCACGAGTGCAGTAACACCTTATCTTTCTTCGGTTAATCCTCTCACATAAAAAACTTTTTGTAGAGCGAAAATTGGTTTCTTACTGTAGAAAATTATGATGGTAATTTCGAAGAAAATTCGATTATTACGACCGACAGATATTTTTACGACGTTCTCCGTTCACGCATCGGCAGATTTTTTGGTACGGTAGCAACCTTCATTTTCTGTTTCCTTATTCCTCACTATTACTACTTTTACTCTTGCGTTTGAAGATCCTTTCCATGTCTGACTGCATTGATTCAGTCGTTTTTTCCATGACAAGGAATAATGATGATTTCTTCTGGAATCATTTAATCTGAATTACTAAGAAATCCGGAATCCGTTCATGGCGTAATTTTTGCGCAGTTCATGTGTTTATACCTGTGGAACTAGGGTCGCCAAGTCCTGAAACAATACGTGTCGTAATGGATGCGAGCCTCCGATAGCCCACACCGACTCGAGTATGTTCTGACAATTTTCTGCCATAGGCCTACTTTACACTGAAATTCGCATAAGTCTGTTGAGCAATCGAAGGTTTACCTGTAGCTGATTTTAGGAACATAACAGACCAGTGGAAAATCACATTCGATAATGCTCACTGACATTAGAAGAAGCTTTTAACAGTAAGGCAGTCTGATCTGGCACCATTTTTGATGTGTGAGCTATCGAACTGAATCGAAGTTCAAAAGCAAGAACTGCATATTTCATAGGGTGAGATAAATGCTTCTCATGGAATATGATTTTTGTGCTCACAAATATCTCTGTAAAGCATGTCAGCATCTTTTATACCCATAGCTCAAAACTTACTAATGTATACCCCATTTACGCAAACTTTTGTGTTAATATGACCAGTAGGCGAAAAATTAGTGTAACATTACTCACATGCCTATTAATTATTTTTGTGATTACAATGTTTGGAATGTCCACAGGTTGAACAGCATCAGCATATTCGAATTTCGAAGGGTTGGCCTGTGAAATATGTTTTCTATTAACTCAACCCACGCTATAATCCTCTTTTTCGAATGAGCCCGGGCAGGAGAAATATTTATCCAAATAAAGGGATGTGAAGCTGCAAAATAGCAAAAAACTAACAACAATTCCAACTGTGCCACACATGTAAGTATCTATATTTTAAAAAAGCGATATGGTTCGGTCCACGCTTTTTTATGTACTGTGCTTAATTTTTTAGCCGAGCAGAAAAGTCGTTGGGCATTTTTTGCACAGAACAGAGATTTTTGATCAAATAGTTTTTTGAAGTTTTGGGTGTTTCTATTGAGAAAATCGATAAAAAGATGCATTTTCAGACTTTTTAGCAAGTTAAAATCCGAGAATTTTTTGGATTAATATCCTAGTTTTTTAGCTCACATTTCTCATTGTGACATTATTGAGTGTAAATACTGTGCTTGACATACTTCTTGCTTTCCACTTTCGGTCATTTTTGCATTCTTAAAATAAGAAAGACTTGAAATTTTGAGTACACTTTATGGTTAAAACTATACTCGATTCCTTTTAAAACGATCGATGCAGTGGTAAAAAACGCGGAAAAATTAATTAAGTTACTCCTGTTATTAATGAAGAAAATTTTTCGTCCATAAGCGGGTAACAGAACAATTGAAAATTTCCTCCTACAATCCGATTAAATGGTCATAATTTCTCGAATAACATTCAGATCTCAAGCGCAATTCTATCTAAATCAAATGTGGACAAGCATGGTGGTCTTCCTATGATTTCGGTCTTATTCTCGTGGAAAAATTTAACGTTTTTCTACAGTATAAAGTTTTCCACTCTGAAAAATGCGTACCAAATTGAACCCACTTTTTTAATTGTCGCCGCGTCTGTCATTTTAAAATAAATGGGCTATAGTGACGAAAACGTTTTTTGCTCATGGATGCCAAGATAATGTTTTCAAGTCAGTAGCCGATCAATTTTTGCCGAAGGAAGGGTTACAAAATCAGTGTGGCAGCTTCAACAGTATCCAAGCACAGGAGATGAACAACGTGAAAGTATAAGAAAAATTTGAAGTAAACTACCGTAATTGTTGTTGTTTTAAAAAAATCATTCTGTTACAGAAAAGTTTTGTTCGTTGCAGGAATTTTTTTGGTCATTGCGTGTGGAAAAATTGATTTTCGGAATAGAGCATCATTTTGCTGATGTCGAGGAAAGTTCCGCTCCTACCAAAATCTGCTTATACTCAAGAATATTGAGAATACGCGTCTAAACGCACGACTTCAACCGCGTTGAACGTCTATTCGTACAGTCTAGGATAGCTTGTGTATTCCAAATTTTCAAAGTCAAGTGAGGATTTCAGGACATTTCATACATTTAACACATATCAGTCGTGCCTTAGGCTTATGTCGTGATGAAATTTTATAAAACGTCTGGATTGAATATACTGATGGTGAGCTTCATGTAGAAGTTTCGCTGGTTAATTTTTCACGCTTCTCCGTCCAATGAACAGCCGGGTCGACTGAAAAATTCTAGAGTTTCGTATGAAGTAGGATTTAGCAGAAAAGAAGCAATCTTCTGACATCATTCGCGGACATTTTAGGAAAAAGTCGAGTTCTTTTGTTTCATGTGACTTCTACTGGCGACTCATGTAATCTGTTTTTTGTTGTGCTATTTACTTCGCCATGCTGTTTATTGGAAAACGTGTATAACATGAACCAGTTTACGTGGGTTAATTGCCTGTTTTCTCAAAAACAACATCGTTAATATAAGATATATGTCAAGTTTTTCCTGTTGTAGCGACTTGATAGGCTTAAATAAAACTATTCAGCGTAGTTGGATTATTTCGTCAAGGTTTTGCGTGGTTTCGTTTGATTGTGGAAAGGGATGGTTCATCGATTCTGTTTTTTCTCTTTACGAAGTAGGTCAATTACTCGATGTTTTGTGTGTGAGTTAAGCTGCAGCTGAGCTGCATATTAGAGAAAATCATATAGAATGAAGAGTTATGTTGCAGCTCAGCTGGAACTCAAGTCTCTGATGGAGTCGGCTCCAGAATTTGGTTAAAATACATGTTATGGTCATTCAAAACTGCTCTGATTTTCAATTAACATACTCCAGTTTGCTGCGCGAAAAAATTGCGACAATTACAGCACATAAACACGAATCAAAAATCAACAACTGAACAAATACTGGCTGGCTCTAGACAGATTTTATCCTTATTCGGCCTCATCAGTTTGTGGGATTCTAAATTAGTTATTGAGAATCGCAGTTTGCTTTTTCAAGCCTCGTTTTCTAAAGCCTTGAAATACTAGCATTGCTTAAATTGCAGTGATTCTGAATGTATGGCCTATATTTTACTGTAAAAGCTGAGTTGAAAATATATTAAAAATTGCAAAAAGTCATAATATTATGACGCTGAGAAGAGTGAGACAAATGAGACTAATATAGACGAGTAAAAGAAATAATTTCGGACAGTGATTGCAGATTTGATCTTTTTGCTCATAATTGGTGATTTTGAGTTTGAAACAAAGAATAGTAAATTCGGAGAAGTTTTTATATTCCAGCATCTAATTTTCAGGGTAGCCATGACTTACGGCAAATTTTTGGAAATTTACAAAGAATTTACCAATTATTTCATTTTCCCAACATTCGCTCAAGCCCGAGTTTATTATTACCAATGGGGAAATTTTCCTTTTTTCATCTTGTTGAACATTTTTCGCTTAATTTTTGCTTGCGTGCAATTTTTCACGTGGCGTCTATGGGGAATAAAAGGTCACCTGGATCGTATGAAAAGTCTCGAGAACTCGGAACCGAGCACTGATTTTTTGAGCCTCAAATCGGCCCAAGTCCTCCAAGTCATCGCTTCTTGCAAACCGACGCCTTTCGACAAAGTTCGACCATCGTTTTATCTAACTTTTCATAGCCATTTCGTTGAACCCGGTTACGTTTTGGCGGACAACGTGATGTTAGCCGAAGTCTCGCCAGAAAAGGTCGTGTTCGTAGAAATGAGACGCCCAATCGACCAATATACCGTCAAAAACTCCGTCTTCCTTTACATAACGTTGGTCAAAGAGGCGGTACGATTGATTAAAATGCCTTTGAAAGTTTTCCATCAATTGGCCGATAGAATGAGACAAACATGGGGCAAAAATAACGATTGGAAACATATCATGTTCTTGTTCAATAGCGGCCGGTGTGGTTCGACCGTCGTGGCCAGGATCGTTGAAGAGGCGGGCGAGGAAAATTTCCTCGGTAATCAACTTAATTTTATTGGGGTTTGGCATTTTTTCTGGGACAAAAATGATTATGTTTCTTGAGCATTACTGAAACTTTTTCCGCTCGATTCAAACTGTTTGTCAGATATAAGATCAGTAAGACTACTGTTTCACCAGTGCCACTACCTGCCATTCCGACCAGGCTCAAAAAATATTCTGTATGGCGGAAACTCATTAATTGTTTGCATTATCATTTACATGGATCGACTACTGATAACAAAATAAAATGGATCATTATTTTATTAATTGGTGCGTTTCATCCACTAATTTTAATCATAAAAAGGCAACTTGTTGATATAGAGTAACTTCATCCAATACGCTTTCGCCATCTAGCGCCATCTATCGCACAGAAATACAATTTCAGTAGAGAAAATACAAATTTACTGATCCAGAATCATGCAGTATTATGTAAAGAGATAAGAATATTCTTTGATCCGCTCATGCATGATCGGGTACTGGAAAAGATGGAATCTTTAACAGCCGGGTCGCATTTTTTCGACCTGCTCTAGTGTCTGCTGATCAACTCAGCAGAGTATTGTTCACACTTGATTCATTTTTCTCAGTTCTCAGTGAACCATCAGTTTTCATGGACTTCGTATGGTTCAAACGTCAACTATCCGAAGATTTTTTCAAACAAACTTTACGCAGCACGTTGATCCTTTTCTTGAAACCCATGTGCGGTAAAAAGCGCCTATTCGTTAAATTACCGTATTTCGTTGGCTGCATAGCCGAAGAATTCTACGCTTTTTGGCCACAAGCCCAGTATGTCTATTTGCACCGCGACCCACTGCGGGTCGTTTTGGCCCACGAACGAGCCTTTGGAGCCAGTCCCATATGCAAATTATTGTCTTTGACAGTACGCTTCAATTTGTGGCCTTTGGCTGGAAAAGTAATAGGTAAGTTATAATAGAAAGTCTCAACTCATCATTAAGAACACAAACTCGATTTGTTTAGACTGTTCCGAATAGGATGACATAGTATTGTTTCAGTAACCAATGTGTTAAAACCATGTGTTAAAACCTAGCTTTTACTTAATTTACCCTATTAAATTTTTATTTTTGCCCCAGTACTAGCTAGTTGATATGTTAAGAGTATAGATGATGCTACTCTGTATTTATATTAAAGAATATGCGTATGGTAAAACCTAGCTCGTGCTCTAGTAACATCTTCTTAGCAGCTGCTACACTCCAACATATTTTTCCAGGTTCTGGTTGTGTATTAATTCATTATTTGTGCTATAATAAAATATATTCTCGTGTTTACCGTTTCAGCATCAGCCAGATTATCTGTCCGATTATTATATATCATGGCATTTTCTTTTTTCCCATTCACTACTGCCAATCTTTTTACCACTTATCTAATGATTTTGACAACACCAGAAACAAAAAAATTTGCTGTGAAATTCGCGGCACTTCAATAGTTACTCTGATTACTGAAACGATTTCTAGGAAATTTCACTTTTCTATAATTTTTTAAATACTTATTTCTTTCATAATAGGGCTCCAGATGGATCAGTAACCCGTCACAAGCTGACTAAAATCAAAACTTTGTAGAAAGTAGCGTTGTTCAAAGGATTTGAATCTTTTTGTTTTTCTGTAGTCCGTAAACAAGTAATTTAACAATCAAATTCATGAGCCTTTACTGTCACTTTTTTCTAGAACGATCTGGTTATTGTTTTTTTGCGTTTTTTTAATCGCATGTTCATTTTTATCGCATGTTCAATTATTATTCATGTGAAAGATTCTCATCAAACTTTGAAGCGTGATGTTCCAGTTATCAACATGAAAGGAAACATTCCAAGTGATTGCTTTTGTTCCACAGGATTTCATAGATACGAACATGTCGAAGCCGCCGTCAACAAATACCTGAAACCGACCATGTTCGAAGTATGCTTGATCGTCTGGTCGGACAGTTACAGGCGCTATTTGGAGCAGGCCAGCTGTTTCCCTTACGCCGAAATGGTATACGATCATTTGTTGGAAAATCCATGGGAATTTTGTCAAAAATTGCTGTCGTTAGCCGATTTACCGGAAAATCGTTTGAAAAATGCTTTGAAGGCTTTGGGCAAGGATTCGCAAGAAGAATCAGTGTTGAGTAGGAACACGTTGCAGAAAATTCCCATGACATCTTATTCATTGGGCTTGCAGCAAAGGTGCGATCAATTTTGCGACGAATTGGGCATGCCGCGTTTGGATTGGGATCAGTGGAAGAAGCAAATGATGAAGAAAAGCGGCAAGAGCGCTATGGTCAAATCAGCAAACGATAATTTTGTTTTAGAATCGAAGCTTATGTATAAACCGGTTCCTTTACAATGCCTTGTTTCGGATTATTCCTAAAATTTGTCTTTGTTGAATTTTTGCGCAAGACTCAAATATCATGCTTACTGTAAAATGGGTAATATAGAAATACGAACAACTCGAAGGCCATGAACAAATCTAAATTTCATCAATCCTGTAATGCAAAAATACAGTCATGTTTACGAGAGAAAAACACTTATCAAGTTTCAGGATTATAATCGTAAACCTTAGCTGCATAGCCGCGTTGATGATTTTCGAGATGTCTGCGGAGTACGCAAGTACGCGGCGCTTTCGAGATATCTAAAAAATGTTAAGTTGAAAATAAATTCATGATGAGGTGAAAGAACTGATTAAGATAAAATGCTATTTGAAATAAAAATGATTTTGATCAACTGATATTTGGGAAAAATTCAAATGGCATCTTGAAAAATAGGGTAGCACGTCGAAGAATAAAAATTTTATAAACTAACCGATCAAAGGCATTTCTCCGTCTCCTATGTTAAAAATTATGAAAAACTTATCTCCCCCAAAAAACATTTCCCGTAAAAACCAAGGGCACCCTCCTTCAGCAAGCCCTGACCTTAGAAATTCACTTTGAAGTGTTCCGGTATACTAGCGTAGGAGACGATACACCACATTTGAGTGGCCAGTTTCAAAAGTTTTCATCCACTGATGTACCTCCCATCTTGTTTTTTTCAAGATGCTATCATAATTTTTTTCAAGATCGGATTTTAATTTTTTTCATGATTTCATGTTAATTTCGTCCAATCGCGATGCACTTAACAATAAAGTCGAACATCGAAAAACTTTTGTATCTTGATTTTTTAATTTATCTCGAAATTTTTGCAATGCATTCTGAAAAAATTTTGTGCATCACTTTCGAAGTAAACATTTTTCTCAAGTTGGAACGATTTTTTTCAAGTAGCTCTTCTAGCGTGATTGCATCGCATTTCTCTGTAGCTTCAATAGAATATTTTCACAATGCAAAAAATTTAATGAAAATATTTCAGAAATTTGGTCGAAAATGTATACTTCTAAATGAAACCTGGCCTACAGCAGATTTCGGTTGTTGTACGTGTTGTGCCCACGAGTATGAAGCAAAAAGATCTGGGGCCGGTTTCATCAGGGCGACTTCCATTCCAACTGAGCTGCAGCTCAGTTGGAACATTGTCAGTTGGAACATTGTCGAGTATAAGTTAAGCTACAGCTGAGCTGCACCTTAACGGCAATATTGTAACATATAGAGTTAAGCTACAGCTCAGCTGCAGCTTAACTTTCTCGATATGTTTTGTGTGCAGGAGTTAAGCTGCAGCTGAGCTATAGCTTAACGGCAATGTTATAACATATAGAGATAAGCTACTGCTTAAGCTGCAGCTCAGATGGAGCTTAAGTCTCTTTGATGAAACTGGCCCCTGTGGTTTTTCGATCCGACTTTTTAAAAAAGCAAGTTCAATGAGGAAAATTAGCGACTCTATTACACATTATAGTCTGAGCTTTCTCAAATTTCTTGTGAATCTGACGATCGGTAAGCAAGTAAGCTCCAGGTTTTCGTAGCATACTACGTGTTTTATAATTTTAAATTTACATGTAAGCATTTTTACATAATGCCGGCTATGGAATGAAAAACTTATGATCATAAAGAAGATGCTTTCTGGAAACCGTGACTTTCTTACGACTTTTTTGATGTCGAATTAATGTAGAATTTCGAAAAATATGTTAAAAAGTTTACAACTCTGCAGTAAGCAATTGGCTGGTGTGAATCATCTTAGCTGCTGTATTCAGACTTCAGCATTTTAATTTCACATGAAAAAATGCTAACTGCTTTGACCACAACTTGTCTAACTTTTTTCTAAATCGTAAATCTATCAAGCATGAAAATGCGATTTGCACGAACAGCAGCGAAGAAAGAACCGTTCTCCGAAAATATGCTTACAAATTTCGCAACGATGCAACAAAAACTCTAGTAATTTAGACGTTTTCCGATCCATCGACGACATTTTCTTCCAACGCTCCACTGATTATATCTAATCTTTTGTAATCACAAGTAATAAATCTTATGCGATTAATCTGTTTATTAAGTGGGAAAGATTTTTTAGTCACTTTTTCATTTTTTGAGATTATTTCCAATTTCGAATTAACATGCACGCCGGAATATTGTTTACGGTTATAGTAAGCGTTTGAAAAATCTATTTTCATATCTGTTTGATGTTTCAACAACAAAGGCAATTTAAATCATATATTACAGGACTCTATGCACTCGAGTCATCATCTACATCGGAACTGTTTCCAAAGCTCTTTCATAAATTTGATTCATAAGTCAGAAAACATATTATCGACCTTTTCCTGAGATACTTTTGTTACTTTTGAGTACTTGTCATTAGGCTCGTTAAAATTTTTTCTCAAATTTGAGGTGTGTATCATGCATGACAATCTACAGTCTCGCATATGAAGAACAATTGTCACGAAAGAATTGAAGATGTCATTGTAGGTCTTGAATCATACCACAAGTGATTAATAATTTTTATCACAAATCGGAAAGTATGTACCTGAGCAGACCGTGTACGTATGTCCAAAAAAATATGGAATCAATAAAAAAAGTTCATAGCTGCAAATCTTAAATAATTTGTATCATAAATTTATTTAGAGTACTTCGTCAAACAAACGAAAAGACAACTTTCTTATCCAGAAATATTTTTTTAGCTCTTGTAGTTTACTGTGCCTGAGATTCTGCGTAGTTTGGCAGGTTTTATAATCACAAAATTTATACGATCACTAAATAGAACAATGAATCTGATGACTTCGTGCGGCACAAAATTTATGGCAAAAAAGCCACATTCTTCAACTCAGATCTTTATCGAAGAATTATTTTACCCCACCAAACTGATTTCAAAGGCGTGGTGTCAGAAATTTTCTCACGTGCACATGTATTAGTGTAGAGGGAAACTGACGGGTTACATCAGCATTATTCGGAAGATGGGTCTTAACAAGAGTTAAAAGACACGTCTCTGTTGCTTTTTCCAGAAATGGAAGTTCAACAATTCTTATTTTGAACAAAACTATTGATATGTTGAATGATTTTTAATCAAAAGCAGACCTTGCGACAAAAATTTACCGGTTTTTTGCCATTCCAATTCGTAAAATTTCTTCAATGTCCCAAAATCAGTTCGAGTTCTTTGAAATCGTGTAAGTCAGCGATTCATGGCATTGAGTTTGAAAAAAATCCACGTCATAGATCACTGACTTTCTGAGCTACTAGATAGATTAACCAGAACTTTTACAGCCGCCTTTTGCTTGTTACAATTAGCGTTCAGAGACTCGTACTTCTTAGGTTCATACATTGATGGACAATAATAACCATCACAAGTGATTGCTTTGTAGATAAGATAAAAGTTTCCCCGTGGCCAACAATCTCTAATCTAACACATAGTTTGTTTTTTATAAAATGCTTCCAAATTGAAAAGTGACACAAATTAGAACTGTGGTCAAAATCGTTTACATAAAGTTCTTACTGTAAAATTTTTCATTCGAAAAATTGTTAAAGTTTAGGTCAGTATGCTCACCAATTTCTAGTCCTACACGATATATTGTTTATCAGAAAATCGCAAAAATCTGAAATACTACTTGCTTTCCACTTTCATTATTTGGAAGCATTTTAAGAAAAACAGACTATAGTAGTCGTGTTCACTTAATGAATTGTAGTACAGTGTTTTAATAGGTTATTACTTTGTGCCTCGAAAGTCAAATCAAGAGCGCATCGGGTGACGCATCAACCCAGGTAATCAATCATTCGATATTTTCGAATTTGCAGCATAAGCGAAGTTTCTCATACTAATTCTAGTCTCAGCACAAAAAAAATTTCAGCCCCCGAAGCCGGGAAAAGATAACGCAAGTAAACTGCCACAACAAGCGAAGGTCAAACATGTCCACAAAGTCAGTTTCGGCGTCACTGCTCCCAAAGCCGTTATAGCAACAGCACGTAATTTTTTTGGGTTAAAATTTTTAACGCTCTCTTCCAAAATATTGCTATAGAGAATGTTTTAAGGAAGATGAAAGTGATATCTCTTGATCATGACCTGCTGAGACACAATCAATGAAATTTCAGGTTGTTTTTTTCTCATAATCAAATTTTCTCAGAATCAGTAGTTGGAAATTTCAACTCTTAATTTAGACACAGTAAATGCAGGATCAAAATAGTTTGTACCAGCGGATTCAATTTTTATGTCAAACCAGGCAAATATATCAATTACAGGGCTTTATCTTGTTGTGAAATCAGGAGTATTTTTTCATGCATCGCTTTTCTTTTTAGCACCCGCACTACCAGCTAAGGAACAGGTAATTGTTGTTTGTAGAACACTGTTCAGTCTCCATGACACGCTTTTGTTATTTCAGCCGGCAAGCAGTTCCTTAAAAGAAGAAGCGAAAAAGCCATAAACGGCCACGTGAAAATACAGGCAAAACTATATTAACGAAGGAACGAAAATTTTTTCCCTTTTGTTCATTGTTTCGGTAATAAATACATAGAGTGATTCCATATTTCTTCTCTTTCAAAACACCCTCCAACTATCGACTCACCACTCTACAGTCTGTTTTTCTTGAAATGCTTCCAAATAATTAAAGTGGAAAGCAAGTACTGTATCAGACTTTTGCGATTTTCTGATAAACAAAATATTATGTAGGGCTAGAAATTTGTGAGCATACTGGCCTAAACTTTAGCGATTTTTCGACTGAAAAATTTTACAGTAAGAACTTTATAAAAACGATTTCGACGACAGTACTGTGTCAGTTTTGTATCTGGAAGCATATTATAAAAAACAGACTATAGCTATCGACTCTGGCACTACGGTGAAAAGCTTGTGGTTTTAAGGAATAAATACAAGTTAAAGGGCTTCATTAAAATAGAAACACGTAAGCGCAGACGATGACCATGCATCGTAAACAAAAATGTTCTTTAAATTGTAGTCCTCTCTTAGCTATCTATCCTCAATTCATTTTGAAATGATCGATACTTTTATCCAAAATTATGGAGAGTCACTTAACTCTGTTTAATAAAATTTTCCTTCATGATACTCTTTTCAACCGTTTTTCCTCACGATTCTCTTCTCAACCGTTTTCTAAATTTTTCTTTTTCTCAATCAGGAATTCTAATTTGGCACTATAGTGTTTATGAACTTGCCATTCAAACTTATTTTAATGAATGTTCTCACAATATTTGGTCATCATGAAGATACAAACGATTTCAAGCCGTTCAATAATATTCTTATTAAAAAGGTGGGAAAGCTTATCAATATACTTATCACAATACTCCATTTTGAAATGATGGATGCACGATGTCGCGGCCAAACTTTCATTTTCAACAAACTTTTCCTTGACGATACAGCCTCCTTGATGATCACTCTTTTCAACGATTTCAAGTTTATCAAAACTGCTTTGGTGATCTCTATCGCAGCATTGATCATCTCAAAATGAACAGAATACAGTCTGCTTTTTAAATGAGTTTTAAATGAGCAGAAAGATGTTCACTCAGATAAAACGAACTGTAAATGCGAAACTTTTTTCGAGTTGACTGTAGCAGTTATGCGAAAAAATTGAGAACGATGCTGTTTTATTGTATGGTCACCGATTTCTAAGGATTATTTTGCTTTACGAGGCTCATTTGATATTGCACAGACTATAATAGCGATTCTACGATATCAGTGAATTAATGATAACCTGATTAGGAATATGGAATGCAAACAAAGTTCCTCTTTGATGTACCTTATTAGTGTGTGTAAGCCTCAGTACAGTAAATTCCAAAACGGAAATTTTACACCTTGTATACCTGAATGAAACGAACTTGCTTATAGCCTGTGGAAAATAATGGAAGTTTTACACGATGCTTTCACTATAGGACTTTTTTTCTCCGAAATATTTCAGAGATTGGTATAGTAATCCCACAAATTTTCAATTCTATATAGCATTTTCCTGAGCAGAAAATTTCTGAAATATTGCATATCGTATGCTTTCCACTGTTGTAAATAAATAAGCGATTCAAGAAAATCATTCGCAGTCATCATAGGAAACCTCGCGCAAAGAAGACGGTCGTTCGTATATTTTTTTGTTTGAGTAAGACAGGAAAGAAGTGTTCCATGAGTACATTAATTGATGTTCTTCACTATATTAGTCTTTTGAAAGAGCACTTATTTTTGTTTTGAAGCTTCGCAAACTGTATTCTGTTTTTTTCCAAATGCTTGTAATGCAAAAATGCTGAAAGTAAGTGTCACATTAACTGAAATTGGGAGCCATGTCACATTAAGTAGATTGGTGATCAGTCACATTGATGGGAAAACCCATACCGTATCCCATAGCTAATACGGCCATGACACTGCAAGTGACATGCTGTGACCCTATGGGGTGGCTCCATTGATATATTTAGTTCGGGAACCTAACCCAGCTGGTACTAAAACAGGTAAACCCATGATGTACCTCGGCCTTGTCCTTGGGTTTAGCTGTAGAATAATGGACAACATGGCCGGGTCATGGGTGCCAATCCCTAGTCCTCATTCACTGAGAATGAGGGATGGTGCCATTCGCAGAATGGGGTACTGTAGGGGACCCGATCCTTAACCTAAATCCCCTTATTGGCCCTGACCTTAAGGTCTGAGGGCTTTCTCAACTGAGGGTACTTCCAAGGGAAACTAGCTTAAGGAGGATTCCCACAAATATACACTCAACAATAATAACCCCTGAGAAGACTCACGAAATCCTCTTCTCAAAGTACTCATCGCTGGGCAAAGGGTTCAAGGGTCACGGCGTGGGTCCTATGGACCGCGGTGAGCGGGTACAGGAATCCTGAACGATTCAATGTAAAAGGTAATGCAGCTGCGGGTCCGCAGGTGGCGGTATCAGACGTTTCCTTGGGGAGGGCGATGGGGGTTCTCAATCAACAGTGACGGGGGTGAGCTCCTACGGTTGGGTTACTGTAACGGGCAACGTAAGGAAGACAGGAGGCGAGAGTATGCAAATTTATTTAGGGGCGGAAAATGCATTTGAAATATGTAAATTAAAATAATAAAGATGATGAACGGCAAATGCAAGACGCAAGCTATAAAATGCAACACCAATTAGGCCCATAAATGAGTGACAAACTAACGAAACATGCCCTTTTAAAGGGCATAAACTACAGTATGCCTTGGGCGGAGTTAACACTCCCCCAAGCTAACTTCTGCAGCAGAAATTGCTGCAGAAGATGCCTATGGTCACATAGACATTTTCCAGTTCACAACGTTAAGCATTGGGGCGAGTTTTCACTCTCCATGCTTAACATAGTAACATCATCTAGTGAGAATTTCAAACTAGTCGTTTCACATTGCGAAACGTTGCTAGTTTTTACTGATAAGAGGTGCACGTTGTGCTCCAATTACAGCGATGAGCTCGGAGAGCTTATCTCTAACTGAAATTCTTGACTAGTGGGTACATACCATAGTCTATGTGTGCGATAGAAAATAATAAATCGAAATGGAAATAAAAGTGCGCAAATGAAACAGAAATGAAACATAAAAAGTACACACATAAATTGCATGTAAAAATTATAAAGACGAAACGTAAAATTAATGTAAATTACTGTAACACAAAATGTAACCAAGAACATAACAAAAAGTTGTGATGTGAATCACATGACGTTCAACGAAATTCGTCAGCACGTGACAAGGGGGTCCTTTGAAAAAGGGCGTCCTCATCCTTGTATTATGTAGTGCGGCATGTCCCTGGAGGTCAAACGTTCAGGTGACGGTGACAGCGGTCGGTCGATGGTCCAGTGGTTTTTCAGTGGGTTTTGGCTCGTGGAATTATGTCAATGGTGCGTGGAGTTGCTGACGTCAATTGGAAATGCGTGGAGTTGCTGACACCAATTGATTTGTTTGGTAATGCGTGGAGTTGCCATTTGTTGACTAATTTGTGAGATCTGTAACGAGACTAAAAGAAAAATTTTAGGGGGAAATGTAGGCTATCGCACGGATGCGCCTGTAATATGTAGCAATACCCTAGTTTAGATGCATTGATCCCTGCTCATTCTCTTCTTTGCACTGCTGTTCCAGCATGGAGCAGAAGAGGGTATTCCCTGAGGGGCACAGTGGTCCTTGGAAAAAGAAGGACCTCGTCCGTAAGCATCTAAAGAAGAGAAGAGCCACTTGATTACAGGTTGGAGACCTCTGCATCAAGATGTGGGTCAATGAGATCTTGAGTAAAACCTCAGTTTGTTGATGGAATCAACAAAGGTGCCATCTCCATTACCTTTGAAGTGGAAGGTATCTCCTCTGCTTCAGTAGGCTGATCAGGTGACACCTAGCCTCTAAGCTGATTGACATGCACAGTATCTTTTTGATCTGCCTCAAGCTGAATGGTGACATTGGGATATGCCACATTCATTACAAAGTAAAGCCCATCATAGATGGGCAGCAATTTAGGCATCAGGCCACGTTTGCCGGTGGTGCACAGTTTGAGCACTTGATCACCAACTTTGTATGAGACATCTCGTGCCATGCGATCGTAAGATACGGCATAAGCCGCCTGTGATCTCTCAATTCCGCTCTGGATCAAAGTCAAGGCATTTGTAAAATGCCGTTTGACCTCTATATCATATGTGGAAACTTCAATGATATGGGCCGGAGGGTTGAATGAGAGTGCCCCATCAACAGATAGCATGGGCGTACGACCATAAATGAGCTCAAAGGGGGAATATCCTGTGGACTCATTCATGCTGATGTTGACTGCAAACACAGAATACGGCAGGTGTTCATCCCAATCAGTATGACCTTAGTGAACATACATACATAGCCGTGTAGCTAGCGTCTGATTTGCTCTTTCCACTTCTCCATTTGTCTTTGGGTGATAAGGGGTGGAGTGGATTTTCTTAGTTGAACAAATGGCAGTGATTTCAGTCATCAGTTTGGATGTGAAATCAGTACCCCGATTAGACTGAAGAATCTGCAGTGCCCCATGTCTGCAGACAATTTGTCTAACAAAAAGGTGTGCTATGGTTTGCGCAGTAATGTCCGGAGTAGGGAAAGCCTCAACCCATTTGGTAAAATAGTCGATAAAGACTACAATAAAACAGTTTCCGCTTTCACTAGTGGTCATTGGTCCCATACAGTCGACACGGACTCGATGAAAGGGCCCCGTAATGGTGATCGGTTTCAGAGTTGCATGGGTCTTTTGTCTCGCGGGTTTATTCCTTTGGCAAAGATCACACTGTAGACAAAAGGACTTAACGTCCGCACTGAGGGAAGGCCAGTGGTATCTGCGGGCTATAAGCCTCGCGGTACGTTTTGCACCAAAGTGTCCAGCAAGAATGTCATTATGGTGAGCTTCAATAATGGTAGTAACCATTGATCGAGGAATGACAATCTTGTTGGACTCGCCTGTCCACTTCTTAAGGATGTTATCCAACAGGTGGTAGCCATTTACATCATTGCGATTACCGTAGGGTTTGAGTGACCTAAGAATGGAGGCTAATTCCCGATCCTCAAACTGACCTGCGAGAAGGTCATGGTGCTGCGCATCCTGTGATATCTCTAGATAAGACTCAGACCTCGCCAGGCACTGCACACCATCATTGGTCCTTTGGGATGATCTGGCCAGGCGCTGCGCACCATCCGAGATCATCATAATTTCTCCCTCGGGTCTGTATAGGGGAGTATCGTCGATATTCTCCCCGGCAAGGGAATTAGGATCAGGAAATCGTGATAATGCATCAGCATTACCATTAGACTGACCTTTTTGCTGCGGAATTGTCAGTTTGAATTCAGCTAGTGCGAGGCCCCACCGAGCTATCCGGGCTGAAGCGTTAGGTTTCTCCAACACAGCCTTAACAGCAGTATGATCAGTCTGAACGACCACCTCATGTTGAAAGAGGTAAGGCTGAAAGTGCTTGACAAAATGGACAACAGGGAGTGTCTCTAACTCCGTAATAGCGTAGTTCTTCTCAGCTGCCATTAACCCTCTACTGGCATACGCGACAAGATGGTCGTATCCATTATTGTCTAACTGGCACAGAACTGCTCCTATCCCTGAAATAATTGCATCAGTTTGAAGAATGAAGGATTTCGTAAAGTCAGGATGGCGCTGGACAGGAGGGTTCATCAACAGCCTTCGGAGTTCGTCAAACACCGCTTGCTGAGGTTTTGACCACAGGAAGGTGACTCCCTTCCGTAAGAGCCTGGTCAGCGGCTTGCTGAGCCAGGCGCAACCAGGGATGAAATACCTATAATAAGACACAAGACCAAGAAAAGACTTGATGTCTTTGGTGTTTTGTGGAATGGGTAGATTCTTAACGGCAGCCAATTTGACTTTATCCTGCTCTAGGCCGTTCTGTGAGATACAGTAGCCTAGATATTCTACCTCAGAGGGCCAAAACTTGCACTTGCTCAGTCTGAGCTTCATTCCACCCTGATGGAGATGCATAAACACATCCGTCAGGCGCTCAAGCACCTAGGTGTGAGAGTTCCCGAACACCAAGATGTCATCCAGATAGGTCGATGCTGTACGCCACTGCAGTCCCATGAGAAGCAGATCCATGAGTCATTGAAACGTCCCAGGGGCGTTGCAAAGACCAAAAGGCAGATAGTTGATCTCGTAAAGTCAGATAGGTGTGTTAAATGCTGTCTTCTCTTTGTCTGCCTCGGCAATAGGTATAGACCAGTAGGCATTAGCCTGATCAAGGGTAGTAAAGTATGCCCTTGAGTGTGTCGAGGATATCATCAATCCCTGGGAGAGGATAGACATCCTTTTTCGTGACCTCGTTAAGACCGCGAAAGTCTACACACATCCGGTGTGACCCATTTTTCTTGTGAACCAGAATGGTGTTAGTAGCCCAGGGGGAAGTGCTAGGCCAAATAATACCTTTTTCCTGGAGCCCTTTGACTTCCTGTATGATGAGGTTCTTTTCCTTGGGCGCAGTGCGGTAAGGGAAATGACGGACTGGGTGAGCATCACCCATGCTGATCTCGTGGCGCAAGACGTCAGTGGAACCTGTGTCCTTTTCATCAATAGCATAGAGGTCAGTGAATGCGACCAGTAGATCAAGCAACACTGTTTTATCCTGTGAGGAGATATCAGGGGATATCACAGCATTTGCTTCGACCCACTTATGGTCAAGAATGGTATCAGACTTGACCGCCGATCCCTGTGAGGAATCAGTGTGCATCTGCATATGACCGATGGTCATGTGCGGGTAGAGAACCACTGGGTGTGTACTTGGGTTAACTACCTGTAGGGGTATGCGACTGTTAGTCACAGTGCTCACAGTACCGCCAAAATACACACTGCGTTGTTATCCCAAAAGGGGCTTAGGAAAGAAAGCTACCTCCGGCACATTGGCATATATTGAGGGTACAGGTGCAGTAAATTGTGTCAGCAAGCGAGGCTTATGGAAAATCAGCTCCTGCAAGGGTAGTACCCCAGGAGCAGAGGGAGGATTGTGAATGAGGCCCTCACACGGAACCCGAAGTTCCTTGAACTGGAGAAAAGATTTCTCCCAGTTCAAGCTGACACAATTGAACCGTCCGAGGAAGTTCATCCCAAAGACTAGTTCAGCGGAACAATTCTCTTGAACTTGGACTTGAATCCGTTCAGAGACATCAGCTACTGTCACCATGACATAGGCAGCGCCTAGCAGTGGAATCAGAGACTTATTGGCTGCTATGGGGCGAGCCCTAGTCTCTGTGAGTACCAAGTCCGGTAACTGAACCGCCAACTTGTGATCCAGGAGCGAGAAAACTGCTCCTGTATCAATTAGAGCTTTAGCTTCCACCCAATTGTTCAGTAGAACTCTGATATGAGGGGTCCTCATTTCAGTGGGGTAGAAAGCTGACACTACATGACCTGGGTCAGGTACGGAGTCATCAAAACTTGACTCTGGGGCATTGGTTTGTTTTGGTATCGGCAAATAGGTGCGTCAGAGTAATCCTACCAGAGCATAACCAACCGATGGTTCCGGATTGGTCTGAGGAGGGGGATGGACCTGAACAGTAAGTACATGATCCAATCGTTCTCCTGGGCTCTGAGTAGCTCCTAGTGATTCGACCTCAGTGTTAGAGAGTGGGGGCACATCTAGTACAGGGGATCAGAATCACTAGGCTCGCAAAAACGGCCTTTCTCTAGTGTAACCTGAGAATTTCCAGGCGGTGGTCGAGGACAGTTTGACCCTGACCTGGCCATAAAATGACGACTGGCCCGTCTAGAAGAAGTCCGACTACCTCTGGTCGACCCACGTGATGAGGCAACCAAGGAAGCTCGTGAGGGTGGCCGAGAAACGGATGAAGTCCTTGATCTTGATCGAGACCCGGACCTGTGGGAGGCCCTTGATAGTGAACGTATGTTCTCCCACCAAGGTTTGACGTGATCAATCTCAGCCACTGTCAAAAGAAGTGGCAGTTCTACCGCATTCAACCGACAGACATGTTGTTGGTAATCAAGCATGATATTCTGGAATTGTTCTAGAAAGTCCAATCTGAGAATCAGATCGACCGGTGCCCAAAAAGGAGACGTTGTCTTACACACATGGAGATGTATATCCACTCTTGTGTGTGGCTGATGGGTTCCAGGCAACATGATCTCATACGGTCCCGATAGGAGAGTATGGATGGCTTTCCCATTGATACTCATTAATGCGTTAAAGTCGTGATGTTGCAGGAAAGCCATCGCCGCCTTCGGACTTTCTTTAATCAAGGCCTTGTGAAAAGGTTGGCTAATGATGGTCCATGGAAAACCAGTGTCTAGGAAAGCAGGAGTTTCCTTGAGGTCAACTAGTACGACAAAACACTGAGTGATCCTGTCTAACTGAGTTGGCACATTGTTCTGTACGTAATGAAAACCTATATAATGTTGAACTTTCCGGAGGAGGTTCAACGGAGAGTATTGGCTGACAAACTGAACCTGTCTTTTCCCCAGGTGGTAACTGAGATAATAGGAGAACCCAAGGTAGATGAAAAATCCTGTACCGGCCAGCACTGCCAGAGCCATGAGGGTGTTAAAGATCAACTGCACTGGTCCACTCAAAAGAGACTGTAAGCCCTGTGTGATGTTGTGCTCCTGACCAGTAATCACGTGGTTTGCTGCCAGACCAACACCTTCCAGTGAGGCTTTAATGTCAGTCCCTACCCCGGCAACTGCCTGATAAAGAGTATCTGGTTGTAGGGATAGACCAGTGGTATAATTAACCAACCCATTTGAAACCTCTTCAATTTGCTCAGTCTTGTAAACGTATTGTTTAAAGGAAAGCAAAATTCGAAGGGGTCATTGCCAACTGATCATGAAAGAGCACAGGAGCGTCAAAGTGAGTGACATTGAAGCACTGTTTCCAGAACAGTTCAAGCGGAATGTGGCTCACATGGACCATGCCAGACTCAGTAAACCAGCTTGAGCGATTTGGGAAAATCCCCGTAAAGTGGTGGTCACATGGCACTTTTGGGCTGAATTTAGTGAGATCTGGGCCATGGGGGGGGGGCAAATTAAATGGTACTGCCAACATGTACGGGTAGATACTTGTAACAGGTGTCCCCCACCCAGTACGAATGTTAGACATAAGTGGCGTTGACCTTTTGACATGGCCATATTGTCAGTGCTTCACCCTTGAATTCCGCCTTCAGGTCATTCCTTTGCAGGAATGCCCAGGCTCCTAGTGTAGGGTCAAAACGAAGCAACTGCCAAGTCAGATCAAGGTAGCGTTGAGTGTGAGAGCACAGCTCAAGCCACATGAACCAAAAATTGTTAATTTCCGATTCTTTGATCTGCTGAGCCAGGTAGTTCAGTTTGGCATTGAGGATGTCAGGACAGGAGTCCTTTGCCAATCCGAACAACCTTTGGGTCAAATTAAATCTTTCATGGATGCATAGGAAGACCCTGATCTGTTCCTACTGTGTTTAACCGGAGGTCGGGACACAACTGAAAGATGCGAGAGTTTCCTGGGATCTTCAGGGCAACTTGCAAATCATCGATGATGATATGGTTCCCTGACACAGATGCAGTGTAATTGCCCTGAGGACGATAATGACACTGTGTTGTAAAGTTTGTTGCAGGCCAAACAATTACCCCGTCTAGAGTAGTGCATTGACCTGCAGTGGGACTGCATCCACCTACATCTCCTAAAGTGCTTAGAGCTGTAGTGCCATCCCACGAAGCGACCTGTCCCTCCTCAGTGAAGAGGTTAGTCACTTACTTGTAGACCTCACTGTAGCACCATGAGTACATCACCTCCAGTGTTTGGTTGGTGCTATAAAAGCCAGGCCGTATTTCCACAAGCTTTTGTAAACCAAACACCTTTGTGAGATGTGCTAGTGTACAAGATGCAGGCGCTAGATGCTGAGTGGTAATGACGTCTGCAGTAATGCCCCTAGATCTGAAAAAACCAGTGTTGGTGCACACCTTACAGTTTTGCAACGTGCACTTCCATGCTGCAGTAGTGATTGGATCAGGAATAGGAACATACACTGTAACATTCATGTGTCATGGACTCCACCAGGATTTTGGTGGCTTGCATTCAGCTTTTTGAGGTAGCTCAAGTGGATGACCGCTTCTTGAAAGACCACAAAATTGGTACTGAGTGGCATGTGTTGCAGAGCTCATTCCTAAGAACAGTAGCATCAGGCAGGCCCAATTTATTATGTACAAGCTATTTACAAACGGTGCTGGTAAATATACACCAATATGTACAGTGTTCACCCATCAGGCGGCTTCATTCTTCGTCGTCGTTGTCAGAGATACCATGTCCTCGCCGGGTAAGTCAATGACCATGCCTCCGAAGGGTGGACTTCGCAAAGAACACCAATCTTCGGGGACCGGGGGGCAGTTGCCATCGGGAATGGCGATGCTTAGATGATGCTGACGTCATTGTTGATGGAACGCAACGTATCTCCAAAGGCATTGGCAACTGGGGGTGACGGTTTCATGGGGGCCAATGGTTGCTGCTGGGCAATCGCCACCAGTGTTTGGGCTCCTGTCGTCGTCGTTGATGGTGATGCAGCAACAACTGCTGTGGGCTGCACGGTGGATGTCGTCCACTGCTGGCGACGACGGTTCCCCATCCAACAGGATCTTGTCCACCAGGGTGGTGCGAATAGTTCCATCGGTGATAAACTCGAGCGCTCATCAAGCAACGTCAGGTCTAAATATCCGCAGTGCTGCTGGCGCCGATAGCACCACGTTGGCGGTCGTAAGCGTCTCAACCTCGAACGGCTCATTGAGTAGCGCCAATGGGAGGTGCGGATACTTTGTGGCCAAATCTGTTGACCGAACTGCCTGCATCGCGTCGGTGATGGATGAGGAATCTGTAAAGGAGAAATCATTAAAGCGGGTGACTTATAAGGATATCTGATTTTCAGACCTGAAATGTCAGAAAAAGAAGGTAGTTTACCCAGCAGATTCATCGATTCCAATTGACCGACGACCTCCAGCGCAGAGTCCGTAGGAATTCCGGGTGGCAGTCCTTGGGCAATAAAACGGGCCGGAGGCGCCGGTGTACCTTCCGTCAGTTGATACGACGCGATTATGCTGACGTCGCCAGTCATTTTTGGTGTCGTTGATGGGTTTATGTTGACCGGTGTTGCGTATTTGGGTGGCAGTGGTGGCAAAGCCAACAACGGAGTTGGTGCCCAAACCACTGCGGCAGCTGAAAACCCAATATCGATTACACAGACAGGATAACACAGTTGTGAGTGATCCCCCAGATGTTCAGCCAGAACTTCATCATCCAGATCAAAGAGATTTGGGTGAAGAAGACCGTCGGTAGCCCCTATGGCATTATTCCACCGTGGGAGTGACCGATATTGGTTCCCTGTCCCGTGAGGAGTTGGATTAGCATAACGCCGAAAATTTCCACTCGCCCCCTGAGGAGAGTAACCAGAATTACCAAAGTTAGTCTCACCAATGTTAGAGTCGGATTTGTGCAGGCCATAGCCCTGTGCACTCGTATCTTTCGGCAATGCGGGCAGGGTCTGTCGCATCAGTCAGTAGGGTGCCCCCTCATTCCACAAAAATAGCAACAGCTGGTGCCGGTGGCGGTGGCCTTGCTAGGGCTGGCGCTGTTGGGATGTTGGGCCCGGCAACTAGCATCATTGTGGGTGCAACATCCATGGTAGGAGCACATCTGTAAATGTGCCCCCGACGGGCGATCCCCAGTGTTTTGGATGCGCGCCGACGGCGTCGTTGACTGCATTGGATTTCTTGGAGGTGGCACCATTGGCTGAGCCGTAAGTCGGGCAACGTGAGCTGTAAGCCGGGCCATCTCGAATTGTAAACATCGAATCTGGTCGGACAGCGTTGCTGATGGACACTGAGTGGTGCCCCTTTGATTCCACATTGACCTGACGTTGTCGGCGGTCCTTTGTTCTGAAGAGAAAACAGCATTAGATGGGGCAGTATACCTAATCTCATCCCGAAAAATCTGTGATTCTGCCTACCAGGCTGCTTTGAGAGTTTCTTCAAGAGTTGTGAACTCCCTGAACTTAATACTATCTGGAAGGACTGGTTTCAACCCTCTCAGAAAGATAGGTTTTATAATTGAATCCCTAACATCAGTCGTGAAATCCAGATAGGCCACCCTGGACAGTGTCTTAAGGTGCTCAAGGTAGACTATCGCGGACTCAGTTGGCTTCTCCAGGCAATCTTGGATCAACTGCTGATGTTGGTCTGAGTCACGCCCTACTGGAAAGTCTTTCCTCAGAAAAGCCGTGAACTCTTCATAGCGGGTAGGCTGCGGAATACGACTGCTAAAGTCCCGGTAGGATGTGAGAGCTGGACCTGTTAGGCAAGACTCCAGAAACGCTATTTTATATGCATGATCCATTTCTGTTACCCCTTGAAGTGTAAAGAAACGGGTCAAGTGAAATATAAAATGCGTTGTAGACTCACCAAAAGCACCTGAAAAGGCAGGAGGGGCCATGAAGCTGGACACAGGAGGGTGCCTTCTGCCATTCATAGCCTCCAGCTTTTGGTTGAGCGGTCCAAGGGCATTCTCAAATGCAGCTTGGACCTTATTCTCAATCTGTGAAGATAGATCAACTTCTGACTTCATAGTTGAGAGTTCGTCTTCCTACAAGGTAGCTAAGACTGATAATTGTGCCTGTGAAGCTATTCAATCAAACTGAATAGAGACGGGCTCACTTGTCTGCTTAAGCTTAGTACTAAGGCGACAGGAACTTCTAGGTGTCTCTATTTTGTGAAAATGAGGTAAGTGTTACTCTTGTGGTCGTGTGGCGAAGAGGCGCGGGGAATTAAGAGATCGTTTATGGGACAGCGTTTTTGAGGCTTTAATGCTTGTTCTTTACAATAACTAGTAATCACTCAACAATTGGGCTGGAAAAGAACAATTTTTTAGCCCTCAGAACGGCCAGAGAGAGAGAAATAGGCTGACTCAGGAGGGAATTTATCTGGTCACCTGTGTACTTAGAGAGGGGATAACCCCTATGTAAAGAGAGGGAAAGTTATACCTCCCAAACTTTAGAAAGAAATGGGGCTAGACCCGGTTATTTGAAACCAAAAAGTAAAGAAATTTAAATGAAATGGTGGTTTCCCAACGGTAAAAGAAAAGGACGACGTAAGGACTCTAGTATGGATAAACCCACCCAAAAGGGAATTTTATTTGGAGGTTAAGTCTGTTGTGCTAGTTTACAAACCTTGGATATGGGAGAGCTCGTAACCGACAAAGTCCTACTCACCAGGGGTAGCGCATGAAGTAGCTTAAGAATTAATAAGTAAAGGGGGACAACTTAAAGTAAACTTAGTCGGTGTGAATAGATAGGGACAAAATTAGTTTACACACCAGACTACGCAAAGGGGGTGTGCTATTACACAATGGGCCTCACTCACTAGGAGCAATTGTGATCTCTGAAAAGTGTGATGACTAGACAGGAGGTTCCCAAGGGGATGACATTCGCATGTATTCTACAACCATGCCCAAAACGGGAATGCATGCTTTGAACAGAAGGGAACTCTCGAGGAGCATTATATACAGCTGGGGGCTGGGATTCTAGTCACTGAGATGAAGTGAGGATCGCTAGGTCACCAGTTGGAGGCAAGAGCACCAGGTACCAAGGTGCTATTCTGACACATTCAGTCAGTAAATGGGTGGCATGGGGGTCCTTGGCCCAGCTGTGCCTAATGGAGGTGGGGAAATGCAGGCTTCCTCCTATGATTCGAGGCTAGGCTCAAAGCAAGCATCTTGAGATCAGGGGTACAGTCTGTCTCAAATAAATGAGTGTAAAGTGAGGGGCTAAGGCAGACTTAGTTGTAATGTGTTTAGGCCGACTCCAACACCTTCACTTAGGCGGACTAGCGGCATATTATGCTATAGGGACAACCAATGGAGGCAGACTCAGGATTAAGGGCGACTCTAGCGCGGACATTATTAGGCCAGCTAACGAAGGTGTTTGAGTGTTAAGAATGATTACAGAGGGGGCCTTTTACACTTTAGGCTCAACCAGTGGCTGTGCTGTAATTCCTGAGGAATTATTCTGGCGGGGGCACTAAAGAAAATCACAGATGAGAAAGAAAGGTAAGAATTTAGATAAGAAATTTACAAGAAGGTTGTTAACCCTTGCGGTTGTTTGACACAGGCAGTACTGACTGCAAATGCCTAATGGTTGCATAAGTTGAACAACCGACCCAGCTGAGGCCGAGTTTAAACCCGTTCAAACCTGCAGTTAAAGCTTTAAAGGTAATCACGTGCTGATCCATCGGTGCCACTACCCTGGCGGACAACCTGATCAGTATCATGGACCGAGTGCATCTCAGGTTGAGTGAGCATGTCAACTGATGTTTCCCAGGCACCAGTGACACACAGACACAACCCTTGGACAAGAGCCGTAGGTGAGGAGGTAATATTCCAGCTATCACCTAGGACTCAAGTGGCATCTTGGAGACTCACAGTAACCGGGTGCTGACGTTGAAATATGTGATATACACCGCCACACACTCGGGGCTGACCTCAGGTAACTGGGATGTAAGTGCAATAGTCTCATATTGCAGTATGTATACCAAAAAGTAAGAGCCTATGGCTACAGACTTCTTACGGCAATAGGGGGCATCGCCGTTGCTGATGCCAGAATAAGACTGTAAAGTCTTAATTCCGATACTGGAATAGAAACATTATCATTGTGGAAATCAGTAGGTAGGGCCCCAAGGCCAGCAACCCTGCTACGACAACATGGAGCATCGCCGTTGCTGACATCAAAAGGTACTAGCTGAGTCTCAGTTACCCTACAACAATGATATGAGATGCAGTTGTTGCAGACGCCAGATGTGCGGTTTGTAGGTTCTCACATCTCCGAACAACAACACGAAGCATTGTTGTTGCTGACGTCAAGGACTGAAGCCGGTATAGCCAACCAGTCGTAGTGCAACAACATGAGCCTCTGCTGTTGCAGACGCAGGGGGAGGACACAGAGAACCATCAACAGCTTAATGGCTACATGCTATGCAGCCATTGCTGACGTCAGAGGCATGACCCAGCTAGGCATGCCTCTGTGCAACAGCAACATGTGAGGTAGTTGCGGACGTCAGAGATTGGGTCCCTAAGACACATTACCTCATAACAACAACACAATAAGTTATTGTTGCTGATGTCAGTGGTCACGATTGGTAAGATCGTCACCACCTGCAAGCACCTAGAAAGAGAGGGAGAAAGAAGAAAAAGAAAAAGAAGAAGATGGTATTGTAGGGCAAAAATAATAAAAATGACCTACTGAAGGGTTGCCAACTATGACATATGTGTGACCGGTAAGAGAAAATGTTGTTTTTTTTATTAATTTGAATAGAAGTGAAAGAAAAATGTTTTATTTGTAGGAAGGAAATGGATGAAATTTTAATTTGTTTGTTTAGAAAGGTTAGAAAAAAATGGGTTTTAGTTTTTGTTTGGTTTGATTTTTGAGATAAGAAAATTTATTGGGTGAAAAAGTTTTGATAATTGGGTCACATGTTATGCATAGAAGACTGAGAAAATAAAAAGTAAAGTAAATAAAATAAAATTTGAGGCCCAAGAGATAAGCAATGTGATCTGCTAAGTAGGGTGTTATGTGTGTCAACTGTATAAGTTTGGCTTGTATGGCCGGAAAATAAGCAACTTGGCTAGTGCTCAGTGAAGATAAGAAAAACTTTGAAAAAGTGTGTTGACACACATACCGGACACTGATAACAAATCACGACCACACTTGACGTCCAGAATCAAGAGTGGAAGGAGTACTGTACCTCATGATCAGAGATCCCAAAACCCTCAGGGGCTGTAGAACCTCATGGGCTGTGATACTCAAGTACCCGTACCCAGGTATACTGTAGTTAGAGTATGTGCAAATCGCAGTTGCACTGTAACCAAATAGCCATACGGCGGTACAGTAACCTAGTGGATCACATGCAGTGGATGGAGGCCCAATTTAAAGAAAAAAATGGGAAAAATATTAAAAGAAGGAGAGCTCAGAGGAGATTGAGGCAGAATACTCTATTTAAACTCAACTCTGGGAAATTATGACTCTTGGGGATGGACTCTGGGGGAGAACCTGACACCAGGGGATGTATTAAAGCTTACGGGCGTTACTATACTCATAAGGCAATAATTTACACACAAGAATCATTAATTTGATCACCTGTTGGGGCGAATCCCAACCTACAGTAATTAAACTCTACTCAAATGCGGTGCTATCTGAGTTGGCGTTAAAACTCGAACATAAGGGCCTATTCCGACCTAAGGGGCAGTGTACCTGCTGACCGGCGTATCTGACTTATATGAGTGCAAAAGATCATCCTAAGGGTCAGTAGTCCCACTTTGGATGGGAATCAGCTGACCTGAGAGAGGTTGCCCCACTCAAGTGGCCATTCTCATGATCTGAGAGAGGTTTCCCCACTCAAACCGAAATTTTACCTGATTGAAAGAGGTATCTCCACTCAAAAGGGTAAAAGGTTCGTTCCTAAGGACTGTGAAGTCAGACTTAAAGGTCGATTTTCCAGCCTTGCCATGTCACATTAACTGAAATTGGGAGCCATTTCACATTAAGTAGATTGGTGATCAGTCACATTGATGGGAAAACCCATACTGCATTCCATAGGAAATACAGCCATGACACTGCAAGTGTCATGCTGTGACCCCGTTGGGTGGCTCCGTTAATATTTTCTTCGTTTCGGGAACCTAACCCAGCTGGTACTACCACAGGAAAACCCATAATGTACCTCAGCCTTGTCCTTGGGTTCTGCTGTAGAATAACGGATAACGCAGCTGGGTCAGGGGTGCCAATCCCTAGTCCTCATTCACTGGGAATGAGGAATGGTGCCATTCGCAGAACGGGGTACTGTAGGGGACCCGATCCTTAACCTAAATCCCCTTATTGGCCCTGACCTTAAGGTCTGAGGGCTTTCTCAACTGAGGGTACTTCCAAGGGAAACTAGCTTAAGGAGGATTCCCACAAATATACCCTCAACAATAATAACCCCTGGGAAGACTCACGGAATCCTCTTCTCAAAGTACTCAGCGCTAGGCAGTGGGTTCAAGGGTCACGGCGTGGGTCCTATGGACCGCGGTGAGCGGGTACAGGAATCCTGAACGATTCAATGTAAAAGGTAATGCAGCTGCGGGTCCGCAGGTGGCGGTATCAGACGTTTCCTTGGGGAGGGCGATGGGGGTTCTCAATCAACAGTGACGGGGGTGAGCTCCTACGGTTGGGTTACTGTAACGGGCAACGTAAGGAAGACAGGAGGCGAGAGTATGCAAATTTATTGATGGGCGGCCAACGCAGTTGAAATATGTAAATTAAAATAATAAAGACGACAAACGGCAAATGCAAGACGCAGGCTATAAAACACAACATGGATTAGGCCCAAAAATGAGTGACAAACTAACGAAGCATGCCCTTTCAAAGGGCATAAACTACAGTATGCCTTGGGCGGAGTTAACACTCCCCCAAGCTAACTTCTGCAGTGGAAATCGCTGCAGAAGATGCCTATGGTCACATAGACATTTTCCAGTTCACAACATTAAGCATTGGGGCCAGTTTTCACTCTCCATGCTTAGCATAGGAACGTCATCTAGTGAGAATTTTAAACTATTCGTTTCACGTTGCGAAACATCGCTAGTTTTTACTGATAAGAGGTGCAAGTTGTGCTCCAATTATAGCGATGAGCTCGGAGAGCTTATCTCTAATGGAAATTCTTGACTAGTGGGTACATACCGTAGTCTACATGTGCGATAGAAAATAATAAATCGAAATGGAAATAAAAGTGCGCAAATGAAACAGAAACGAAACATAAAAAGTACACACATGAATCGCATGTAAAAATTATAAAGACGAAACGTAAAATTAATGTAAATTACTATAACACAAAACGTAACGAAAAACATAACGAAAAGTTGTGATGTGAATCACGTGACGTTCAACGAAATTCGTCTGCACGTGACATAAGTACGCATGCAGAATTTCGTGCCCTCTTAACTAAACCCGGTAACTCTTTTAAAAATAATTTCCGTCCAGAGTGAGAAATGTCAAAAAAGATCCGCACGGCTAAAAAAATATTCACTCTGCCCAGAAAAAGCTCAGCAAATTACCAGCGCTGAGGCGCGATGCGCCGAATTTTGAGATTTCGACTTCCCAAAGCACACCAATTGTATCAGGATCTCAACTCCCACATTTTTTCATTAAATGACAACCATGTTCAAAAATTTTTTTCTCATTTCCAACTATTTTCCTAACTAATAGCCTTCAATTCCGTTATATTTCATTGCCGCGTTTTTTCCCGTAAAACAGTATAGTGTGACAGTGTATATGTATAATTGAACGAGCAATGCATACTTTATTTCATCTTTCTTCGGTAACAAGCATTTAAAAAAACAGACTATAAGTACTGGAATATAAAGTCTGTTTTTTATAGAATGCTCAAGGGAAAACTTGTAACACAGCGTTTTTACTGTATAATTTTTTATTTAAAAAAATTGTGAGGGTCAGTTGTGTAGGATCACAAATTTTCAGTCTTATGCGATATATGGCTTAGCAGGAAATCGCAAAAAATTTAATAGTACTTCCTTTCCACTCTCTATAGTCTGTTTTTCTTGAAATGCTTCCAAATAATAAAAATGGAAAGCAAGTAGTATTTCAGCTTTTGCGATTTTCTGATAAACAATATGTCATGAAGGACTGGAAATTTCTGACCATAATGAGCTAACCTTAACCAATTTTCCGAGTGATAAATTTTACAGTAAAAACTTTATGTAAACGATTTTGACGACGGTACTGATTTGTGTCTATTTGGAAGCATTTTATAGAAAACAGACAATAATTTACAAGCATTTCGAGAAAAACAGACTATAGATTTTTTATATTCGTTAGCAAGCTTTTACATTGTCTGCATCAGGCATTGAATCCTTACTTTCATTGTTATTGTTTTGTAAACCCATTTCCCGTTGTCAATCAAAGTTTTTTGGAAAAAATGTACCGCAAATACTGATCCTGAAGATATAATTTATTTGAAAATTTTTCCATTACATATAAGAAAAAATAGACGGAAGTGAAGTTTCAATTCCGCCATAGTACATGACCAATTCTGATTTGCGTCGAGCTTGTTTCAAGTCATTATTGTTCTCAGAATGGATGATAACTGGATATGTATAAAGGTTAGTATTTTCAGTGTAAACTTCACCCTACATCTATCTCGGTACTGTAGGTGAGTTCAACTTTTGTTTTCGATTTGCACTTTGCGGCACAGAAGCACTGTTTTTTTTTTCCCCCAAATCGTGCTTTTTCGGGAAAAAAAATTCGGAAAGGGGAAAAAAATTTTGGGCTCTTTCCCCATTTGGGGAAGAAAATTTTGGGGATCGGATACAGAAAAGATGCATTTTGGTGCATTTTAGAATGTCATAATCTCAAAATTTTCCGGCGCTTCGCGCCGTTTATAACTTTAATAATCATTATTATGCATTACTTAGCTCAGGCACGGCTTTCAGCACGTCTACCTTCATTTATCATATAATCTATAATAGTTTTCATCATCTTGAACGTATTATCTCATGTTTTCATTGGTAATCTTCAATATTTTATCGTGATATTCAGGGTTGGCAAGACCTGGGTTTTTGGGTTTTTGGGTTTTAGGGTTTTTCTGGGTTTTTCTGGGTGCATTTTTTTGACAAAATTTGGGTTTTTGGGTTTTTGGGTTTTTCTAAATTCTTTTAGAATGAGGATTTCATCGTTAATTTGAGGATTTCATCGTTAATTTCCCTGTGGCAAATCCAGAACGAGATTGAGGATTTCATCGTTGATTTCCCTGTGGCAAATCCAGAACTAGCTGACCAAAAAAGTGCTGTGTATCAAGAATTGACGCAATACATGATTGAGGCAAAATTACAAAAACAAAATAACTCATTTCGCTACCAGACCAGATGCTCGTCAAAAAGAAAAAGTCTGTCCTTGAGTATTGGCTCACAGATGGAGCTGACTGGCCACTGGTGCAACGAATCGCTCTGAAGGTACACATAGATAACATGTTATTTGTTTCAATGTATTACATGTATAAAAAGTTAATTGAGGTTTTTTCGCTCGTTGTCTCTACCACATCTTCGGAAAGAAACTTCTCTACCTTTGGCTTCATACATTCCAAGCTGCGAAATCAAATGTTGACGGAAACAGTGCGCAAACTGGTATTCGTTAAGACAAACTTTGGGCTGCTAGAAAGTTCCCGTGACTGTGAATCTGATGAAGTGAGCGAAGCCGAAGCGTGAAATTTGAATTCAGTAATTTTCAATTTTTTAAAATGACATTTCAATTTTTAGTGTTTAGATCATGCAATAAAAAATTCAATAAACAGCCAATCGTTTTAATGAGCCAAATCGATAAAATCGTTGTGCAATGTGCAGTCGCGTGACTCGTGTAAATATGTTACAACCGAATGTATAGTCAGTCTTGAACACTGTTCAGCAATTTAATACACTTTATACGTTAAAAATAACATTCTCATATATATTTTAAGTAAAATGATCATTCATTAGTACAAAACTGGAACAAAAACCCTAGAAAAACCCACCAAAAACCCAGAAAAACCCACCAAAAACCCAGAAAAACCCAGAAAAACCCACCCAAAAACCCAAAAACCCAAAAATGAAGATTTCAAAAACTGGGTTTTTGCCAACCCTGGTGATATTTAATGAAGATTCGCATTTTTTCCTTTTGAGAAAGATCAGTACGTCAAGTCTCTAAGCTTTTCGATGCGATTATTTCTTTTCTAACGTAAAATCAATTCAAACGCTTCATCGAAATATCTTTCGGAAATTTATACCCTGCATACTCATATATTTTCGACTAAGTATGAGAGTTTACAAATAAATTATACTGGTTTTAAAATTTTTCAAGTAAAATTCTAGAAATTACAACTTTTGAACACAAAATTCAAATCTAATTCTTGAAATAAATGTTCGGAAAATTGATTTTCCAGCGTCGCAGAATATCAATACCCAAAAAATTTTTCCAGCGCTTCGCGCCGGAAAGATTAACATCCATTTTGGGTTCTCACTTGTCATCATAGAGAACCTAACCATCGATTTCTCATGTAGTTCTCAAAGTCATTATGCTTTTGGATAGTTTGCTTGAAAATTTGTTCCAATGCTTGTAGATTAAACTTTGAACTCGAAAATTTCAATTTTTTCCTCAATTTTAATGAATTAACGGGTCTAAAAACACCAGCAGGCTTGAAAAGGCTCAAAAACACCTAAATAAAGCGTCTGTGAGCACTTTTAAGCGAAAAAAACGACTTCGGGAAAATGGGGAAAAAAATTTTGATCCCTTTCCCCATTTGGGGAAAAGGCCCGGGGGAAAAAAAAAACAGTGCACAGAAGCACCGGTCCGGTCATCACTCATCAGCATTTTTTTTGTGCACGGACATTTGTGCCAATTGGCACAAGAAGCCAAAAAAATTTGTGCCAATGGCACAAAAAATTTTCTTCTTCTAGAAACATTACTGAAAACTGCGGAAAAGTTTTAGGCCAGAAGTTTGACACAAAGTTAACGTTTAACGCATTAATTTTTTGTAAAAATCGTGCCCTACCTATTTTTCAGCTAATCATTTCAGTGGGATAATAAAAAACTGTGCAAGAAAATAGTTCATGACGACTCAAAAAAAATGGAAGGTAGTGACGGAAGGTTATTCAAGCGCCCGGCGCTGAATTAATTTCCGTCTTAATTTTTTTAATTCAGCGCCCGGCGCTGAATAACCAAGCATGCACTTGGGGGGGTCCCCCCCCCCCCAAGTACAGGTATGTTTCGTTGCAATATGTACAACGCCACCAAATTGGTGATTTTGGCGGAAAAAATATGGAAATGCAAAAAAATTTTACGGCTTTTTTGCCTAATAGTGAAAAATATTCCGGGATTTTCAAATCCGAAAGGTTGCATTCTGGTTTCGTTAGTGATGTGTGCCAGAAAAGTTTTCATATCCGAAGACCGGATGTATTCGCATATTTTTACTGTTGACTGCAAATTGGTAAAAAGAAATCACATATCAACTAATACTCTGGGTGAACTGCATACCTCTAAGAGGTCCGACCAGTTGTGGGGGGGGAGCGGGAGGGTAAACCCAAAATATTGGGGTGGGAGTCCCAACCTTTCCAAAATTTTGGGGAGGGGAGTCGAAAACCCCCCTAAGAAGTCGGAAAAATTCCGAAAATTTCCAAAAAAGCCACTTTTTACTAATTTTTTCCAAATTTTCCGAGTTTGGGGGATTGGGTATGGGGTTGGCCAAGTTGGGGGTAGGGGTACCGACATTTGGGTACAGTTCGATCAAGTTGGGGGTGGCGGTCCCCATAACCTCGCCCCAATTATAGGTATGATCAACTACTTATATTGTTTTGTTTTTGAAAGTTTGTGTATAAGTGAGTGATTCCCAACTGAGAGAATTCTCAGTTGAGCGATATCGAGCAAGCAATGGAGAATGTAATAACATTTCCTTTAGATTTTCCTTCTTTCCCTTATATTTTTCTTTGCATGTATTTCTTTTTTCTTTTGTTCTGTGTGTGTTGCTTAGATTTTTGTTTATGTATGTTTTTCCATTTTTATCTGTTGTGTCTGCTTTCTTTCATGTTCTTGTTTATTGTTGTTCACTGCTTTCTTTTTTACTCATGAAACAATACATTACAATTTGCCATTTTAATAAGCATAGTCTCTCAAATAATTCTTATACCATTCGCACACTTTATATCCTATTAAATTTTATTCTTTGTGATTTTTCTTCATTCTTACCTACTTTGCATCTTAGTTTTTTGCTGTTACTTCTACATACCTTTCTCCTTTTCTATTCTCCTGGTTTTTTCTTCGTTTTATTTTTCCACATTATTTTTCTGTCTCCCTCGCCGCTTTCTCTATCTTATCTCCTCTTTCTTGTCACATTTTTCATGTTTATTTTCTTTTTCTAATGCTTTTCCACTTATCACTTATTCTTTATGTCTTAATTTTTTTGGCGTTTCTTTTTTCCTGATATTTTGTTTCTTCCAGCATTTTTTTGTTTATATTTTTTATAACGATGAAAGACTCAAGCATGCCGAACTGTACAAGGATTATACGGAACACTACGGTTATTTAAAATGACAACTTGCAATGTATTGGGTAATTCCATGCCAAGTGATTCAAATTTGAAAAAGTGCCCCACTCCACCATTTCAAAAATACCTACTGTAATGGGATAAAATGTGTGAGGAGGTATAATGTGCTTGCTAAATGATAGCCTAAGCCTGGTTCGTACTGTTGCCTAAAGTTACACGTTATAACCAGATAAGTTGTGGGGCCCTTAACTTTTAGGGTCACGTATCTGGTCCCGTGTCACCAAACATGAAAAGCCCATTGTCATGTCCTCAAAATGTAACTTGCCATGTCGCATCAAGTGTAATGGCCATCTCACCTTGAATGGGATTGCCATGTGATGACATCTCAATTGGGGCCATGGGGCCTGACACTAAAGTGATGGCTCCCATTGTTAACCTGTAACCCGGTGAGTACTGGCTATAGAAGGAACTAAAGATACTGTGGCGCTGCTCTGAGGGTTACTACTGTAGGTAAGGATAACGTCTCCAGATCAGGGATGACCAATTGATCCAGTCAGTGTGGGCGATGGACAGGGCCACCTGTGGGATGACCTGGTCATTGGGATCCTGGTTGTGAACCACTAGATCCCTCTTGAACCAACCCCAGGGAGGGGGTATTGCTGATAAACAAGTGGGAACTAGGGAGAAAAACCCACTCAGAAAAAAATACCATTATCTGACCTAAACATTAATATGCGCTGGAACTTATCTAGTCCAGTAGTGGAAAAACAGCTATGGCAAGATCAGATATGGATGGGTCGCAACAGACGGCTGGCGCAGGACTGTCGGCAGCTAATGTAAAGTAAGGGTCGACATGGAGGACTGTTACGGCTAGGAGGGAAGGCGTGGACTCAAACTACGACCAATAACCAACATACAATTTATTGGAAAATACAATCCACAGGTAAATGATTGACAAGTGATCGAATCGGTATAAGGATGATGAGAAAATATGCAAATTACATTGGGTTTCGGCGCGTAGCGCCGAAATTTTTTTCAATTTTTACTAGAATGCTAGACAATGAATCTTTTTGACATTTATATTTCCTGGGTAAGTGGTAGAATTTATTTTATGATTTAAAATTTTATTTTTTGAACCTAGTGATGGGCTTGAGCAATGTGCGGATGTATTCAATCAGCTAATCAGTTGAAAAATCAACAATTTCTTATAAATTTGGGCGAAACAGCAAAATTCATGAATAGATTTGCGGCGCAAAGCGCTGAAATTTTTTTTGGATTTTTGATATTCTAGAAAGCTAGAAAATGAATCCTTTCATCATTTATTTCCTGATAAAGTAGCCTGATTTTATAGTCGATTCAATCATTTTTCATAGCCGGACAAAGTGCAAAAAATCATATTTAGAGCTTGTGACTTAATTTGAAAAATCACGCAAGCAATCAAAAATTTGGATTTTTCAACCAGAAATATCTGCCAATGTCTCAAACTGATAGTGTTTCAATCGTTTGCTGGATGCAAAAAAAATCATGTTCACAAAGTTCAAAAATTTATAAAGACCGCAGAAAAATTTTTTGAAAATAACGAAAAAATCGTTTTCGTCAAATAACGCAATAACAATGATAAACTGATTAAACCATGAGATATGACATTCTAAGTAGTAAAAACTATTGAGTACTATTAGGCGAAGTAGACCCTAGACTAATACTGTCGGTTCATCCGATACCAGCCAGCCCAAAAATTTGGTTGGTTATCGAATCGTTTTGGTAGTTGTTAAGCCTAACAGGTGTAGGGAACCAGATGTATTGTAAATTTATCTTGTACAAAATAGACAGAATGCACTCAAAGTTTCTCTTCAAGCTCACTCCAGAGTCTAAACACTTAGGAATGTTCCATTACCAGCGTGTGTAGCAAGCCTTGAAAAAAGGCAAAAATATGCCCGGAACCATGAAAAGTCAGAGAATTTGAAAAAATTCATTTTCATGCGTTTTATAAAGTTAAAATCTCAAGATTGTCTGGTGCATCGCATTGATTGGTTCTCTGATTGAGTGGTTGTTACCCTGATTGATTGCTTGGTTTCCTGATTGATGTATTGATTCTATGGTTAGATTGGACCATTGGTCGATTTCCTGATTAGTTGGTTGATTCCCTGGTTGGATTGGGTGTTTGGTTGATTTCGTGGTTGATTTGTTCATTGATTTCCTCTTTAGCTGGTTGATTCTCTGAATCAATGGTTGATCGGTTGATTTCCTGGTTGATTGTTTCGTTAACTCCCTGAATGGAGAGGTTGATAACCTGATTCAATGTATAAGTTGGTTGGTCGACTGATTGGTTGATTTCCTGGTTAGTGGTTGGTTGATTTCCTGGTTAGCTGGTTGTTTCTCTGATTCTCTGGTTAGTTCATTAGGACCCGGTTGGCTCCCTGATTTGCAGGTTAATTTCTTGGTTGGTTGGTTCATCGATATTCTTGTTGGTTAGTTGCTTCCCTAATTTTTAGGTGGGTTGATAACCTGGTTGCTTGGTTGATTGTTCCATGATAAATTGATTGGTTGGTTTATTTCATAGCTGGTTAATTATCTAGTTTTTAGTGGTTGATGGTCTATCTTCATGTCCCCTATCCCGTTTTTGCTGTTGAAATCTATTCACACACAAAACATGATCTGGTGCTAAGAATTGAGCCATCTGGTACCGAAGTCGCCTCATCTGGTACCAAGTTGCATCCAATTGAACCTATTGTCCAGGTATGAAGTAGACATCCTTACGGTCGTGCCTTAGGGATTATTGCAAGCAATAAGCATTACTGGCGCAAAGCGCCAAAAAATTTTGAGCTTTTGACCTTCTAAAGGGTACTGTAAAGTTGGTTAATTACTAATTCCGGACGGTGGAATATTTTCGGACGAAACTTTTTTCACGTTCCCAGGTTCGTATCTTTAAAAATATTGATTTACTGTGAATAAATTTAATTCTCCGAAAGTGCGTTCTTTTCCACAAATATTACATTTAAATTTATTAGTTTAATTTTTTGTTTGATTTTCAGCATGTTGATTTTGGTGAAAGAATTTCCCCAGAAATTTTAGGTGTTGTCAAAACTTTTCTCGCATATCGGTACCGAAACGGTTCTTGAAGTGATGTTTCGTTCTTAAACTAACAATATATCCAACTAAATAATTTCAAAATATGTTTGGGTTTTATTAAGTTTTGAAAAAGTAATATTTTTCTAAATTTCAAAATTTCATTTTTACGAAATGTGGGGTAATTTCGGACAGGCTGTCCGTAAACCTGTAAAGTATTTGCTTTCAGGCATTCCATTTTTTCGTTTCGTTTGTGCTTTATATAGTCGAATCTCAAAATATTGATCTTACTCGCGTTTTGCAAAATTTTGTTAAAAAAATTGATAAAAAAATTTATTGGATAAACTTGTATTTATGCAATAAATTTTTTTTAAACTTGCTAAATGTCCGAATTAGCCCTCACATTAGGTTAAATGTGGTCAAAACAAATAAAAACGGATTTCCTATGTAAAACCCTACTTTACGGGTAATTTCGGACAACCAGGTTTTTTTAAAACACATTGATGCACATGACTTATAAATACCAAAATTTCTTTCGCTCTTGAAAACTTTTACCGACATAAGGATTCAAATTTTTTTGATGATGACGATAATAATTTATTAGAGCGAAAAGAATTCACAAAAACAGAAAGCGATTGATATCGGATGAGGTAGAAGTAAGAACTGAACGGAAAGTGTGTGTGCTCAACAGGGTTCTTTTTATAGCACGAATTCCACTAGCACAACCGCTAAATTTCCTTTATTACTTTTTCGCAGCTCGACAAAAATTTACGTTAGCGCATACCCAACTTCATTAGCAATTTACTAAAGAAAAAATTCCTGCTGCTCAAGTGAAATATATGGATAAGCTAGAAATAGAAAGTCAAAGCATGAGAATGAGAAGCAATGAAGGAAGGAAACTGAAAGAGCAGGCAATGCTTGTATGGTACATAAAAAAAATGAAAAAATGAACAGTACAATGGTAGAAAATGGACCACTCCACTACCAGGGACAGCTGTGAGCAAAAAACGATCATAGAACGAGATTCAAGTACTATCTTCACCATATAGGATTTTACCTCTACCTTACTTTCCGAATTTGAAGATGTCTATACTATCGGATATCGTCTACTCTTAGTTTGCACGTTTTCAAAGAAAAAATTAAAAATTTAGACAGTGAATTTATAGGTTGTACATACTAGCTGTTATTTTGGGTAGCCCGTGCACTCTTCTGTATATGATAACCGACTTTTCCTCGATTGTTGTTTATCATCGGTTCATATTGATCCATACATTCCGTTCTTATTTACTCGTTGCATAATATGCAAATACTTCATCATCATCGTCAAATGTATGTAATCAGAATCTTAGAAACGTCAGTAGTAGCTGGATTTATTCAAAAGTCTATCGTTATAATGCTTTTGATTTTGACTGTTGTATGACACCGATTGCGTTGTTTATCAGCACAATCTGACTTATCCGCCTAAAAATTTCCCCGTTTTCCTCATTTTATGAATCACTGACTCTGGCAACAGTAGAATATTCGAGTAACCTACAATGCATAAATAAAGCATCTGTGGCCACCGGACATGCACGGCAAGAATTTTCCAAAGGGGAAGGGACTTCGAACTTTTCATCAAAGAGCGAGTGGGGAGGGTGGGCAAAAAACTAAGACAAGCTCTGCAGACATGTTTTTCATACAAAATATGCATAAAAATCATCATAAAAACTCTCTTCGAAAAAGTTCACGTTGGGGGTGTTGGACGATTTTTTGGGCCTGGGAAAGGTGTCTATGGTTCCAAGTATGAGTGCTTACTTCCTACTGACCCCCCTATGTGCACGTATAATAGCCACAGTAATAACGTTTTTTGAAGTATTGACTATTTTATAGTTTTAGAGGATTTCATTTGTTTTAATTCATTTATACCTATTTATTTGCGTAATTCGAATCATGACCTCACCTCAAAGTACTCAAACGGCGATTCGTCACCCCACCAAAGCTCAAGTTCCGAATTACCTTAAATTCATTTTCGGTGGTTCAGCAGGGTGAGAAACTCTCGGCTATTCATAGACTATACGCTTCAGGTAGAGACACAACTGAACTGGTCTAAAAAAGTTGGTTGACTTATCGAATTTGTATTGTAAACATTTTTTGGCGTAAAATTTTCATAATTGTAAGGATTTTACCTCCAAATGTAAAAGTCGCCTGTCCTACAAATGAAAGTCGATTATTCAACATCATAAACTGTTTTCCCTGTTTTTGTGCTACATAAACGAAAATAGTCTATCAAGTTGATAAAATCCTTTTCTCTTCTTTGCAAAAAAACATTCTAGATAAAGCAGTGAGATGATCAAACCAAACATCTTCACGCTGCGTTTTTTTCAGGATGTGCGCCACAGTCGTTGTGCAACCATTGGATCTGGTCAAAAATCGTATGCAGCTAAGTGGCGTTGGCGGGAAAGCTAGTGAATACAAGAATAGCTTGCACTGCCTCAAGTCCATAATTAGAAACGAAGGTTTCACGGCCATTTATAATGGGTAAATAGACCTTGTCCTTTATTAAAAATCCCACCGAAAACCGTTAAAAAGTAAATATCACCGAAATAGACCGAATAAAATAGTGATGATTTTTTTCAGAACTAATTTAAAGTTGTTCTAGGATGAAACATTTATTTAGGAAAATTTCTGGCGCATACCGTTCTCTGATTTTATTTGAGAAAAGTTTTTCGTTAAAATTTGTATTTTTAATTTTTTCTTCCCTCGATAAAGTTACGAATATTTTAAATTTACGATTGATTTTTGAAAATTTTGTTCAAACTTAATTCCAGCTTATCTGCGGGTCTCTTGCGTCAAGCAACTTATACTACCGCACGTTTGGGTACGTACACGTGGCTTTTCGATAAAGTTTCAAAGTAAAAAACTGTATGACGTTTCTTGTTATTACCTGTACCTCTCAAAAAAACTATTTTTCAGCACGAACCAATCGCCTACTTTTCTAGTCAAAGCTTTATTAGGTGTTACGGCTGGTGCCGTTGGAGCTTTTATAGGCACTCCAGCAGAAGTCTCTTTGATCAGAATGTGCGCCGATGGAAAGTACAAAAAAGAAACAATGAAGAAGTTTCGAAAAATGAATAAATGCTTATTTTTTCTAGATTACCGATCGCAGAACGTCGGAATTATAAAAACGTTTTCGATTCTTTGTACAGAATATGCAAAGAAGAAGGAGTTTTAACAATGTGGAGAGTGAGCAACAATTTAGTTTACTTAATGTTCCAACAAAATTTGAGCATATTGAATTGACATTCTTGTGGAAATTCGACATTTCAAATTTCTGATTCCTTTTTTTGATCTGGATATTATACTGTATTTTCGCCTTCTCATTATTATCACCAGTAACACATAGAATAAATATTATTTTTCTTCATTTTTAGGGCTGCTTGCCCACAATTATGCGTGCCATGGTGGTTAACGCAGCTCAGTTAGCTACTTACTCTCAAGCCAAAGAAGCATTGTTATCTTCGGGTTACTTTCACGATAATATTCATTGTCATTTCTGGGCTAGCATGATTAGTGGCTTAGCGACCACAATAGCCAGTATGCCGGTCGACATAGCAAAAACTAGGTAGGTGAATGTGATAGATAATCTACAAAACTTATTTAGAAACTGAAATTTTTGATTCTTTAGAATACAGAATATGCGCTATATCGACGGAAAACCTGAGTATAGGAACGCTTTGGTAAGATTCATCGACCTTTAATGTCAGGGTGTCCAGCAACCTGGAAACCTGAAAAAGTCGCGAAAAAATTTATACCTGCAAAAGTCAGGAATTTCGATTGGGATTGTTATGTTCAGGCCTTTAGCCAAGAATTTTTTTTTGAAGGGCCACATATTTTTTTCGCTTAATTAATTATAAAATTGGCATTTCTGACTTGACTTTTTCTTTAAGAAAAAACCATAACCTTTGCCTTTTTCAACACTTGAAACATTTCGGGAGAAGGGGTTCCATGCCCCTTCAGCCCCTCTGCCTACAGGCCTAGTTATAATATTAGTTGTTTTTATCGCAAGATAAACCGGAATTCTTGAATGAATAGCCGACTTCACGCTTAATAAATTCAGAATCTCAATATTTTCCGGCGTTTTGCGCCGATTTGAGATATTAGTATCGTTATTTATCTGTCTTTGGCCAGAGTGTGGTTTTAAGGAAGTCTAGTACAATTAATCAATTAACATTTGATTGTCCTACACTACAGACTGCACTAGTGCATCTGTAGTTCTGTTTCATCTCTAATTATTAATATGTTTTCCAACTGCATGATTGTCATAACTTTATCATTGATGAACATCAATAATCATTTTAAGAGCTTACTTTTAATTATCATGTCCGGATACTGAGAGCTCGTAGTGCAGTGAGATTTATTATCGAAGAAAAGCTAGGGCATAATACTTTTATGAGTGATATGGCATTTAGCTTTTTGTACATGACGAAATCAGAACAAATTTCAGGAAATTCATTTGCTTTGGTTTTGAAAATTTTTCTTCTGAAATAGTGTACTGCCAAAATGCGTTTATTAATAAGGACTATACACGTAATTGGCAGATAAGTGTCATAGGACCTACTCCCCCAGAAATCGTCAGCCATATGACTAGTCATTAAGTGACCTCCAGAAGATTTTCCAATTATATGACGACCCATGTGGTGGTGATAAGGACCCTCCATATTTTTGATCGGAAAAATGCTGAAAATGTCACTTTTCTCATGAAAAATGATCATCTTTGAACAGAAAATGGTCGTAAATGTCAATTTTCTCGTCACTTCGCTGATGAATACATTTTGACGGTTTTTTACACAAGAATTACTGTTTTTTTAACTATTTGTCGGAATTTTTTTGTGAAAAAACGATTTTTTGTTCAGGAGACTCCTTAAAAATTATAGACATTCGACGACCATCCGCCCCAAAAAAAGTCGCTTGACCTCGAGACCTCGGGCGTACGTTATATCTATGACAAGACTAATAATATTAATATCAGTAGCGGTACTAAAGAGAAAATAAAAACATGAATAAAGCTAACGGTTTGCGGTTTACAAATCATACATGTACATAGGAGGGTCAGGGGGAGGTAAACCCTCCTACATGAGACCCTGAACACTCCTCCCTGGCCTGAAAAAAATTGTCAAACCCCTCCCTGAACTTTTTCGAGAACAGTTTTATGATATTTTTGATGCATATTTTGTATGAAAAGCATGCTCGTGGAACTTTTTTGTTTGTTGGTCACCCCACTCCCATCCCCCCCCCCCTTCTCGATGAGAAGTCCGTAGACCCTCCCCCTGGAAAATTCTTGCCGTACATGTCTGTTACAAATGAATCAGAAACTATAAGTGTCATGTCAGAATTTTATATTTTGTGGCGCATGCTCAAAAAAGCCCGTGAATTTACATATTTCCAAAGTCAAATTTTTTCGATATCCCGAGAGTTCCACATGTTGACTGTTCCGCTCATGAAAGAGAATTCCTCGCTGTCACTTTTTTGGTTTCAAGGTGTTTTGTGACCTGATGATCGACTGCATGATGGCGCTGACGTCTTCCAGTGTCAGATCAGTTTTTAAAAAAAGTAATTTATATAACACGACAATATGGCTTCGGAATCTGCTTTTTTCAAAGATATCTGGCTTCAGGGTTGAAAATCCTTCAGGATAAAAATAATCTGGGAAGTTTATGACACACTTTGAAAAATATTTATTTTACGTTTTCAATCGTTTTAATATTAGCCAGCGATTGGGATGCTCATACAGTTGTAGCGTATTTAAATAAAAGTCTCGCATAAACTCTACGTGCTTTAGTTTTGTACCAAAACATTGTTACTAACAAAACGTCTGAAAATATGATGTAGTCTAATAGCATCTGTTACTATTGTACTGATATTTAACTAAATTTCTGATTTTTCGGTATTACTCCACTCAAGTATTTGATTCAATTGTCTGTTTCAAGGTATGTATCGATATTTCGGATTATTACTGCCGAAATGCAGTTGATTACAGATTTAGTTGTAATTCTGCTGACAATTAGCCGCTAGATTGGCGTACATTATGTTTTATATACCTTAAATTATTGCCCTGTAAAATTTTAACATCCTGTAGCAAAGATAAGCATTTTAACTTTGATGTTGACTTTCAGTATTTATATAGAGTATTAATAAAACAGGTCCTAAAGCCCTCCTTGATGTACTTATTAGTACACTACTCAAATCTTTAATGTCAATACTATCAGTATTCATTACTCTAACTTACACGCAAACTGCAACTATATCAGCTTTGTGAGCAGAAACATGCTTTGAAACAACCCTTTCTTATGTGGGAAAAAATTTAAGCGCTGTACACAACTGTTGAAAAAAGTTCGTGCAAAAAAGTGCCATTCTCGGCACAAAGATGCTGTCAAAGACTTGAAACAGAATCACTTGAGAAAAATAGACGGCTACTGAAATAGAAAAATGTGGCAGCTGAAACTAAATTGTCAGAGGATAAGCGCCGTAATGCTAAAGAATATTTATTTTCGGAAAAAAATTGTTCAGCTTACAAATGGCAAAATGAAAAAAATACCATGAAAATATTTTAAGATCTATTTAATAGATTTTTTCATCAGGTCTGCTCTACAATGTATCACGTATTTACAGCTTCTGGTCAGTACTAGGCTATGACAAAAGTTCTTGCTTATCGAAGGATCTGATAGTTGGTTGCCTTATTTAGGAATTTGTCGTTATTACCAATTTTTTCGAAATTGGTTGATTTCTAGCTGATATTTTTACCTTTACAATTTGTCTGCGCCACTATCTAGTTGATTGAAAACAGCGCTTTAATCAGGTCTCCATATTTGACAAAGATGTACGGGGTACCCAAACCCCAATTTTTAATTTTGTACCCGGGTCTGATTGTAATTTTGGACCCGGCCCTGGATCCGACATTTTGAAAATATGCTACCTAATATAGAGATGTATCAGGTACACGTACTTGAAACAGGGCCCGAAATTACCCGGCCATTTTGTTGAACCTGGACTCTATGCTTAAAATTTTATACCCAGATCCGAACCCCATATTCTCAAGATTTAGGACCTAGGTCCGATATATTCAAATATTCGGGTATTACAGAATTTTGCGCCGAAGAAAAAACGGGAAAATTGTGAAAAACCCTTAAAATTCAGGGAATTTCATTTTGGATAATCGCTGGACCCCTGTTATGTTTTTTCGGGAAAGCAAAATTATTTATAAAAGTTGAATCCATCGATATTCTTAGAATGACATGCTTTAAAGTGCCATAGTAACACACCTGAAGAAATATAGTTAGTTACCCACCTATATTTGTCAATTATATTGCCAACTTAAGGCTAGCCATTGGAAAAACCTCCTTTCAGACGACGAAATATTCCTATTTTTAGTAGAAAATGATTATTTTGGAACAAGAAATGGTCGAAAACGGCTATTTTTCAGTTTATCGCATCATAACTTTTTGTGGTATTTTGGACAACATTTACTTTTTTAAATCGATAGACCCCATAAAAAGCCGCCTGGCGCTCCCCAGGTAGCTATTTTACATTATAATACGAAACTACACTTGAAAACGTTGTAAACTTGTAAAAAAGGAAGGAGCATTAAAAGAGAATTTCTGATCAAATCGTTTTGTTGGTCCATTGTATAAAAATAGTAACAATAGAGTGATTAGTAATAACACTCACTATCCCACAATAATTTTAAAGTTTTTTTGCGAAAGTCGCGCTGTAAGTGTTGTTTTATGTTTTCCGTAATTTGTTTAATTCTAATGTCATCTACTTTAGGACGTCTGGCAACGCGTGATTCGCAGTGAAGGAGTTTTCGCCTTATGGAAAGGCTTCACGCCCTATTACATGCGTTTGGGACCGCATACCGTTTTGACGTTCGTCTTTTTGGAGCAATTCAACAAACTTTATCATTCTTCCGCTCAAAAATGATTCTAAAAAGAATGACCGGTGTTTTTTATACAGATCGTCAGGTTTTATGTTTCTCTTCTTGTATGTTGCTCGTGCGTTTGTTCGACACATGTGCGTTGTTGTTGATTGATAAGAGAACCAATTTTTATAACATAACATGTTTTTTGAATTCATCTCGATAATTCAAATTTTGCGGGCGTAAAAATTGAATTTATCAAGATGTTGCAATTTTTATTATTTTTGAATGGCAACCTTGGGCATTAGTGCGTAAAAAATGAAATTAAACATTTAAGACCCTATTTCTAAGAGGTTCTTCTTTCACTATGATAAGTTGAAAATCAATCATATCTTGAAATGGGACATCGTGAGTACTTAGGTGAGCTGAGTTTCGTAATGGTTTTTCTTGAAAACGAAAATTCACGCCGCTACAGTATGCCAAAGTTTGAAAATCGATCTATTTTTGGCATTTTGAGTGGTCTTACCAGCCAAGCGATATTTCAGGATCGTATTCGATGTGTCACGTCAAGTGGAAAAGTGGTCACTCGTTGAGTGGGGTTTATGTCACATTGATGGAAAACCATATCATGTTGATAGACAACATGATCCTATCACCGTAAATGACAGGCTGCGACCCCATTAGGAGACTTTGCTTGCTTGTTGGGAACCTAACCCGGCTAGTACTGGCTATGGCAGATTCCCATAGGTACTCTGGTGTTGCTCGGGGGGTACTGCTCTAGAATAATGGACAAGGCCGCCAGGTTAGGGGTGACAATCTGAAGGTCCTGCTTAATGTGAACGGGGACGAAGTCATCTGTGGAATGACCCGATTATGGACCAGACAATCCCTTCATAGCCCAAACCCAAAAGGAAAGAGCCCCACTTATCTGAGGAAAACCGAATCAGAAAGGGTTCCCCTCGAAATATACCCACAACGACAACAATCCCCTGAGAAGACTCACCTAGTCCTGCTTCTCAACAATTCGGCCAGGGGTGTCTGGTTGGTGATTCAGTTGACGAATGGGTGGGGGTGCCGACTTGGTTCTCAACTGAAGGCAAATGATGGAGGCCGGGGCAACTTTCTTTATTTGGCGTGTATATGGGTGGTGACCTGGCACAAGGTAGGTGATGGGTGGCTTGTGTCACATTTTTCGCCATGTCACGTGTATGACATGTTTATTTTGGGAGAGCTGGGGAGGTTTGGGTATCTCATCAGGTAATACCGTGTTTTAGACGTCACATTGATGGTGGACCATATCAGATTGATCCTATCACAGTGAGTAATAGGCTGTGACTCCTGATGGATACTGGCATTTTCCCCAGGCTTCCCAAGTTGGCGTTGGGGCCTAACCTGGCAAATGGTGGCTATAGAGAGGTCTATAGTTGGTTCTCGTGTGTTGTCCTTGGGGTCTTGCTGTAGAGTAATGGACAACGCTGCCAGGCTAGGTGCGACAATCCCCGAGTCCTACTCAGTGAGAGTGGGGACAGGGTCACCCGTAAAATGACCTAATATGAGGGACCCGATTATGAACCGGACAGCCCCTTTTTGTCCGAACCTGAGAGGTGGAGGCCCTACTTATCTGTGGAAACCTTGGGAAACCGACTTAGGAAGGATTTCCCAACAAATAACCCACAAATAACAATAATCCCCTGAGAAGACTCACCTAGTCCTGTTTCTCAAGCGATTACGACGCAACGGGCGGCAAGTCCCTGGATGCTTTCGGTCTTCTGGCACTGGGAGCGGGGATACGATCCTCAAAGCGTCCTAGTGGCGAGCGGCAGCGAGCGGCGGCAAGCGGGAGGGAGCGGGAGCGAGTGGGCGGCGAAACTCCAACGTTTAATTCACGAACCGGGGCGGTCGGACACCTGGCACTGATGGGCAGCGGGGTACTGTAGGCGGTGAGCGGCGGACGCAGTAAGAAATGCAAGGGTATGCAAATTTATTTAAAATAATAGGCGGCGGACGCAGTCGAGTATATAAAAATATGCAAATTGAGAAGGGCGGCGGGCGCGAAGTGACAACCGGACGAAAGCTTGGTGAACCCAAGAATGAGCGAAAAACTAAAGAAACATGTCTTTTTAAGGACATGTTTGGCTACAGCTGCAGCTTGGGCGGAGTTTCTCGGCGCTCAAGCTAACTTCTGCAGCTAGACGCGATGCAGAAGATGCCTATGAGCACATAGACATTTTTCCATTCACATGCGTTTAGCACTGAGGCCGGCTGCAGTGCCTATGCTAAGCATATGAACGTCTTTAGCTAAAACTTCTTAGCTAGTCGTTTTGCGTAACAAAAACAATGCTAATTTTTGATAAGAGGTGCGTGAGCGCACCAAAAATAGCCATGTGCTCGTGGAGCACGACTGGCGGAAGTTTTTAGCTAAAGGGCCTACTGTAGCCCGCGTTTTGTAAAGAAATACAAATACAACAAAACGAAACATAGAAATGCATGAAAAATATAAAAACGAATGTAAAATGCATGTGTAAAAATGAAATAAACAAAAGCATGTTCGAGTAATAAACGAAACATGAAAAATAACAAAATGTCGGCATGATCAGGATCACATGACGTTGGAGAATTGAGCGGCACGTGACACGGCGGTCCTTCGAAAAAGGGCGTCCTCGTCCTTGCAGTGGTCAGTAGTGAGGTTTTGTACGGCGTGTCCGTGGTCGTAGGTCATTCCAAGGTGTGATGGCGGAAGTGGTCGAATAGGTCCATTGGGTTGTCGGCGGGTGGCGCCTTCTTTGATCGTAATTCGTTCGGCGGTATGGTGACCGGAGGTTGTTGATGTGTGGAGTTGCCGACATTGAATATCCTGTGCGACAGTCTAGAACACAGAAAAGAAAAAATTTTCAGGGCAAGATGTAGGCTATCGCAGAGGATGCGCCCAGTGAGGTACAGATTGTCGGGCTATCGCAGGGGATGCACCCAGTGAGGTGTAGGCTATCGCGTGAGGATGCGCCTAAGGCGTGACGCTTAGGTTGCTGAACGCTCTCTTCTATCCGCTAAGGTCCAGCATGGACAAGAGTGGATACTTTGTGAGGGGCACGGCGGTCCTTCGAAAAAGGACGTCCTCGTCCGTAAGCGGGGACAATGAAGAGAATGTATCTTGAGTTACGGGTCGGGGACCTCTGCATCAAGGTGTGGGTCAATCAGATTCGGTGTAAAGTCCCGGCTTATTGAGGGATACAATAAGGGTGCGGAACCTGTTGCCTGTGAAGTGGGAGGTGTATCCTCTGCTTCACTCGGTTGTTCAGGGGACACGTAAAGTCGAAGCTGGTTGACATGTACAGTGTCTTCCTGATCCATCTCGAGACGAAGTGTGACATTGGGATATGCCACACTTGTTACAAGGTAGGGTCCATCGTAGATGGGCAGCAATTTAGGAGTGAGTCCACGTTTGCTGGAGGTGCGCAGTTTGAGCACCTGATCCCCTACTTTGTACGAGACATCATGTGCCTTCCGGTCGTACGACCGTGCATAGGCTTCCTGTGCTTTCTCAATCCGACTCTGGATTAAGGTTAACGCATTCGTGAAATGACGTTTGACCTCCATATCATATGAGGAAACATTAATGATATGGGCTGGAGGGTTGAATGAGAGCGCGGCATCAACAGGGAGCATGGGTGTGCGACCGTACATGAGTTCAAAGGGCGAGTACCCTGTTGACTCATTCATGCTGATATTGACGGCAAACACAGCGTATGGTAGGTGTTCATCCCAATCGGTATGTCCTTGATGAACATACATACGTAGCCGTGTGGCTAGCGTCTGATTAGCTCTTTCCACCTCGCCGTTGGTCATCGGATGATAGGCGGTAGAGTGGATTTTCTTCGTTGCGCAGATCGCAGTGATCTCAGTCATCAGTTTTGATGTGAAATCAGTGCCACGATCTGACTGAAGAATCTGCGGTGCCCCGTGCCGGCAGACAATTTGCGTTACAAACAGCCGGGCTATGGTGTGCGCAGTGATGTCCGGAGTAGCAAAAGCCTCGACCCATTTCGTAAAGTAGTCAATAAAGACTACGATGAAACGGTTGCCAGCTTCGCTAGTGGTCATTGGTCCCATGCAGTCGACACCTACCCAGTGAAACGGTCCCGTGATGGTGATAGGTTTCAGGGTCGCAGTGGTTTTCTGTCGAGCGGGCTTATTCCGTTGGCAAAGATCACACCGCTGACAGAAGGACTTGACATCCCGACTGAGGGAGGGCCAGTGGTATCTGCGAGCAATGAGCCGCGCAGTACGTTTAGCACCAAAGTGTCCAGCTAAGATGTCATCGTGATGAGCCCGGATAATGGTAGTAACCATGGATCTGGGTATGACGATCTTATTGGACTCGCCTGTCCATTTCTGAAGAACGTTATCCAACAGATGGTAGCCTCGCACATCATTCTGGTCGCCCAGAGGCTTAAGAGAGCGAATGATGTCGGCTAACTCCGGATCCTCCAGCTGAGCAGCGAAAAGGTCGGGGTGCTGCGCACCGACGGATATCTCGGCATAAGACTCGGATCGTACCGGGCGCTCCCCGCCAACAGTGATCGGTGCTGAATTACTTGAGCGCGCCAGGTGCTGCACACCATCGGTCAAGGTCCTGGATCGCGCCAGGTGCTGCGCACCATCGGTGATCATCATGACATGCCCCTCAGGTCTGTAAAGGGGAGTATCATCAATACTCTGACCGGTGAGGGAGTTAGGATCCAGCAGGCGTGATAATGCGTCGGCATCACCATTAGACTGACCTTTTCGCGGCCGAATTGTCAGTTTGAATTCGGCGAGCGCGAGTCCCCACCGAGCGATCCGAGCAGAGGGGTTAGGCTTCTCCAACACTGCTTTGACCGCGGTATGGTCAGTCTGAACGACCACCTCGTGCTGGAAGAGGTATGGTCGAAAGTGCTTGACGAAATGGACAACAGCGAGAGTCTCCAGTTCTGTAATGGAGTAGTTTTTCTCGGCCGCTGTTAACCCTCGGCTGGCGTACGCGACAGGATTGTCGTATCCATGTTCGTCTAACTGGCTAAGAACCGCTCCTATCCCCGAAATACTCGCATCAGTTAGAAGGATAAAGGATTTCAAAAAGTCCGGATGGCGCAGGATAGGAGGGTTGGTCAGCAGGCGGCGGAGTTCATCGAACGCCTCCTGCTGAGGTTTTGACCACTGGAAAGTAGTTTCCTTCCGTAAGAGCTTGGTGAGTGGCTCGCTGAGCCGGGCACAACCAGGGATGAAACGCCTGTAGTAAGACATGAGGCCTAGGAAGGACTTGATGTCTTTGGCGTTTTGTGGAATGGGTAAGTTTTGGACGGCGGCCAGCTTGGCTTGGTCAGGTTCTAGGCCGCTCTGTGAGATGCGATAGCCTAGGTACTCTACCTCTGAGTGCGAGAATTTGCACTTGCTCAGTCTGAGCTTCATTCCACCCCGGCGAAGACGGGCGAACACATCTGCCAGGCGCTCAAGCATTTGGGTGTGAGAGTTCCCGAACACCAAAATTTTGTCGAGATAAGTCAGAACCGTGCGCCATTGGATTCCAGTAAGGAGGAGGTCCATAAGGCGTTAAAATGTCCCTGGCGTGTTGCATAAACCGAAAGGCAAATAATTGAATTCGTAAAGTCCAATAGGCGTATTAAAAGCCGTCTTTTCTTTATCCGCCTCGGCAATCGGGATTGACCAATAAGCGTTAGCTTGGTCAAGGGTAGTGAAATATTTCATACCCTTGAGTGTGTTGAGAATGTCATCTATCCGTGGGAGAGGGTAGACATCCTTTTTCGTGACCTCGTTAAGACCACGCAAGTCAACACACATACGGTGAGAACCGTTTTTCTTGCGCACCAGGACAGTATTAGTAGCCCACGGAGACGTGCTCGGCCGAATAATACCTTTCTCCTGGAGCGCCTTGACCTCTTGCATGATGAGATTCTTCTCCTTAGGTGAGGACCGGTAAGGGAAACGGCGGACTGGGCGGGCATCGCCCGTGCTGATTTCGTGCTGGAGGAGATCAGTGGAACCTGTGTCCTTTTCATCAAGAGCATAAAGGTCGGTGTATGCAACCAGCAGATCGAGTAAGGCTGCCCGGTCCCGAGGGGAGATGTCCGGTGAGATTACAGCATTGGCCTCAACCCACTGACGATCGAGGACGGTGTCTGAGTCGACCGGTGATTCCCGTGAGGGCTCACTATGCATCTGCACATGACCGATGGTCGTGTGTGGGTAGAGAACCACGGAATGAGTACTGGGGTTAACTACCTGAAGTGGTATGTGACCGTCAGTCACGCTACTCACGCTTCCAGCAAAATATACGTGTCTTTGAGATCCGGTGAGGTGCTTCGGAAAGAAGGCCACCTCAGGCACGTTCGTATAGATTGGTGGGACAGGGACAGTGAATCGTGTCAGGGAGCGAGGCTCTAGAATTACCAAGTCCTTCAGGGGCAAAGCGCCGCGGGCAGAAGGTGGGCTGTGGATGAGACCGTCACAGGGGATCCTACTTTCTTTGAACTGGAGGAAGGATTTCTCCCAGTTCAAACTGACACAATTGAACCGGCCGAGGAAGTTGGTTCCAAGGACCAGTTCAGCTGAACAGTTCTCCTGTATTTGGACCTGAATCCGTTCAGAGACATCAGCCACTGTAACTGTGATGTAGGCTGCACCTAGCAGTGGGATCGGGGACCCATTGGCTGCGATAGGGCGTGCCCTGGTTGGTGATAGTGACAAGTTGGGCAGCTGGGCCGCTAACTTGTGGTCCAGGAGTGAGAAAACAGCTCCTGTGTCGACCAGTGCCTTCGCTTCTACCCAGTTGTTAAGGAGAACTCTGATATGGGGTGTCCGAATATCATTTGGGTAAAAAGCAGTGACCACATGACCGGAATCAGGTGTGGTGGCACCACTAGGGTGTTTGGTCTTACCGGACCGCTTTGGAATCGGCAGTCCCGTACGACGTAGAAGACCTACTAGAGCGTATCCGACGGAGGGTTCCGGGTCATTCAGAAGGGTGGACTCATCCTGTACCGTTAGTACGTGGTCTGAGTGATCCTTCGGACTCTGAGTAGCTCCTAGTGATTCAATCTCGGTGTCCGATAGCGGAGGCGCGTTTGGCACGGGTGATGTCGGAGCATCTGAATCACTTGGCTCACGGTATCGGCCCTTCTCTAGCATAACTGGAGAGGTTCCAGGCGGAGGTCGAGGGCAACCTGACCCGTGCAAGGTCGGCAGATGACGACTTGCCCGTCTGGAAGAGGCCCGGGATCCCCTAGTAGACCCACGTGATGAGGCCACTGAGGAGGCCCGTGAGTGTGGCCGAGAGATGGACGAAGCCCTGGACCGCGATCGTGATCCCGACCTGTGTGAGTTTCGCGAGAGAGCACGGGTGTTCTCCCACCAAGGGTCGATCTGGTCAATCTCCGGCGTGGTCAGCAGGAGGGGTAATTCTACCGCGTCCAGCCGACAAACATTACGTTGGTAGTCAAACATAATGTTCTTGAACTGTTCTAAGAAGTCCAGTCCGAGTATGAGGTCAACAGGTGCCCAGAAGGGAGACGTAGTCTTGCACACATGGAGATGTATATCGATCCGTGTGTTCAGCTGGCGGTTTCCAGGCAACATGATTTCATATGGTCCCGAAAGGATGGTATGAACGGCTTTACCATTGATGCTCATCAATGGGTTAAAGTCGTGATGTTGCTGGAACGCCATGACCGCCTTCGGACTTTCTTTAGCCAAGGCCTTATGAAGGCGTTGGCTAATGATAGTGCGGGGGCAACCTGTGTCAAGGAAAGCAGGAGTTTCCTTGGTATCCAGCAGCACCACGAAACACGGTGTGATTCGGTCAAGCTGGGAGGGCACATCGTTTTGCACGTAGTGAAAACTGATCCAGCGTTGGACTTTGCGGTAAAGACCCAACGGGGAGAAACGGCTAACAAACCTGACCTGTTTGCTCCGCAGACGGTAGCTGAGATAATAGGATACACCAAGATAGGCAAGGTATCCGGCACCAATCAGCACTGTCAGGGTAATTAGGATGTTAAAGATCAACTGGACCGGCCCGCTCAGGACAGCATGCAAGCCCTGGGCGAGGGTGTGTTGTTGACCCGTAATAACATGGTTTGCTGCCAAACCGACACCTTCCAGAGAGGCCTTGATGTCGGTTCCTACCCCTGGAAAGGCCTGGTAAATGGCGTCGGGTTGCAGGGATAGGCCAGCGGTAAAGTTTACCAGCCGGTTGAGTACCGCTTCAATTTGCTCAGTCTTGTAAATGTACTGTTTAAAGAAGGCAAAGTTTGAAGGGGTCATCGCCAACTGGTCATGGAAGAGCGCCGGTGCCTCAAAGTGAGTGATGTTGAAGCGCTGCTTCCAGAAGAGTTCCAGTGGGATGTGGCTCACATGGACCGCGCCAGACTCAGTAAACCAGCCCGAGCGATTTCGGAAAATCCCTGTAAAGTGGTGATGACACGGCACAATTGGGCTAGATTTAATGAGATCCGGGCCACCGGGGGTGGCGAAGTAGATGGTGCCGCCAACCTGTACAGGTAAGTACTTGTAGCAAACGTTCCCCACCCGGTACGAGTGGTAAACGTAGGTGGCGTTGACCTTCTGACACGGCCATATTGTCAGCGCATCGCCTGGGAATTCCGCCGTCAGGTCATTCCTTTGGAGGAATGCCCGGGCACCCAGGGTAGGGTCGAAGCGAAGCAACTGCCAAGTCAGATCAAGATAGCGTTGAGCGTGAGAGCAGAGCTCAAGCCACGTGAACCGGAAACCGTTAATTTCCGACTCCTTGATCTGCTGAGCCAGATAGTTCAGTTTGGCATTGACAGGATCGGGACGGCTGTCCGTTGCCACTCTGAACAAGTTGTGGGTCAAATTGTATCTCCCGTGGATGCGAAGGAGAAGACCCTGATCCGTCCGGACTGTGGTGGAACGTAGTTCTGGGCACAGTTGGAAGACGCGGGAGTTTCCCGGGATCTTGAGGGCAACCTGTAGATCATCGATGATGACGTGGTTCCCTGACATGGACGCAGTGTAATTTCCCTTGGGGTGATAATGACACCGCGCCGTGAAGTTTTGTGCAGGCCAGACAATGACCCCGTCTAGAGTAGTGCACTGACCTGCAGTGGGACTGCATCCACCTACATCGCCTAAGGTGCTTAGGGCCGTAGTGCCGTCCCACGAAGCGACTTGTCCCTCCTCGATGAAGAGGTTAGTCACTGTCTTGCAGACGTCGCTGCAGCACCATTCGTACATCACTTCCAATGTTTGGTTTGTGCTATAAAAGCCAGGGCGAATGCCGACAAGTTTTTGTGAACCAAACATCTTAGTGCGATGTGCTAGCGTGCATGCCGCAAGCGCTAAGTGCTGAGTGGTGATGACGTCTGCAGTGATGCCCCTAGAGCCGAAGAAACCAGTGTTGGTGCAGACTTTGCGGGAGTGCAATGTGCATTTCCACGCTGTGGCTGTAATCGGGTCTGAACTAGGGACATACACCGTAACATTCATGCGCCGCGGGCTCCATGAAGATTGCGGTGGTTTACACTCTACACGCTGGGGTAACTCAAGTGGATGTCCGCTTCTTGAGAGACCGCAAAATTGATACTGAGCCGCCGGTGCTGACAAACTCACCCCTAGAAACAGTGATGCTACCAAGGTCAATTTTATTGTCAAAAACAACTGTACAAACGTAATTTGTAAGTGTTCACTCAATTTCACAAATCTGGCCTGAGGGGCAGTGTCAGATTTCTTCTTCGTCGCTGTCGGACGAGATTGGTTCCTGACCGGGGAAATCGAGGACCAATCCACCGCACGGGTGGATTTCCCGGAGGATACCAATTTTTGGCGACCGTGGGGCGACTGCCGTTGGGAACGGAGATTCCTCAACGATGCTGACATCTTCGTTAACCGGACGTAAGGTCTCGTCGACGGCCATGTGTTCGACGACGGGCGACTTGGTCGCAGCGGTCGGAGATGTCGTTTGGGCTGGTGCCGGCGATTTGACTTGGGCTGTTGCCGACGATGTATGTTGGGCTGTTGCCGGCGGTGTAGGATCATTTGCGGGTTCCTTGGCCGGGGGCGAGGAAGCAGTAATGTCCATTTTCGTTGGCGATGTCGCAGCAACAGGAGGCGCTGCTGCCGGTGATGTAGCGGCGGCAGCAGGCAGGAGGATCCGACTGGCCTGTTCGACTGCTCGGTGGACGGCATCGACTGAAGGCGAGGATGGCTCCCCGTCCAATAAGAACTTCTTGACGGGCGAGATGGTGATAGTCCCATTGGCAATGAACTCGAGTGCCCGTCGGGCGACGTCGGGTCGTAAGAGGCCCATTGAGATGGGTGCTGCAAGCACGACGTCGGCGGCCGTGAGCGCTTCGACATTCGATGGCTCGTTGAGCAGAGTCCACGGCAAATGCGGGTATTTCTTGGCCAGGTCGACTGACCAGATGGCCAACATCGCCTCTTGGATGGGCGATGGCGCTGTGAACAAGAAATCGATAGAGTCGTGGACTGAGATAGATTTCTGGTTCCTACCCTAGGATCACCTGAAGAAGAAGGTTGTATACCTGACAAATTCATGGGCTCGACCTGGTCGAGGACTTCCGTAGCCGAATCCGTGGGGATCGAAGGCGGTGGTCCTGGAGGGACGATGCGGGCCGGTGGCGCCGAAGACGTCGTATTGGCGGCTGGAGTTGGCTCGGCAGTCTTAATTTTAGGAATGCGATACGATGCGAGGATGTTAGCGTGGCCAACAAACTGCGGTGTCGTCGAGGGGACCGGAGTGACCGGCATCGCATACTTTGGTGGTGGTGGTGGCAGCGGTATGTCCGATACATTTATCGGTACGGGTACCTGGGCTGCTTGGACCACTGAAAATCCAATACTGATTATGCAGACAGGATAACACTGTTGTGAAGAATCTGTCAGGTGTTCAGCAAGTGCCTCATCATCCAGGTCAAGAGGATCTGGATGAGGAGGGCCATCGGTAGCCCCAACGGCGTTGTTGCGGCGTATGGGCTGCCGATATTGGTTTCCTATCCCGTTGGGAGGGTGATAACCATTTCTTTGATGATACACATTTGTCCCCTGGGAAGAATAACCAGTATCTTGGTAGACATTCTCACCCGTGTTTGCCGGATTGCGCTGCGGACAGGCAGTTGATCGGTGCACTCGCACTTGACGACAATGAGGGCATGGCCTATCACATCGGTCCGTGGGGTGGGCACGTGTACGGCAAAAATAACAGCGACCACCGTTAGCGGCGTTGTTACCGGGAGCGGCACCGGTGGGACGCTGGGCCCGGCAGTCGGCGTCGCTATGTGTACACAGTCCGTGGAAGGAGCACGTTTGAAGGTGTGCTCCCGACGAGCGTCGCCCGGCCGACTGATTTGGTGTCGACGGCTGTGGAGGCGGCGTCTGTTGGATTGGCGTGGGTGCACGTTGCTGGGCCGTGAGCTTCGCTACGTGGGCCGTGAGCCTGGCCATTTCCTGTTTCAAGCGGCGAACCTCATTGGCGGAGGATGACGACGTTGGAGCGTTGCTCTGACGACCGTTTGCGCTTCTGTTAGGCATATCGGGATTATATCCGGCGTGTTTAGGTTCCGAAGAGAAAACGGCGTTAGATGGAGCAGTGTACCGGATCTCGTCCCGAAAGATTTGGGATTCTGCGTAACAGGCTGCCTTGAGTGTCTCTTCAAGAGTCGTGAACTCCCTAAACTTGATACTATCTCGGAGGACCGGCTTCAGTCCTCGCAGAAAGATAGGTTTGATGATAGAATCTCGGACATCCGTCGCGAGATCTGGATACGCTACCCTGGATAGTCTCTTGAGGTGCTCAAGGTAGACTATCGCGGACTCTGTCGGCTTCTGCAGTCGATCTTGGATCAGCTGCTGATGCAGATCAGAGTCGCGCCCTACCCGAAAATCTCTCCGTAGAAAAGCCGTAAACTCTTCGTAGCGGGTAGGTATCGGAGTGCTACTGCTAAAGTCCCGGTAGGAGGCAAGAGCAGGACCCGTGAGGCATGACTCCAGAAAGGTGATTTTATACGCATGATCCGTTTTGCTTACACCCTGGAGTGTAAAGAAACGAGTAAGATGCGACATAAAATCGGTGATAGACTCACCAAAAGCACCGGAGAAGGTGGGAGGGGCCATAAAGCTGGACACAGGAGGGTGCCTCCGACCATTCATGGCCTCTAACTTTTGGTTGAGGGGTCCAAGAGCATTCTCAAATGCTGCCTGGACTTTGTTCTCGATCTGTGAAGGGAGATCAGCTTCCGACTTCATGTCCGAGGGTTCGTTTTCCCGTAAGGTGGTTAGAACAGACGTCCTTGCCCGTGAAGCAATTAAGTCAAATTGAATAGAGAGCAGCTCACTGGTCTGTACAGGCTGGGTACTGAGACGGCAGGAACGACGGGGTGTCTCTATTGTATAAAATGAAAGTGAGTACTACTTTGAATTCGCGGCGGAAGAGCGCGTGAATTCGGGAAACCCGTGCGCGACGGCGTTTGTGACGTAAACTTGACTTAGCTTAAGACTAGCGACCACGAAAAGGGAGCTAGAATGGAATAGGGTTATAAGATGTAAGATCAGAGTACATCAGGGTGACGCAGAAGGGAATTTACCTGGTCGCCCGTGATGGACAGAGGCATGGCCTGAGGTATGGGGAATCGATCCCGGCCAAAATGTAGAGTTGGGGCCTGGACCCGGCAATGGCAATAGCTGAAGTTGATGAAAGATCAGAGATAAGAGGGGAGAAGAGGCGGTTTTTCCTGCCAAAAAAAGATGACGGATGAACCTGCTCAGGAGGGATTTTTCCTGGAGGCTCGACCGCTGTACTAGTTTACAAACCTTGGGGCGAGGCGGACTCGTAGCCGGCAAGATCCTACTCACCAGGAGTAGCGCATAAAGTGGCAAAATGTGAAAAGGATGGGGTCAACTGAAAGTGAACTTAAGAGGGAGCAATAAATAGGGACAAAACTAATTTACAAACCCAGTTACGCAAAGGGGTCACGCAGTTACGCAACGGGCCTCACTCGCCAGGAGCGATTGCGATCTCTGCATAGTGAGATGGACTATACAGGAGGTTCCGTGTTGGACGACATTCGCAAGTAACTTACAGCCGTGTCCGAAACGGGAGCCCGCATTCCGAACAGAACGGACACTCTCCAGGAGTATTATACACAGCTGGTGGCCCGGTTTGCCGATCACTGAGATGAAGTGAGGTTCGCAGGTCACACAGTAGAAGAGGGAAGGAGCACGGGTACCAAGGGTGCTATTCTGACACACTCAGTCAGTTAAAATGAAATACTCTGGATGTTTTGAGGGCGCACCCGAAAACATCTAAGGGATCACGGGTACAAGGTGTCCCTGATTGGATATGAGTGTAAAGTATGTATCGAGGCGTACTCAATACCTTCGCTGAGGCGGACTCAACGGTGCCTATTACTTACATGACTAATAGAGGGTGGACCGCGGAGGCGGACTCTGGGTCAGTGGCGACTCTAGTGCGGGCATTGTTAAGCCAGTTAACGAAGGCGTTCGAGTGAATGTAATATGACAGGGGGTCCTATACACTCTAGGCCCAACTGGAGGCTGTGCCGCGGTCCCTTGGGAACCACTACGGCGGGGACACTAAAGAAGATCTATGTATGACAGCTCGATGAGATGAAAGAGAATGAGTGAATTTAGATAAGAAATTTACTAGAAGATTGCCGAACCCTTGCAGACGTCAGACACAGGCAGTACCGACTGCAAATGCCTGCTGCCTGCCCGAGTCAGACAACCAACCCAGCTGAGGCCGAGTGTAACTCGTTCAAACCTGCAGTTAAAGCTTGAAAACAGCCACGTGCTGATCAACAGTGCCGCTACCCGGGCGGACAACCTGATCAGTACGCAGGCTAGCGAGCATCTCAGGTAGTGTATGTATGTGGAGTGATGTTTCCCAGGCATCAGCCCCCAGACACACACAAACCCTTGGACAAGAGAGGTAGGTGATAGGACCATGCGCCAGCAACCACCTACAACTCAAGTGGAATACTCATAGGGCCGACAGTAACCTGGTGCGGACGTCAAAAGGTAGGGGTATGAACCAACACATGACCTTGGTGCTGACTGCAGGTGCCTGGGATAAGAGTATTCAAGTATCATGTCGCAGTTGCAGACGCCAGGGGTGCATGCCTAAGGCCGACAGAACCCCTGCAGTAGCACGTAATGTTACCGTTGCGGATGTCAGGAATAGGATCATGTAGTCTCAACTCCTACTGCGAGAACATGATACATTGTCATTGCTGACGTCAGCAATAGGGCCCTGAAGCCAGCTATCGGTATACAGCAACATGTGATGGTGCCGTTGCTGACGTCAAAAGGTGGAACCGAGGGTCTGATACCTTAAGTCAATGACATGAGATGCAGTTGTTGCAGACGTCAGATGTGGCACCCGTAAGACCTGCACATCTTTGAATAGTGACACGGTGCGTCACCATTGCTGACGTCACAGATGGGGTGCAGAGAACCAGCCGAACCTGTTGCAACAACGTTGGCTTCACCTGTTGCAGACGTCAGAAGTCATTACTGCTGGAGTGTTAACTTAAACAACAACACGTAATGTCGGTTGCTGACGTCAGGAGTAGAACCCGGAGGGCTACCCACCCCTTAAAGCAACAGCAAGTGAAGCGGCTGTTGCAGACGTCAGTGGTTGCATCCATGGGGTTGAACCACACAACAACAACAACCCATAACATTGTCGTTGCTGACGTCAAAGAGCATGACCCGTAAAGTCTATGTTCAAGATGCAACAACCGGAAAGTAGAAGAAGCAGACCTTACAGTAAGTAGAGAAGAAGGGAGAGAGAAACTTACGAAAGGGTGTCATACTGTAGCCGTGGCATCAGAAAAAAACGAAAATTTTTTTTTTTTTTTTTTTTTTTTCGACACCGCTCAGATGACCGAGAAAGGAAAAGGGAAAGAAGATAGTTAAAGACGGGGAAGGCGAGAGATGGACATACGCGTGTTAAATGTGTAAACAGTCGGTGTAAAATTTTGGGGCCGGAAAAGTGAGCAATTCCGACAGTTTCCGCCGACAGACAAAAATTACTGTACACAATTAACAAATCGCAGCCACGTATGACGTCCAGAATCATACGTGGAGGGTGTACGGTATCATGGGGTCATGGACCACCAACAGTCAGGAGAGGCCGTAAACCCCTACAGCTGTGATACCAGTACCCGCGTATAGGTATACTGTAGTTACAGTACGGGAATGGGCACAGGCGTACTGTAATGGCACCCACCCGGAGGGCTACAGTATACCACCCAGGATTAGAGAAAAAAAAGGGGGGGGTAAGGGAAAAGAAACAGATAAGGTAGTTTACAACACAGATTAAGTATGCGGAATGTACAGAATAAACCAGAGGAGAAATACAGAATACTCGATATATGACTCAACTCTGGGACAAATAACTCGACTCTGAGGATAAATAACTCGACTCAGGGGGAATTTATTACTCATAGGGGGATAATACACACGCATGAGATAATTATTTACACATATAGATCACATTTAGATCACTCGTAAGGGCAAATCCCGTCTTACAGTAATTAAATTTGATGTTCAGGGATAAATTCCCGACCTACAGTAATAACTCTCGGTGGCACAGGAAAAATTCCGACTTACAGTAATAATACGCGACTTGAGGGGAGGTATCCGACATACAGTAGCGGTAATCCGAAATAAGGGACATTCCCGACCTATTAGGCAGTAAACCCGAAACTGGGGGGTCTCCGACTTATTGGATGGCTAGTACCCGATTTTAAGGGGGCTTGTCCGACTTAAAATGGGAATTGACCCGACCTGGGGGTAGTTCCGACCCAAGGGTAAGATTTTTTTTGCACTTAAGGGCGAGTGCCAGACTTAAGGTCGATTTTCCAGCCTCGCCATGTCACATTTTTCGCCATGTCACGTGTATGACATGTTTATTTTGGGAGAGCTGGGGAGGTTTGGGTATCTCATCAGGTAATACCGTGTTTTAGACATCACATTGATGGTGGACCATATCAGATTGATCCTATCACAGTGAGTAATAGGCTGTGACTCCTGATGGATACTGGCATTTTCCCCAGGCTTCCCAAGTTGGCGTTGGGGCCTAACCTGGCAAATGGTGGCTATAGAGAGGTCTATAGTTGGTTCTCGTGTGTTGTCCTTGGGGTCTTGCTGTAGAGTAATGGACAACGCTGCCAGGCTAGGTGCGACAATCCCCGAGTCCTACTCAGTGAGAGTGGGGACAGGGTCACCCGTAAAATGATCTAATATGAGGGACCCGATTATGAACCGGACAGCCCCTTTTTGTCCGAACCTGAGAGGTGGAGGCCCTACTTATCTGTGGAAACCTTGGGAAACCGACTTAGGAAGGATTTCCCAACAAATAACCCACAAATAACAATAATCCCCTGAGAAGACTCACCTAGTCCTGTTTCTCAAGCGATTACGACGCAACGGGCGGCAAGTCCCTGGATGCTTTCGGTCTTCTGGCACTGGGAGCGGGGATACGATCCTCAAAGCGTCCTGGTGGCGAGCGGCGGCGAGCGGCGGCAAGCGGGAGGGAGCGGGAGCGAGCGGGCAGCGAAACTCTAACGTTTAATTCACGAACCGGGGCGGTCGGACACCTGGCACTGATGGGCAGCGGGGTACTGTAGGCGGTGAGCGGCGGATGCAGTAAGAAATGCAAGGGTATGCAAATTTATTTAAAATAATAGGCGGCGGACGCAGTCGAGTATATAAAAATATGCAAATTGAGAAGGGCGGCGGACGCGAAGTGACAACTGGACGAAAGCTTGGTGAACATAAGAATGAGCGAAAAACTAAAGAAACATGTCCTTTTAAGGACATGTTTGGCTACAGCTGCAGCTTGGGCGGAGTTTCTCAGCGCTCAAGCTAACTTCTGCAGCTAGACGCGATGCAGAAGATGCCTATGAGCACATAGACATTTTTCCATTCACATGCGTTTAGCACTGAGGCCGGCTGCAGTGCCTATGCTAAGCATATGAACGTCTTTAGCTAAAACTTCTTAGCTAGTCGTTTTGCGTAACAAAAACAACGCTAATTTTTGATAAGAGGTGCGTGAGCGCACCAAAAATAGCCATGTGCTCGTGGAGCACGACTGGCGGAAGTTTTTAGCTAAAGGGCCTACTGTAGCCCGCGTTTTGTAAAGAAATACAAATACAACAAAACGAAACATAGAAATGCATGAAAAATATAAAAACGAACGTAAAATGCATGTGTAAAAATGAAATAAACAAAAGCATGTTCGAGTAATAAATGAAACATGAAAAATAACAAAATGTCGGCATGATCAGGATCACGTGACGTTGGAGAATTGAGCGGCACGTGACACTTGTATGCAAATTGGGCAGCGAGTACAGTGAAGAATAAAATATTCAAACTTATTAAAAAATGTAGGGCGGTGGATGCGAGCTACAAAACAAAACCGGATGCAAGGGTACACCCAGGAATGAGCAAAAAACTAAAGAAACATGTCCTTTTAAGGACTTTGTTGACTACAGCACCAGCCTGGGCCGAGTATTCGACGCTCAAGCTAACTTCTGCAGCTAGATGCGATGCAGAAGATGCCTATGAGAGCACATAGGCATTTTTTCGTTCACATGGGACACAAAGAAGAAGCAAAGTAGAGAAAGCAGCAAGGAAGAATGAAAAAATAATGCGAAAAAAGAACAAAATAAGGAGAATAGAAAAATATGAAAGATGAAGAAGTAAAAGCAAAAACCCAAGATGAAAAGTAGGTGAATGAAGAAAAATCACATAAGATAAAATTAAATAGGAAATAGAGCTTGCCGCATTATATAAGAATTATATGGGAGGCAATGCTTATTAGAAATGACAATTTGTAACGTATCGTTTCTTGAGCTAATAAGAAAAATGTGAATGACAAGAAAAAATAAGATGAAGGAAAGCACAGACAAAAGATGAAAACGTAAAACATACATAAACGAATACATAAGCAATACATACAGAAAAAGAAAGAAAAAAGAAATACATACAAAGAAAAATATGAGGTGAAGAAGGAAAATATGGATAAAGTGTTAATACATTCTCGATCGCTCGTTTGGAATCGCCCAATTCGGAATTTGCTCACTTGGAAATTTTCTTGATTGGGAATTGCTCACGTGGGAATCATTCAATTCGGAATTTGCTCATTTGATAATTCGCTCAATTGGGAATCGCTACGGGAATCACTCATTGGGAATTCGTTCACTCGGAAATTCGCTAAATGGAAAATCGCTCACATGGGAATCGCTCAATTGGGAATTCGCTCACTTGGTAATTTTCTCACTTGGGAATCGCTCACTTGGGCGGGAGTCACTCAACTGAGAATGGGTCACTTTGGAATCGCTCATTAAGGAATAGACCGTCAGTATAGCCTCATTTTGGACTTAAAAACACCAAAAAATGTTGAAATTCCCAACTTCGGAATACTGCAGCTACGTGAATTTCGTTTTTATGCAGGTAGTTGTGGCCCTTTACTTCAGCATACAAAACTTTTCACAATATCTCATTTTTTAAATTTCCCGATTTGTAATTTTCCATAACGAATTCTGCGGTTCTCAGAAAGTGCAATGATAGAATAATGTTCAAACTGTCAAGGCAATCTTTGTTCGGGGCTTCAGTAAAAGCTAAGCTCGGTCCAGAACTTTAACCCGGTAAGTTGTGGCTGCAATCCACATTCTAACCAATTGAACCAACCGAACAATGGGAAAGGCGCGCTCACATTGCAACAATCTGTGGTTGATGTGGTTGCTGTGACCACTCTCAACATCCCCTCTACCGTCGAGTTTGACGGACCATCAAGCACCACCAGTATTGAGGTAACCTTTTCCGTTGTTCGGGGCTTCAGTAAAAGTTAGGCTCGATCCAGGGCTTGAACCCGGGACCTTGCGCCTACCAAACTCACGCTCTATCCAAGCACCAACCGAGCAACGGAAAAGCCGCGCACAAATTGCGACAGATCGTTGAAGCGGCTGCTGTGGCCACTCTCAACAAAACTCCAAAGTTCTGCGACCCCTTATCAGTTCATGACTTTTCGTAGCTTTTCGTCAGCAGCCAGATGACATCAGAAGCTATCTATCGTATAATATGAAAACTGTTGGTGCGTCTGAGCAGGTACCTTTGCGAGAAAATCTACAAATTTTGCGTTTAAAATTGCATGTCTCAGGTACTGCTGTATTCTCAATACGCAACTTACACTTCCCCACAATATTTTGCGCCCAACGTTGACTTAATTTGCAGAACATAATTGACGTCCATAAACCTGTAGAATATAAAAGGAATATATGGCAAAATCGAAAAAGTTGGCAATTTTCAATTTTTGCCTTACTTTAGCTATGCGAATTTTGACCTCAGATGGAATGAACATCATTTCCGTTCCTAAAACATCCATTTACCACATCAGTTGGGGTTAATTTTTACTTATCATAAGCTTCCTGTATAACATACTAAATTTTCTCAGACATTACCATCAGCTGTCGAGTTTAATTTTGAAATTCCTACTGTAAAAATTCTTTTGTCAGTAACAACGACACATAAATGAAAAGTGAGCAGTAGTCAGTATATTCTGTGACACGCGAACTTCTAAATGTTCACTTTATCCTTTCCCCTTCGTGTTTCCCATTTTCACACGTTCCTTTTTTTCAATTTTTAACTCACGTCCTGTGCAAAGTTCTGTTTCAATTTCGGTTTTCTTTCTGCTTGTATCTTTCATCCCGTTTCTCTTTTGCTAAAAATTCTATTTTTACTCTTTTTTCTAACAAGGCTCGTTGCTGTGGTGGTTGACTATAAATTTCTGTAAACCATCCATGGATAACAAGTCGACCATTTTACGATTCAATCATAATTTTTATGCAAATTTTTTGTCGGTCCGACAATAAATTTTGTTCTTTTTCCACACGATTAGGCGAAAGCTCGTTTTCCGCCTTTCGCGTAAAAACAATATTTCACCCATCCTCCTTTCCATGATACGGAAATTGGTATTGGGTAACCGACGGCGTTGCCAGTCTGTCCAGGACCAAAGAAATTCATTTCGTATGCAAGTAATGAATTGTAAGCACGAGTGTCTGATGAGCTAACCATTAGAAAAGCGGAATGGAAGAAAATAATAAAAAAAATCTTTTATATTCAGGTGACAACACATGACCATTCATTTCAACGAATGTAAGTATGAATTGAAGATCAAGTTAGTTGGTCACTCAATTAAGGATGAACAAATATCCTTGTTATGATAGATTCGCTAATTGGGGGTGGATAACAGGAAAAAAGCTGAATTACGTGTGCAGAATACTTGATGAGAGGTAAACAGGTGTTCAGTTACTGTAACTGATATCCCTATTTTTACGTCGAACGTCTAGAAAACGATCCTTTAATTAATGGAATGTAATATTGAGCTTTTAATTGGTGTTTGACTATCCTTTGGTTCGTCGTGCCATGTCTGTTCGTTGATCATCGACTGAAGGTTCGTCAATAAAACCATGGATAAGCATTTTTTTCTATCAAGTCTACTACATTTCATCATGTTGTGATGCGTTGAACGACTGTGGTGTTATCATGTTATGTACATCAGAAGGTGTGAGATTTTTGGCGGGTTGTAGTCTATCCAGGTAAATCTTCACGGGTATACTCCGATAAAATGAAAAGGTCCCCGAATCAAATCATCTAGTTCATCTTTTCTAAATGAGTCTCGGTAGGAAAAAGATGCTCACGCAAATAATAAACAGCCTGCGCACGTGGATGCCTTTTTTCTCAGATTGATTATAGCAGTCATGATTACAACCCGAAAAAAGAAAAAGTTGGCACACAATGAACGGTCGTCGCATGTCTACAAATTTCTTTGAGGAGGACAAAAAGTGGTCAGACATTGCACATTTCGAGCTTTTTTTCGTTGAACGAACCCCCCTCAATGGACATTCTACTGATCAGAGCTCGAGCGTCAATAATTGAAGTCACCACCAAAATTCCGTGCATCAGTTTAGTATCAGAAATAAGTTGTTTAGCTTGCTACATATTGTTGATTCAACATAGTTACAGTGCCACGCAAATGCGTTTATCATAAGGGACCGTTTTGAACTCATACTAGTGAAACACGAGTTGCCCAAAACGATCTCAGTAATGTTGCACTAACCACATGTGCTTATAAGCTGTCTTTACACAGAAATTTGCATAAATGTGCTAAGGAATCGAAATTTTTTCTATACCTGATGTCAAAAACAATAACATATAGGGACAAGTGAAACGTCGCAATGGTTAAACTTCACTGGTATCAGGAATGTTCCTTTCAGGAGTAATCTGATCTTGCGCCATTTCCGATTTGTGAGCTCTTGAACTTTATAAAACTTCAAATGCGTATTTCTACATCATACAAACTTTCCCCGTTCCTGATGTCAGGTAGAAATAAACTTGCGATTGTTGTTTAGCATAATTATGTAAATTTCAGTGTGAGAAAGGCTTATGGGCAAAAATGATCAGTGTAACATTGCTTAGTTTCATTCTGATTGAGCTAGCGATTGCCCCCTAACATTTATGATCCCGCGAGTATGAGTACAAAACGGTCCATTGTCAGAATGATCATTACGTTAGAGGCAATTTCTCATTTTATATTTCGATTTTATGCGTAATAACATATCGCATGGAACTGCACAATTTCAGGACGAAAAATATTGAGCGACAAATTCAACAGTAAAATGTTTACTTTAAAGATTTCTGTTTGATGATTTTATTTTTACAAGCGTTCCATAGTAGCAGACTACAATCGACTGTGACGAAGGATAATGTAGATCGGAAATTATTTAGTGTAATCGTACAATGACTGTTCAATGCTTCTGTTAAGGCTTTTTGAGAGTTCTTTCAGGATTTTCAATCACAGGAAATAACAGTTTTGACATAACTAGTTTCGACAATGTAAATTATTTTATTCAAGCTCCATTCTAAGTAATATTCTACTGTAATTATGATTGGTAGCCGCTTGTACTTTTTGGTTTTCAATATTGATGTTGAGTTTACGTATGCAAGATTCGTTCTGCTTGCTGTTTGTTTTTCCCATTTCCATGAGTCATTTTTATAGCTTTTAGAAAACTGTTACAAAATTCGAGAGATGTGACTCAACGTACACAGCAGAAGGTTGAATAATTGCCAAGTACGGCGGAGATTTTTAATCTGATTTCCAAACTACCTGGAGCAGTCTTGTCTCTATATCATAAATTTTCAAAATGCGGATCATAGTACATAATTCACTACCACAGGTATCACTACCAAATCAGAATTGTATAAACGATTGCATCTAAGCAGTATATAATATAACGAAATTGCGATTTGTCTTTAGCTTTTTGATGTTTAACATGGTACCGTCTGCTAATGGCCATGGGGACGAATATAAAATCTGGGCCCGTTTTTTCGAAGCGCGCGAAATTGTGACTTTTTCCTGAAGTGCGCTTCGAAAAAACGGGCCCTGGTTGGGACACACCCGAAACATGATCCTTGAAGTAAAATTGAGTACTTCTATTACAGTAAGTTTACTTGGTTATTTATCCAGCCTGGGTATTAATTTATGTTTTCGAGTTCAAAAGACTTTCTGCATCTAGAGGCTACGTTTTAAAATTTTCAAAATTATTTTAAAATTGTTAAGAACTGAGGCCGGTATTACTGTAAGCTGGAGCTTAAACCTGAGCTGGAGCTTAAGACCATCTTGGTTAAGCTGGAGCTTAAGTCGGTATTACTAAAAGTTAAGCCGGTGCTGAGCAAGGTAGACGAGTTAAGCTGCAGCTTAACTACATTTCTATATCTTTTATTTGGAAAGTCAAGATAGAACTTGGTTAAACTACAGATTAAGTCGGTATTACTAAGAAGTCAAGGCGCAGCTTAGCACTAGCTTAAGTTACAGCTTAACTTTTTCATATGTTTTGCGTTGGAAGTTAAGCTGTAGCTGTAGCTTAACTTTTTGTGTCGACATTTTTTTGTGTCTCTACGATGTTTATTAGTTTATTGCGTCTCTACGATGTTTATTTTCTTCTGTGTACATAATCCCACAGTAGTACCTAGTACCTGTATGCATTGAACATATTGAGAAATACTAACATGGGTAGTATATATGTATAGTCATTATCGACTTTCTAAAAAAAAAATTTGCAGTTTTTGTCGTCATCTTTTTCGTTGTCACTTTTTTGTCCTTGCTTTTTGTGGTCATTTTTGTCATCAAAATTTCGTTAATTTATTTATTCATCGATTAATGAAAACGAAAAATGAAAAAGAAATTCACGAAAAATGTAACTTCTTGACGTTCTCCTTCATCGAGCAATATAAAAAACGATCAGTCATTATCGTATAACAACATGAAATACGAACTTAAGACAGCTATCCCCAGTCCTAAATTTTTCACGATGAGCTGCAGCTTAAGCTCTAGCTTAACTTTTGTAATACTGGTCAGACTTAAGCTCCAGCTTAACTGTCGAACGGACTTAAGTCCGAGACTTAGGTTTGAATCTTAATTCTCTTGCTCAGCTGCAGCTTAACAATTTGTTAGTAATACCAGTCAAGCTGGTGCTCAGCTGGAACTTAACTTTTTTATATGTTATGTAGAGACTTAAGTTGCATCAAAAGCTCCAGATCAAGTCGCAATAGTAATGCCGGCCCCTGAGCGTATGAGAACTGGGGCCAGTTTCACAAACTAAAACTGAGAATCATAATCCCGACGTCGGTATTAAGTGCTTGAGACTGAGCTTCAGCCGAGCGCAACGTCGGTTTTATCTTTTTTGGGCTTCACTGAAAAGTTCGAGCCCAGGATCAGCTGAACCTGAGGTTCAAGCCTGAGCTCGAGATAATCTCCACCATAACAATAAAAATACAAAACATATGTTAGAAAAACAGCAAAAATAACGAGAAAACAAAAAAGGTTTTTTTTGGAAAACAGTGTGGAACAAATGTAAACCTGAGTATACATCTTCGTACTGCATCGTACATACATGTGGCCATAAATTTGAAATATTTGATTTTCTTTTCTTGTTACATTTATTGATTCTTTCTTCATTTGTACGTTGAAATCAAGTTGTGTCTTATACTTCGGCATCATTCATAAAATCTAACTGATTCGTCCTATCTTACAAATTGCGTTCACCTGTAATATGTCGATTTATCAATCGATAACGCAACAAATTCATTTTTAACAATCAGCGATAACAAAAAACAAAAAAGGTCGGACTCAAACCTGCTCATTACGAAGATTAACTTTGGTGTGTGATGAAACCGACGTCAAGATCAGGATTAAATGGAAAATGTTAGTGAAATTCAATATCTCGACATCGCGATAATCTCGAGTTTGGGATGATCTCAAAGTTAGTCAAACCGCTGAAACCAAGATTTTATTTTTTATGATCGTGATTATCTCGAGCTGGGGTTTAAAACACTTTAGTGAAATCGGCCACAGGAATTCAGAAAGCGCGTGCAGTGCCCCACTGCAGACCCCCTATAATTAATGTGCAATAGAAACGTTGATTTAATCGTGAAGAAGCCTGTTTTTTGTTTAGTATATTTCAATATATATTTACATAAGTTCTACTAACGAGCCTGGTTTTCGATTTGATGTGATACAATTCTACTTTTAGTATGAGCTACCAAACATCTCGTTCAACATATCAGCGACATTAATTCACATGGGATAATGTTTCGTAAAAGACGTATAATTAAATTGATGCTTTGAGTGCTTAAGACCGTTTTTTATAGCCTGCAATGATCCAAAAAACGTTCGTCTAAATGTCTCTTGAACCTGAAGATCTGAAATGTTGCTTTATTTGCAAACTGTAGACCATGGAGTTTCTAGTGATCATGAGGAGTGCTCGACTACTAAGTGCTTATTGTTGTAAATTTCAGATTTGTACTTTGTAAACACTTTTTGAGAAATGTGGTTGGTGGCGAACTTACCTTCTGAACAATCGGCCATGAGCTTCAAATCTTGTTTTCTCTCTATGATATATTGATTGGTTCTCAAACTATCGGGCGCGGCATATATCCGCAGCAGGGTAATAAAGGAAAATCGTTTCAAACTTGACCAAACTTAAATCACCAAAAACTCAGTCAAAAAGGAAGTTACACCATTTTAAATTGTGTTTTTGAATATACCTTAATGAGATCTATCGATTGATATTCAATTAATCTGCTGCGTTTTAGAAGAAAAAGTTCCTGCTCGACTTGAAAAGTCAGTTTAGGTTGAGTCAGATATCAATTTGGCTGACGTCAAAAACCTTCTGGGTAAGGTCAAAACACCAGTCAAATTCTTCCCCACGCCAACCTGTGGCTCCACAACAAATGTGATGTACACCTGAAATTATCATTTTGGATTACACGACTGTGGAATCTGACCGACGGTTGGCTTTTGAACGAAATGTAGGCTGATCCGAGGAGACACACTGATATTTGATATCATGACGTTAATCGGATACAAATATTGAATTAAATTTCGTAGCCGATCTCACAAAAAATGTTTATTGATGATTTTAAACTCACGAATCGAGTTTAGAACGTTTGAAATGACCACTTTTATGAGCAGCGCACTTGTGAATCATGCGTAGTTATAACCAAACCAAGTATGCACAGAGTCATTTTATTTTATTCTCTATAGATGATCCATCATTACCAGAAAATGTTTGTTCGTTCGGTTGTTTTTCTTTGTACGTCTTGTTTACATGACATTCTTCGACCATCGTTCGTTTTACATACTGCTCATTCCTTTTAGAACATGAAACCGTGCCTTATGGAAATTGAAGCCACGCACTCGCCTATTCTAGATTCTGGCTTCCGAATAATTTTTGTTCTAAAGTACGAGATTGAAATGTCCAATAAAATCTGAGTATAAATACGGTCACCGAATTGTACAGCTATACAAGCGGGAAGCAAATGTTCAGGTTTATACCCCATCTGACCTGGAGAAAGTAGCACTCTTGTTGCCCTGTACATCATTCATTTCATTTCTGTGGTTATTTTCCACAAAAAAATATATCGCAACACCCTGCTCCACAACTGCCTCTCTAAACAATTATCCTCGTGCAATGGACCTGCCTAGCTGAGAATTTCGCAGGGACTAAGATATATGAGGGCGTATATCGATTGCCAGTCGTAGATCTCAAATTCAGATAGCTTCTTGATACACCGCAAAAATATGCCTGACTTTGCCACATTGTAACGTTGAAATTTTATGAGCGCGATCGTATGCAAAGAAATTTACAATCTAATGACATATCACGCAAAAATCTGAGCAAACGCTCAAGTTTCGTCTGCAAAAATCTGGAGCCAGAATTTGTTATGGGTTACCAAGGAGTCAACAATATGGTATGCAAGCACACTCATAGGTGTTGACTTATTTATATATTAACCAACGCATTTATTTCTAAATTATCCGTGACATTGTTCTAGCATGTGATTAGCAACTAAAATATTTAATTCTTCTAATGTGATGATATTCTGCTTGTCTGGTGGATATCTCGTTATAGGTGTCTACAACTTTTGCTCTCTGTTGCTTAATGCATTCATGCTCCATAATGTGATGCCAAGGCAAGTTTGCCTTATGGAAAAGACTAATGGCTTCCCACGATATCTTCGGACATAATGGAAAGGATAATACCGTTTAGTTTCCAGAAGTAAAAACGGGTGACTGAGAGCTGTAGGGCGACTGTTATTGAATTTCTATACAAATGCAGAAACCCAAAACGAGCTCATAGCTAATTATCCACTCGATAGCGTACAGAAGTAGTTCCGCCCCGGTGAGCGGTGCGCGGGGCGACGTAGTGAAAAAGAAAAGAAGAGCGTAAGTGTGTATATGGTCTCAAAATGGTATTGTGTCATATGATACTGTACATTTTACGGCACAATACCTCTTCGAGTGAGTTGAACTTTCGCAATTACTGCCACTTGGGAAGCGACAAATTGCAGGACGTAGGTGGTAGCCGAGCGGTATACTGTTATGGTTGTTATGAAATCTAGCGTCTGCCACTTCAACCATCAAATGAAAATCTTAATGTTGATATTACTCGAGATATTTTGCATATCCGTTTGATCTGACTTTTCTGATTCGTCTATTCAGTAGACGGTAGATCAGTTTTCCTCATCCTTCTTTTCGAAAGAGCTGACACTACGCTGCGAACACTATATTTCCAACTCTTATGGTGAAGTTATGTCTGCAAACAGTGTAACTGTCAAGGTATTGAAAGTTGTCTCTATAGATAGTCTCATCGTCCGCATGAACAGTTGAAAATAAAAATCTATTGAAGAGCGCTCTTCCCTCCTCGCCTGCTCATTGGGTTAAAGCGTAAAAAAGTAGCGGAAAGGACCCCAGTTCAAGCTAAATACCGATCCTCACTTTTATCGACAACGTGAGATGAGGCAATCTGAGCTAAACTCTGAATCATGTGTTCGTCATTACAGCATAAAAATTCCTAGTATTTTAGGTCTCGATCAATGCAACTTTCACACACACATGTCCATCAATCCACAAGTTCCTGAAATTTAAATTTGCCGAAAAGTCTCATGCAGCTTTTTATTCTGTAATCAGTTTTCCATGATTTTTTGCTTCAGATCGTGATGAAATATCTTACTACTACCGGCAATGAAATTTTTGTAATGTTTTGGTGGTAATTATCATTCATATAGCAGCAGCCAAAATTGAAAAATGAAATGAACAAAGTTAAGTAGTATAGTATTTTCAAATAGCATAATAAAATTAATTAGAGGTGTAAATTATTTGAATAATGTAAATCGAGCCAATATCCTCAGTAGCTATAGAAACGTAGAATAGCAGAGATGCTTGATCGAATAATTCAATAATGTTCGTTCTCCAGCTGCTTCTGAAATAGATGATTCTGAAGCTTGGTGAAATTTGAAAGCTTCGAAGAGAATGCCAAATAAGTTTATAAACCACAGAGAAAACTTTCCAACGTCAAACCTGACTGCTTTCGGGCTTGAGATACTATAATCTGTTTTTTATAAAATGCTTCCAGATGGAAAAATGACACAAATCAGTACTGTCATCAAAATCGTTTACATAGAGCTCTTACTGTAAAATTTTTTGCTCGAAAAATTCCTAAAGGTTAGTTCATTATGCTCACAAATTTTCAGTTCAATATGGTAAATTGTTCATCAACAAAGCGTGAAAATCTGAAATACTACTTGCTTTCCACTTTCTTTATTCAGAAGCATTTCAAGAAAAACAGACTATAGTATCTTTTTGCTTCTGTGTTTTCAATATAAAACAAATTTAACTGACAAAAGTCACTTGCTAACATTACTCTGGTCGCTGCGATTTTTCGGATGCTGTATAACATGTAGAATAAGTATTTCAAGACTCCTTAGAATTTAACATGAAAAAGCTTTTTACCTATATTTTGTGTATAACACGCATTCCGTTAATTTGTATGACGGATGTTATGTTTTGACGTGCGCATTTCATTTGCATAAACATCATGCAAACACATACCCGTGACCTGACCATTCTAATTGATAAATGATGTATGTACCGAGTATACACATCATACACATTATGTTGAAATGATTTTTTTCCATTCAAAAGCAAGTTAATGAATTGAATGTAACTATTTTTTCTCTGATCCACAAAATAGGCATGTTTTTAGCTAAGACTGTCACAGTCTATTTTTCAATCAACTGATGCGGTTTTTTGCAGTCCAACTACCGGCTCAACGGCTCTGTGGGATTTCATTGCACAACAATGTTTACTCGTGGGCGGCGAACGATGAGTACAAAACACAACAATAAAAATTGTATGGAGAACAAAAAAACTAAATAACAAATAGGAATGGTTTTTGGAAGCTACCTCATACAATAGTGTTGCCCGCGTCCTAACATACGTAATAAGTTGCACAGATAACGTTTTATTAGTATACTATTAAATTGATTCTAAATTTAATTAGCATTTTAGATTCACTGCGCGTATTGACGTTGTTAATTAAAATGGGGTAATTGATACGTTAGCCAAGCGCTTTGCGATAAATTTTTAAAATGCGAAATAAAAATGACCAAATTTAGACCTAAATCCCTTGTCGATTTTTTAAATTAATAAAGGACGAAAGGTCATGGCATGTCAGGTTTCCAAAGGATTTTTCTTCGCTCATGAGAAGGCATTCAAAAATAGCAACGTTGCTTCAGTCGAAAAAATAAACTGGTATGATTCTGCTACATTCACATATTTCATGCATATTTTTATGTTTGATAAATTTCGACCAAAGCCCGAATTATAGAAAATCTGCTTCATGAGTCATTCCTCTAATTCAAAACTTGGATTGATGACAACTCCAAGAAACGTAAAAGTGGTTTCTGTTGATGAAAAATTTTGAAATCTGGCTTTTAACGTTTCCTTCGACCTCAATAGAATCACTTTCTTCCACGGAATTCAATTTCTCATAAATCTGTGATTTTAGAAAGCTATATATACGAGTATTGCTGAATTAGATCAATGCCCTTTTTTGGATATCACTTGTAAGGTCAATAAATTCCGCAGGTTGACTCTGATAAAAGATGGATTGCACACAGGTCTGAAGACTGTTTTTTCTGAAAGTCTTCTGAATAATGAAACACCGAAGCAAGTATTATATTTTTACGATTTCCTGTACAACCATACGTCATATGGAATTTTAAATTTGCGAACTTACTTAACTATTTTTTAACAATATTTAAATATGAATTTCGTGTGAACGATATTTCCTCAGCTATACCAATTTTTGTCAGTTTTCTATTTATAAGCATTTTATATGAAGCAGACTACAGCGATCTAATTTTGAATGATGGAGAAAGCGAAAATAATAATGTAAGTTCAATTCGATGCCAATTTTCAAGCTAAATTTCAGCACGAGAGTGGCAGAGGCCAAAATCATTAAAAAAATATCATGCTTATCCACGGCAGAACTGCACCAATATCCGAGTGCTACTCGAGAAATTTCGATCACTTAACCAGGGCCCGGTTTCATCAAAGAGTTTTAAGCTCCAGCTGAGCTGCAGCTTAAGCTGAAGCTTCATAACTCTATGTTATACCAATGCAGTTAAGGTGCAGCTTAGAGGCAGCTTAACTCACACAAAAAACAGCGGAAAAGTTAAGCTGTAACTGAACTGTACCTTGCCGGCAATTTTATAACATAGAGAGTTAAGCTACAGCTCAAATGCACCTCAACTTTTTCAATATGTTTTTTGCGTGTATGAGTTAAGCTGCATCTGAGCTGCACCATAATAGCAATGATATAACATATAGAATCAAGCTACAGCTTAAGATGCAGCTCAGCTGTGTAACGGTTCTCGCACACTGGGGGAAGCTTCTCTACCACCGACTGCACAACCCTGCATCGCCCGTTGCGACTGTAGCAGTGCCTGTCACAAAAATGAAGGTCTGGGCCCCTGACTTATTTAAGCAACATTAAGTCTACGGGTTCAGAGGGAAATGCACGATGGCACCTTTTGCGCATCATCACAGCTGAACCTTAAATCTCATTAAAAAAACCGGCCCCATGTTATTGAAGGAAATTTTCAGCTGTTCTGTTTGCCGCTCACAGGCGAAACAATTTTTCCATTGATTACATTAATAAGCTTATTGATCATATTCAGGGAATCGCTGCATCGGTCATTTAAAAATGAATAGATTATAGTAGTTTATTGTTAAATACAGAAATCGCAATTTTTTGATGCGCACACGGTCTACACTGTGTGAGTTAAAATTTCGTTATCAGCAATCAAGATAAAGTGAACTACAGCCTATAGACTTGGAACCTGATCTATAAATTTACTTTCGACATCAGGGAGTATATACATCACTAATTTGGAATGGATACTCTTGACGTGAATTTGACACCGAAGTGAAACTGAGGAGGCGTTTGCCGTGATCTGCATAATTGATCAGTTGTGGATGAAATGTCATTAGGTCACACAATAAAATTCTTCGGGGTTTTATTGCAAACCAATCCGAACATTTCAATTTAAGTAACGACGTGAGCTCTTACGTTTGATTAAAAGCAATAAATTAGTTAGTGAGAGTAATGTCTATTTTTGGACGAAATCCTAACCTAATTTAAAAATTATTGGCAGGAATCAAGAAGACCGCATCAGTTTTTTCGATGACCTGTAATAAGTCCGGAATCCCTAAAACAGATTCAAGAAGACTCCAAAAAAGAATTTTCTTTCTTACTGAAATACAGTCTTTCCGTAGAAATTAGAATATAAGCTACTTAGGAACAGCTCGTCTATCACATTGGAAATATCAAATCTGATTATTTATGTACCGTTCAGTAATTATGTCACGTAATTTCGTTTGTGGCTCATCCGCCGAATCTACAGTGATAAGGCGTGTTTTTACATTTTCCTCTTAACTAGAGGAAATTTCGACCTGTAAATCCCTCATCTTGCTACAATTGAACATCAAACTAATCTCCGTGTCTCGAAACAATGCTCTTCATTTTCGAGCTGCTCTCCTTCGCATTTCCTCCCACACACAATATTTGGCCTTTCAATCACGATCCGATTTTTTCATTTCTCCCATCAGGCTCTAAGTCATTCCAAAAAATGCGCATAGTTACTGTAGAGGTAGTAGGAAATTGGCTATCATTTTTACCCTTTCCATGATCACAGATGATCAACGAAAAAAAACAAATTGTGTTTGTTGCACAACACTATTAAAAAAGCTATTTAATAAATCTGGATCACTAAAAATTTTTTTGGGACGGTATTTGGTGGGCGCACGGCGCTCCTCTCCCTAGGCCTCGGCGCCGCAGTATATAAAAAAGGGATATTCGATCAACCGATCATTTGTTCCACCATTTACAGTGACAGTAACCGATATAAATAAATTTCGAGCTTATGCTTGACAAGCAAAGACGCTTATACCACATGTGCTTGAGCAGAGGAAAAGCTCATTTGCATAAAATTGTAGCCCCGACATCAGTGTTATAACTTCGGTTTTGTCTTCTTCATCCTCTATTTTTTGCAGATTCATTGTAAGGAAATTTAATAGGGTTTTTCTATTGGAGATAAGTGGACTAAACGAATATTTTAACCGAAATATTGAATTTAAAAAATGTCAGTTCAAAGCACGATTTTCCTATGCCTATTTGCCTGCCTCATGGTCGCCTGGACGATAGTGGACAACGGACAAGCCGTGCCAGTGGTAAGCATGTATGTGCGGAGAATTAGGGGTCCTTGCGCCTCGACTGACTATGGTAATTCTGAGAACAATGGAATCATAATTTTTTCATATGATTTTTAGGAAACAGGTGTGAAATTTGATTAGTTAAATCTTTTTTCTGACAAAAAGTTATTACACGATTATAGCTTCGGTCAAAAAATGTAACTCATTCTGCTGAAGTACATCCGAGGGAAATTGAGACATAATTCACCTGAGAGCGTTTTGTGCCTGCTAAAGTTTCAAAAACTCATAGAAACCAAGGATGCGGTCGTGATGATGAATATTCCAATTTTTCAGTGCACATAGTTCATAAATTTAAACGGATAGACCCAGCGAGAACCAAAACAATGATTTCAATTTTCACTTAATGGAAAACTTTACATTTACTTCATGAGAATGAAGTTCATGAGAGAAATTTACTTCATGAGAATGGGAAAAGCCAAAATCATTGAAAAAACATCATGTTTATCCGCTGTCGATTGGAACAGAACTGCGTCGATACTTGGGTGCTACTCGAGAAATTTTAACCATTTAACCTGGTTATCGAAGGAAATTTTCAGCTGTTCTGTACGTCGCCCATTGACAAAAAAGTTATTTCATTGATTACGATTACAGTAATGAGTTAACTTTTTTTCTGTATTGAACTTGCTTTCATGGGACCGCTACATCGATCCAAAAAGAATAGAGAATAGTACTTTAGAGTGAGAATAAACCTAGAGAATATCCATTGATATAAATTGCCATCTTTTTCCTTAAAATAAGCCGGCTGCCTCTAAACGCACCTATAAGACTAGTATTAAAAAACTTCTGAAAGTGAGAGTCACCCATAGCTATCACGGTCATTGCAGTACAATCAATTTTTGATTCTTTCATATTTTGAGATTCTGCCCTTTTGTAAATCATCTCATATTTCTCAAACATTTCCTTGTATTGTATCAAATTTTGAGCGTTTAGTTTATCGTGTCATGCAGTTCAGGGCACCTGAAAAGAGTCAGCATTCACGCTAATGAGATTAAAAAAATATGACTTCATCGAGGTGTACAAAAAGAACGTTTCCCGAAACCCAAAATGATTTTCCGTCAATTTAGAATAACCGTTAGATGAAGGTTGAATGAAGTACCATGAGACATATTCCAAACTGATGCTTGAAGCTCGCGGGACATGTCAAGTTAAGCTCTTTGTTTGCACGTTCAGGATCCAATATTTCCAATGCGATTGTTAAAGACAAGCTATGGCTAATTAATCTATAGCAAGGTTCGCTTTTACTATTATGCACCATTGCTTAGAGACCCAACTAATTTTCTGACCAGTTTTTTAATTATTCATCATCTCTCGAGTTGAGACACACAACTATTCCACATCATTCCATCCTTCAAAAAAAACTCTAGATCGCACATAAAACTATAATAATGTTCTCTACAGTGAAATATAAATTAGATCCGCAATACAACGGTAAAAATACTACTTGAGTCGAATAGAGGAAATGCAATTTTTCCGATGTGGATAAACAACGTCACAATAATATACTGTAATCATGTTTCAACTATAACTGGAAAAATGTAAAAATTCTGGTTCTCATGGATTTCTCCACAGTTGCATAATCGCAGGCGGACTACCCGAACCATTCACAGATCACTGCTTTCAAAATCACCCTAAATAAATTTCACCTAACCAGTTCACTGAATCACATAACATCTTGATTTCTGCAATTACATACCTGAACTCCGAGATACTGATGAGTTGCCACATGTATATTCGTGTTGAACTTTGTATGAATATGATTTAGCGAGTATTTTCGAAATTATTCATTTTGAAAGAATGAACAGACTCTCATTCCTGTGTGCCAAATTCACAGCATAATAAGTAGTGACCTTAAGTCGCATTTAACTTATCGCAATTTGGTATTTGAGCATTGACCAACTCTAATTATATATTACCAGAATCATTCGGAGTATTTTCTCAATTTGTTCGTCAAGTAGCTTAGTATGTACAGAAGTTTTCTCCAACAAAGTTCCACATTCACTATTATTGTAAGCTCATTACTAGCCCCGTTGTCATAAAAATTCCAAAATTGTAGGTTACATCAATTATAATTCAATAGGCAATAGCAAGTTTTGGATTTTAAGCAATATTTAGTGGTTTATTTAAGCCAAATGTATAATCTCGGCATAATTTCCAGATGATCCAATTTTTTACCAGAAACTACGTGCAACAAATAATCATGAGCCGTCAAAGCTTGCCAACCATGAATCATCAAACTCATATTCATATTATGAAAACATTGCACATATACGGTTAACTGTTGTAGCAAATTCAGACTTTCAGGATATGAAAAGTCAAAGTCGAAATGCATCGAAATGCATTATAAGACAGACCTTGTTGCGATTATTCGAGAGTTTGACGATCTGACTTGCAAAGATTGATGTGGAAGTTTTTTTCTACTTTTAGAATTTGGTTAACGAAATAGAGAAGCTTCCATAAATTTCGGATCATGTCACATAAACTAACTTTTCTAGTCTACAATCTAATGAGCTCCAAAAATATGCTTTTGTTTAATCTTATTTGTATATCAAAATGTTCATGGTTCATGTAATGACCTTCGCTTTAGTATTGCGCTTGCGCTCCGACGTTCTTTTTACCAAGAAAAGTTATAAACGACGTCTTTGGAATGTTAATGCCTTTGCATAATGACTGGCACTTTTCAAATTCACAGCGATTTCCGAGGAGAATAAGGATATCCTATTTTCGCTTTCTTCTATGGAGACAACACACCTACTTATTACGATCATTTTTCACTTGATTGCTACGCAACTGTTTGAGTGTGAGAGAAAGGAAGAGATAAATTATTAATTGTCCCTTGAAACTTACGGCGACTATAAAGTTAACGATTTTCGTCGAGAACTGAACTCATGTGAATCTGATCCGTTTTAACGTCATCAGTGGTGCAGAATCTCAAGAAGCTTAGTAATTCGAAGCATTTAAAAAACGCGAATGGAATCACGAATATGGATTAGAAGAAGCTAAACACACGAGAAAGGAAGGACTGTTGCATAGAATGAAGTGCTGTCTGTTTTTCTATGAAATCCTATTTAAGCGAAAAATAGTAAGAAAAGTACTGACGTCAAAATTAAGTATTCAAAAGTTTAGCTGCAGAATCTACTGCACAAAAAATAATTGAAAATAATTTGGATATACTTACAAATTTCCAGTCCTATACGACAGGGGTTGGCAGAAAATTGAAAAAATATTAAACAATGCTTTGTTTTCAGTTTTATCATTAATCTGTTTTTCTTGAAATGCTTCTAAATAATGAAAGTGGAAAGCAAGTAGTATTTCAGATTTTCACGATTTGCTGATAAACAATGTATCGTATAGGACTGAAAACTTGTGGCCACACTGACTTAACCTCTAGCAATTTTTCGAATAAAAAATTTTACAGAAAGAGCTCTATGTTAAAGATTTACACGACAGTACTTATTTGTGTCACTTTTCCATTTGGAAGCATTTTATAAAAAAAAGACTATAGAAGTATTTCAAGAAAAAGTTTCGCATTTTATAAAAAACAGACTATAGAAGTATTTCAAGAAAAAGTTTCTGAAACTGTGAAGAGAAAAAAATCCATGAATTTTATGCACAATAAATCGATGTGGCTTTTTTGATACCATTATTAATCGGCTACTCATTTCCGTAAACATTGAAATTTTTTGTGAACATTTTTAAAATACTCGATACCGCGGTCGGAGTTTCCGTAAACGTAGCGTTGCTCAGGGAATCAATTTAGATAATCCTGAAATGATTGCAGAGAGTAATCATCAAGGACTCTGTATCATGAAAGAAAAATGTATTCAATAAAGTCAACGAGCCTTCCATAATTTTAAATAAAAGTTTGGCTGCGACCTTGTTGCACCGATCACTCCACAATGAATGGAGCATTGTTTTATTATGAGTGACTGAGTTGACATCACTTATTAATTTCATGAATACAACACACCAAGTGGAAAGAAGCTTAATCTTCAAGCATTTCACGTCATAAAACACCGAAGCTTTTCGACAAAAATCGATTTTTTTCTCAATGCTTTTGGCATCAGCTTTACCAAAAACTTCCGGTCTACGAAACAGGATTTTTGCACGTTAATTGATTCAAAATTCTCAATTCTCGAGACAACAAAGTTTTAGTTTTCGCGAAATTTACCGAACGAAAAACAATTCATGAGGATCGAATATTTATCGGCATATCAATGTTTTTATCTCAATTTAATAAGGAAGATGATGAAAAAGTGGCGATAATCGAAGAAAAAATGGAGAAATTACTCGTAGGATAGGAAAACACATCTATGAAATTGAGGAAACGATGGTCAAAATAACGAAGTAGAAACAAATACAGAGGAACATTGCACGATTATAGCATGTTTTTTACAAAATGCCTTTAAACTGAAAAATGGCAAAAAATAAGTACCAACATTAGTCATTAACGTAAACCCGTAGGATTTTTCACTCAAAAAATACTGCAAACTAGTTGTGTTGGCTCATAAATTTCCAGTCCTGTGTGGCATACGGTTTAAGAGGAAATGCAAAATATGAAATAGTATTTGCTTTCCAATATTTACTGGCATTCCAATAAAACATACTATAGAAACTAATTAGAAAAATATATTTCCTTAAACTGTTCCCCGTGAGTTAGAGTCCCTGAATTGAGGACTAAGGGACGTTTAAAACTCCACCTCTATAGTCTGTTCTTTATAAAGAGCTTCCAGATGCAAAAGTGACACAAATCAGTACGGTCGTCGAAACTGTTTACAGAAAGTTCTTACTGTAAAAGTTTTAACTCGAAAAATCGCTAAAGGTCAGGCCAGTATGCTCAGAAATTTCCAGCCCTACATGATATTTTGTTCATCAGAAAATCGCAAAAATCTGAAGTACTACTTGCTTTGCACTTTCATTATTTGGAAGCATATTAAGAAAAACAGACTATAGTTAGTTCTGCTTAGCTTATTTACAGTAACTAGATCAGTTAGGGACAAATAATCTATAATCTATAATACAATGAATCCTTGGGGGGAAGTGCTATGGGACCCCCCCCCCCCCCAACAAGAAATCGTCGACCATATGGCTAGCCATTGGGCGACCGCCCCCCAGGATTTTCCAATCCTATGGCTAGCCATATGGTAGCCCTAGGGACCCCCATACTTTTGGTCGGAAAAATGTGGATTTTTTGATGAAAAATAACAATTTTTGAACAAAAAATGGTCAAAAACGTCAATTTTCTCGGCGCTTCGCACCATAAATACATTTTTTATCATTTTTTAAAAAATTACTATTTTTTGAAACGTTCTTCGGACTGTTTTCGTGAAAAAATCGAATTTTTTTGCTTCAGAGACATCTCCCCGCAAAATTTTGGGAATTACTGACCCCCGGCCCAAAAAAAGTGGCCCGACCCCCCCCCCCCCCCACAGACCTCGGGGCTCCGTTACATGCATGGTTTACATTACGAAAATTGTGTTTATTTGTTAAGATATAACGAAAATCATCATGATAGTGAAGTGTATGATTCAGACGGAAACTTCAGAAATCCTTGGTCCCCGCTTTGCTCACATTTACCGGATTCTACTCCCCAAATTTTTGGACATTGATTCTAGTCTTTTTTAAAGCACATGTGAACAATAAAAATATAAAACAAGTATTTCATATTTTTATAATTTTCTGCTAAATCCTATGTCGTGTGGAACTGGAAATTTGTGAGCCTACTCAACAAAGCTTTAACAATTTTTCCATTAAAAACTCCCTGATAGAAACATTATGTTAACGACTTTGAGACCGATACTTGCTCTTGTGATTTCTCAATTTACAGAGATGCTGATTTCGATTAACATTTTACTATTTTATAGAATGCCAATCATAACCCCTGGAATCGAATGGCGGCTGTTGGCGCCTCGGTCAAAAACGAACGAGTCAAACGCTCCGCCTACTACTACCCGGACGCCTACGACCGGGAATTGCAACGACTTTTCTCCGACTATGCCACCGATCGTAAAAGGGCCATCGTCGATTCATTAGGTGGCGATTATCTCATTCGAAAAAGAGAATCTTAAAAAAATGAAACGTCGTCGTACTGAATAAAACGAAAAATAACTCTTCAATTACTCAGAAATCCATTTTTACATTTTTTCTCCAATGTTTTTAGGTTTTCGCTTGCAAAAATGTATAATTCCTTGTTTTTTGTGGGAAATATCGTGGGAAATATCGCATACAAAAGTACTTAAAATTGGACGAAAAGACGTGCATGTTGAACAATGTTCTGCTGATTTCATGCGTTCAAAAGCTGTATAATGTGGAGAATAAAAGTTTATGAATGGTAGAACGTTCATACGTTTTAATGACTACAGAATATAGTTCATACGATACCATCATATACAGTATGAAAATTCAAAAAGTATGAGTACGTTTGCAACTAAAAAGGACTTTGAATTATTATATCTAGAGACCATTCAGCTACAAGGCAGTATTCGACTAACGGTACATTGTTCGAAGTTCAGTGTTTGCTCTATGTGTCAACTCATTTCCACAGTTCCTACATTTTTGTTTTTTTCAACACGACGTCTTTATTTTCCTCCTTTTTTATTTTATCCTCTTTCTAACTATTTTGACTGCTGTTTTGGGATAATCTGTTATTTTTGTGAATGTTCTCATTTTGTTGCTGAAATAGTTTTTGTCAGTTTTTCAATTAAAAAAATTAACGGAAGAAGTCGCACATCATATAAACGACTAAAGATATTTCAAACTTTTCTTCATTCCATGCTTTTCTAGCATGTTCCAAGCTGTTCACATTAGTAGTTTTAAAGTTGTGATATTCATGTCATAGACACTTCATTATGACCCTTTTCTAAACGTCATCAGTTTCCGTGATACTTTTTCATTGTAACTTTTTTCTGTTAATTGCATCCTCTTTCATCGTTCCGATGCTCTGATTCTCACTGGAATTCGTGTTTGTAGTGCGTGCTCCACGGTTCCGTTTATTGATATCTGCATTCGATGATCATTTTGTATTACTGTCTTAGGACATGACGAGGAAATTGACTTTCTGTGGCAGAAAAGCAGACAATAACAAGGAAGAATGTGTTTCTCTATAAAAAATTTGATATTTTTCTGAGGAAACACTTCTCCCAATGCTCACAAATAGGACTATTCACGCATGCAACGTAAAGTGAGGGATGTTCAATAAGTTCTGACACTTTATCTCCTACTATTGTCTGTTTTTTAAATGCTTGTAAATAATAAAAATAACTACTACTGTCCTCAAACTCACTTAAACAACGCTTTTACTGCAGGAGCTCTTTATCCAAAAATTATGTGAATCGAGTAAGCTTAGAAATTTTTAGTCCTATGCAGTATATGTTCAGCAAGAAATGATAAAAATATGAAAAAGTACTTGCTCTCCACTCTTGATATTTATATATTTAAAAGATAACAGAAAAAACTATACTTCAAGTTATTAAAGTTGATATAACATTATTCTATTGTATACAAAAACATCAGTGTGCACTGCGTGTAAAGTTCAGAGAAAAATAGATATAGTAGATTTTTTGGCTGCGATTGGTGTAAACACTACTTTCTGATGGAGTAATCGAGCATTGAAACATCGAGCTGTTTGCGTACGGTAAATTTTTCGGTGTTGTTAAACAAGTTTTAGTCGCCATTACTCTGACATAAACGACCTTCTAAATGACGCATGCCCGTATTAGTCAACAGATGTGGAATATTATTGGTAAGCGTACAACAATTTCAATTTCATCCCAACGCTGGAGAACACGATCAAAGAATTACTGTCATATTTCCATCATACATAAAAACCTATAAACCTTGAACATTCCTGTGGAATTGAAATACGTTGGTAGTCACTATACTCCACGCATTTTGAAATGATCGATATAGTAAGTACAATAATGAAAAATAAGTAAGCTTTTTTACTGTAGTCAGCAAAAGAATTTTTTTCGTTAGTGAGGAACATACAGAACAGCGAAAATTTACTTAAATTACCCGGTCAAGTGGTCGAAACTTGACGAGTATCACTCTGGTATCGGCGCCAATTCTACCCAAATCGACCATAAACAAACACGATGTTTTTTCAATGGTTTTGGCTTTCCCATTCTTACGAAGAAATTTAGCGTTTTTCTACAGTATAACGTTTTCCACTTGGTGGAAATTGCTTACCCGATTGCATCCAGATTTTTAATTTTCGCTGCGTTTATCATAAAGTAGTACAGCTCAAACGGCTGCAGTATAATCGTTTCTCAACACGAGCTACATTCTTCAGACCGAGTAGGCTCTATAAAATGGATTTTTAACGTCTGAATTTTATGCATTTTTCTTTCATTCAAATTTTAGATGGATCAAGGAGATTAGCATAACAAACGGGGGCCAGTCTGATCTTAAACTGGAGAGAAATTCACCATACATCCGAAACGTACAATTCAAATTGTCCGGAGTAACGATTATATGAATGTTTCACGATATGGAAATGACATTTGTGCGGGCTGGCCAAAAAATATTGTGAATTAGACAATAATCGTTATATAAAAAACCGGTTATTTTCATTTCGGAGTGCCTAAAACTCCCAACAAAACAGTGTAAAGTTATGACATATGCTTTTTATTTGAAATCTTTCAGGTTCAAACTGAGCCTTAAGGCCCTGTCATACTTCGGCGCGAGGTACCGCGCAGTACCGCGCGGTGCCGCGCGGCGCCGGTTGTCCTATTCATACTAACAAGCGGCGCCGCTTTTTTACTTTTGGATTTTGCTCTTCTCAAAAAATGTGTATTGCTCGTCTCGACAAATGCAAAATACGAAAAATACGAAAAAAATCGAAAAATAAAAAGCGCAAAAGAAAAATAAAAATCAATCATTCCTGCACGGTGCAGATAGAAGCTTGCAAAAAAGCCAAGTCTAAAGATTTTGCTTCAATTTGCTTCTCATTCCAACGATTAATAGCTCTTGAGCTGCTGAGAAATATCAATTTATATTGATTGATTTTGAAAAATTAAATATATACACACGATTATTCATTCACATATTTGCTATATACAGGATCCAAATCTGATCTGGGTCCAGTCGGACCTGCTGTTTAGGAACCAGATTCAACGTGGATCCATCTCATGTCCCTAGTACTCGGGAAATCGGGAAGTTCAGGGAATAGAGACTAATGCATTTTTCAGGGAAATAAAAAATTTACTCATTATTCAGGGAATCGGGACCTACGGGGAATATGAACTTTCGGACAATTGGGATATTTGCGGAAAAGGCACGTTGGGGGAATAAAGACACAATCGAAATGGAGTACACTTGCTGTAGGAACATGTTTACACCTACTTTGCATATTCATAATTTTTACACATTACAATGTCTTCATTGCAAATTGAGTGACCAACTTCTTAGTAAATCTCCATTGAAAATTAAGTAATCAGTTTGGTAAAATAATTTGACAAGTGTCAGAATTCACCATTCAAGTGAAAAATATGATTCAACTACATGTATAAATGTCACAGTATACAACAATATGTTACAACAACAGTATGCTGCAACTTTAGAACACATAACTTGTTCGAAAATTTCAGTTCAGTTGAAACTTGATGGCGGTGCCGCGCGGCGCTGCAAGAATTACAAAAACCTATTCATACTTCAAAGGTGGTACCACGTGGTACCGCGCGTCACCGGCCGGCGCCGCCTTTTAGTATGGATAGAACAACCGGCGTCGCGCGGTGCCGCGCGGTCCCGCGTGTTTTGTTTACACAAGACACTTTGCATCGAATCTCCCGAAAAAAATACACTCCATACTCATCAAAATGGTGCAAATATTTCGCGGTCAAAAAATGGAACTTTGGGGATTATATTTACTATTCGCCGTAACATTTCCGACTAGTAGATTCTAGACTTTATTAACAAGTTGACAAAACCATAGTCCACAAAATGACTTGCCTATAGTCTTTTTTCTTGAAATGCTTCCAAATAATGAAAGTGGAAAGCTAGTAGTATTTAAGATGTCAGTCAACTGGAATATTCAGTTTTTAAAAAACCTTCGTTATTACTGATATCATTGAATACACTTTCAATCAACCCATAAAATTTTTTTTGGCTGTAATGCTGCAAGCTGTACTTGTTGGCTGAAACTGATTGAGATTTGTCTGGCGAGTCGCAAGGTATTGAGTCCATTCTTCTGGTCAAATGCCCTACACGGGCTACGACACTTCGGTGTCGACGTTCCGGCGCCAGCCATTTCGACGGTCGGAGGCCACCTTAGGCATTCCATTATTACGTCGATATGACAATGGAAAAAAAGGATTTGATAATGTTATTGAAGAAATTACTATTGTTCTTTGAGGAAATATCCTGAAGCCTGTTGTCCCTAGAGCAAAATCCTGGCAACAAAGTATAATTGTCTGTATATTCGCTTTTTTTCTTTGAACATGGTGAGAAAAGATTTTGAACTATTTTTGATCTTCAGTGGTCAAAATGATTTGATTCATTTTACATTTTTTTCTACTTTTGATCAAAAATACTATAATTTATCGCCCAAACTCATCGTCAGCTCTGCTCTCAATCATAACGTATATAATAACATCGTCAATCACGTTTTCGGGTAGAAAAACTGGCAAAATACAGCGGAAATATAAAAAATGAAAACAAGTGAAAAATGAATGAAATATCAAAACTAGATAAATCAGGAAGACTAAGAGAGACATACGAAACACGCGTAAAGGAGAGCAAACTGTAAAAGAAAGTGAATTAAATGAAGTATGTACGAACCATCCAATACATATGGAAACAAATATCATTAAAGTCAAGAGAAACGAATTGAAACGTAAGAAAGCTTAATAAAGAATAGACGAAAAACATAACAAAGAAAAGTAGAAGATATGACAAAAACATAAAATATTGCTTCCATAAAAGTTTCTTGGATCAAAGATGTATGATTCATCCAGAACATGAATTTTCACAAGGCCTAAGAACACAAAATTATCACAAATCTGTCAACTTTTGTAATCTGTACCAGCATATCATTTTTTTCCTTTAAAGAAGAAATTTAATTCGAGCCGAGACGGCCTGTGCCGAAATGCCTGGCACCGAAACGTGTCATGCCAATTAACAATGCGCTTCCAGAGGAGCTAATTACACAGCAGTTACAACATTTCACGAATACTGCTTCACACTATATTTCAGTAATGGATTCTTGATTAACCAGCAAAAAGGAGTATCATGGACATCAACGTATATTTGTTACAATTGACATTGAAAAATTTATGGAACTACAGGGTTGTTGAGAAAGCGGCCTGCCTAAAGACCTGTGCAGTACCTCAAACAGTGAATCTATAGTCTGTTTTTTTATAAAATGTTTATTGACCAGAAAATGACAAAAACTTGCACTGATGCCAAAGTCGATCACAACAAGTTTTTACGACAGACTTTTTCCAAAAAAAATGATGAAGGCTAGTCAAGTAAGCTCGGAAATTTTCACTGCTGTATAAAATCTAGTTCAGCAGAAACAGCTAAGAGTTCATTGAGTTTTGTTTATCATATAGCCCACTTTGGCTTCTCACCTTGAAATTTGACACGTAAATCTTCGGTTTACTAGTGCTCATACGTAGTAGTTTTATTGCGATTTTTTCATTTTTTATTAATGTAATCAGCAGTATTCGGCTGTCACTGTAAAAATTCTTCCACATTAGCAAAAATCGAACAAACTGGACTGTGAACATGTGGTTTCTGAGCCACAACGGTTGATTTTGACAATCATGAAGCCGTAAACATAGTTGACCGGTTTTGCGGTACGCAATTGCGGATCGGTAGGGTTCATGGCAAAATACGAATTTCAGACAGAGCGGGTTTTAAAAAAATTGGGTTCTTCGATAACACGATTATATTACTCTACTGTTCAGGGAACTACTAAAACGCAGATCCACCGGCGGATCGCGGACCTAGATCCGACGAATCAACACGATGGGCATAATCAAAGTAAGGTTTCTAACTTGGTTTTGCAATGACTTGAAACCGGATCCCCGTGGATCCCATGGATCTCGATTCCTCGATTCGGCGATTCGAGTCTGTGACCAAAACGACTTAAGACACGATTTCTGAGAGATTCTACTTTCCCTATGATAAGTTGAAAATTAATCATACCTCAAAATCAGATATTTTTGGGTAGTTTCGCGCGCTGAGTTTCATGGTAACATTCGTTTTGCTTGTAAACAAAAATTCGCGTCGCTACAGTATGCCGAATTTTGAAAATTGACGATTTTTTGGGATTTTTCAGTGGTCTTGCTAGCTAAGCGATATTTCAAGATCAGATTGATCTTATTTGATGAATGAATATTCATTTTATAAAGGAGAGAATAAGCTCTCTTCTGATGTATCATTTACAGTAAATAATTGCATATTACACTTTTTATTAGAGTTTAAAGTGTCAAAAACGAGCCGTCAAAATTGAAAAAAATTTGTTTATGGGCACTCCCGAGCACCTTTCCATCGGAAGCCGCAGAATTTTATTTTCTTACATTGTAGCTCATACACTTTTACTGCATTGGTTAAATTTTCATCAAAATTTTTGTACCGTTTTGGGAGCTGCAGTGCTCTGAAGAAGGCATACTCATGAAAATTTCATAGAAATCATTGTATTTGCCAGGTGGCCCTTGTCTACCCCTTGTGATATATTAATTACCTATACTGTAGAATTATCAAATAACTAACAGACTATAGTTTGATGTGTTAATTTTTTCGCAAGCAAACATTTTACACTCTGCAAGAAAGTTTGAACAGTCAAAAACTAGAAGCAAAAATTAAGAAAAATGCTAAATAGAGGCACCCTGAGCACTTTCACCTACCATGCTGCAGAATTTTATCTTTTTATCTTTTTCTTTTGTTCACACATTCCTACAGTAGATATGAAAGCAGGATTGTGATTCGGATACCCCTTGAAGAGCTACATAGATCCTAAGAAAGCAAAATCCTGAAAATTGTTCAAAAATCAAATTTTTTTGCATTTTTGTGTTTTTATGGAATAGGTTCATTATATCAATACTGGAACAGGAAAATACATTAAAAAGGTTTGCTGTGCGACTAATAACTGTGCGACTAATAACCCAATGTCAAAATTTTACAATAACATCAACTTTATATCAGTGAAATAGTGTATATTCTCCTTTTGATGTGGATCGAGTGGCAATAGCTTGGTTTCCAAAATCCTAGGGCAAAAGTTTTATGCAATGACATCCAGACATGCACGGCAACAATTTTTCAGGGGGAGAGTCCATTGACATTTTTCCAGGGTTGTATGGGGGTGGGCGAGCAAAAAAACAAAAAAAAAGTTCTGCAAGCCTGTTTTTCATACAAAGTATGCACAAAAATAATCAAAAAAGCTGTCTTGGAAAAAGTTCAGGGGGTGTCTGACAATTTTTTTGGCCGGGGGGGGTGGCCAGGGTGTCAGATATGGTGGTTTACCCCCCTAGCCCCCTATGTGCATGTATGATGACATCCTCATATCATTGAAAGTTCACTGATGAAGCTCGGCCCCATGAACACCTAGAAAATATCTAGATTTTAGGCTCAACAGTCCTCGAGATTCAGGGGGATGTCGCTGCCTATTTTTACATGTTTTTTAAAATTTGCAGAAACTCTGTTGACTCTAAGGCCCGGATTTCTATACTTATATTGCTTGTTTCAGGGTACCCTACATCTTTGGTACAGTGCAATTTATTTTAGGATCATAATTAATTTTTCTTAAATGATGGCACCCCCTATAATGCCAACGTGCTGCTAACAATCAATTGAAAGTCGATGAAGTTGAGAAATGATCTCCTACAGTTCATATTGCAGTAAATTTTAGATCAGAATTGAGCCGAATACATCCCTCAAGTTTGTCTGATGAAAAAATATGACAAACAATGAAAAGAACGTATCCAGCAAACTGTCAGTGTACTGCATTCTTTTTGAAATGATCAAAGCAGGGTTGGCGCCAAAATTTTGTTCAAAGTTATGGAAGACTCATTAAGTCTATTCAATAAAGTTTTCCTTCTAGATACGGACTCCTCGACAATCACCCTTTCTATTCTAACCATTTCAAAATTTTTAAAATTGATTTCATAATCTCTAGTAAGGTGCTGTTTGCCTGAACTGTGACCACTGCTTCGATCATTTCTAACTAAATGGAGTGTAATAGTAGATCAGGTAACAGGAAACTATTGCCAGATCATGATCCGATCTTTCATGACATATCAACCTGACCAACTATTTTTTACTTTATATTAAGATAGATGCCAATTTATTGTGTCAGCAAATACAGTGAATCCCTAAACATAAAGAAAACAAAAATTTAATTCATTTGTGTCGATTCTCGTATGTATGTATGACAGTCTGACTAAAAAGAAATTACCAACTGCAATTAAAAAATATTTTAGTTTTCAGTGAACAATTTGCTGCTTATGTTAGCTGTGCAATGCTATTGGTAATTACAATATATTTTCATCTCCAAAGTTTTGTAGATAAAAAACACAAAGTACTCATAAGCTTTCTAAGAAAAAATTTTCGAAGATTTGCTGTATGAGTAGGAAAAAAATCATCGGTGCTGATTTAGATTAACGATTCAAACCTAGAAGATGGATCATGTCCCTACATGTATATGACAAACGTAAAATGACTCGCGAATACAGATATCTAACTGCTTTTTACACAGTGGGCTTTATTATTTTTCTTTTTCAGGTGAATGACATAGACTTTGTGAGATTTGATTAGGTGAGGGGCTTGGATCATCCTTTTAGATCAGTTATTCAAAGGAATTGAACAAAATTTATCAAGTAGATGATAATGCAGTTAAAATCATACATCACTGTTTTGCTACAACGTGTCCAAGAGGTTGTGGCCTTTTTAATGTATTTTCTGGTTCCAGTATTCAAATAATGAACCAACTTTATGAAAACACATAAGTGCCAAAAACAGTTTATTGATTTTTGAACAATTTTCAGGATTTTGCTTTCTTAGGATCTATGTAGCTCTTCAAGGGGTATTCGAATCACAATCCTGCTTTCATATATACTGTAGGAATGTGTGAACAAAAGAAAAAAATAAAAAGATAAAATTCTGCAGCATGGTAGGTGAAAGTGCTCTGGGTGCCCCTATTTAGCATTTTTCTTAATTTTTGCTTCTAGTTTTTGACTGTTCAAACTTTCTTGCAGAGTGTAAAATGTTTGCTTGCGAAACAATTAATACATCAAACTATAGTCTGTTAGTTATTTGATAATTCTACAGTATAGGTAATTAATATATCACAAGGGGTAGACAAGGGCCACCTGGCCAATACAATGATTTCTATGAAATTTTCTTGAGTATGCCTTCTTCAGAGCACTGCAGCTCCCAAAACGGTACAAAAATTTTGATGAAAATTTAACCAATGCAGTAAAAGTGTATGAGCTACAATATAAGAAAATAAACATCTGCGGCTTCCGATGGAAAGGTGCTCGGGAGTGCCCATAAACAAATTTTTTTCAATTTTGACGGCTCGGTTTTGACACTTTAAACTCTAATAAAAAGTGTAATATGCAATTATTTACTGTAAATGTTACATCAGAAGAGAGCTTATTTTCTCCTTTATAAAATGAATATTATTCATCAAATAAGATCAAACCGATCTCGAAATATCGCTTGGCTAGCAAGACCACAGAAAAATCCCAAAAAATCGTCAATTTTCAAACTTTGGCATACTGTAGCGACGCGAATTTTCGTTTACAAGCAAAACGAATGTTACCATGAAACTCAGCGCGCGAAACTACCCAAAATATCTGATTTTCAGGTATGATTAATTTTTAACTTATCATAGGCCTATGTAAAAAAGGTAGAATCTCTCAGAAATCGTGTCTTAATATCTGTAATTTTCCGGATCCGGATTACGGATCAACTTGATATGGTGCACTTTTGATCCAAATCAAAAATTTTTTATCAGGATCAAAAATTTTGATTCTGCTTACAATGAATCAGATTCACACAGAACATATCTGGTTTGTCTAAATTTATCATTTCCAGGCGAAAGCAGAAAAACTTTTAGACTGGATCAAAAATTTGATGCGTAGCATGAAAGTACACACCAAGAGAAAAAAAATACCAAAAATTTTGATCTAGATCAAAAAAGTTGATCCGTATCAAAAAATTGATTTGGATCAAAAATACTTCACATCAAGGCGATCCGTGTTCCGGATCCAGGAAAAAATCCTTGTTTAGGTCGTGTTGAGCAAAGATCCGCGATTCGCGGGTGGATCAGTATTTTAGTATAGTACCCTACTGTTCTATTCATTCAGGTAACCTAGTGTTATTCAGCGCAAAGTTACGGATACTGTATCGATTGCGGATACCAGAACGGCAGATAGTACTCCACTCGAGAACTTATTGCGGGTTCATTAGCTGCACTAAACCGCAGAGCGGCTTTTTTTCGGTTGCGGGCGATTTGTGGGCCGCAATTTTTGAAAGCCGCAAAAAATGTGTGGGCCGCACTGTTTTTTGACCGTTGCGACCAACCATGCTTACGGCTTAAGAGAGTGTACAGTTTACAATGCAATTTTCATTTTTTCAAAATAAGTATATATGTTGGTAGATGCGGAAGAATACGAAATTTGTTAAAACTATTAAAAATCATAGAAAATAATCCAACAGAGCGTTTTACATTCGCAAATGAATTTTATCTGAAATTTTTTTCGACTTTTCTTGTATATGTCAAGAAATAATCCGTGAAAACAAGAATATTATCTCACCATGCTAAGCACTCTGGGAATTCTAATTTCTTGAAATTGTGATATATGATACTGCATTTTGGTTTTCTTGGAATGATTGTAAATATTAAGGGTGAAAAACAAGTACTATTCAATTTTTTTACTATTACCTGCAGGACTATAAGGGCTGAAAATTTCTGAGCCTGCTGAAGTAACCACTACTATTTTTTGAGCAGGAAATGCTACAGTAAAATCTTTGTGTAAACAAGTTTGAAGGCGGTACTTATTTTTTGTTATTTTTCAATCTACAAGAATTTCATAAAGAACTGAGGCTGGTGTCATCAAAGAGACTTAAGCTTCAGCTGAGCTGCAGCTTAAGCTGTAGCTTAACTCAATATATTATACCATTTCTATTAAGCTGCAGCTCAGCTGTAGATTAACCCATACATACAAAACATATCGGGAAAGTTAAGCTGCAGCTGAGCTGCACCTTAACGACAATGTTATAACATACAGAGTTACGCTACAGCTCAGCTGCAGCTTAACTTTCTCGATATGTCTTGTGTGCATGAGTTAAGCTACAGCTCAACGGTAACGTTATAACATATAGAGTTATAACGTCTTAAGCTGCAGCTTAGATGGGGCTTTAGTCACTTTGATAAAACCGGCCCCAGAAGAATAGTTTGTTTTTTATAGGACGCTTGTAGATTTTTTCAATTATTTCGCCTTATTGGAGGAAAAAGGTGTCCCTAAACGCAGGTTGTTAATTATTTGCATGAACATATTTCCATCCCCGAGGATCATGAAAAAATAGGGTGTAGAACTGCATCAATGGCAAAAGACTGGAATCACAAATTCTCTGGCTATTTTGATATCTGAAGGATACCACTTCTACACATACCACGTTTTTAGACCACCATGCATTTGCTTGACTTTTTTGATGCTGACCATGAGAATGGTTTTGTCATTTTATATCCAAATCACGTAGACACACGACAGGAAACTAACGATTTTAGGTTGGAATGCACCATCAAACCGACAGAAAAAGATATAATTAATAAATTATCATTCTTGAAAGGATCTCCCAATTTGGATGCATTATCATCCTAGAATCGTGTACCGTAGGAAAGATGGCAGAAAAACAATAATTTCGCTAAAATCTCGATGAAATCGTTCTTTTTTCGCATTTCAGAACTAATGGATATCATTGTGTTTGCAAATTATAAGAAACTATTTTTGTATTTCAATCAGATTCGTTCTATTTTTACCGAAAAAATTCCAGCAGTTATTGACACATGGAAACGGCCGAAGAAAATCAAGAAAATGCAAAAAATAGAGCGCTGAAATTTCGAAAGAATTTCCAAAGATCGGGAAGTTTGGGTAAGCTTTTCTGTCGACCATAAATTTCTGGAACTGAAAAATATTGAAAATGAGTATTGTCCCCAAAATCGTTTCTGTAGAATTTATTGCTTAAAAATTTGTGAAGGGTTTATTGAAGGATTAGTATTATATTCTGTTTCGTGTGAAAAGCAGTGTGGCAACAATATCACAGATATTATACAGTTCTCGCTCTTCACCTGCATTGAGAAAAGCAGGCTACATATTTTAGTCTGGAGATTCGGGTTCCATCAAAATCGAGATGCAATTAAATTCTAACATTTGAACTTTTCGAGGGTACCTTTTTACCTAACGGAACAGCGGGTACGATGTTGCTATACCCATCAAAATCACGAGAGGCAACTTGTTATTTATGTACTTTCAAGAATCAGATTGATCACATTTATATGGTATACTTTACTCTGCATATTATGCGTGAAAGGCTAACCTATAGTCTGTTTTTCTTGAAATGTTTTTAAATAACGAAAGTATAAAGCAAGTAGTATTTCAGATTTTCACGATTTTCTGGCAAATAAAATATCATATAGGACTGGAAATTTGTGGGCATACTGGCCTAACCTTCAACAATTTTTCGAGCGAAAAATTTCCCAATAAAAGCTTTATGTAAGCGGTTTTGACGACAGTAATGATTTGTGTCACTTATCGATTTGGAAGCATATAAAAAACAGATTATAAATATAAAATAATCTTGCCAATGTGGGAGAAAAGGATTTTTCAATCTTTCGATTGCAGCAGATAATTTAGTGATGATGTGGTGTTTTGCATTTTTGGGAATGATCTTTGACGAAATACAAACAAAGCAATTTCGCGATGGAAAATTCACGCCTAAAGTTATACTTGTACAGCAATCGATTTTTTTGCGATACATTTTGTCTTGAGAGGTGTGTCACAAAGCATTTTTAATGCACTGATTTCAGATTTATGTTCATTCTATTGTTCCGCCACTTCTATGTTCGGAGTGAGTTTTGAAAACCTGAAATAATGCCTATTGCATAGAATATTAGTGTAGGCATTGATTTTTCTTTAGGAACTATACTCCATTTATTTTGGAATGATCGATGCAGCCATCGGAGTTCCCGTACACGCAGCCTTACTGAGGATAGGAAATCAATTTCGATTATCTTGGAATGTTTGAAAAAAGTGATTATCAAGAAGTCTGTATCACGAAGGAAAAATTTATTGAATAGTATCAACAGGCCATCCACAATTTTTAATAGAAGGTTGGTGCGACCTCGATGCATCGATCATTTCACTATGAATGGAGTACAGTCACCAGGGACACTAGTAGATTTATGAAGTTCGTTTTGCCGTAGGTATATTAGCTGCAGTTCCATGTATTTTAAATTTGTTACCATTGTCACCAGTAACTGTTGAGTTATGCTGATGTGCTGTGGTCCTGTGGATCACAATTTTTGTGTCTATATTGGACCAAAAGTTGAAGGATTATAGTCCAGCAAATTTAATTCGAAAAAATAGTAAGCATGTCACTGCAATCAACGAGAAAAACTTTCTTGCCCTTCTGTCACAGACAGGCCGACTGATAGTTCTCCAAAAACCTGGCACCGGCTGCACGATTTCAGCAGATCAGGAGCTAAGAGTATCATCTGGAATTATTTTTCTCTTTGGCTAGGAGACTCCTAAATCGGGTTGCACAATTTACTCCTGGGCTGGGAGTAATTTTTTAGGAGTAACGGCTTATTACTATGTTAAGAGTAATTTTTTATTGCAATTTTAGGAGTAAATTTAGAAGCAATTTTTCAGGAGCGACTATTTTACAAGGATTGTATAATAAACCTGCATGTTTAGCTAGTTTACGACAAATAATGCTAAGAGAGAGAAAGTGGTTTTATTAAAACTTATTTTCGAAAATAAAATTAATTTAATTTAAATTTTAAAAAATTTTACATTTTAAATTTTTTTCAAATTTTTTATGTTTTAAGATTTAATTTAAATTGCATCAAAATTAATTCGTTGTTTATGAAGAGGATCCATCCGGATATGTATGCCGCCATCCTGAACGTCCTGTTCATCACTGGAACTATCCATTAATCCGAGTAATTAGGATCGTCTTAAATGAAAATAAGAATTAAGGAACGAAAAAAGCATCCTAAAATTTGTACAGTGTTCTTGGAGTAAGTTACCCCTGGAAAATTACTCCTAAAATATTGTGCAACTGATTTTAAAAATAATTGTTCTAAAAATATTTATACACGCCCCTCTTTTATTCTTGAACTCATAAATCTTAAATTGTTGTCTTGTGTTTTTTCCTATCAAATAACCATCAATTCCGTCAAACTTCAGTTGCCGCGTTTTTCTCCGAAATACAGTATAGTGCGCGCACGCGCGGTAATTGATCAAGCAATGTATACTTTATTCCATCTTTCTTTCGATCACAAGCATGTAAAAAAACAGACTATAGGCCCAATAGCTCTTCCCTGGGGTGTCTGCTACCGTGTTGTGTAAGGTCTTCTAGATTTGTTCGAACTGGGAGAAGTTGCTATCCCAAAATTAATTTCAGTTGATAGGATCTGGCTGTGTATAACTTACTAAATGTGCATTGCTGGTTGGGTGGCTGTTTTATTTGTATTTTCATACCTTTTGCCAGGCAACAATTTAGTGTAAACCGTGACAGTCAGTCCTGTATAAAATTTGTTTAATTTTATGAACCTCATTTTAAATCCGGATTTGTGATGACCTGCCTTTCAGAGACAATGGTCCATTCCGGCACCGAATAGATGATAAACTTTTTGTAGAAGTTTGGAAGGTACAATGATTTACAGTGAGTAGACTTCTGGGGTGTTCAACATATTCAATTTTTTCGTGTTTCATAAGCGCTCATTTTCAGGCATACCGTTCATCCCCGAAAAAGAAATAGAACATATCAAACAATATTGGAACAAAACTGAAAAATCGCGAGAAAATATGACCGGAACAAGCGATGTTGCGCTCATACTGAAACTACCCATCAACAAAAGTTTGTCGAAAACCTTGGCATTATTGGAAGTGAGTAGAATACAATTGCTGAGCTTGAACACTCAAAAAATTCTTCCTTTATAGAATCAAAATGTTGCAATCAACCATCTGGAAACTCGCCAATCTAAAACGCAAAATGATGATTTAGAACTTTTGGTACAATCTTCAATACCGAAAATCCCCGAATCCTTTATTCAATCCCTGTTGGAGAAATTGGAGAAAGATAAAATCGAAGTGGTCAAAGTATTGAAAATGAATTCGTCGAAAGATAGTGAATGCAACAATAATAGCGTTGATTATCAATCGGTTAGGGATGGCAATGACGAATTCGATCATGTCGGAAATGGTTTGGCCATCACATTTTATATATCGTATCAAAATACTACATGCTTTCGATTCAGATTTAACAACTGGTTGCCCATCGTTTCCCAGGAAGATTTCCGATTTGGATAAAACATCCAAGCGGGTTTTGATGTATGGCACAGATCTTGATGCTGATCATCCCGTAAGTTACAACGGATGTCATTAAATCAAATCATAAATAAATTGAGTTTTATGTTTTTAACAATGAGTTCATAAGCTAAGCCGTCTTTGATTTTGAAAGTGATATATTTCTCATCGAATGTTTCAGGGTTTCAAAGATCAAGTTTATCGTACAAGAAGAATGATGTTCGCTGATCTCGCGCTGAATTACAAACAGTACAACTCACAGAATTTAAAATGATTTTCCATACATAATACGACGATACACATTTTCCAGCGGAACTTCTATTCCAAAAGTCGAATACACGAAAGAAGAAATCGAAACTTGGTAAAAATAATCCTATTGGTGTAGAATATCTGACTAAAAATCAACAAATTCTTGTAGGAGAGTCATTTATACACACTTGCGAGATTTGCATCTCAAACACGCTTGCAAAGAGTATTTGGATAATTTTCTATTATTGGAAAAATATTGCGGTTATGGACCCGAGAAAATTCCTCAATTGGAAGATATATCAAAATTTTTGAAAGGTTATTTGGTTTTTTAGCCTTTTGGTTTTTTCTACAATTTTTTTTGCATTACTTTCTTAGTATAACTTTTTGCGTTCAGTATTTTGCTTTCTTCGCTGATAGATTTTTTTGCATTTTATATTTTCGGATGGACCGTATTTCTTCTTGTTTTGATCTGTTTCTTCTCTCATGAAATTCCCTCTGTTGTTCGATGATTCGTGAAATTTTTTTTGCAAGCCATGTTTATCGTTGTCTGGCGAATTGTGCTTTTATTGTAATTTTATTTCTTCTGTTTTCTTCCTCTACTACTTTCCGTTTTTCTGATTTTGTTTCTACAATATTGCAATTTTTAATTTGAGGGATAGTAGTCCAATATTGCACAAAAAATTGCGATTTTTCACCGGTTGCATCGGTGAAAATGACATTTATGGTGTAAAATTTGACTGATTCCTCTGAATGGTTTCTTTGTTTTGATTAATTTTTTAAATTTTTTGTAATTTCATATTGATGTGCTGCTCCACTTCCACATTTTTCTCTTATTTCAATTTCAGCAAAAACAGGGTTTCAGTTGAGACCTGTGGCCGGTTACTTGTCTTCAAGAGATTTTTTGGCCGGATTAGCTTTTCGAGTATTCCACTGTACACAGTACATTCGACATTCTTCCGATCCGTTCTATACGCCGGAACCGTAATTTTTCTTGAAGGTTTATTGCGGAATATTTTTGGAATTTACTATTTTTCGTTGCTTAAGGGACTGCTGTCACGAACTTTTGGGCCACATGCCCTTGTTTGCCGACCCGGACTTTGCACAGTTTTCCCAAGAAATCGGGTTGGCTTCATTGGGTGCTAACGAAGAAGATATCAGAAAATTGGCTACAGTAAACGGACTTATTTAAGACACAATTTCTGATAGATTTCAACTGAATTTCGACTTGGTCGTGATAAGTAATAAATAAACCCGACCTGAAAATCACATATTTGGTGTAAACCTGATGCGTTAGAAACGAAAATGATATTCATTTCTTTTGGAAGTCAAAACTCACATAGCTACAGTAGGAAAAAATTCAAAATTTTAGATTTTTTAGACTTTCGACAACCACTTCGTTCAACTTTTATAGTTTAGATGCGTTAGAGATCGTGTTCTATAAATTTACTTAATATTTAACAAACAAATGGGCTACAATTTAATGTAGAATTCAATAGTGTAAAGTGTGTATTAAGAATACAGCGGTGCTCGAAACATTAACTTACGAGAGTCAAAATTGTTATTTTTCATAATCAGAAAGCATCAAATCTATACTGTTAAATACTCAGAAGCTCCAAAGTTCACTATACAATAGGGTTTGCGGTGCCTGTACTTGCTGAAAAAATTAAGAAAGTTCATATGCTGCTAGCGGCCGAACAATTTTATGTTTGAATACCATCTTATAATTGCATCTTCTGGTAATTGCGACCTCACTTTGATAAATTTAAAAAATGAGACATTAGAGCAAGTTTTATATGTTGAATATCAAGGTAATTCTCACCAAGCATAAAACATAACATTCGCATAGTTACAGTACCTCAAAATCGGGAGTTTTCGCATTTTTTAGCATTTTTCTGTCTATTTGTGAGATGTGATGTGGTATGAAGTTATGTTATAGTTGAACATTCATTAGATGCGAAATAAAATCCTCTATAATGTAATATAAAAATGTTTTCCCATTTTACTCTTTTTAGCCTGTTCGAAAATGTGAAAATGAGACTGTAAAAACGGCGAAAGCCCTATAGTCTGTTTTTCTTGAAACGCTTCTAAATAATACGAGTGGAAAGCAAGTAGTATTTCACATTTTCATGATTTTCTGACGAACAATATATCATGTAGGTCCGGAAATTTCTGAGCATACTGAGCTCACCTTTAACAATTTTTCGAGTGAAAAATTTTACGGTAAAAGCTCTATGTAAAGGATTTTGGCGACAGTACTGATTTGTGTCACTTTTCTATTTGGAAGCATTTTATAAAAAACAGACTATAGTTTTCTATACAAATCTACTGCTAAAGCTCAAAATAACCGAAAACTTTCCTGCAGTGGATAATTCACGATATCTCCTAATTGCCTACAAAACAGACAAAGCTTCATGTTAAATCTACAAAAAACTGTGAACTATTTTAGTTGATAAATTTTGATTTTCGATTCTTGACCAATAAAGTTAGCATATTCTCGAGATTTTCTGTTTCATATGGAGAATAAAAAAGGATTTGGAGTGGAGATGAATAGAAAAATCAATGCATCACAAATGTTTGAAGCAATCGGTTTGGAATGAATCATTTTCCATCTTTTAATTCGGGAACTTCCGCTTCATGTTCCTCACATAAAGCGTTTAGGTCAGCAGAATAGAGGTTGGTTCCTTGGTCTTCATGAAGGCGTTTCCCGTGATCAAAAACTCATTTGTAACAGGCATATTGCATATTTTTGCGCATCAGTCTGGATATCATTTCTGCATCAAATATTTGCTTGACACGTATTCCTTCATCAAATTCACTGAGTAAAAACTGCTTCTGCTTTGCTGCGAGTTTACATGTTTTTCTAACTTTTGAGTGCCCATCTTTCTTCTTCAAAATTTGTGTTTCCTGCGGCGTACAATAATTGTAATGCTTCTCGAAGATGTAGGAATAATGGCGTCAAACAGAGTTCATCATAATGAATGTAGCAATTGAAGAAAATTTATTCAATGTGAAACATTTTTGACGGAGTCAAAGACACAAGTTTATCCAAAGTCGGCTCAAATATGTAATATTGTAGAACAAGGATGGGCCTCAATAGTCAAAGAACATGTAAAAGGCTCCATCAAAGCAGTGGTAGTTTCTACTGAGCAAATGGAAGGACGAAATAAATATCATTTTCGTTTCTAAGGAATCAAGTTGCTCCAAATATGTGATTTTCAGGTACGGTCAATTTTTTACTCATCACAGCTATGAGAGGCTAAATTTTCTCAGGAAGTGTGTCTTAGTACTCGCTTTTGTTGAATGGAATTCTTTTCAGCTTTACTTTTTTACAATCGAATTTGGTCTGTGCAAACAAAAGGACGACATGAAAATTTACGGTGCCGGTTTACTATCCTCTATCGGAGAGTTACAAGTCTGTCTAATTTGCATAATATAGACGCAAATTTATTTTTTTAAATATAGCATGCCATCACCGACAGTCCGGAGCTTATACCGTTCGATCCTGATCGTGTCGTCAAACAAGAATGTTTGATAACCACATACCAATCGGCATATTTTTATACGGAAAATTTCGAAGAAGTTCAACAAAAAATACGGTGAGCAAGCTCAATGAAATCACCGTGATAGTGGGGTGAAAATATCTATTTTTCAGCTTATTTACGAGTAATATGAAGCGACGATTCGTCGTCCGTTACAACCCCTACACTGAGAGTGTGGAAGTTTTGAATAACAAACGAGCTTTAACGTTGGCCGTTAATACTTTGAGATCTGATGTGAATCTGTTGGTCAGCGCTATGCATAAGTTGATGTGAAAATTTTCTCGAGACCTTTTGCTATACGCGAGTATATTTTGTTAGAAAACTATCTCACACTGACCCGTTTTGTAGAAGCATCAACCAATAAAATATAATCGTGAATGGAACTACAACAGAAAAATAGGTCTTCATTTTTTATAAACCCTTACGCGACATGACCACGAATAAAACAATCACTTGAATCGCATCCCCTACAGTTTTTGAAAAAATCTTTTCGTTCTCAATATCTTCGTATTTCTATCGAATCATGTTGATCAAAATCATGGTCATTTCAGTAACTTTAGCCCATTTATTTTAGAATGGCATAGGCAGCGTAGCCGCAGCGTGTTTTATTAAACAATTGAGCTCCGAGAATTTTTTGGTGCATGATAAGACTCTTGATAATAATTTTATTTAATCGTTCTGACTGAAGCTGATAGCTATATATAGTAGTACAAATCCGCCCAAAAATTATAATCCGACGTGTCATCCAATTGAAAGTAAAGACTAACCTATGATCTGAAATAGACAAATATGACAATACCAGCATGAGACATCATCACAATATTTCAAATACATGCTTACAATTTATTGTTTCTCTAAAGGTAAGCATGCTCGCCGAGCAGCGAGCAGAAGTATGTACTGAGCTTTACGTGTGGCCTGAGACAATGGGTATCAGCTGAAAATTTTTCGTATTTCATGAGGAAGGGTCTCTCAAGTGTGAATTCTTAATTTAATAGCCTACAGCAGCCTGAGTAATGTTAAACTGACCATTTTTGATCAGTATTTTCTTTACAATAAATTTTTCAAGTAGTGCCAAATATGAGAAAGTTTACCTATACCTTATCTCAGGAAATATAACAGATATATGAGAGTAGAAAATCCTATCTGACAAAAATTGCTGATATAAGAGAAGTTTCTCACTAGAAGACGACCTTGCACCATTTTCGATCTGTGAGCTCTTGGATGTCATCAATGTTTAGAACTGTGTATTTCCTAAAGTATTACAGATGAACGCTTCTTTTACTGATGCAGGCAAAGTTACCACTGCACTATATTTATGCTAGTTTTAGTGTAAAAGTGATCTAAATGGCAAAAGTTTTGTGCACTCACATCGAATCGAATCAAGTGCACTATGACACGCAAATATTTGGAATTTAAGACTCATTAGAATTGGAATTAGAACTTCAGAAGAATTCAACCCGTATTGAGTATATCATATCTCTTGAGGCCCATCTATACTTTTTTAGCCAAAAACAGACGCAATCTAATATCTCTTGAAGTATTGGAGCAATTTCAGTATACAATGCATGGCAAAGTAGATATGGAAAATTCTGATCGAAAAAACAAAATATTGTTCAATTAGTGTCTACTATACGCTTTAAATCCAGCTATGGCACAGGAAATGCAAGATGCTTACAAAATCGCCAATATCTGCGACAGTGTGCAAATTTTTCTTGCGAAATATACTTCACTGGGTAGAAATCGTCAAGATCTTTCTTGCACAGAGCAAAAATAAGAGATATATTTTATGCCTTGTATTTTGTGCCTTTCATTGTTATTTTTTTTTCTTGTCAGTATTTTGCTCTGTGTGTTGTATAGAATTTTCGTTTCTTGTCATATTATTTCTTGGTGCCTCGTATTTTAAAATTTTGCTCAATATTTTTTGCTCATACTAGTTTTGTAAATACTCGTTCGCCATATAGTATTTTAATTCTTCATACAAAAAACGTTGGCGAACTGAATGGGTGAGAAGCAGACGACAGTAGCCAATTATTGCAGGGATTGGGAAGCTGCTACCAAAGACACTTCACATCACTCAATGGGCCGAAATGATAGATTGTGGAGGAAGGTACCTAGGAGCCTCAAGGCATGCTGGCAGAGCCAGGGAAAGTCAAGCCAGCGCAGTCATTAATCTGTCAGATGCTGGATCAGTGATTGATCCTGCCGCAGCATCTCAGTAGACAGACCTGGGTAACCTTGTAAAAGACTTGATGTTGGAGGTTGTCGTGACCCGTACACCCTTCGGGGTCAGGTCATGATGATTTTGACCCGTACACCCTTCAGGGTTGGATCATAATCTTTTTTATGGAGTTGGGATCCAGTAGTAGGTCACACTGTAAAAGGTAAAAATCATGCTCATGGTTTCCTTCTTCACCTCCCGTTGGTCAGTTTCAAGGCCTGAGGAATGTTGGGGATGTACTTACGGTAGCAGTAATCCCACATCTATGCAAAATTGGTGAATCGACAAAGTCACAATTCAACCAAGAAAAAGAATGTTTATCATTCTGGAAAATTGTTTGTGTTGTGGGCAAGTCGCGTCCAGTGTAGTTTATATTTGTACTGTTTCACCCAATAAATCGGAATGCTGACAGCCCACGACAATTTGCATAATATTTTTATATTATTAGTGATATTATTTTATTATTAATTACTCACACATTAAGCGGAGGCAGGAGCCTATTTACAGGGGAACCATTACCAGGGACAGTTCCAGCATTCCTGGATATTGTGATAGTGAGTTCTCTATATTTGTGTAAGCCTTTAGGAAGCATCTGGGGAGACCCTGATTGCCCTTCGATTGCAGGAGTTAGAGTTTCCAGTTACTAATTAGTGACTGAGGGTTGTGTTTATTTCTGCTTAAGAACTGTTGCACTGTGTTTAGTTGATTGCTAATAGGAAGCTCCTTTGAGTGACCTACAGTAGTCAGTTGGATACAAGCCGATAGTATCTTGAGTTATATTGCTGACATCTTCTGACCTAAGCAGAGAAGTAAACATAACAGCTATGGCACTGGAAATGCAAGATGCTTACAAAATCGCCAATATCTGCGACAGTGTGCAATTTTTTCTTGCGAAATATACTTCACTGGATACAACTCGTCAAGATCTTTCTTTCACACAGCGAAAATAAGAGATATTTTCGATTTTGATTGTAGCAAACAGTTGCAGCAGATTTTAGCCGAAAAGTATATATGGGCCTAGATTCATTAAACTTTCAATCTCTAGAATGACCCGGACCTTTTTCACACAGATTGTAGTGTCACAAACATCAACATTGTTTTAGCTGTGAATTAGACGCTGAGATGCCATTTTTGACGCCTAGTCAGCAAGTATAATTAGCAAGTGGCCGAGTGGTGGGCATGAAAATATCAAGCATTGCCGGTTATCTTATAAGCTACGAGTATTAGCCCGTAGTTGCGATGTTTCGACTATTGATAAGACTGTAGCTGTAATAGAGTTTTTTCGGGAATTTTGCCGGCCGAGCACTCTGCTTTGGTCTACCTTTCAGCTGACGATCGTTGGCGAATTCGTCAGGGAGCTGAGTATCGGATTGTGCGCCGCTGCTGTCCTTTGCGTCCATTCGAGATTTAGGGTGTGCTTTGTGGCGTGGCTAAGCTAACATGATGAGTTTTTTGCAGCATTTGCTTCTCGTTCCTTCTTCATAATTTTACTGTATTTACTATATATTTTACTGTACAAACTTTGATCATCAAAGTATTTTTATAATTTGCTCTCCGCATATAACAAGACTTGGATTATGCTTCATCAAATATATACTGTTCAGGAAGACACAACCTTCGTTACAATAAAATTTTCAGGTGATGCAAGTACAACTTCATCGACTTTTCTATAGTCGAGGTTTATAGTGGCAACATGGGCTCATTTTTCAATTTTTATTAAAGGATTTAACGATCACCACACTATCAGCGGCGTAACATATGAAGGCTATTCCATATAGATATCTTCGGTAGGATGAGCGAAGGCCATGTATTCATTGTACGATTTTTGAAATGCTCTTCTGGAAATAATAATGGATCGTTCCTTGAAAATTGTTAAATCATTCATCAGAATATTTACCCTATAGACTCTACTACGGGCTCTGTACTAGCATTGGACATGAAAACATGGCAAGCGAATCTCGGGAGCAATGGGTGTTTGGTTATGAATCCAAAATATCTGAAAAAATAGAATGCTCGGACTTGGTTATTTTATCGATTTGTTGCTTCATTAGCTGCAGTCGAAAAATTCAAAGTAAATTTAGAACTCACTTCAGTTGCTTGGGATGTGCTCCGCAAAAGGAAATATTCTGAAGGCTATAAAAATAGTCGAAATTCGGGCATCGGAACCACTGTAAATGGAAAAAAAATGTGCTTCATAATAAGAACACTTATGCATTCTGGACGGTCAACAATTATTTGAATTTCGACTCATTTAGGTTTTTTGGATATGGTCAGTTTGCCGCGAGGCAAAAAAATGTTTGTATTCATTAGATTCAATAGTGGGATGTTGAATCTTTAAGGATTTGGAATTATCTTGCTCAACTGTATGAATCATTTTCTTTTTCAAACATCTCTTCAAATTCAAGACATATTTCAACGGTATGCAGCGGACACATTATTAAAGTGCCATACGTTTTTCTTCGATTTGTCGATCACGTGAACACCTCGGAAAGAAATGTCAAGCAAAACTGGCGCCGGTTTGACGATGTCCTCCCTTTTTTGGAAAGCTTGTATAACCTCAAAAGCACATGGGCTTAATATAAAAAACAACGAGATGACTCTGTATGTTACCTTGTGAATAGCTTGTGTGAGCACATCGTTTCCTTTGTGATGAGCCACTTCAACAGAGGCTAGGTGGGTTACAAAAAACGTATCCTTTTGACTCGTTAGGTTATCTACAAAAGCTTCGAAAAACATGATCGTCGGAACAGGCTTATCGAGAAATCATCCAGTTTATAAAACTGAAATGCCTCGAATAAATTCAGAGCAAGATTCTGAGAATAGAAAACTGTCATGCAGTCGTTCATTTGAAAAAAATGTCAAAGAAACTTGACTGGCAGAAGCTATTAAGAACATTTGCAGACCAGCAAGCAGATCGAGAAACTTGACTGGCAGAAGCTATTAAGAACATTTGCAGACCAGCAAGCAGATCGAGAAACATGCTCTTGGCATCGATCGTGAAAAATAGTTCAGTACTCTGCGTTGATACCACTGCTTAATCTGATAGAGTGTG